>OU015494.1:100715970-101400970 GCA_907164885.2 Dolomedes plantarius | reverse complement strand
TACTCTCAGTTACGTTTCAATACTACTTGATATTCTTTAGAAACAATGAAAAAGTTAGAACAAAGGAAAACTTTGCTCATTATTCGTGAAATAATTATGTCGTCAATGTAAAGAATATTTTTTAAAAAATTTCGCTTTTAGTACTATCGTTTTCGGAAAAAAGAGTATTGAGAAGAATAGAAAGAGTACAATGAAAGATGTAAATTAGCTCAATGAAATTGATGTTAATAAATCATCTTGACATTCTATAATCGATGAGAATACAGCAGGTTTTATGGATAATAGACACTCACAAAGTAATTTTTAATTTTTTTTTCTTCTCAGATACTGAAGCTCAAAATTATTATTTCTTAATATCAATGATAGGGTATTGATTCAATGAGAATAGATTAGAACTGTTAGTCTTGAGCTGTTTCAGTATAAAAGAAAATTTTTGCTTTCAGGCATTTCGATAGATGAAGTGATATTTAAAAGTACAAAATGTTTTTTAAATAACTACGGATCAGGTTTAATTAATAAAGTAATGAATGAATCCCAGGTCTATAAAAAATATAGCTGCTGAAAATTAGATTTTGTATGGCATTTTACTCATTTTATACTGTATATTTAACTATGGTTAAATGCATTATTCATGAAAAAAATCAAGTATGTGATAATTGTATTGGAGACGAATAACATTCTTTTGACTTGTTTTGACTTGTGACATTCTTTTGACTTGTTCACAGTTATTGCTTGGAAAAATTAAAAAGAAAATGCGTATCTAAAAATTTCTCGTAAAAGATGTTAGCGTATAACTTCAGTAAATTTAAAGCTTTAAAATCTCAAAATTCATAAAGAAAGGATCTTAAATTTCTATTGCAAAATTTTTTATACAATGCTAATAGAGAAATATACACGTCTCACAATTTACATCCAGCATATGATGCAATTTTAACTGTTAAAGGCAATGTTTATTAGCAAGATTTTATCTGTTCAATTGGACTGAACAAGTATTGGTAACATGCATTACATTTAGGAATATTTACGAGTAATGATTTCTTTCATTAAATATTAAACTATGCTATTAAAATTTAATTACAGTCTCAAAAAGTATGCACTTGCATTCCCTATTTTTACATCGTTAATTAAAAGGGAACATTTTCGCTACATAATACATGTATTTCACTCTTCGGTTAGTAATATATCTGATAGAAGTATATGAAATATATATATATCAATAAATTAATCTTAATTAATATATAACATTTTGAATATTTGAAGTAGATCTGGTAGTAATTAAATTATATAAAAGTCATAATTGTAAAATTAAAGCCTTCATTAAATCACTGTTAAATACAAAGCTTCGAATTAAGCAGAAATTTAGTAGTCGAAAAACGCTTTTTTCAAATTATCTTCATGCAGAACTTTTCTAAATGAATAAAAATTACATTTTAACTGCATTACGGATCATCATACACGAAAAATCTGCTACATAAATCCCCCAAAATTTATAAATCAAATGTTTCAGTGAACCATTGCATTTATTGATTGCCTACTTTGAATATTGAATAAGCCTGTAATTTTTGAAATGTTTATAAGTAACATAAAATATGAAAGGTCATAGTTCTAAAATATTTTAATGCATCTGTTCATAATTGTTCTTGGTATTTCAAAAAAGCTCAAACTTCAACACAATTGTCTACTAAAAATCACGTAAGTATGTATAAAAAAATTGCAAAGTCATAAAAATTTCTTTGTCACAAATTAAATATCATTTAAATAAAAAATATTAAAATTGTGACTTCCTATTTTAAAAGTACATGCATCTTTTAGCTTGCCCATTGACAATCCTGCGTATACGAGTATTAGTTAAGATATTGCTTTGCTAGTTTAAAACTTTTTTCATTGTATGAATTTTGCATATTTTTTAATCTTTAACAATAAATATCGGACCAAAGGCAAATAACTTCAGACAGAATATATGGAAAATAAGCAAACTAATAGTTCAATAAATAGAGTGAAATGTTCTTACCTTATATAATCTAGAAAAGAATGAAGGAGCAAAGGAGAAAGATCATCATCTATAAGATTAAAATCTTCAAAGAAGCAAGTTCGCGGTATAAAATAACAAAAACGCGAATAAAATAAAATGAATTTAATCTAAGCCTGAGTTGAAGCAAGCGCAATACAATTCTAGTAAAAAAGTTCAACACGTCTTTTTGCTATTCTTAAGATATTTGTCAAAGTCAGGAAGACTGAAGAGTTATAAATCTCTTAAGTCTATTTTGAGATCGTAGGTGAAATGACCCAGTACAGAAAAAAAAGAGTTCAAAGAGACAGCGTGATTCCCTCTGGACTCCAAGTCTATCTGTCAGCATTGCTATCGTCACTAAAGACAATCGGGGGCTTTAAGTCTACAGTCTTTCCAGACGTTTCGGAATCTAGATTTATAAGTGTTCAGTTTTTACGGTATTTTATATAAAAAATTGGAATAAAGAACATTCTCGTTTCCGCATTCAGCGAACGCTGAATTCAAGATAGGTATTCGGGGGATTTTTCAGTATTATTGGATTTCAATTGATTTTTGAAAACTTATATATCTGAAGAGATTATACGTCATCTGAGTGTGCAATGTATGAAAAATATTTTACTTACATAACAGCAAAATTGTATGCTCACTTGTTTGCATGTGTATAAACCAGAAAATGACTTTTAAAAGATAACAGTACTAAAGAATAAAATCCTTCAAAACTATTGAATTAATGAAGTGTTTACACAAATCCTCTTCCAATCTACCAGGATGAAACCAGTGATAAAAAAGGACAACAGTTTATTTTTTAATACTTTCCTTTATTGTTTAGCTTTTACTTAGGAGGGGAGATTCCACTAATACAACACTATAAAATTTTACATACTGGTTACCATAATTTTAGGACACCCTTTTTCACTTTCATAATATTACGACACTTCAAGCCCACTGGACACTGAAGCACTGAAATGGAATGTAGCACACGAGTAACCGATTTAAGGAAGAATATGGAAGTGACATAGACAACAGCTCAAAACACCTATTACCTGGAGAAGAACGACTTGGGTGTAAAAAGCATCCTGAAGTACAAAAGTTTTGATATAGTTAATAAGACTGTGTCATTAAAAATGTCATGATAATAATGTGAAGGGAATTGTAACCCCATGTGTAGCTATATGACGACTTTATTTAGCTGAGCTATATCATTAGTCCAGCAAGTACAATCAAACAATAATAGCATTTTTACGGTCAAATCATAATCTAGTTTAAATTGATCTGTAACTTGATACTGGTTATTACAAGAGTCTGTTAGAGGGGGCACTTCTATTTTTTTTCCTTTTTTTGAGAGAGAGAGAGCCGTCCCAAGGAGTCGTGGCTCCTAAAATTATATCTTTCACAAAACAAGTTCATTGAGAAATGTGCAGAGGTTTCTTTAAGCACTTTAAGCACTTAAAATAAACTATAATACATACACTGCAGCATCTTTAATAGGCTAATTGAAGACTGTTTCAGTTTCGTTATCACATGAAGCTTAAATTGCGTTCTTTTAGATTTGTGTTGGCACAGTTCCTATTTCTGTAAATTTCTTTCTGTGCATCATATACACTGCTGGCCACTGTAAATGCAACACCCTGAAGGAAACATGCAAATAACATGAAATTTACAACATGTATTAGCGGAGGTGAGATATGCAAATGATTAGAATTT
Organism: Dolomedes plantarius; assembly: GCA_907164885.2. Taxonomy (NCBI): domain Eukaryota; kingdom Metazoa; phylum Arthropoda; class Arachnida; order Araneae; family Dolomedidae; genus Dolomedes; species Dolomedes plantarius. The sequence continues at coordinate 101,397,255 of OU015494.1, read as the reverse complement.
CAGCGCAGACGCACATCACGCGCGCCTGTGGCGCCACTTCAAAGCGCTATTTAAGGCTTGGAGATTTCGACGATTTCAAGTTCGGCAATTGTGTTTTTCTTGTGGTTTTTTCAAAAAAACGATCAATTATGCCTCGTCGAAAACAGCGATCATCTTTTGATCAAGTATCCGAGTTCGACAGAGGAAGGATAGTGGCCTACCTAGATTGTGGATTATCTTTCAGGGAAATCGGTAGTCGTGTTGGACGAAACCAAACAACTGTAATGCGGATATGTGATCGTTGGATGCAGGAGGGTACGACGGACCGGCGTGTTCGATCGCATCCACCTCAGCGCACCACTTCACGTGATGACAGGCAAATTATGCGCATGGCAGTGACGGATCGCTCAGTCACATCACGAACCATAGCACAGCACATGCAGTCTGTAACGCATCATCCAGTGTCTGCGCGTACCATTCGATGCCGTTTACATCAGAGTGGTCTGTCCGCAAGACGTCCATTGCTTTGTCTACCCTTGACGCAGAACCACAGACGTCTCCGCCGCCAATGGTGCGATGACAGAAAGATGTGGACAGCAGAATGGAATGAAATTGTCTTTACTGTCGAGTCACGCTTCTGTCTGCAACACCACGATGGTCGCATTCGAGTCTGGAGACACCGTGAAGAGAGGATGCTGAACAGCTGCGTTATGCACCGCCACACTGGTCCTGCACCGGGTATTATGGTATGGGGCGGTATTGGATACCACTCTCACACACCTCTAGTACGCATTGCCGGTACTTTAAACAATCAGTGCTACATCTCCGAGGTGTTGGAGCCAGTTGTCCTTCCTTACCTTCAGGGCTTGCCCGCAGCCATATTTCAATAGGATAATGCGCGACCACACGTGGCACGCATTGTCCAACGGTTCTTTGTTAATCGCTAGATTGAATTGCTTCCCTGGCCGCCTTGCTCTCCGGATCTTTTGCCGATAGAAAACATGTGGACCATGATTGCTCTACGATTGACCCATATTCCATCCCCAGCTGCCACAGCAGATTAACTTTGGCAACGTGTGGAAGCTGCTTGGTCTGCTGTACTTCAAGAAGTCATCCAAAGTCTCTTTGAATCAATGTCGAGGCGTGTGGCAGCGGTGATCTCCAACAATGGCAGCTACTCTGGCTACTGATTTTTGCAGGAACCACACTTCACAGAAGTCTATAAATTTAATCATTTGATACTTGGTCAACATGATATCTACAAAATAAATTTTGTTGAGATATCTCTTGTCTTTCTTGGTGTTGCAATTTGGGTGGCCAGCAGTGTATATACGAGGGTTATTCGGAAACTAAGGTCCGTTTACTTATAAAACTGAAAACATTAGAGATTTTTTCAAAAAACTTTATTTTTTAAATTCCTTACATGTGTCTCTATTTTTCTACATAGTTTCCATATTTTTTTTAAACATTTGTCATAACGTTCTACAAGCTTCTGTATGCTTAAGTCGTAGACGTCTGCCGCCTGTGAGGATAACCAGTCTTGAACTGCTTCTTTCACCTCGTCACCTGTGGCGAATCTCTTGCGGCCGAGAAACTCTTTTAGGTAGCGGAATAAGTGAAAATCACTCTGCGACAAGTCTGGACTGTACGGTGGGTGGTCAATCTGTTCCCATCCAAAAGATCTGAACAGAGCTTTCAAGGTGAGTGGGTGAGAGCTTTCAAGGACGTACGGGAAAATGCTCATGATGAACCGCGTTCAGGTTGACCATCAGTGATCATAGATGATTTGTTCAATGCCGTGGATGAAAAGATTCGTGAAGACCGGCTATTCACAATTTCAACTTTAGCATTGGAATTTCCGAATGTGGGTAGAACAACTTTGCACAAAATCGCTTCCGAAAAGTTGAAATTTCGCAAATTGTGCGCACGTTGGGTTCCCAGTCTGCTTACTGAGGAACACAAACTGAAAAGAATGGCTTGTGCTCTTGAATTTTTGGATCGATATCATAAAGAAGGTGATCAATTTTTAGAGAAGATTGTCACAGGGGACGATACGTGGGTTTCTCACAGAACCCCAGAGTCTAAACGTCACTCAATGGAATAGCGTCACACAACATCACCAGTCAGAGTCAAGGCCAAGCAGACAATCTCAACACAAGGTCATGGCAACCGTGTTTAGGGATAGACATAGGGTTTTGTTAGTCGAGTTTATGCAGCAAGGGACAACAATACATGCAGCCGCTTACTGCGCTACCCTAACTAAACTTAGACGTGCAATACAGAATAAGCGACGTGGTCTTCTGATGTCTGGAGTTTTGTTGCTGCATGACAATGCCAGACTCCATTCTGCCATTCACACCCAAAATCTGTTCAGATCTTTTGGATGGGAACAGATTGACCATCCACCGTACAGTCCAGACTTGTCGCCGAGTGATTTTCACTTATTCCGCTACCTAAAAGAGTTTCTCGGCGGCAAGAGATTCGCCACAGATGACGAGGTGAAAGAAGCAGTTCAAGACTGGTTATCCTCACAGGCGGCAGACGTCTACGACTTAAGCATACAGAAGCTTGTAGAACGTTATGACAAATGTTTAAAAAAATATGGAAACTATGTAGAAAAATAGAGACACATGTAAGGAATTTAAAAAATAAAGTTTTTTGAAAAAATCTGTAATGTTTTCTGTTTTATAAGTAAACGGACCTTAGTTTCTGAATAACCCTCGTATATATATATATATATATATATATATATATATATATATATATATATGTGTGTGTATGTGTGTGTGTGTGTGTGTGTGTGTGTGTGTGTGTGTGTGTGTGTGTAGCATGCCAGGTCAGACCCAAGAAGATAATCGAATTAGTGAATTACAGACCCGAAATGCCACATCCAAATTGCTTATCGTGAGCAGAGTAGACAAAATCACTGGAGCTATTCAATCTCGGACATTTTTTATTAAACCAACAACGAAGCGTCTTCACTGGAGAGTTACAGAATCCAGGAAGCGTCATCCCTCTGACCACATCCCTTATATAACTTTTCATAGACGACCTCTCATGTGATCGTGCAACGAGCAGCGATTCACTATGCCTGGTTCTCCGGACTTGAAAACTTATTTAATAAAGAGGGATTATCTCTAAATTTACAGGGATCGTACAGTATCTGCCTAAATCAACACCTTAGTTCTTGGAATCAAAAACGAAATTAACTTTACGCCCAAGGAAATTTAAAAAGAATTTAGACTTTTTAAAGGGTTTTAGATGTGTTATATATATATATATATATATATATATATATATATATATATATATATATATATATATATATATATATGTGTGTGTGTGTGTGTGTGTGTGTGTGTGTGTGTGTGTGCGTGTGTGCGTGCGTAAAATTTTATAACATTTATTAACTTTTCTCTCTAAATATACATAAAACCAATGCAAAGTAGACTTTGAAAATAATTCTAAACTATAAAAACACATGCATAATATAATATTATAACAATAAAAGGACTTACACAGTTTGTAAGTTTAAAGCCGTTCAACTTAAAATAAAAATACCTTCCTATGCAAAACATTATATTTATTCTATCGACTGATGGCACTCACTAAAAAATTCAAGAGATTTATTCCATTCTTCCGTTCGAACCAGTCATGCATAAAAAGGCTAATGTCTAAGGCTGAAAGAATTGATTGGATCGACCAATATTAATCATTCAAGATCAAGGCTGTATTCTTATGAAGCTTCGGCTATCAGAAGGGTAACACTTTAGCGGGGATTTTTCTTCCTTTTTTTAAGCCGAAACATGTTTCTAAGAATATGGCTACAAGTCTAGTTCAAGAAAAGGTTTTTTAATTAATTAATATTCTTCTTAAACTGCATCCTGTATGATAAATTTCAATATAGATGATATTAGTGAAAATTTTCATTCTTTTGAGAAGAGTTGTTAAAAATTAATTACTTATTCATTTTTGCATTATTCTATAAAACTAGAAGGGAACCCGTCATTTTGACGTCATAATACTAACAATGACGTCATAATGGAAAATTATATGAAAGTTTAAAAATATCCCGAATTTTCTAACAATATTGCATTTAATCCACACCTTGTAAAAGCATACCCTTTCATTATTTTTTATTTATTTAGTTTTTCAAGTGATTGGAGTAGTAGACAGCCATCCAACCCGTCATTTTGACGTCATAATACTAAAAATAACGTCAGAATGAAAAAAGTATATGAAAGTTAAAAAAATCCCGAATTATCTAACAATATTGCATTTAATCCACACCTTATAAAAGGAAACCCTTTCATTATTTTTTATTTATTTAGTTTTTCATGCGATTGGAGTAGTAGACTGCCATTCAGTTTTTTACAGCTCACTACGCGATATGAATACTTGAGCTACTTGATTCATTCACATTCAAGTTTGTTTACTTTCAGAATTCATCGCAAAAGTAAACAGATTTTTAAAAACTGTTAAATATACAGCTAAAAGCATCCCATTTTTTTACTTCTGAATGTTTTATAGAAAAATAGGCTGAACATGCGTGATTTGATGGAGAAGATATTAGTTTTTAGGTAAGAAAAAATTCTGAAATTGAAATTAGGCCTAACCGGCCTTTGTTTACTGAGGGCTTCAATTAAAGATGAGGATAGCCCGGAAGTGTTATACAGAGACAACGGCTATTATATATATAATGCACCTTAAAGAATGTTTGAAGTTTCATTTTATTAGGCTTCTTTTTTGTAATTGAAGCATATGAAACATAAAATGTGAAGAAGCAAAAATATATTCCTTATTTACCATTAATTTATTGTGCTTTCGTGTTTCTTGATAAATTAGGTACGTGTGAACTATAATTCCCGTTTAATTAAATATAAAACAAGGAATTGATATTAATATGAACATTAAAAATATCTGGATGGAATAACTGGAAAACTGCTCACAGATGATAGAAATGTGACGACACCGACATTCTTCTTGAAAAATCATACAGCGTATATCTAGTAGTCTAAACTCTGATCCGAACTGGATAGACTGCATTCGAGTCTCACTGTCCGATATTTTACATCTGAAATGAAAATAACTCAGCCTTTCACTTCGCCTTCTATTGGTGTGTCATCTTGGCATTTTGCTCCCCGCTCATAGTTTGAACTCTTTTTGAAACAATGTCATGAATAGATATGCGCCAAAGTTAAACAGCGTTATAAATTATGAATATGGACTTCGTGAACGATTTTAACTTTACATTCTGAGATCGGATACGTTGATACATTTGGATATCCATTTTTCCGTGTATTCAACTGTAGTTTTGAGTCCTTTTCTCAGTTCCACTTTTAATATTTGTGAATTCAACATTCACATTGTCAGTTGCTCGTCTTTCTCTAACTTCCCATTAAGTCCTAATATTTCAGAAAATACTCAAATATGGGTATATTTTAAAGTAAGTACTACTATTTACAATCTGGAATAAACTAGGTAAGAGAGAAAATGTTCTGATATCAATTACAGATTACTATGACTATTTCGAGACATTCCTTAGCTAATTCAGTTTTTTATTTATTTATTTATTTATTTAGAGCTGGATGAAAGCGTTCACCGGAATTATCCCAGCATATTTATTTTCTGTGTGTACCCTCTATGAAAATCGCAAAATTTCTATTTATTGTTGATTAAATTGCTTAATTTGGTAACATTTTGCATTAAACATTTCCATGAAAGAATGAGGAAAACTAAAGATTATGTTTGTTATGATGTGAATAATTACCTTCGATTTTACTTCTTTGTTTTAAATTCATATATTTATGTACTCTTTGCTTTACTTCCTTTTCCACTTTTCTGAGTCTGGCGTCAAGTGTCAGAAGAATATATACAATGCAACTGAGACCTGAATGTGTGGTGTTTCCTCATAATCATACCGATCAAGTTTTAAAATCTAACCTTCGTTTTCTTGTGCTTTTCTCTGAAATCGAGTGATAGTGATCATCTAAACGTGTGACTGACAGAAAAAAAATATAACATTATTTTTGCTAAAGAGGAGGTACTATCTGCAAAGATAGAGAGATGAACTGACGGGGTAATTTATGTACAGTTACAAGAGAAAGTTTGACCTTATTAAATGTACAGTTGTGAATGAGAATCTCAAATCAATATCCGTTTTCAGTTTTCTGTCAGTTATTTTTGCAGTATCCATACCACATACAGATTACATTTTATTGTTTTTATGATGTAAAATAAACATTTAATAGCTTTACTAGGAAAATATTGAAATTGGCGACAGTTGCATTATTAACATAATTTGTAATATAAACAGTAATTTCTAAGAAAGCTTTAATGCAAAATGTCTAGATGTAGTGGTTCTATAAGCTAGGCAATTTATCCGCAACTCACAGGAAATCAGTGACGATATTCTGCATAAATATATTCCGAAAATAGTAGATGCATGAACAGCATGATTTATAGCTACATAACAAAGAAAAATCTGAATGTTAATAAAGATATCGCAAAATCTATGACACATAAAAGAATATTTGTTATAATATATAACTTAAATTAATATTATTGATACTTATGTAATATTCATATATTTATAATATATTAATGTTTTAGCACCAGTTGGGGCGATAAAATTTATTGAAAATTGCAGAAAAAACAAATCTAAAACATTAAACTCGTCTAATTATTTTATTAGATCTGATATTAACATAGGGCAAAAGGAAGGACTAGATTTACAGCATGATATTTACAACTGATAAGTCACCTGCTAAGTCAAAAAATTAGCGAACTAATTTTACGTTTTTTTTTTTTAAGTTTAAGTAATTTAGTAGTGCGCTGAAATATATTGCAAATACCGTATAGAGTATTTACCATTAAGACTGTGAGTTACGTTAAGGAAATTTTTCATGCATTATGATATCAAATATGATACTTTTGAATATGAAGTTTTCTGCTGACAAATATTGAAACTAATTTATCTTTAAATTCATATTTAAATAATATTATGCACATAAACATATTTGATGTCAAAAATGTCTTTCGATTAAAATATTATGCTTGATTTCAGCATCAACCATATTAAATACATTTAATTTGCTAACATTTTTTATAGCTTTACATTTAGAGATATTTTCCTCCACAACAAAAATAACACAATCACAGAGAATAATTTAACGAATTGATTCTTATGTTAACCATAATCGAAATCAGATTAATAATACACCCGATTGAAAATATGTTTGAAATTTTACCAGACAAATTCAAAAAGGAAATAAAACATTTTCTTTGAGAATAATTTAAAGAAATTTTATGACACTCATAAAATTTATCTTATTTGTACTACAAATCTCACTCGTAATAATAATCTTTATTATGGGCCAAACTTCTCGGAAATTTATGGAAACTATTAAGTGATGACAAGAATTTCTGAAATTTACGCAATCTGTCTCACGATATTTCATATGCCAATAAACCAGTGAATCATTTTCTTCGTCATATAACTTGCATTAAAAAAAAGAGGAAGTTTTTTTACATTTTGTAAGTAGAGTATATATATGAGTTAAATTTTTACTCCACTGTTAACGTAAGTTCACATGTGAATAGAGATTAGAAAGAAGAATTAGAAGGATCGCAAAATTCTAAACTTCCAGATAGAAACCGCTAATAATGGAAAAAATAAAAGACAAAAGTACTGCTGCATAACCATCAGAAGCTATCATCAAAACTGCAATGTTTAATATTGTATATTACCTGCAATCATATGTAAGTTTAATCATATGCAGTTTTTAATTTTCTATATAAATAGCAGTATCTCGTATAAAAGTTACGCTATTACACTCAACAGCCAAAACATTATGACCACCGGTCAATAACGAGTTGGCCCACCTTTGGCGCGCAACACAGCTTCAACCCGCCTTGGCATGGATGCCACAAGTCCTTGGTAGATGACCGGAGACAGATTGTACCAGATGTTTAAGCAACGGTCACGCAAATCCGAGATATTGCGAATTAGTGGTCTTTGAACTCTGAGCTGCCGTCCCACGACATCCCAAATGTATTCTATCGGATTGAGATCCGGTGAGTTAGGCGGCCAGGACATTAATAGGAATTCAGCATCATGTTCCTGGAACCACTCCAACACAATTTTAGCCTTGTGACACGGGGCGTTGTCCTGTTGGAACATTCCATTTCCAGCTGGTAAAACAGAGGCCATGTAAGGGTGCAACTGGTCCGCAATGATGTTCAGATACCCTGTAGCATTCATGGTCTGCTCTACCACAAGCATGGGTCCCAGAGACGCCCAAGAGAACGTCCCCCAAAGCATAATACCGCCACCACCGGCCTGTGTATGACCTACTGTACATTGAGGGAGCAACAGTTCGCTTGGAAGACGACGTATCCTGACACGGCCATCGGCGTGATGAATGACAAACCGTGATTCATCTGACCAGGTAACTCTCTTCCACTGATCCATGGACCAGTCGCGATGTTCACGGGCCCAGCGCAGGTGCAGTTGGCGATGACGCTTGGTCAGCAAAGGCACACGAGTGGGACGTTTGCTGCGTAGCCCCATATCCAACACTGTCCGCTGAACAGTGTGCTGCGATACTATTCTACTTGGCCTTGCATTGTATTGGGCTGTCAGCTGAGCCACTGTCTGGCTCCGGTTTTCCTTCACCATGCGAGACAGTCTCCGACGACCTTTTTCTTTGATAGCGTGTAGACGTCCAACACCATGTCGTCTACTGCTGGTTTCACCGTCTTTCATCCACTTTGCATAAGTACTAACAACTGTAGGTCGCGAACAACCCACGAGTCGTGCAGTTTCGGAAATACTTGTTCCGAGCCTTCGAGACATTACAATCTGCCCTCTATCAAAGTCGCTTAGATACGCAGCATTTCCCATCACACACAGAAGTAAGTGAAAGAATGATTCTTCGGACTCTCCAGCAGCAGTTAAATACCACTTCCACCTGATCACGCGCCTACCACGTCATCCAGGCGAATTCATTGCAAAATGTAGGGGTGGTCATAATGTTTTGGCTCTTGAGTGTAAATGTTGCATTAAAATGAATTTTAAGGCGTACAATTGAATTTCCTCTGTGAAATATAGACCATCGATCATATTTTATCGATTAATTCATAATAAAATGTAATATCACAGTTTAAAAATTTCACTTGGCGTAGACAGATATTAAAGTTTTATGTAAATGCGATTTTTTTAAAAATTCTGTGTAGGGATACTACGAGGAATAATTGCCAATGCCCTTTTAAGTTGAAAAGGATTTATTTTTAGGACTTCGTAATCTTAAAATATTAACATAGAGATTTAAACTATTTAATTTCAAATATCCAATCTGTTTATAGTTGTACATGCGCTATACTTAAATTTTAAGGGGAATTTAAAAATGTCTTCTTCAATACTGATTAAGCGAAGAGAAAAATTAACTATGTTATCCCAAAAGCTGTGAAACATTTTTAATGCAGATTACTAATTTGTATAATTTAGATTAATAATTTGTATTGTACTATATAGCATGCGCCTAGATCATACATATTTTTCTTAAAAAGTTAGAGTATTAAATATTGTATGGCAAATTAGTTTTGAAGTAGTATTATTGAATTGCCACTATGAGAAAAAAAATCCATATGATAAAATATAATACTGTAGTTTCTATTAAGGAAATGATACAAAGCTTTACGATTAAAACATATATCCCAAATGATTGATATAGTCCACAGCGTTCGATGGTGTAAAAATAGAAAAATATGTAGCTTTTACAAATATGCATTAATTATTTACTTTTCATAAGGTAAACAAGCTAATTCTTTAGAGATTAGTGTATTATTTATTAAATAGTAGAATATATAATTTGAAACTAACTTGTAAATGAAAAATCCAGTTTCAAAACTTCATTTAATTTTGTTAAAGAATGTGTTCTGTTTTTAAAGACTACAGAAAATAAACTTGAATATTTTAGCATATTCATATTTCTAGGTGCTCTATATTTCTCTAAATATTTGATGAAATGGTTATTTTTATCATCGAAATTTTACTTCGTCTCAAAAATCATTGATTTTGTGAATATACTTTGATAGAAGCCATTACTAACAATTCAACAAAGAGTTTGTGCGGTGTAGATAAAATTTTACGTCACAAATGCATTTCCCATCCCATCTGTTTCATTATTTCAAAAAATCAAATTTTTGATAAAAAATAAAGCGATTTCATCAGTAAATTATCATAAGCAATTTGAGAGGCAATTTTTTATGTTTTACAGGTAGTATCATCCGAAGGTGACCAGACACCCATGCAATGAATGCAATGAATGAAGATAATCGGGTAAAATCCTCTTCAGATAAAAATGTTAAAGGTTCTTTTGCACCCCTCTCTTCCTTTTCTTTCTAATTTAGACTTAAATGTTCTTTTTTTGATTATTTATTGTATACTACTGGGCAAAAGTATTGCAAGTTTGAGAAATCTAAAATTTTTTCAAGAATAAGACCCCCAAAATATTTTTTCAATGCAACTGATTTTTTTTTATGTCAACATGTTAAATTAGTTTAAAGACAAGATATGATTAAGTTATTGAACAAAAATAATTATTTAATTTTATTAAAAATATCATTCACAAAATGTACAGGTTATCAGAAATCGGCACCCATTTCGGTTCCCTGGAATAAAATGAAATAAATAGATAATTTAAAGTTCTCCTGAGCAGAAAAGATAATAAATGAGTGTATTTGAACCGAAAATCATTTAATATGCAGTTGGGCCGCCTCTGGCTTTGATCACAACAGCCCTTCTTTTAGACATGGAATCCACAAAGTTTTGCAACACTAGGCTTTGCATGAATCCAGACTGCTTGATTCGTACAGCAAAACGCTCAGAAAACCAAATGGTGTGGTGCTGCAGGTCATATAAGTCAAATGGACGACTCCATTTTGTACGGGGAACTATGAAGAGTGACCAGTATATTAGTCTGCTCAAGGATCGATTGCTTCCTAGTGCTCGTGGCATGTTCCTAAGGCAAAAATTGGTATTTCAGCAAGATCTAGAACCCTGCAATGCATCGATAAAGGCAAGAAAAACTTTGAAATTAAATTAAATTTTATTAGATTTCAATTCTGAATTCTAAATCGAAACATTCCTTATTTTAGGTTAAGGTTTAATTTGCAAAACACGGTATTAATGTTCTCCTATGGCCGGGAAACTCGCGAGATTTAAATTCTGTTGAGAATTTAAGGAGTATAATTGGAAGGAAAATATCTCAAAATCATCCCAGAATAAAAAGAGAGATTCAGGAAACAATAATTAAAATTTGGCACCATGAAATGCCGAAAGAAGGGTTGCAAAACCTTGTGGATTCCATGCTTAAAAGAGTGGCTGTTGTGATCAAAGCCAGAGGCGGCCCAACAACATATTAAATGATTTTCGGTTCAAATGCACTCATTTATTATCTTTTCTGCTCAGGAGAACTTGAAATTGTCTATTTTTTTCATTTTATTCCAGAGAACCAAAATGGGTGCCGATTTCTGATAACCTGTACATTTTTTGCATGCTATTTTTTATAAAGTTAAATTATTATTTTTCTTCAATAACTTAATCATATCTTGTTTTGAAACTTATTTAACATATTGACATTAAAAAATATCAGTTGCATTGAAAAATATTATTTTGGAGGGCTTATTCTTGGAAAAATATTAGATTTCTCAAACTTGCAATACCTTTGCCCAGTAGAGTAGACTTTTAATTTTGGGCTTGATACTGTTTTCTACTCGTCTTTTATTGCTACCTCGAGTAGACAGTCACTATTTTCAAACATATTTTTAATTCAAATCTTGGAACACATTTTTGTCAAATATGCTTTATAGAATTGATAACTTTAAAGCGAGGGCATAATTCAAAAATTTAGGAACAATTATTCTACTGCAGTCTCACATTCTTGGAAGCATGCTTTGGAGGATTCGGAAACGATTTTGCATGTTAAGTTTTTTACTATAGATTTTACATTATATTTTAAAATATTAAGAAAATTTGACGATTCATTATGTTATCAAGACAATGGACAAGATGCACCTCTGTACCATATTTTCTCTTTCATCATGTTTTTTTTTTCTGAAACTAACTTCTCTTTTCAAACTTCTTCTTTGGAGTATTCTATACAGTATAATTTTATTTACTATGCCGAAGATAATAGTTTTCCCCTCCTTAGTCATCCTTTTCAAGTTTTCATACTTAAAATTTCATATGGGTTTTCTGAGAGAGAATCTATATTTTCAACCCTGTTCACTCGCTCACTTTATTTTTTAAAATTTACTATCTAGTTATGATATCTAGCAAATCGATTACAATTCTAGCATTGCATAGATCAACAGACGCATAAATAGGAGTCTAGTTCTGTAACACTCAGCTTTGGTTCTTTAAAATTTTTTTTATTACAAAGTATCTTATTCAGCGAATCAAAATTTACAATCTCTCCGGTCTTCATATATTCCACTACCAACGGACTGTGAGTCTTGAATTGTTGAATGCCCTGAAGATTTATTTTACCTTTTTATAAATCTTAAATAGCAATTTACCTTCTAGTCTGTGACAACTTTTCCTTTCCTGTATCTACCATGTTCTCAGAAAGGAAAATAGTGAAAATTTTAAGGCATAAAATATTGCAAGCGTGTGATATTTTAAGTTTTTTAATCATTTCTGACTAAAAAATAAAATTATCAACTTACAATTTGCAGAAATTACAGATACTCATATATGTGAGACATCCCGAGTCACTCGATTTTCAGAAGTGTTCTCAGACAGTTGGGGCATTTTCTTCTTCGAAGCGGAGATATTAGATTTAAAGCCGGAAAAAAAGCTGAAAAATTACTTCAAGGGCAAGATAATTATCACGAAAATTCTAAAATCTGGAGCCTTGATGAAAATCTTCTTTAGGCATATTGCTCAAGCAACCGGAATTTTTTTTATATTTTAGTATGTTCAAAACTCTTTTATGATTACTCCCCGAACGATCATGAAAAATCAATTTTTTTTAAATGCAAGGTTTGAAAGTCATTCAATCATTCCTTAAGCCTGTTATCTAGTTTTATTTTGGCATGGAACTAAAATTACACTATTTATTCTCTCCTTTGATGTACCTTGGTCTATTTCTAATGGACTCCAAAGTGTTTAAGCACTCATGGTTTTTTCTTTATTCTCTTTGCTTTGTATTAGACAGCTATGATCATAATCGGCGAACACAGAGATATAGTAAAACATCTCTCCGCAAAATGCTGTCCTTTTCACTGGGTCTTTGATTGGGCCTTCTTTCCTTTAGTATCCCATCGCTTTAAATCATTCTTTCACTGTCTCTTGAACTATAGTTCTCATAAATTTAGAACTAGAAGAACTTCTACAAAGCAGTTTCTTCAACCAATTGGTTTATCACCATTTTCATCCTTCAAACTGGCTCATGATAATTTTTCCCCACCAGAGGCCACGATACGCGCTGTTGACCCATCATATTTTGAATGTCGGAAAATAACAGTTTATCATGAATATAAGACAAATGAAATTAAAGATGAGGACGTTTAGTGTACCATCGTTTAGGTTACTGTCATGTAAAGGGAAATCCCCTCGTTTGACAGGGTACCTACAACTTATAATAATTCTTTTCCAGAACATCTGGAAAAGAATAACGGTTGAAACATCAAAGTACTATGAAGTTTACATTTTTTTCAATGAAAATAAATTTTTTTTCAGAATAATGAACGGATGTTACATTACTCCATCCCTTTAATGCCGGTATCTTTAATAACTTTTGATTCAATTCAAGTCTTACAGGAATAATATATATATATATATATATATATATATATATATATATATATATATATATATATATATATATATATATATATATATATATACCCATCTATAATACGTCAGAATTTATGTGGATTGACTAAGATGCAATTATGCTTGAAGATAATTAAATAATTAAATAGTATTTTACGGTATTTGTTTTCATAATAGTTTCCATACTCTTCGGAGAAATTATTCCAACATACTTCTTTTCTCAATTTCTGAGTGCATAAATGTTTGAGAATTTTAAATTCCCTAATAGCTGAAAGAAAAAATTGCTTCTGCTGAAGGTATGCAATTAGTGTCGAAACATATATATTGTTTAAGAATTCTCCTTTCCTTTGAAGCATAGCAACGGGTTGCCAAGAAAAATCATAACAGCATTCCACTACTATGAGTTTTCTCTTCGAATCTTAATTGCCTTGCGATCTGAACAGCGATGCGGAAAAACACAATTTAGGCTAAGTACACCCAAGTTAGCTCTCAAAGTATTTCGAAATTCTGTTTCGGGTAAACAAAGAAATGAGAAACGTGGGTCCATTTACCTGCTGAGCTTAAAAAGTAATGCCTAAAGAAAAAGGGTCATCTTAGTGGGCCAACCTGCTGTGCAAACATCGATCATTTGAAAGCTCAATTTGTCAACGAGTTTCCCTGTCGGTATTAGACAAGGCATAAAGGGATCTTACCAAAATATTAAAGGGTATAGTATAAGTTTAAAATTTTAACACCAGGGAAGTGGAGAACACTTCTTTTACACGTTGTTTCATAGGTTCACCAAAAACATGGAATCATACCATATTTAATAACGACATACTTAATTACTTCTAATATTTAATGGCAAATTTTTGAAATATATCTACCATTTGAAATTTTCACTAGATAATATACATCATGCTTAAATGAATGGTGTAGGATCAAAACTAGCAATCTCCATTTTTTTTCCAAATACTTTTTTGTAGCATTTCACTCAGTTAAAAGGGAATTTTTTGGGAAAACAGCCTACTTATAAAAAATGGTATGGGAATTTTTTTAAAGGTCACTTCAAATTTGTATCTTGAAGACAAAAATGCATAAGATATAGCTTTTGTCAGTTATCGAGAAAAAGGTCTGATGGAGATTCCTAGTTTTTCTCCTCCACCACTCAGATTATGTTAAGGTCCTACGTACTTAAAGGGTGATAGTGAAATAGACTGCAAAATTTTCAAACAAATGACAGGAAAATTTTCTAAAAGATTCCATACGTAGTGAGAAAAAGGAATAATTATTTACAATGCGAATCTCTCTCGCTTTTTCTACCTCGTAATACAATGTACATCATAACACAATTTTAGAAGTTTCTAATTAAAAAAATCTTAATAGCTATTTAATCAGTGTTTATAACTAATACGACCAGCGTAACACATTTTTGGGAGTCTTGAAAGCCAAAGTTCCATTCTGATCATAGTTTTGTGTTCGTGTGAATACGCACTATATAATTGTGCGTATTCACACAAACACAAGTAACTAAAAATACACAGTAAACTAACACAGTAAACACAGTAAACTAAAAATTGTGAACTTCAATATTTTCAAAAACATTATTTAAAAGCTCTAAATTTTGAAAGTGTTCTTCTTAAGATAGAACATTTCTTAGATAAAGAAGATCTATAAAGTCAGATAATCCAATTGTAATAAGTAAAGAAGGATTTAGTACCATGTTAACGAAAATATTATATTTTACAAAAAAATTATAATCTTTAAATATGATATTTAAGTTTTCAAAATACCATATTACTGATTTTATTATCATTTTACCAGCTGATACAGTTAAAAAATATTGTTAGATATCCTATCAGTGAGATGAAACGTTTATACAGTTAAATTTTTCCGAACTCGCATGTAAAACAGCACATTGTTACTTATTATTACGTCAAGCCATTGGTTCAGATGGTTTGTGTCGGATATATTGCCATAAGTACACATTGTTGCCACTAAGAAGATATTTTAAAAAAATGTGATTTTGCAATGAAAAAGAACTTAATGCTTCAACTGTTAAGAGATTTGAATGTAGCTCTCAAGACTGGGTTCTTGTTTTTTTACGAAAGATTCCTCTCTACCTTTATATATATATATATATATATATATATATATATATATATATATATATATATATATATATATACATACTACATAAGCGTATAATAAGTCAAATAATTCATCAGATTTTTAGAGATACAGAAAAATTGGTTTTGTTTTTTTTAAATTACTGTGTTAAAGGAAATGTAAGTTTACCATATAAATCTGAGCGATCTATATTTCAATATATATGTATACCATGTGTACCATATATATTTGAAGAGCTTAGCAAGTCTTTTTTATTTATCTCTCAAATATATTTTAAACTACTAAAAAAAAGTTATGATTTCGTAAGAAAGGCATTTTTCATTGCTTTCGTCGTGATAGGATCAGTATTTACATGACCAGAAAAATTCCAACTAAGGACAAAAAGAAAAAGAAAAGTCACTGAAGTAACCAATTTAAGACTAAGAGAATCTCGAGAATGTTGTAGAAGTGGCCTTATAAAGAATATAAAAAATGGGATCAGAAAGAAACGAAAGAAGACAAAAGCGAAGACCCGCAATTAATGAGGTGAATTGGTGAGTCTATTACGAAAGGATAACGGTTATTATTTTACACATAATGATTCTGTTTTAAATTAATTGCAAAGTATTTTTTAGTTATAAAAGTTCATACTGTAAGTACTAAATAAATAAAATGAAATTTCTATTTCTCTGTCGATTTACACTGGTAGCACATTTATTATGTGTTAAAAACTTTTAATTTCCTTCTTATCGCAGTTTGTGAATTTAGTTTTGCTGGAGGTATAAAAAAAAAACATTTTGCAATAAAAGACTACATAATGTTCCAACAGATAAGTGATTTGTATTTAACACGTTCAAGAGTGATTTTTACCTAGGTTTTCTCTCTACCGTATATATATATATATATATATATATATATATATATATATATATACATATACGTATTTATATACCATATATATATATATATATATATATATATATATATATATATATATATATATATATATATATATATATATATATATATATATATATATATATATATATATACACTACAGAAGCGTGTCGTGCCAATAAATCAACACATATTTTTAGATAGAGAAAATTTTATTTTGTTTTTAAAATTGTTAGGTTCTTTATATCACACATATATAGGATATTTAAATCTAAACCTTCTATGCGAAATAAGACTAGAAATATCATGGCTGTGATCTGATTAAAATCGAAAAGACACATGGATTTCGAAAACATTTCTTCTTAACTTGAGATAAAGAGCCTTCTAGTATTGAAACGACTCATTATATGCATTTTAACGCAGGAGGAAGTTATCCTACATTGTTTTAAAGCATTTAAAAATGCAGTATTGAGAAAAAAAATTAGTGGTCGAAAACTAATCAAAGTAAATCCAAAAATGAATCTGAAATCTTTCATCTACCAAAGAAGACCCCCTAAAGTTCAATGCAGAAGAAATTAAATCCAGCAGGAATAATTTTGTTTAAAACTGGGCCCCAATGAAACAATAATTTAAGCCATATAAGTTTTCCCCAATGCAAGCGACAGATTCCGCTCCCTTAGGTGTCCAATCATGTTTAAAACAAATAGACAGATTATCCACAATTATACTCTCAAGAGGCTACCGGTCTCCCTTCCTATTAAATTGCACCATGTTTCAGTATTATTTACGCGCACAAGGATCTATTTTCTCCAGCTAATAACTTTTACATTTTATCATTAGTTACTGTTTCATATTCGGCATTTTGATTTCCATTCCATTAGCGTTCTCATCGGTTATGCCTTGCTGATGAACCCATGAGTAAGGCTAAACCTAGATCCAAGGCTACCTAGTACGCTGAAGATGTATAATTTTGCGACTGACGCCATCTTCGTACCCTTTTTGCACCATAAAACGTGACAGACGATGGTAGAGTTTCACATACTCTTTTTAATTACTCAAAACATTGTCAAAATTTTTCTTGATTTGTCATTTCTTTTCTTTTTATATATATTTCATTATCTTTTGATTTAAGGCATCGGCCTGCCACGCCGGAAACGCGGGTTCGATTCCCACGTAAGACTTGGTTGTGTTCTGAGGAACTCGTCTGCCTGCAAAAGGAGTGCCGTCTCGAAAGGGGAGCTGCAACCCATCGTCCATCGCCGGTGTCATCGTTTGCTAATAAAAATGATTCTGTGATTGTGTTATTTATGTTTCTATTTCCTTGTATTGATATGTACACCGGACTGGGGTGGGACGTTTATAAGTCCAACCTCTCTTGAGGCAATGACACCCCCTCTTCTGCGGATAGTGCTTCTATCCGCAAACACGACAACAAACAAATAAACAAACATTATCTTTTGATATCTGGCATTTTGATACAATAAAATTCCCCAAACAAACGAGGGCTTAAATTGATTAGATTATTCATCAGTTAAGAGATATACTAATTTTAAATTTTTAATGTAGACACATACTATATATGTTTAAAAAAAGCGATAAACATCAAATTAGAAAAGATTCACTGAAAATGTGACGAGAATGTTTTGAATGTTTTGAAAAAAATACAAAATTATTTTAATAACAGTCCTTAAAAAGAAGTGTAAGAAAGTACTCTTATTGTTTTTTGACAATTTTCTTGGTCGTTTTATCAACTGGTCAAAATTGTGTTCAAATCCGGGATTTGAAACCCTATTTAGGGTAGCCTCTGTATACAGTTTTCGTAATCTAGGCAGTTTCATATGATCGGATAAAAGGGAAAAGTAATATTCCACAATATTAGGAGGGTGGTAACGTTGTAAATTTGAAAATCGTTAATATCTAATGTGATGCTATCGTGGGTATTATCCGCTATCCTTCCGCGTACTCTAGTTGTTATTTTTGGTTATTTTTTCTCTAACGAAACATTCTTTTCCTAAATTTGTGTCTAACAATGTCAGCTGCAGATACCATGTACAGTTAAGTTTTACAGCTATTCGTATTTGTTAGTTGCCCTTCCTTACAATATTATTAAAAAATCTCTTCAAGTATTTTGAAAGCATTAAAAAATGACGTCTGTCTAAAAGCAAAATGGTGTTTATTATTTATAACTGGGCTGTTGCGCGGGTCAATAAAACACCAATAATACAAATTTGGCCGACACTCTTCAACATATGTTAGGAAATTTTTTTACTGATTTTGATGTCATTTCATTGTGTGTAACTGAAAAGGAAATGGTAAAGTAATAGAAATGGTACAATAAAAGCTATTAAGATAAATAATGCAATGCAGTATTTTAATAATGTTTCGTATAAATATGATAACTGTTTCATACAAAAAGGAATTTTTTTTACGGGTAATAGATCTGATTTTCTTATTTGATAGAACAAAATCCACACATGAATGCTAAAAATAAAATACTGCTTCAGGTCGAGAAAGCTACCTGTTTCAGTGTGTAATGTTTTTGGGTTGTTGAATTTACCTGTTTGGAGTATCCCACTTTTGTATCTTAAACATGTTTTCTTAAACTTCTAGTTATAATTCCATTTTTGTAACATACCCAAAATAACATTTCATTTTTACAGTGCATAGCATTAATCAATAAAAGACATTTTTATAGGTGGTGTAGTATCAGTCTCCTTTAGATAGAGGTTTTGCCTGACCTGCAGAGGCTGTTGAAAAGACACAACAGATTAATTTTATTCACCAATTTAGTTTCGATTTCCAGCAAGACGGCACTTTGGAAGAACTGGAATTTGTCCAGTCACTAAATTTGGATAGCAAGAATCTGTGAGAAAAATAATTTTTTAAATTATTTTTTCAAAGAATCATTTCGTGATTTTCTTGAGCAAATAAATATATATGCATTTAACAGTAAGATGAACTTACGCAGATTTCTAAAATCATTCAGCTAGGCAGGCAAACTACCAAATTTGAAAAGAAGAAATTCAATGTGGCTACTGTATTGGTTGGAATCACCGATATTTAAGAAAATAATTGGCCTCCTGATGAAGAGACCGGTCGGTTGCCTCGTTATATGGTTCAGTTTATATGGCGCTACAGAATCATGCATTTATGGTGTGTTTCGATGTAAATGCAGGATTTAGGTTTATTTCGTTTGACTGACACTGCATTCTTCCTGTTATATAATATCTTTTTCTGTTGCATTAATTGCATTATACTAGTTATAATTGTATTTTTTTTTCAGTATGAGGATTTGTTGCAACTGCGTAATCTTTAATTGAAAAGTTTTAAAATAATTTAACGCTAGTGCAGTTTTTTCTGTTAATTTCGGTCGGCTGTTTATGGCTTTTTTATGTATTTTACTTTCTTATTTTCTGTTGAATTATTTACAGTGTATAAGTTAGGGCTTGGGGTGCCTTGAGTGAATGACGGATCTGTACAACACCTCCTAAACGAGCGTTCGCTTAGGAGGTGTTGTACAATCCCTCACTCATTGCTCACCATAACTTCTGTAGTATACTCCACCTCCGGTGAGAAGAGACCTGGGACCGGTTTTAAGGTTGTCGCCTCGGGGAGAACGATTCTCGAGATGATGGGTCGGGAATAATCATGGACGTTACCTACGAGAAATGTTTATCACGCTTTAGGCACGAAGAAAATTAGGAAAGTTTGAATTATTTAGGCTTTAAGAAAACCATCGCATGATTTGATATCTATTTTCCTGAAATTAACGGATTTTAAGACTTTTAACTCTGCAAAATACTACTTACTCTTTCCCAGATTAATGAGAGGGAGATTCAGAAATCCTCCTCAATAAAATTTACAGTTATATTTACTTTTATAAATACTCGATATTACAAAATTTTATTATTATAGATGCAGATTTCTGGGTATTTGGGTTTTTGCAATTGTTATTTTTTTCTTTCGTCAAAGGAGACACGATCTTTTTCGGTAAATTTGTTTTCAGTTAAAATAATAAGTGTGGTCTGTTTTATTAATAACTAATGCAAACTTACAACAAATGGGCTTTCAGAAACTGATGACAGCACGAACAAAAAATAAAAACGACACTAATGAAGGAGAGTTTTTAATTATAGTTTTTTTTCCATTGCATGTATTGTACGGAGTCGATTATTATCAAAGTTCGTCAAGTTCAGTTTTGGATTTATGCAAGGCATTTCATACATGTCCTAATATTTACCGAATTTTCTTTGTACTTGGTATACAAGTGGACATTCATAGCTAGGAATTGTAGAATTTTTATGTGTTTCAGAAACATAAAGATGGAAGAATATGTTTTAATGCTTCCATTTCTTCAATCTACAGCTGCATGTTTTGCACCCTTCGTTTGGTCGTTGTTCTAAATAGTTTTTACATATGTTCAGGCGAACTCCTTCTAGGCATATTTTTAATAATTTTGATTTAATAGGTCCAATCGACTTAAGGCTGGCCCTGCCCTTTAAAGTGCTATGATGACTATACTAATGACCTCTTCTAATGAAAAATCACATGCAACTAATTTCTACAACACTATATAACATTTTCCCATTTTCTGAAATTTCAACAGGGAAAAATCTTGTCAAACTAATTTAATCCTTTGTGGAATATCTTTTCATAACTTTGTTTTCGTTAGCCATTTCTTTGGTCAGTTTAAATGTTAAATACGTAAAAACGTGAAAGATGTATTACTTTGTTTCAAATTTATAACTTCGAAAATATACATAAGAAATCAGCGTTTGAACGTTTCAGATTATACCAAAAATCTCGGCAGTTAATATTCCGATAGGTATAGTGTTTAAAATTCCGTTTAAATTTTTAACTGCAGATGTGAATCCCTTCCCCCCATCTATCTGTTGCAAACTCTGCCTTTTCTTAGGGTAAACGATTACCCATCGGCAAAAACAAAAACCTGATATTGTCTTCCTTGGGGTAAATGTCCCTATTTGGGGAAAAATGGGGATGTTAGGTGACAATCCCCTCCTCACCACATCCTGGGGAAGGGTACGAGATCCCGTTGTCCGTCACTTTCGTCACTCCGACCCTCCCCCTCTTGAAAAAAGAACTCTTCCCGAGTGACCAATGACCCAGGAATTTTCTCTGCGGGGGAGACCTATACCTCCCAATTTATTCAAAAAGAAAGTGGCTTTATGAGAAAAATTTGATCAGTCCTGTCAAGAACAAAACTTCTGACTCATAGCTTCAAATGAAATGCTGCTTTGAGAAGAAGCAATAAATCAGTGTTTTGTAACACAGTAACATTATGCACTGTTTTAAAGAACAATATTTTTTAAATTTTAAACTCTCTAATCCAGGGGTGTCCAACCATTTGGCTTACCGGGGTCACACTGAGAGTGGAGGAATAGCCTTGGGCTGCATATGAAATTTATAATACAGTTAATTTATATAAAAACAAAGCCTCCTTTTTTATTATATTATAAAAAAGAGAGCAACTTAAAACTTATAACTAATGGGATATATGACCTAATTTTTGTGAAATTTATGCTTCAGTGTCTCTTTGGATGGAAATAGTTTAAATTCCTAGTGAGTTCTTAAGTCTGCCCATCAGAAAGTTTTAATCTAATTTTGCTCTTTGAGTGCTTCCTGTTTGAAAAGAGTTGTTCACAAATGCAGCTAGTGCCAAAAAGCAACGACGTGAATAGGGTATGACTGTGGAGAGAGGGAAATTTTTTTTGGGATGAAAATTTTTATAAATTTTACTTTCTTGTGGAGCCTTTTATAGTTATCAAGGGCCACAGGTTGAACACACTACTCTTTAACACGCTAGTGATAATGTCAGTTGATTGTCAAAACTGCTTGAATTTTTTTTATCCGAAAACTTTGAAACTCTACTATATCTTTTTTAAAAATGCGCTATGACTACTGTTATTAAATTATCCTGTATGAAATTTGGAGAGGCGAGTGGGTGGTGGTAATTTAGTGCTTTTCTGGCGAAACATTGAAATGCTAACATCGCTTTCAAAAAGCGTGTTCAAAAATGTTTCTTTGGCGCTCAAATATACTGAATTGAATGTCGATTTCAAAATAATTTTTCTATATGAAAGGGAGGATGAGGGGGGGGGGGGCTAATTTTTTTTTTTTTTTCAAAACATTTAAATGCTAATGACTCTTTTAAAAGTGACGCGGGAACAATAATTTTCTAGGGTAAATGACGTTCAAACGACGCTCAAATAAACAAAGTATGTATACCTTCAAAGTATGTATACCTGAATGTCGAGGAGCCAATGTCACAGCATAATTTTTACTACTTTAAAACCTCTAATCTCTGAAGGATACGCCACAAAGTTGTGCACGATCTATAAGATCTGTCTTTTTGATACACCCTTTTTTTATTCAGATTTCAATATCTAGCGCTCTCACGTTAGCTCGTTTGCCCACAACAAATGCTTAATGACGTTTTAACAGCTAAATTTCTGTGTCTTTCGAAGGGAGAAATTTCGATTGCCGCCTCATTTACAGAGAGGTAAATTGTAATTCCTTGTTCTGTAGTTTCTCTTCCCCCCGTAAATTTCGTCTTTCATCACAAAATTTTTTTATCTGAAGCAATTTAAAAAAGCAGCTTTTTCTTTAGCATTAAAATACCATCTTTAACTCGCTTCAAGTGTTTAAATAACTTTGACTTTCTATGTATTAACCGAATGAATCTCACGACTCTGTACTCGATTTAAATTTTTGCAGCCAGCCATCAGGGATATCGTAGGATCTTTGATTCGTAGGGAAAGAAAAATAATGTTTGTGTTTTCCTTAAAATTTCTTTCATTAAAAAATATAACGAAGTCATATTTTTTCAGCCATTCTAATATTGCCATTTTTAAAAGCAAAAATGTTGCTTCCCTGCTCTAGATATCTTCGGGCGGCTGACTTAAATTTCCAGCATGCAATATGAATACTTCATTTCTTATGACATAGTGTTTTGGGGAATGCCCAAGAATTTGATAATTTTTGTTTTTGAAGATATTTCTTTTAAATATTTTTAAGATCCTCTTTCTTGTCAGAATGGGCCCTTTAACACTTACAGGTTGAATTTCTTTAAAGGGGGATTGGTTGTTGGATGGCATACACTGTAAATACCCGTGAAAATTCTACAAAATTACGGCTGTCGAGCACTGGCTTTCACCTAAAACTTAGTCACCGGTTCCAGCTTTAGTATACACGAGACAAAGGATGGATAAGTGGAATGCGGAATAGCTCTTGGAAAATCTATAATTCGTATGGCAGAGGGATTGCTTTACAGCCAAAAGAGTATCCACTCATAATGGTCTAAGGGAAATGATGCATTCGTAGGCAGAATCAGAGTTTTTTAAGTCCAAAGTCAGCTACTGATTTGTAACGTAAAGTTATAATGTAATGCTAGTGGCGAGCATTACGTTACAAATGTGATCATGTTTCTTCGCTAATGCTTGTTTTGAATGCTCGACTAAAAAGCTTCTCACTTTAACCAGTTTAATGTGACGTGCACTGATTTGTAATGTAATGATCAAAGGGAATCGAGGAAAAAGACTACAGCCTAGCATGATTGCTCGACTTCAGCGACTGAGTTCATTGCTCGCTTTCAGGCACTGACTACCGAATACTCGTGTTACATTACATTTCATTATAATGTTTTTTTTACAAGTAAGAGGCTGACTTAACTTGAATCCGTCTTAGTTTCTTCAAGAGAACACTTTTCTATAGCTTGGGAAAAGTGGTCAGAGGATATTATCTCTCTTCAAGTCTGTTAATAATTATTCTAAGGTAATTTATAGCAATTTATCTTTTCCGTGGTTGTTATATCAATAGTAAAATGGAATAGAATTTATTTTTTTTGTATACTGTGACATTGTCTCAATTACTACACGAAATTAGTATTTATATAAGTATGTGATGCCCCTTTCCTACCCCTCAATATGTCATCTATCTGCGAACTCTTGATCTGAGTGGTCTCATAAACTCTAGGATAAGAGGCCATAAAGTTCTTGTAATGTGTGGTTTTGACGTTATAGATCGCATAAATCCCAGAGTGGTTAAAGGGCTCTCCAGATTTTGGCATTATAAGAACGGCTCGAATCCCATAAACTTCGAACACTTACCAGCACTTCTAACGCTAGAGAAATCCCTTTGAATTCGTCAGCAATATAAAGATAGACGAGAAGAGTCCAGATCTATCTGGACTCTTCGACGAGAGATCTATCGAGGAGAGATCTGTTTTTGTGCGCCAGAGAGACGGAGCTCTCCTGGTCAGAGGCCTTATAGATCAGAGCTGTCTTTGAACCTGAAGCCAACCTGATGATCTAACTATATATTCTAACTCGCTGTACATACTTGCTTTAAATGCTGTAGTTGTAGTATGTTAACGTATCATAGTAAAGTAATTGAAGCAAAAGGCTTGTCTTGTTATTGACTACGGTACAATGCCATTTAAAATAAATGGCTTTTCGGACAAAATATAGAATACCTAAGTAAAAAAAAAAATTACCAGCATAATAAAAAAATTTAAATGAGAAAAATTGTATGAGAAAATGTTTATGAAAATAGCTATGAAATAGCTATGAAATAGCTAGAAAATAGCTATGAAATATTCCTTCCTGGTGGAGCTTTTCAAGTGGTAAAAAATAAATACATCTATAAAGGAACACATCAGTTGAATCAGGATATTTATTAAACATCTAATAGTTTGAAATAATCAAATGCAATCAGGAATAAAATACATACAAATGTTATATTCACATGCATTTGCAAATCAGCAAATAACTAGGCAATTACGTGTAAAAACAATATTTTATGCAAACTGTTTCAAATAACAATTAAAACAAAATATTATACTTAACAATAAAAAAGATGTTTCTCGAATAATAAAGAAAAAAAGTTCAAAATATGTAAATAATTTGGAGTAAAAAGGGAAAAGTATAACATTATTTATGTTATATCGCAGTTACCAGCTGTGATATGATACCCAAAATCAAATAAGAAACATATATTAAATCCATTAAAACATGTGGTTTTAAAAATTTATTTAACAATATATATATATATATATATATATATATATATATATATATATATATATATATATATATATATATATAAATTATTTAAATCCAGTTTATTAATTTAGCAAAACAAAATGAGTTAAATTTTTGATAATATCACTACCAGCCACTAGATAAAATATTTTTGAACCAAAAATAATTTCCCATAGCAAAAGATTAGATTACATTAACAAATAAAGGATGTCCATCAATGAGCCAACTTGTATTTGTTTTCTTGTGAATGAAATACGAAGAGGGCGTACAAGTTGCTTGATAATACTGTTGTTGGGGTCCTTTTTCATTCCTCCACCTTTTGAAGGATCATCCTGTGCCATTGTTAGAGTTGTTCGTTTTATGATATAACGCTTCATCACCATTTGTAATGTAACCATCATAAACACGTGGATCTTCTCTGCACTTAAACTTTTACTAATAAATATATTAAAACAATATCAATAAATTAGAATTGTTATTGCTGCAACATTCATAAACCTGCATTTTGTACATCTCATTTTTGTTCCCTTTGATATGAGCACTTAAAGAAATCTCTGTAAATCACCAAGATAATTACAGCAACAATAACTGCATTAATCTCAAGTTTAATGATATAATTTTTACTATTTATTCATTACAATCAGTCATTTAAAAATCATTAAAAACTTAGTTTTTTAAAGACTATTTAGATATATCAAATACGTTTACACAGAAGAATATTTAACCCAAAACTATATCACAAAATACCTCATATAATTATGTCTAATGATCTCTATTAATAATCAGTATGTTTTCAAACAGAACTTTCAAACTTTGTCAATGTGGGTTTTGCATGAACTATTACTGGGGTTTTTGGAATAGCTCAAGATGCCACCTAAACTTATATAAGAAATTTTGGCACTAAGTTGTGATTATCATTATACTACAGTTATTGCAAAGTCATCAAATAGTTCTACATAGACATTGACGAGTTTACAAATAAATTTTAAAGTATTGTATTCCGACAGAAGATTTTGATATGGAAAAAATAAACCCAAGAAACATTGTGTAGGCACAATGAAGATTAAAAAATTGCCCCCAACGAAAACTAATCATAAAGAATTATAACATGCGATAAGTAAATTGCAGGCAAAATTTATCATTACATATAAAACTAAAGCGCTCAACACCTTCTCCATAATTCATAAGAATTTGCATAAAAAACTTAAGGAGCATCTAATGACTTATACAATTTCCAAACCACTAACTCAATATCTAAACCTTACGATAAAAAATAAAGAGTAATAAATTATAAATCACTTTATTTTATGCGGTCATTTACGAAATCAAATTTTTGTTAACAACCTCTATCGTTGATAATAGTAAGTAGTGTTCAAAATACTTCCTTCTGCTGGAGATAGTAAAAAACTTCTTTGTATTCTTGACTTAATCTATTATATTCTTAAAAAAACACCAAGTAGCTTCATAAAAAATAATTTTAATGTATTAAGAATTTTTCCTTTTAAATCACAAGTATTCAAAAATACTTCGTTTGATTTTAAGGATTTATCTGATAGTAAAAATATTTAAGACCTATCAAGAATTATTACTTGCTTATACTCAATTTATACTCACACTAATCAATACAAACAACTGAATACAGTAACATATTCTCAAAAAGAAAGACATTAATAGATATTAATAGATTTCTCAACTGTGTTATCAACCATGGACACACACACACACACACACACATATATATATATATATATATATATATATATATGCACACACATACACTTTTATAATGATTCCGCTCAATACATAACTTATTGTTAGAAAAATGAAGCTAGTGATAGATAAATGTATTCTGTTGACGAGTCCCTGTTCTTAATTTAAGTTACGCATCCTGGAGGGCAAACATGCTCCTAATGCATAAGGATGACAAAATAGATTGAGGCGGCCAAACATTAATCAGCGTGAGTTCAATTTGTCACTATACCGAAGTGCATGGCAGTGAATGAAAGAAGAAATTAGTCGGTCGAGGGCCTATTCAGGAGTGAACGAAAATCTATGTGGGGACAGAGATAAACTGAAGGAAAGAAGGAGGGGGTTCAGCAAGTATTTCTACACTAGGGTGGTCAATTGTCGCAAGGCGATTTGTCACTTGCGTCCTTGTTGGGGACGGTGTCGCATTCATTCCGCGTAATTCATAGCAAAACTCGTGAGTCGGAGTTCTAATGCCGTAGCAGAGATTTATAAATGCGACGCGAGGGCCCAGTTATTGATTGCTGATGTTAAAGACGAAAGAAGCTTGGATTTCAAAGAATCTCGACAACGATGAGAACATTCGAGAATTTTGTCGAATTTCATCGTTGGTAATGAAATTATCTAACATACTTTTCTTAATTTCTTAGGCCAGTTTTCTTCATCCAAATCAATATTTCAAAATAATTCAGGGAATTAACTTACAAGTATAAACAGATTATACCCTAAAAGCTATAACTTATAAAACAAAACCTCCAGGTGTTCTTAGGAAAACAACGTCTTTATTAAAAAGCTTTTAAAACACATTATTCACGCTTTTGTATTAACTAATAAGTGTGGACTCCATTCATGTCAATTTAAAATTAATTTCTGGGGGCTAGGTTTTAAATATAATCGCACAATTCGCAGCATTAGCATATAATCTATCAACCTTATAATTTTAAATTCGTCTATAATTTTATGGCTAAAATGTTCCATTCAGTGAGCAATAAATTATATAAAGGTAATAAGTGAGTTTAATGAATATCATTGTTCGAAACTTTGAATTGACCATATGTTAATTTAAATTATGAAAGGAAAGTAGTCATATTTTTAATATCTATAGTTCTTTATCTCTTGTACCTTTAGTCTCAATACTCCATTTTTTTATTTGTTTTCGTATAATGATTATTAAATTCTGTCTACTCTTATCTCTACACACGCGGAGATATATCCACCGTGTTTAATCTGGAAAGTCTCGAACTTTAGCAGACTTAACACACTAATTCCTAACAAAATGCTCTCTGTTAATTCTACACACCGATTAAAATTTACACAACGCCCAGCACCATTTGGTGATTCTGTCTGTCAGCTTCTCTTTGAACCCGACGTCCGCAGACAAAATACATCTAAACGGAGTGACGACTTTTCCCAGACCCTCATTGTTTGACAAGTGATTTGACGAGCAGAATTCACTGGGCAGCCCGAAGTTTGAATTACAGAGAATTTTCCTGGAAAGAAGATTTAGATTAGGCGGATAATTTGGAGCTATAAGCTTTGTTAGAACAAGAGGATTATTTTTCCATTTTGTTCTTAAGATCTTAATAAAGTAATTGTCAGTGTATTTGTGCGCTTATATATATATATATATATATATATATATATATATATATATATATATATATATATATATATATATAAATTCAGAAATAATGACTCGAGCTTCGATGCCATTCAGAGCTTTGAAATATAGTTTCCTGGGGAATTTTCAGTCTCTCCTCACATTATTTAAATTTACCATTTTCAATTACTTACTGCAGGAATATAAAATGTGAATGGGGTACATATTTGCTTTTTGGGTGCAATGAAGCTCTTTCACCCTAAAAAAAGAGAGGGGTTGTTTCCTTAACAAAATAATTATTAGGCTAGCACAATTTTGGATGAAACTGTGGATCCAGATGGAATGACATGGTGATATATTTTACCTTTCTGTTTATTTTCTTAATTACTTACCTGTTATAATTTAAATTCAGTGACTACATTTTTTTCAGAACTTTTACATACAACATGGTGTTGTTTTATGCTTACATTGAATCGCGGACTGAGACAATTGCAGGAACACTTCTGTACGTCAGAGGTAATCTATCATAAGTGAATTTTCTTCATTTTAGATATTTATTTAGATGACTATTTTGGATGGAGCTTCTTTGAGGAAAACAGAATAAGATTGTGGATTAAAAATTGATTTATAAACTATCGCATATGTATGTCCTGATGAGAGGTAAACCATCACAAAGCTGTCCTGAAAAGCTGTCCTGAAAAATTGGAATTTTGCACATATGTTAGTTCACCTCTGTCGTACAGATTTATACTGCGGATAATTAGATGTTACAATCTGAAATGAAGAAACATTTTACTTTATTTTAACAAGAAACAAAGCTTCTCACTCTCCCACTGTGGATACTACAGTTTAAATTCATAATTTGACTTACCAGAATGTATAAAAGTATTTGCATTAATTATTGTTCTTCATAATTAAGTTATCAGTAGTAAGTTTATAAGTTATTTTTATATAGTTTTTCAGGATGAAATGAATCATACTTTCATTTATATAAATTTATATAAAAATTTATGCCCTTACTGATATTTAGTTTTCTGTTTTTTCTGTTGCCTTTTCAAACAGAATATATTTTCCTAGTTTTTATTTTGTGTAAATCAATATATGACAATAATAAGTTTGAGTTCAGCCTCATTTTTATACTTTTCAAAAGTTAAAATTTAAATTGTTATAAAACTTTATTAGTATAAGGATAATTGACTTTTGCCAATCAGATCTCTGCAAAACTATGTTACTCTCTGTTAAACTTATGAACGGTATTTAGTACGTCAGTAATGAAATTGTACTGTAAATTTTCTTTATTCGTTTGAAGCTTTTCTCTTGGTTTAATTTTTTGACATTTTTGCCGAAGATATTAAAACTAAATCTTTACTACAAGACAGAAGGGAGTAATATTTTTTCAGTTTTTTAGAATTATTCTCACGTGAACATTAAGTTTCAATGAAGTGATTCTGAACATCTTTTAAAAAATATATAAAAAGCATTGGAAGAAAATATGAAATTGCGAAAAATACTTATATTGAGCTAAATAAAATCACAAAGGATTAAAAGAGAAAATTTAAGAGAAATTAAACTTATAGCTGGTGGGATATTTGCTTTACAATAGAAATAAAATGAGATAGAATTTTTTTCACATTTCAGATGATATTAGGTGAAAGATACTCATTAACAAATTCAGCAGATTAGAGATACTAAACAACTGGAAATGTGTTTAAAGAAACTTGAAGATATATATTAATATACCTCAGTTTAAATTTTATACTTCAGTGTATGCACTTAATTTTAAAATTTTGAAAGTTCGCGTAAAATAAATTACCCAAACTTCTTACTTTTATGTTCATTTTGAAAAGTATCTTAGTTCTTAGGAAATAATCTTTCCGCACATTCCCTCCAAAGTGATTTATAACATCGCCCTAAATAATTTTTACTAAGAAAGGAGTTAATAGTGTACTTTTTCCATCATCTTCAAATTTTAAATCTAATATTCGAGATCGTTGACGCAAAATTAGACAACGCCGAAGTATGTTGTCAAGACGACGCAATTAGTTCATTTAAAAATCCCTTCTTTGCTATCAAGTCTGTGGTGCTTTTACGTATTGACACCTAATCCACAAAAGCCGAAGCGTGAATAAGAATTTTGATTTTGATTAATACTGAGCGATTTCCATTTCTTGAAAAATGCTGTGTTCGTCCTCATTTCTGAAGGCATTGTCTTCTATGTCACGCAGACTTGGTGCTCCCATAAATTTAACAGAAACTTGTCCGCCAACTTTTATTTTCTTATTTTTAAGCCCTTTTGTTCACTAGACAAAGTTTTAAAATGTTTTCATGTATCAAGTATGACACATGCCAAACCTCGTGGAAATTAATTTTGCTCCGTAAAGAAACATCGCGGTATTCGAAATCTTGGCGCTAGGTCTTCAAGTGACAAGCACAAACATATCTGCGGAAACTTAATGTGACGTTACTTGCCCCCGAAGTGTTTTTCGTCGAATGAGTTTTTGTGTTTTATGTTGGATTTTTTTTAAGGAGCTTTTGAAATCTGGAAACGAAGCGATGATTGAGTTTGAGTTAAAAAAAGAGTATTAATAATAATGCCACCTAAGGGAAATATCACCTGACTTTAGAGAAACGCTACTTTAGAGAATAAATTAGATTGTGCAATAAATTTATAGTTTAACTTTTATTAAAAAAGGTTAGTTTCAGAATGGTTGAGAGTTATTGGATGGTTTTATAAATAAACAAGTACCTTAATGAGGGCTATAACATATCCCTCTTCTTATGACATTTACATTATTAAAACTAAAATTTTAGATTTCATGTGTACACACAAACAATATAGATCGGCCCATAAATATGAAGAATTACTGGTATGCACATTTTAACTGATAGTAACTTGTCTAAGTAAAAAAAAAATGTATAATGTGCAAGAAAAAAATGTAAACACATGGACTTAACATAAAAGTTAAATATAAAAATCTTTTTAATTACAAACGCTTCTTTCATTCAAGAACATTGGGAGCAAAAAATATTTTTTTTGGTTTACCTTTATACTACTAAAATGACAAGAAGTTTTGGCTATATGAGTAATGTATATGTATTTAACAAGTACCTAACGAAACTTCTATATTTGGAATATATTGGATTATTTCATATTTTCTAACTAGTTTTATACAAGTTTCCTTCCCTGTCACATTTCTTGCTCACTCTTCTGCAAATCTTCATGCAATTTTCCTCCACATTCGTAAATTAGATATTAGTTTATAGTAAAAGAATAACACACAGCTTCTTTAAATCTACGACAAAAATAACGGTTTGTCAAACTATGGGGAGAAATTCACACCTAATGTTCCTCGGCCTGATGATGAACTATTAATTAGTTGGAATGCAGTTCCAATCCTTGCATTTTTCTTGTGGTATTTAAGAAGCTTGTGTTCCTGTTTTGCATTTTCCATAAGTCTCTTGTAAGTTGCAGTTTATAGTAATTAGAAATGTGTGGTTTAAAAGGCAACAGTGCACCAACCCCCCCCCCCCCAAAAAAAAATAATAATAAATAAATAAATAAATAAATAAATAAATAAAATAAAATAAAAAGTGGAACAATGAGCGAAAAGCAAATAGATCCCTGACATTTTATTTAATGTAGCAGTTTTTACTTTTGGATAAAGAACATTTTGGTACAGAAACTAACCTATAATGGTAAATTTAGAATTATAATCTTGAATTTAATTATATCCGTAATATATTTTTACATTATCAAAAGCAGATTTTTCAGTTTTGATTAAAACCATTTAAAATTACGACTTAAAAATACTGATTTAAAATAACTAGGATTAATTACTTTATTAAAAAAATATTGATCGTTAGTATGTTTGTCATAAACGCTACAACTAAATAATTTATTTTTTAGAATCGTTCATTCATAAAAAAATAAAACAACTGACTTATTAGTTGTGACTTTTATCAACTTGAATCTATTGACTGTGAAAATGTAAATTAAATATTATACCATTGTCAAATTTATTTAGAGGAAAAAGATAATAAATCCATCAACTTTCCTTTCGCTCTTTTTTTGCTGTAGTTTGATAAACTACTCCAAGGCCATTAAAAAGGTTTTATTGTGCATTCATTTGAAATATTTCATATTACTCAAGTTCTTAATTCTTAGCAGAAAACTCATCATTACATTTACATTGTTTTAATTAATACTTTTACATTTGTGTTTCTTGTTATAATTTTATTTTGGTTAAAAAAAGAATGTTTAAACTTCTTATTTATAAGCTATTTTGGAGTATTTAATAAAAGAAGTATAAAGTTAAGCTTTAAAAGATTAAAAATCTGCATAAGATTACGAAAAATGATTCCTTTCACATTTAACCTATTGAAACGAAGTGTAAACTTATTACCTTATTGAAAAACTGAAAACGAATAAACTCATATTTTTCAAAGATCCATTTTTTTCAAAGATTCCAAGGCAGCAATTTTGATCTTAACAACTTTCAATCACTGCGAATGCGATATTTCCATTAACTGCGTTGAAAAAATAGATAAGCTGTTGAACGTCAAGAACCGCATTGCTCTGCAAATGATTTCAAGCCACTGCAGAATATATGGAAATCAGCGGGCATATATATTGTCTAAAAATGGATCTCATATGATGCAACCAGATCCTCCCTTACCTGTGCGACATATAAAGCAATATATATATCCTCCTCTATTAAATCTATCCGTCTTAACCTGTGCCAGGTGATGTCCGAATGGCTAAGGTGCTGGCATTCGGTTCATATCCTGTGGGTTCGAGTCCCACTGTTGGCATGGATGTTTGTAGCTGTTCGGAATCGGCTTTAAACAGTAGGTCCCGGTCTAATTAGCCCTCATGTAGCAAAAAGTTGACCTGAGCGCTCCAAACCAAACCAAACCATCTCAGCCTGTATAGAGAGAAGTCTTCTGGGAAGAAGTGGAATTCCCTATTGAATAAGTCAGTAAGAATTTCCAGCTCCTTGCCTAGAGTGGTCGGTGTGGCTAGCTTTAGACTTACCATGGGCTACGACTACTTACAGAATCCCCTGTATCGAATGGGACTGGCAGATACATACATCTTCACTTTTTGCGACTATGACGTGTCCATGACAAGAGATCACCTCAGCATATGCCCTTCTGTTCTTGAATGTTTCCCTGTGTGTTACTGACGTTGCATTTAGCGATTGTTTTAATCGTTCATCTTTGTATCGGGCTGGTCGTAGACTCATGACCGAGAGGTCGGAGACGGACATAGGATTAAAAAAAATCAAAGTAATTCTATAAGCATCAGTTCTTGGGATATAAAGAGGATGGATAGAATCCAACCTATTTACTCTTTCTTTTACATGAATATTAGTAGCACTATAGATACGCAGAATAAAAGAAATTTATCTTCACATACAGCTCCATATTCTGCAGCCACCGCACTCCCCGCCTGCAAGAGTACATTTCAAATATTCCTGCTAACAGGAACCTGACTGCAATCTTCCTAGTCGAAATGAAGCGTTTACTAAAGCAAAAGCACTACATAATATGCTCATATCTTTGCTAGTAGAGTGGTTCTCAACAAGGAGGGAATCTCCCCCCTTAGGGGGGGGGGAATTTCAGGGTTGGGGAAGATAGGGACCACTATACATAAAAGTGTGATGAAGTTTATTGAATGTCACAGATTAAAATCAGTTCTTAACATGCAGCATTATTTTTAATCCGTTAACTTTATATTTAGTCTGTTGTCATTAACTTTAGTCTGTTAAGAAATTAGTTCTGAATATGAAAAAAAAAAATATTACAAGTTTTGAAAACCCCAACATTTTCTATTGCTATTAAATTCGTAAAATTCTGCTGTAAAAATCCTCAAAATAAATGTTTATGTATTAATATAGAAAAAAAATGATAAGAGAGTTTCAATATTATATGCATATAGGGATACACTTTTTGAGTTCGACAGTCTTGGGAACGGGGGAATGATATTATGAACAATGATGAAATGGGGGCGGGGCAGGCGCAATAGACCAAAAAAGGTTGAGAATCTCTGTGCTAGTAGGGTAACCTTATTTATCATTGGCAGCCTCTCCCTTTGCCTGGCATCGTACCTCCACCGTGGACTGATCCATCGGTCACGATCGTCAGTCCCATATCTGCATTACTGGAAAACAAACATCGGCAATCCTCTTTAAATCATTCGATAAATTTCCCTCGCTTTTGAATATTGGAAGCAAATGGAGGATACAATTTGACAGAACTTCTCGTTAATTAAAATCACATGGCAGGGATATTTTTAACTGAATACTCTGTATTTTTTCAACACTTAATATTATTAAAAGTAATTATTCCATATTACACAAATCAGCTGTACAAATTATAAAGTGAAAAAAATCATGATGCTAAGAGATTTAATTAAATATGAATGTAAAATAATTAAAAATAATAGATGTATTTATATCATATGGGCACACATACATGAGTTTTAATTTATATATTAATAAAATAAAAGTTTTCCCTTGTAATTTTGATTCGGAATTATAAAGAGAAAAGCATCAGCTTGAATGCAAATGGAAATGAATAATTTCAAACTTAATTATGATAACGTAACTTTTTAAATGATCTTCTCTTTAACGGAGGAAAAACTTTTCATTTATAGACCTTTTTTAATTCAGAGAAAGGTATTCAAGAGTTTAATAGATTTAATGAGAAAAATTTCTGACGAACATTTTAGAATTGAATACTTTAATGAAAAGTTCAAGGAAACAATTCCCTTAGAGTAGCAAGAATTACATTTATTATGCGAGAGTAAGATCTTTTAAGAGATACCAACGGCTTAAAGCGGCACAGAGTTAATTTTCGTCCTTTGCGTTAAAATCTTTACCTACTTATTTTTGAAGTCCTTTCTTTTGAAAGAATAGCTATCTTTTATGAAGTTTTAAGTTTATTAATTTTTATTTAATACATAATTGTTTTCAATAGTTAGACATACAAGTTTAATATTTTTTACGAAGTTAGAGCCTTTCGTTGTTACTTCAATGTGTTGATCTTTAAATGAGTTCGATAATTCGTTTCCTACACTCACATAGTATAAGGAATTATATATCAACAATAAGAGATTAATGTTTTAATGGTACAACCTATTGCTAAAGTCCTTTCTTGAAGTGAAAGAATAGCTATTACAAAGTTTTAAGTTTATTAAGTCCTATTTAATATTTAGTAAATGTTTTGAATAGTAAAACATGCAAGTTTTATTTTTCTTTACTAAATTAGAGCTTTTCGTTTTTACATTACTGTGTTGATCTTCAAACAAGTTTTTAATGATTCAATTTCTACAGTCAAATAGTATAAAGAATTATTTATAAAAAAATAGATTAATTTTTTATGGTACTTACTTTTAAAGTACTTTCTTTTGAAAGAATAGCTATCTATTACAAAGTTATAGTATTATTAAGTTTTATTTAATATTTTATAATTCTTTTTAATAGTTAATCATACAAGCTTTATTACTTCTTCACTAAGTTAGAGATTTTTCTTTTTACTTCAATGTGATGTTTCAATGATTCATTTTCAACAGTGAAATACATAAGGAGTTATTAAAAAAAAATTAAATAAATGTTTTTATAGTACCTATTTATTTTTGAAGTCATTCCTTTTAAAAGAATAGTTATCTTATACAAAGTTTTAAGTATATTAATTTTTATTTAATATTTAATAATTGTTTTGAATAGTTGTAAGGTATACACAAGATTCGATTCACAAGAATCGAACTTTTGAGTGAATTAAAGAAGCTGCTTTAGATATGCTA
Source organism: Dolomedes plantarius (assembly GCA_907164885.2). Lineage (NCBI taxonomy): Eukaryota > Metazoa > Arthropoda > Arachnida > Araneae > Dolomedidae > Dolomedes > Dolomedes plantarius. Next base: position 101,360,236 of record OU015494.1, on the reverse strand, counting down.
ATTTCGGCATACGCGCTTAGTATAAATACCACGCAGCGTCATTAAAGGAAAGGGGAGGTTGTTAAGATTGAAAAGGTGTTATCCTGCGCTAGTGCTTAGCGGGCCAAAAGTTTACATGGCAGTACTGCTGGTTTGACTTACTGTTCGTGAGTATAAAAATATATTGTTCTTGAAAGCTGTGTTTATACATTCCGTACAAGTAGTACGCATGCTTATTGCTGTAAAAGCCAATTATATGTGCAACGAATTCAATAAACATTGTTTCATGTATAAACTGTGTTTGTATATAATTCAAATAGAGTGCCACTTCAAATTATATACACCCAAGTCTGGGTAGAAGTGAGCATAGATTCTCTATACTGGCGCCCGAAAATATATATACCCTGGTAGTTAGCGTTACATTTGTAACGAACAACATAATTGGAATTAAAAACTGTGTACTGTGAACTTATATTGATAAAATTGTTGCAAGTACTTATATACTATTTAAAAAATGAGTGTTGTAGAACAAAATCCTGCTGGAAATTTTCCTCGGGTAATTATGGTTCAGCAAATTGCGCCATTCGAAGCCACCTTCAATGGCGGCCCCTCAAGCCAATTCCTAAAGAAAATTGAGCATTACTTTCAGCAACAATGCACCCCAGAGGGGGATAAACTTAAAATTGCTCTAGCCGCTTTAAGAGGTAGTGCATATCAGTGGTACACGTGTATTAAAAGCAGTAATCTGATTTTTGACTATTCGTCATTCAAGCAACAGTTTCTTAGCGTTTTTCCAAAGACCTATAATCAAAGTGAAATTGAAGCGGAAATTTATTCGCTAAGGCAACGTGAAGGTCAGTCTGCATTAGATTTTGCTACGGAAAAGATTTCCAAGTGTGAGGAATATTTAGAAGGGGTAACGGAAGCGGTAATCTTAAAAATAGTTATCCAACGTTTGAAGCCAAGTGTTCAAGATTTTTTAGATAATCAAACAATTACAAGCAAGGTTACCCTCCTTCAAGCTTTAGCTAAATATGACAATAGACATTTCTTCGCTACCCCTCACCGTCATTCAGGTACGAGAAGTTTTATACAGCCGCGCCAAAATTTTTCGCGAGTTTCAAACCAGCAGCGTAAGCAGTATCGTGGGCGAAATAATAGAAGCTCACGGCGTTATAATGAAATTTGTGCACTTAAAGTAAATAATATGCAAGCACCTTACTTGCACTGGCAAGTTGTTTCACATGATATGGTTCAACCTGTTGAAACTGTGTGGTCAAATGTATTATTTTGTCCGAGCAGTAATCATTATTTTGAGAATAGTGAAAGTCAGGGTATTTTTGTGGCTTATACAGAAAGTGAGTCTAGCTGGAATAATGCGGTAATTCCAGTACAAATTTCTGAAAATAGGGCCGATGCTAATGCTAGTGGTTTAGAAAATAAATCATCGGACACTTCTATTAATGCTATACCTGATATTATTAATGCTATACCTGATATTATTGATGCTATACCTGATATTTTAGATGATATTCACACATCTGTTAATGAAGGAAATTTAGTAGATGACGAAGTATGCGTTACGGAAGTTAGTGAATACTTATTAGTTGACGACAATAAAAATTCTTTAAACGATAGTAGGAACTCGCTAGGTAATGATGATATTATTTCAAGTTTCCATCCGAATGAAGATGCTGTATGCCAGGTTGATAATATGGTTTTAAATAAAGTACATGAAAACCATACTGAGAGTCAGGATGAAAAGTTGACACAGAGTTATACTGTAAGTAGTTTAGCTGATGCTTCGGAAGTTATAGACGCAGGATGCATTAAAACGCACCAGTACGAAAAGCTTAATCTTCCTAAAACTGAAGCAGTGTTAAAGAATTTAAATGATAACGATTCTGATATCGCAAGTTTCAAAGAGACTTTTTCGTCAAAAGAGGATAAAACTAAAGTTAAGGGGGATAAAAAACGTGAAAAAGCGCCTTCAGGTTCCAGCATTAAAACTGCAAATACTGAAGTAATTAAGGCGGTAAACAAGAAGTTGCATAAGCACAAATACGAAAAGCAGAGTCAGGTTGTTGAAAAAATAGAATCTGCATTAAAATTTAATACCGATACAAGCAAAAGTACGAAGAAAGGTAAAGTGTGCACTACAAAAACTCCATCAAAGGATGAATGCGTCGCTGATAAGGTACACAAGGTTATCAAAAGGAAGAATGACAATTTTAAAGTTCCTTTGCATAAGTACAGGAAACGGAAGATTTCTGCCGCCCAGCAAGGTTGGCCTCCTCCCAAGAGACCTCCTGTCCATCGTCAAGCCGGACCAGCGCCTTAGGACCTACGACCTGCTGCACGAAGGATGCCCACACGGTCAACGAACCCCTTTACTAGGACTGCGACCATCAAGAGAGGTTCCACGGATTGGACAGACTGGTGCAAGGAAGTCGCTGCATTCATGAGGAACAAGTCTTGTATCAATTCTCTTATTCTAACTCCCACCCTTTAATAAAACCGAACCAAATTGGTTTGAAGTTCCCCATTGTATATACTGTGTAAACATTTTGAGGGGAAGGGGTGAGCCACTGAAAAAAAAACGGCATACTGTTGTTTCCTAAATTTTTGAAGGGGGCATGTAGTGACTAGAAAAAAAAATACATACCGCATAATATACCAATTAACCACTAATGTACTAACTTCACAAAACATAACACATGTACATTATAAATTGGGGGAGAGCAGATACAGTCAAGAAATGTCATGCTGTGCAATTGTGTTGTCACTTTTAATTAAAATAGATATTTTAGGGCGCAGTTGGCAGCCCAGTATCCGCAACTCTGCAAATCCACTGTTTGATGGTGTCACCTGGACCCTTCGGGGTTAGTTTTGTAAAATGGTAGTGGCGTTTTTCCTCCACACAACGTGTGGAAGGTTTTTTTGGCTTTGCCACCCATTATGTAAAAAGTCAGACCAGCACGCGTTTTCAATTAGTTAACTGAAGCCGTTCAGACCTCAGTTACCTAATTTTTTTTTCGAGGGAGGCCAGTGTAAGGTATACACAAGATTCGATTCACAAGAATCGAACTTTTGAGTGAATTAAAGAAGCTGCTTTAGATATGCTAATTTCGGCATACGCGCTTAGTATAAATACCACGCAGCGTCATTAATGGAAAGGGGAGGTTGTTAAGATTGAAAAGGTGTTATCCTGCGCTAGTGCTTAGCGGGCCAGAAGTTTACATGGCAGTACTGCTGGTTTGACTTACTGTTCGTGAGTATAAAAATATATTGTTCTTGAAAGCTGTGTTTATACATTCCGTACAAGTAGTACGCATGCTTATTGCTGTAAAAGCCAATTATATGTGCAACGAATTCAATAAACATTGTTTCATGTATAAACTGTGTTTGTATATAATTCAAATAGAGTGCCACTTCAAATTATATACACCCAAGTCTGGGTAGAAGTGAGCATCGATTCTCTATATAGTTAAAAATGCATGTTTTATTACTTCTTTACGATGTTAGAGCTGTTCATTTTAACTTTGATGTGTTGGTCTTTAAATGAGTTCGATGATTCGTTTCCTACAGGGAAATAATATAAGGAATTATTTTAGCAAAAATAAGTGAACAGTGTTTTTATGGTTGGTTCAAAAAGGCATTCAAAATAACTTTTTCTCCTTCTACTAACTGTGGATATTTCACTGTATTAAAATTAGGGCTATGATTTTTCTCTAACATTGTGCATATGAAATATTAAAGTCATGAAATGTTTTTCTTTTGTGAGTTCTTAGTGAAAAGTGAAATATTCTGGAGTGAATAATTTTATACATTAATATGTTATTTTAATTTCTGAATTTTTTTGATAGTTTTAACTTTTAAGTTTTAATATTTTATGTCGCATAATTTTATCTCATAACATTATTCATAAGTTTTTAAGTAATTTTTTTTTTACAAATTACAATAATACAAACTGATATAATGTCCTAACGCTTAATTTTTTTTTCAAAAGACTTCCTGACACTGATAATAACATTGTAAATTCTACAATCATTTCAGTTTACATGAAGTTTTTATTGCCACCTGAAGTAATGGATAAACATATACATATTACATTCAAATATTTTAATCCCAATTATAGATGTTAAGATATCATTGAAAAAAGTCGTTATGTCACTTAAATTTCTTATACATTTCCCATTATTCTAATGCACCCATTTTTCATTTTATAACCTTTCACATTTTGCTTACACGTACGCTTTGAATTAGTCTTACGTGTATCGCTTATTATATAAATTTATATAAATTATCAGACTGAAAAAATAATTTTCTGTAAATATTTAAGAGATTTTATAAGTTTTTAAGAAATATAATTTTGGATGTTTTTTTTTTTAAAGTTAATGAAATGGCAGATGACGGGAAGGAATTTCCGCTTTTAAATACATACCTGTGAAGTGTACTAATATATTCCCCAATTTTAATGCATTTGTATTAGAGATAATTTAAGATAACCTTTAAGATATCTTTCTTATATTAAATTATCTATTTTCTTGATGTAAGAGTATAACATTTTTTTCATTTAAATACTTTCAGGTTTTAACTTCTCAATCAACCACAAAGAACTTGAAAGAAAGCCCCAAATTAGAGCGTAAGGAAGGGAACAAATAATTTTTAGAGCAGATAAACAATTCATGAACATAGTTTGTTCAACAATTTATCCCGTGATTGTTATTCTATGTGATGACAATGAAAAATCGAAGTGCTCTAAATATTTTGTGATGTAGACTTTTATAACACATCCTTTAGGACAGCAATATAGGAAAAAATCAGGTGTTTATATATATATATATATATATATATATATATATATATATACAGAGGCTGTTCGCACATTTTTTAGACGATTTTGGTAAGCAGTAATAAAAAATCGTTTGCTGCAAAATAAATAATTGCAATTGTACTATGTTTTTAAAAGTCAAAATTATCGTCTGCGGCTTGAAAGTTTTGTTTTTATTCAAAATGGCGTTTTTAACAAAGCAGTGGTTCGAAGGCTACATTTATGCTCTTTCCGAAGAGAAATATGCATACTCCGTTATCCAAAAACGATGTGAGAGTCATGGTTTGTGATATCTAAAGCGTCGATAGGTAATATCGTCAACAAGAAAGGATTAAAACGTCAAATTGGAGCCTCAAGTGGGAAAAAAATTCCAAACAAGTATCCAAGGAAAAAACGGACATCTTCGACTATTGCAAAGGTACGTTGTTTAATGTTAAAAGAAAAAAACCCTAGTCAAAGGACAGTTGCCAAATCATTAAAATGCTCGGTGTCCACTGTCAACAAAATGATAAACGTTGATTTAAATCTTAAGAAAGTGAAAAAAACGCAATGTGCAGCGTTTTCTTCCAAATCGTATCGCTGAACGCAGGACACGCTGCAGAATTCTATATGAGAAACACTTATCCAAAGAAAAATGGAAAACAATTGTCACAATAGATGAATCATGGGTGTATTTAAATGACTGCAACAAAAGAAGAGCCATTTATTATCAAAAAGGAGGAGAAAAAATTTAAGTATATGGTTCAAAGAATCGAAAGAAAGTTTTTCTAAGGGATTCATGATTGTTGCTGGTTTTTCTTATAATGGCAAGTTAAAAATAAAGAGAGTGGAAAAAAATGTCAAGATTAACTCCAAATACTACCAGGAACATATTTTCTCTCCAATTTTTCTGAATGAAATACTATCGCTTTACCCACAGTGCCATCAATCTGTGAGACTCCATCAGGACAAAGCTACAGTCACACATCAAAATCCACTGTAAATTTCCTAAAAGAAATGGGAAAAAAAACTGGTATCAAGTCCATACCCTTCACCGATAGCCCTACTAAATCTCTCGATGTATCACCTATTGATTTTTGTGCTTTCGGACTTTTAAAATCTGCATTATCCAAACGTCGTCACAAAACCCTTACAGGACTCTGGAAAGCTGTTCAGGAGGAATGGGATAGAATACGTCTTCTGACACTTCAAAAGGCATTATTATCCTGGAAATTGCGGTGTCGAAAGATAGTTCAGAATAAGGGATGTCAAATAGAACATTTAAAACACAAGAATTTTATGTAATTTAGTTTTGTGAATACAATATACATCGTCTAAAAAATTTGTGAACAGCCTCTGTATATATATATATATATATATATATATATATATATATATATATATATATATATATATATATATATATATATATATATATATATATATATATATATATATATATATATATATGTATGTATATGTATATACAGGGTGAATCTGAACAAGTGGGCAAAACTTTAAGGGGTGATAGAACGCAGCTATACGAGCAATATTCGTCATAGAATGTATGGTTGGAACGCAAACGGTGAGAAGTTAAAAGGTAGTTTTCCACTGTCTCATTTAAAGAATTAACACAAGAATGAGAGAATACTGAAAAAAGCATTTTATTAACAGGAATGTAATTGATTTACATGGTTAAAGAAACTGTTCAAAAGAGCTTCCGCCAGCTGTAATGCAGGCTTCACAGCTGCGGGATAGGGACTGACGCACTTTTGCGAAGACACCAGGCATTTCCTGAATTTCGCAGGCAAGAACGGCGATCCTGATGACTAGTTCCATATTGGTTTCAATGGGGTACTCGTAGATTAGGCTTTTCATATGCCCCCACAGGAAAAAGTCCAAACACGAGAGATCCGGCGATCTTGGTGGCCGAGCTATGGGGCCACCTCGACCAATCCATCGCCCTGGGACTGTTGCATCTAAATTGTTCCGCACATCCAAGCTGAAGTGCAGGCGCACCGTCGTGCTGGAACCACATTCGCGACCTGATGGAGGTTGGAATCGGATGCAGCAGCTCCGGCATCACCTCTCGTAAGAATGCGTGATACGATTTGCCATCTAGATGGTGTGGCAGGAGGTATTGGCTAACATAATTACCATAGAGGATCTTTGCATTAACATTCAAGGAAAACCGCCGCTGGAACGAATGAGGACGTGTGGCATGTGGGTACCATTTACAGCGCCACCTAGCGCCTCGCTGTTTGCTTTCCGCCCATACCTTCTATATCGAATATTACTCGTGTAGATGCGTTCTATCACCCCCTAAAGTTTTGCCCACTTGTTCAGATTCACAAGTGTGCGTGCGTGCGTGCGCGCTCGCGCGTGTGTGTGTGTGTGTGTGTGTGTGTATCTGTATTTCACTACACCGTAAAATGACTACAAATCTCTCTAGCTTTATTTTAGTAATAGTAACTCACTATTTGGAATATTTTATGAAGCTAACTTTTCTTACATGCAAATTTCTCTTCACTGCCATATATTTTCTGGCACTAAAAACAACAGATTAATGTATAATGCTGATTTATAGGATAAATGTAGTTAAACTGGTTCCACAAAAGTCATCAGTATAAAACATATATATAAATATTTTGCTTTAAGATGGATATATAATTCTCGGGGAGAGTTTTTGGCTCTGCAATTAAATTACATTTAGAAATTACTTAAAATTTTCTTTCCACTCCTAAATTATCTGAGATAAAGGTTTATATAATGCCTAGGAGAATTTTTTCAGTTCTTATTTTTCTAGTGATATAGTTGTATTATTTGATATTCAGACTGTAATTGGTTTTCCTGTCAAAATGTACATAATTGATAACATATGCACACATATTAAATGTTCCTTGCATTCAAATATTCTTGAAGATTGGAGATTTAGCCACATACTTTATATAAATTTTGCATACGAAAAAGGTAAGACGGTGCCATGAATAAGGAATCTAGTCTGCTCTCGTTCCCTCTTTAAACATTGCTTAAATATTAATCTTTTTATAGAGCAGTTGGGATTATACAAATACTTGACTTGAAGAAACGTTTTGAATATTCAGGGATTTTTTAAATCGTGTTTTCAATTATTCATCGCTGCAACGAGATCTAATAAAATATATATTATGAATTAAATATGTGCCTGTAAATATGTTCTTTTACGAAATGAAATTAAATATATGCTCACATCAGAGAAATAAAAAATATATACGATTTATGAATGACGAATCGATTTATTACATGAAATCTTTCGCACAAAGACATTTTCTTTTACAACGAAATCGTTATAAAAAGTTCTGTGCCACCTGAATCAGTGTGTATTAAATATTATTATCTCGCTCTTCAATTTTTTGATAAATTCATGAAATTGCTTATCCCAATTCCTTTCAGAATTTTAGAAAAAAAATATTATAAGAAAAAAGAAATAGGTACATTCCACTTAAAAAAGTTTTCGGGGACCTTGATTAAAATCATTTTGCTTTGTCTTTTTAAAATAATGAGTTTTATTCTATGTTATCTGAAATTGAAACTAAAAAGGAATCTAGATTAATTTTCAAAAGAATTTACCAGCCACTCAGCGATTACCTATGATTTTACCACAGAACAAATGAAAGAAAAGAAACTAATTATCTTTTGTTATTTTCCTTCATTTTGATGTAAATATATTTCTTTCGAAGGACAACACCATTTTAATTTAGATACATCTATTCAAGAATTTCATTTTGGTAAAAAGTAAATAAAGACAGGTATTTTAAGTTTCGTTTTTCAATGTTTTTTCAGTATGTATTTTATTGATTTCAGAACATGAAATAAATACTCAGAATTTTCTGATACTCAGTTTGTTGCAAGTTTTCTGTCTTGAAATTGTCTTTGTGGTGAATGTAAGAATTATTTTAAGTAACGTAAGAATTCAAATTTACTTTTAAGTATTTAAACAGATTAAATTAAGCTATTAAGTTTGATTTGTAAGTCACAAGCACAATCCACATACACAAAAGTATGGGGATTACAAATGAGCAACAAAAGAAAAAAAAATTGTAATATTTCGGTCAGTAATACATATACGTTTTTATACACAGACAGACACACACACACACACACACACACATATATATATATATATATATATATATATATATATATATATATATATATATATATATATATATGTGTGTGTGTGTGTACTATAAACCTATTTTGACCTGTAACTTATGCAAAAGTTCATAGATTTATATAGATTAAATATACTTTTGGTCTCCTTTTCACATGAAATAATATAAAAATTTTGTTCTTTGTAATTTTCCTTATAATTTTAATTTTTTGATATTTTAAATATGTTTAATAATACTGCAGGTTATATCATTAAAAGCCTATATCTTTCACTTCGAAAATAATATCCTTCTATATCTCGAAACTATATACTTAATATTATGCTCCAACTCTCCTTTCGACCACAAAATCAATATCTATGACATTTTATGTCGCTTAGAACACTTAACGCTGTCAAAATTTAACGAAACGACACTATATATAGCGGAGGCAATCCAAGAATTATACGATGCTTTATACGAAAATGTGATTTCCGATGGCCGCCTAAGAAAAACACGAAACAGATTTTTGTCTCGGTGTGAGCCACAAAGTCTGGCAGGAATTTTTATTTCTATTCAATGTATGAATCTGAGGCTTTTCCAGAAGCCAAGTAGGGGGACTCAAACATAATCCCTCCCGGTGGCCAAGATACTGCAACCCTCGCATTCCACAAAACATTAAAAGCCTGGCTCTTGCCTATAAACTACGACGTTCAAACGGATTCTGGCGCCAATGATGTGTTGGGGGATAAAGGGGGCGTTCACAAAGTTATACAACAGAAAATGCAGGTGATTTCTCTGAATAAATCGGATGTTTTATTCGATTATATTAGATGGTTGCCAAAAATATTCTTTAATATTTGATGTACGTAAGAGTGAGATTAATTGTAAAGAAGAAATATTTAATTGATAAAAATTTTTCATGGATTGAGAAAAAAGTAAATACACAAAAATATATCCCTGTTTTATATACATCTATATTATTAGATATCATATATTCAGTATACAAATACTTTATTCAGTAATGGAATATCATAATTTTTGTACATTACTTTGATTTATATCTGTGATTTTATTTAAAACTTAAACGCAACTTACGTTTCAATCATCTGAAAAAAATGAGCTACCCTTTTTGTTCTGATTATAGAAATATTTATTAACATCACATTTCTTTTTAGACTAAATATTTACTATTTTTAAATAATTAATATAAAAAAAATCTTTATTTAAAATTATATTCTCATTTATTGGGCCAAACGTATGAAGTGTATCGGAACACTTCCTATCAAACATTTCCATGATTTTGGATACAATAACAGCGTAACTGAAACATTTTTAAACTGAGAATGATTGCATAGTAACAGCAATTTGAAAAAAAAAGTATTTCTTTACTATTCATTGCAGCCTGTGTTTTTTTTCAGTGACACACTATAGACCATAATAGTTATAACTTTAAACCAGCAACTCTTGACAACAAGAATTTGGGCTGCATGTTTGTAGAGCATAAAAGTGTTTCCTTTTTCTTTTGCTTATGATACAGATTTTGTTGAAGTTGGCAACCATTTGATGTTTTTAATAGATCTGGTTCCTATTTTTCCCAATAACTTCGATTTAATTTCTCTTTCACTCTAAAATTTCAGACTTTTATCCCGACTTTTAATGGCTTTGGTTACTCTATTTGTATGGAGAAAAAAATTATTTGCTGAAAATTAAGTATGATCATTTGCAGTAATGTTTGACTTCTAACAGGAACTGAAACAAATCATTTGGATTGTATTCGGTTGTATTATTAAGATATATTTTACGAAAATAATCATCCTTGACATAGTAAGCTCTTGTACTTTTTTTATAAAAAATGTTTCAATCAGTAATTTCAATATTAAATCATAGGTCAATCATAAACCGAAAGACAATGTTTATAATTGATTCTTCTTTGAGCCGAATTTAGAGAAATAACCAGAAGTAACAATTTTATTTTAAATCTATAGTCAAGTGATGTGATTTTATAAGTAATAAAATTAATCTAAATGAGGCATTTTGTGACAAAATGTTGATATGACGTAATTTTTCATAATTAGAATCAATATTTTTAGCTATTTATATGGAAATCTTTTTCATGTAATACTTTATTCAAACGGGGATTTGTCATTGAACTTTATTGGTATAATAGGCGTATTTTTTTTCAGTTGAACTTAAATGTGACCCACTTAAAGATAAATTACTTGTATGTACAAATGTGATATTCAATAAAATATGCGAAATAATATTGGAATTATAATTGTTTTCATAAAATTCTCATTTTATATAATATATGTAAAACTTACTTACAAAGATCGTGATCGAATAATCCCTTTATTTTCGTTATCGAGACGCTGTTTCATTAAAATTGTAGTCCACTGAAACACTGGCATTCGAATATATAATGAATGTATAGGTTCATAATGCTGCTCTTCCAAAACGGAGTCATTCAATCATGTTATGGATCACTTACATAAAAGATTCCTGGATATCTTTGATGAAAGTGAATTCTCGAAAAATAGCAAAATGAATGTGCTTATTTGGACATGATTCTGTGAGATGCAAAACAATTTAAAACAAATTGCTTTACAACTTCTTAGTTCTAATTCCCAAATTTGACTCATAACACGAGTATTCGTAATATATAGGTTATCAATAGCTACATGTTAAGTAAAAATAAAAGAGTTAATATAAAGTATAATTTCCCACAGCAGTTAATAATAGTATATAACTGCAATGGATTATGTATATAAGAAATATGTATTATTCATTGTGTATATAACAACATAGTCATTAATGAGTTATTTTTTTCCAGAGATGATTCTATTGCATAACTGATTTAGCAGTTGATTTTTTGTCTACTATCGATATTGTCGACTTCTGTCATTTCAATTAATATGAATGTATGATACGGATGTTTACTTTTTCTCTAATAGTACAGGAAAATGTTCATTTTAAATCAGTTTTCTAATTTCCATGAGTCTTACCTAACTTTTAGTAAATTCATGATAAAAAAATCAAGTGCCCAAAAAACTGCCCTTCTTTGCATAAATTGAGATGGAAGTCATTGTTTTTATGCACATTTTTTCTCGTTCTGGAAACACTTTTTTAATGCTAAGAAGATTTGAGCTAGCTCAATTTTCTTTTGATGGCTTCAAATTTTTTCTTGATCTAGAATGTCTCTGAGGGATCTAAAATTCATGTTTCTTGAGCAGAATGCTCCTACATTCTCTGTGCAACGTGAATTAGGATCTCTTGTTGCTTTCTTAGTCATGGAATCCTCTTTAGAAGCTAAAGTACTTGTTCCTTTTTTTTTTACATGTCAAGACAATCCCCTGCAGATGCATTCACTCGATAACTGTCAATGGGTTAAAAAGAAGATAGGAAATGTTTGAAAAAATGTCGACCTTTCTAATTTTTTGTTCGTAATTTTATGTTTCAGACTTACATATAACAGAAAAATTCAACTTGTAAAAAAGGAAAGCTGAAAAAAATGAGTTGCAGCTATCACTTTAATAAAATTCCAAGTTTTGAAACAACGTTTCGGTCTATTTTCAATACTCAGAGATGTTATAAATTTTGTCATATGTGCATATAATTGCATCAAGTCATTCAATAATAAAAATCTCGCGAAATTGTGTCAAGAAATATTTGAAAATGTCTTAATGAAATACGCCACAGATGTAAAGTAAATGGGCAATGTAAAGTAAATGGTAATATTTGCGGGATTTTTACATGAGTTTTGCGTTTATTTTATGTGGAGTTATTATATTTTATTACTCTACATGAATTTTTATTAATAATTCCCACTAATTTCTACTTGAAGTCTAGCTTTCGTACTCTTAGCTTATTTTAGATCACCAAGAAAATTTCATTAAGCCACGCTTTGCCCTGAAAGTTTGACTACGTGTGAAGAACTAATTTGCCCATGATTGCTTCCATATAAATTTACAAGGAACACGTTTACAGTACTTCTACGCCCCTTCATTTCTTTATATTGAAGATTTTTTTAAATGTTTAATGGATCATAAAGGGACTGCCACTAACTTAACTCGGAATATTCTTTAATTTAAAAAGTTTTCTTTCTTTCTTTCTTTGTTTCAATTAAGATATTATTTCTTCTATATTTAAAGGGGCTGCAATTTTTAAAAAATGCGTAACGTTATAACCGCACATATTAATTCATTTTCGATATTTTTTATCGATATTTTTTAAATTTTTCATTTGATAAGTTTATCTGTTTGTATTAATTGGTATTTCCTCGGATTCAATCAAGCATTTTGTTATTGCTTATTCCACTTGATCGACAGCAATATCAGATTAAGTCCCGAAGGCTATGAGCGATGAAGGTAGGGCTCGTGTTTGACTGGTACCACTAGGGTCGGAGTCCGACTTGGCAAAAGAACCAGTCCCATAATTTTGAACCGTGTCAAGTGACGAGACCAGAACTTTTGACCCCGCACCTCCAGAGGTAATTTTGAGAACTTCGAGAACATTGCAGCCACGATAGATTTTACCTGCACCAGCCACCATTAGTGTACACAACAGTGGATTTGTAAAAGACGAGCATAGAACCAGTGACTTTCAGATCACTAGCCGGTGCTCTTGCCAACTAGGCCACTGCGCCCACATATGTTTAATATATTACATATTTACATATATTTAATATTTAACCTTTAGATAATCGTATATTTCATAACCTTTTATAAAGATTTATAAGTTTTAATATAAGAGTAATGTTTTGGTATTATTTAAATTTTTTTATCATTATTAATCCAAAGCGTTATATTTTTCTACAATGTTCTTTTGGCTTATATTTATTATTCTTTATTGACTCATTTATAATCTGAAATATTTTACCAAATCTCCGTTCGACCTGATTCTAGAATTCTGAATAGCAAATCATAAAGCAACTATTAAGTTCTAGTCTGCGGAAAACGACTTGAAAGCAGTAAAAAAAAATAGTATTATTTAATAATTTATAAAAAGTTACAGTTTTTTCTTCCTAAATAGGAAAAAAACAAATTATAACTTCATTTATACATCCAGAACAATGTACTTTACTTACCAAACTAATTTTTATGCTGCAATGTCATATGTTGTATTTATGTGGGGGTTTAAATATTGTTCCAACTACAACTTTTATAAATTATCCTTTTATACTTTGAAATACAGAGTCCTTGCAAGTTTTTTGAAACTATAAGAATGAGGTCATTTATGTATGTATATATATATATATATATATATATTTGAAGTACAATCCTTAGATCTTCGAGGAAATTAACTTTAATAGAGGGATATAAAGTAAAACTAAACGCGCTTGGTTAAACATTTGTGCGACAGCTAATTCGTCCTCTTTGAAATACTGAAGACAGTCTCTGCCATGGTCGTTTTATTGAGCTGGAAAAATTACTCATTACAAAGAGTTAAAACAAACGAGTTAAGAGTTTTCTCTCTCAGAATTTTAATAAAATCATAATTTTGCCCTGCCTTTTAAAGAAAGCATCGTTGGCTTCCCAACATCTAAACTAGTTCTGTTACGAATTTAATTAAATTACTTTGGAGAGTTAAGTGAATTTCTGTTTCGCTAAATATATTTTACAATAAGAAGGATTTTACAATAAGAATACAAAATAAGAAGGAATGCCTAGGAATGTCTTATCAGAGCATTCATTTAAATGAAATATGGATAAGACAGGAAGATATTTATAAAACTTGCAAGAACTGCAGGAAATAAGATATCATGTGTAATGCGTGACCAATAGCTAACAAGCATCGCGTATAATTTCCTTTTAGTTTTGACATAAGGCTTAAATTGATTCGCTTGTGAAATATCTGCTATTGCACTCGACTCCAGACAAAAAATATTGCGTGAAGATTTTCTGTTGCTTTATACTTGTTATATAAAAAGCTATCTTATATAAACAATTTTATTATTTTCATATTATGATTGCAGACCAATTTGTCTCTCACCCCCTGTTAAAGAGTTAAATAAAAATTAGGATTAAAAAATCCTATGTTTATAATATAAAGAAGTATGTTACTAAATTAATTTGAAAGTAATTGCATTTATAGCTTCGAATATCATTTGCTTATATTAAAAGGATAGAGAAAATACTACCCCATAAAACCTTAGTTGCTCAAATTAGCAGAGTCTTGAAATAAGACGAATGCTCTATCATTGTGAACCACGTCGGCTAAAATATTTACAGCCCACTTCACATATCATTGGCCTGATTAGATGGAAATGAATGCTATGAAAACAGAGCAAAAGTAAAACTTCCTCATAATATCATGGTAGCTAAATATTTAGAGCGTCCATCTAAGAGATGAAAAGATGTGGGTTCAATTTCCATACTGTTACATTTATCTTCTGTAACATTACATAAAGTTTAAAATTATATATCATTGAACTTACCGCTTTTTGTAGTATTTTAGGCTCCTCAATCACCTATATACCATATTTTCTCAAAAGTATCTGGACTCTTACAGACATTTTTCAATATGAAGAAAATGAGCCCTGTTATAATAAGTTCCGAGTGGGGTATTACATATACAAAGCAGGAAAGGTTTGTCGTGTCATCAGTAACATTTGCGATGATAATGTGAACATTCTACGTTCCAGTAAAGGTATATTGTAAAAGACCTTTCAAGTTTCATTTCTAAAGGGAGCATTGCACCTGAACGATATAAAAGAAAATCGACTGGGAACAGGTTGGTGCTGCATATGAACAAAAGCTCACAGACACTAATAAAAGAATGGAACATACGGTGAAAAATCCCATTAGAATTTTGCTGTTCCTAACACCACTAATGTTGATAATTCTTGTGACCCTTTACTATTCAAGAGTCGGACAGTTTGGAACTACCGTTTAGATAGCTTGTATTCCTGAACTTCATAAACTACTGTAAACTAAAATCTAGTGTTTTGGAAAGGTGAGATCAAGATTTTCATACTTTTGATCTGGTGTATGCACTGAATCCTGCGACTTCGCCTAAAGAAGTTTAAATTAGATGTTTTTTCTTTCACTTGGTTCATTCAAATACTGGATTCTGTCGAGGCTCCATGAGGGCATGAGATTATAATACGTGATAGAACTAGGACCATTAATATTAGAAACATTGAACTGTGAAGTGGACCTCATTGTCCTTGAATATTCGGCAAAAATAGTCCTTTATTATGAAAAATGCTACTCTGTCTCGCTGCCTGATGCGTACAGGACTGGTGGACTGAAATGACCCCAAAATTGTTCAATTGGCCAACGGAAGTTGGGATCTCAGTCCTGTATACTTCCCGTACTGTAAACCGAATCGACATTCATAAAACCGACATCAGCGGACTGCTTTACTTCTGTTTTAACAACTTCGTATGGCAAAGAAAATAAATTTCTGTCCATACCCATCACAAATTGGTCATAGTTCATGTCGATGCATATCAGCTGTCATGCAGTTACTAACTGTCACTTTAGAGGGTATTTTTTTGTCAAAAGATTGTAGTTTCTGAAATTTTTTGCACAATACAATTCAAATTTTATTAAATGAATCAGTTATACAATTAATATTTGAAAAACTTAACTCATAAAATTATTTTCAAATACCCTCCCCCCTCTCTCTCTCTCTCTCTCTCTCTCTATATATATATATATATATATATATATATATTTATGTGTGTGTGTGTGTTGCATTGAGTAATGGTAAATGATAAAGTATAACTCCCTGTAAATATATAGTTTTTCACTTTCAAAGGTTTATCCTGCATGAAATGTAATATATTAAATTCTAGTGGCATCGTTATTAATTAAAAAATATTATTTGATGATAGGTAAGAAAAACTCATATTTTCTACCTGAAAATACAATTTAAAGCTAAGTTCCTACAGGTGGAGTGTGATGAAGCGCTTTCGATTTTAAAGAAAAATTAAATTTTTTAGAGAGATAAAGTGATCGAAGGCTGTTTTCATCACATTATGGGTAGAAAGTTAGGAAGCCGCCTTTGATTAGAAGACGGGACAGTCGTCTTTGTGTCTTAGCCAATTTAAACGTGGCAGTGCGCGGGGGGGGGGGGGTAGGTTGATTGCAGACGTAGATAAGGAGATGGCACCAGAGTTTGACGTTAAAGTAAAATACCCTATTGTAAACAAATTTATTGGGTCTGTTTGGGAGGTAGACCGCAAAACACGTGGACTGGACTTTGGGTGGTCTGTTTTATGACGCAAGGAAGGCGTGTAATGTTTGAGGGGTTATCCAGTCAAAGAAGTGAAATTTGATGCTAAATGGTGGATTTTTGAAAGCTTTCCTGAATGGATTAGGAGTCTTGAGAAGGCGTGGACATTGTTGTAAAAAAATAAAATAAATAGAAGACTTAGGTTTTTTTTCGGGGATTCTCTTCTGCATGCGGGCCCGGGTTCCCTTTTCCCGGTGCTTAGAATCGCAGGTGATGAAGTGTGGTTATCTTAACTATCGAGAAAAATTGATCTTGCCTGGGGAGTTTCCCAAAGAAAGATGTCGTTTAGCGGAGCAGAAATTCGGTTCATGCGTGCCGAGATGAGAGCCTCCTGATCCTGAGACTAAAATTTGTTTTTGCTGATGATGAAAATATAGTTGTTGCCTTCACCGATAAATAATTTGAGAATAGAGGTGGAGCGAATGGCAATTTCCCGTTGGTGTTCCGATTGAGTCGTCCGGAGATGAAAGGAGCGGAAGAAGCAGACGATAGATGCCTACAACCGTATAAAGATTTTGGGTGCATGCTACCCGAGAAAGAAAGGAGATCCCAAGCCCGATGATGAGATCATCACCCGTGTTCCAGTGCGGTTAGCATTAATCGAGTGAGTGCGAAATCATTTGTCTTGTTCAGACCCAACCTCGAAAATTTAAATGATTTAGTGCTAGATCAATGTTTGTTTTTAAAATATATATTTTGAGAGAGAGTAGTTCTTTGCCTTAGGTAAAATAAATAAATTTATGCTCCCTGAATCCAAAAGATGTAGGTTTAATTAAATACATGTCATTCGATATGAATTGAGGAGAAATGCTAAAAGATGAGTACGAATGTGTACGAAGATTTGGTGATTCGGTTTTTGAGTTAAATTGTAAATAGATAATGTTGTAAATAAATTAATTTTATTTTGTTACTTTGGAGTCAGTCATCTCTGTTTTATGTAGTTGATCTAAAGGAAGGTTTAGAAGCAAAGTTTGTTTGTTCGTTTGCCAAATTGTCTTGAGCTTTGGGTTGTATTCAACCAAATAAATCTTAAAAACACAACGCACCCAAATAATTTCTAAAAATAAAATAATTTGTACTAACCAAAATAATTTACGAATTACGCCCAAACTAAAAATTTTAAGACAGGCAACATGACATGGAGTCCTATTATTTCAGTTCCTTTCGAATTTTCTTTCTGTCACACTTTCCTGTAATATATGAAAACTTTCGCAAAATGTGCATCATATTTAAATATTTAATTTCGTATTAAAACAATGCTTAATGGGTTAAACGCTCATATTCAACTTCATTTATTTTATCTTGCATTTTTAATGTAATTATTACAAGAAAATATGTATTGATAATAAAAATACAGATAATGTATAAAATGAACAAGAATGGGATTGTTACACAAAACAACGTGATTCATAAATTATTAAAAATATTTCAATTAATTTGAAAGTAAAATACATTAAAAAAAATTATTTTCTTCGAAAACTAAACTTTCTCGATGAATATTTAAATACATACTTCGGGATGAATTCGTGGCATTTCTGTAATTTTAACAAATGCAGCAATACAAGATAAAATATTTTCTTTAGATGTATAACCTGCCATAATGATATTTTGCAAAGCAAAAAAATTCGATATGACATCCCGGACAAGAATTTCTAATTATGATAAACGATCTAACGTGCAGGTGAACCCTTTTGCAGATGCATTTATTTTAAGGAAATGCTAACAAACGTCACATTAGAATGACATCCTCTTATAAAGAAAGAACTCTTTCGCGAATTTTGAAATGTTTGAGTATAATAACTCCGGAAATCTTTGTAAATGAACAATTTTGAGGCTGATGTTCCTTACGTAAAATGGAAGTATTTTCTCCTTTAAACTGCTTTACAAGGAATAAATAACTTTTGTGGAAATGCTTTTGAAATATAAGGATTTTATCACATGAAGCTTCCCATTCACTCTTTTTTTTAAACGAATACGTGTTTATTCGGGTGAGTTTTCAGTGTAAATTTAACAGCTGCATAACTGTTAAATTCTTTGTGAACATTTATATGTAACAATCTGAAGCTTTAAATATTAGTGCTACCGTCTGTTAATTCGGGATATTTGTTTATTATCAACAATAATATTTTTATCAGAGGTTTTGTTATCACTACTTAAAACAAAATATAAAAGAAAAATGTTTCGATCTTTATTTTCCATCATTTAAAATATCTGAGGTTTTACTTAAATAGTTTTATTTATATTTTCTACCGTTTTTTAATGCTGATTTCTGAATTAAGATTACAATGTTACAGAAGAGTCATCCTAATATATATTTCTCATGTCTGATCGTTTCCTGTTTTGAATGTACCATAGAATTTTTTAACTTATTTAAAAGAAAATTATTGAAGAATAAAAAAAAACTCTCCGTATTAATTACGACTAATATCAAATCCGAGATTTCAGTAATAGAAAAATAAATATTACTTGCATTTATGAAAAAAAAAATTGACATCTCTTCACGTATTTTATTACCAAATATATTTTTCAATGGGAATTAAATCGTGAAATTGAAAATATGTTATTTTACTTGCATTAATAGTCTTTATAGGGAATACGTGTTAACCCAACAAACACAGAGGCATCGGGCCGGGGTCGGAAGGTTCCGGACAGCCGATTTCTCCACTGCCGGGCCGGCGCATTAGGTCAGTATCGTTTCCGTCACGGTCGTGTCCTCTCGCCCGCGACTACCCCGTCGAGTGGTTGGCCGCTTCCGGTAGGAATCGAGCCATCGTTCATCCGACTGCGAACCGTGAAGCAGCCGCGACGAAGCCATCAATGAGGACAGACAGCCGTCGCGTAACCGGAGGTTGACGGGCCGGTTACGGGAGCAATAATTGGTGTCGACAGGCCGCCAAGTACCCATCTCGCAGCCAGCAAAGCGTCGTGAATCAGGGCAACTCGCCAGTAGTGAGCAGGAATCTGAATACCGGCAGATTTTCAAAGTTTTTCGTAGAACCCTTCCTTTCACATGCTTTTTATTTTTATTAATGAGATTGTTTTTAACCTTTATATATAATATGATCTGATATCTACCCTTTCACTTTATTTTTTTTCTGGCTTTCCATGTATAACTAGTATTGATATTTTTAACTGTTCCCCTTTTCTCGTGTATTTTCAGGTAATAGTAAATATTAATCTCTGCTATCACCTAAAATTTTTATTCAGAATAATTCCTGAAAATCAGGAGTTATTCTGACCGATTATATAATTTATTTGAAAATGATTAAAAATTAAAATTTATTGTAGTTCAATGTTTTATGAATTTTATTCAGTCTTTTTTTTAGAAGTTGACAAGTGAAAAAAATGTTTCATTGTTTTGCATATCAAAGAGTGATTCGTTGTTAATTCTTAGCTGTTCAAGAAATATTTTTTTTGAGACATCTTCAAATAGATCTTGATAAGTTTATTCTTTGGAAATAAAAAATAATAATATTCTGTCATCCTACAGTCTTATCATATTGCTGAATATGATAAGACTGAAAATTAAACATACCTTTCGGTCATTGTCCAATGATGGTATATTTAAAAAAATGTCACAGTCGAGCAGCGGAGAGATATCAGATGTGGTGTTTCTAATCTCCCTGGTGTAGGAAAGCATACACCGAGTCCAATTGACCCCGCCGTAAAAGAGAATCACAGACAAAATCCTGCTCAACCGACAGCTGTCTCAAAGAGACGCCCATACATTCTGTGAGTAGAAGTGTTAAAGGAGCAATGACAAACAGAAAAAGATTTCTCCCCCTCCACGAATTTCATACTACGGAGGTATTCGCTTCTAATATCGGAATACCGGCGAAGTCCCGCCATGGCCGCAAATGTCCAACCTCGAAGTAGAGAACTGAGACAGCAACTGTGTCGAAATGTAATTGGTATAAATAGCGTGAGCCAAAGTTTCGCCAAGACGGAAAATCGCCAATCTGTGTACGTCATGATCGCACGCTCGCCAAACGTATTTTGTCCCTAGATCGCTGAACTTATATTTATATGTGTAGTAATTTACACGGACATCGAAAAATTTAAAACAGTATTTTGGGGGGCTGGGACTGAAAAAAACTCTTCTGGAATAAAAGTCTTTTTGAGTCCGTAGACACTTTTCTTTTATTAATTTTTATTTTTATTTTCTGGAAATATATTTTTTTAACTTTCAGCTTTCTTGTGATCAAAATGTTTATGCTTTAAAACAAATACTTAGATTCTGATTTTTCAGCTTGCATCAAATTATTTTCAGCTACGGCTTAAAATACACGAAAAGTTAAATCAATTTTATAGACTAAATTGGCCATGTTTCAGAATTTCAATAATGTGAAATACTACTTTTCTTGCGGGAAAAAAATAATTTTATGTAGACGATCAGCTTAAAGCGTTAAAAATACATATTAGATAAAGATTAAGTTAATAAAAAATTATAAAGATTTTTTTTCCTGAGGCTTTGCAATTTCTTGTAACTTCTCGTTGAAAGCTTTTAATGGATGGCTCTCTGAACCCCTTGAAACGATTTAATGGATGCCACTGGCCTAATAATTTTTAAGAAACTTAGAATTAAATTTTCTCATTGTGGAATGAATACATGTGTACTGGGGACTTGCTATAGATAGCAAGGGAAACTACAGAATGCCTGAAATAAATAGGAAGAGAGGAAATATTTACGTGAAAAGGAAATTAATGACTACCGAAGATGTAAACATCTATCTATCAAAATTTTCTAAATTATCTGCCAGTGTAAATTGTAGCATCATTGTTCTTAATATATTTTAAGCCCATTTGCGACCGTTTCAAGAAAAAAATCATTAAAAAAAACAAATTACGTTCTTTACATGTTTATTTTTTATCAGTGATTTCACAATTTTTCTTTTTTAAGTCAAGATGTTGGTATCAAAATGTTGTATTGATATTAGGTGTTTAGATGTACAGAAGGTCGTTCGCACTTTATGGAAACGATTTTGAAATTTAATTTTTATGTATAAATGTCGTATTTTTTTC
Source organism: Dolomedes plantarius (assembly GCA_907164885.2). Lineage (NCBI taxonomy): Eukaryota > Metazoa > Arthropoda > Arachnida > Araneae > Dolomedidae > Dolomedes > Dolomedes plantarius. The sequence continues at coordinate 101,338,051 of OU015494.1, read as the reverse complement.
GGCGATTTGCTTCTATCTGATAGCCATGGTTCTTTACAATAGTTCTAGCTCGAATTTTCCATGAAAGTAAACTTTTTCTTAATATTGTCATGTCAATTTCACCCCATTCCTCTTGGACCGTTTTCCAAAGTCCGTTCAGTGTTCTTGGATGCCGTTTTGTAAGTCTCGTTTTAATAAATCGAAATCGCAAAAGTCCATTGGAGAAGCGTCAGGTTATTTTGCGGGTATTTCATTAAATGGGATACACTTTATTCCTGGTTCTGATTCTTTCTTTACTAAATAAGCGAGAGTTGATTTTGACGTGTGACTTGAGGCTTTGATCATATGAAGCGCAACTTTATCAATTTCCTTTCCATATAAGGCTGAAATTTCTTCTTCAAAAATTGGTTCTAAAATATTCTGCTGATAGTAGAGTGAATTAATTTTGGCTTTACGTGAGACTTTTTGGATTTTTAATTTGCCGTTGTAACAAAATCGTGTAACTATCAAGAATCCCTTTCGGAACTTTTCTGTACACTGACAAAGTCATTTCGTACGGTCATTTCCGTCAGTTGAGCAAAATAAAATTGATCTTTTTTTATTACTGTCACTTAAATATGCCCATGCCACATCGAGTGTTACCACAAATTTCCATTTTTCAGCAGCTAAGTGTTTTACATATAATTTTCTACAATTTGTTTTCCTTTCAGCAATATGCTTTGCCAAAAGCAGGTGAACTTTAGTTTTAAACATATTTTTTAACTTCAAATCAATATGAATGATTTTACTTACAGTGCCAGAATACATTCTTAGTTTCGATGCAATGGATCTTTGAGGCGGTGGATTTTTTTTAGGATCAGAGACTTCACTTTCTCGATATTTACCTGCGTTCGAACAGTTTTAGGATGAGGTTTCGCGGTCATATTTTCATTTTTACTTTCAGTTAGACTTTATTCCCTTTCAAATTTACCCCACCAAATTTTTCAACCTTTGCCCCTGACGGACTGTCGAGCGAGGGACAGCATTCGAGCATTCCCCATCTGTTTTTAGATGAGGGGGAAGAAATTATTCCCCACTCTTCTGAGAAAAGCTCTCTCTCTTTCTACTTGCCACCTGCAAACAAAGAGTGTCCTCACAAGAGGGGGGAGGGGAGAAAGAAAACGACTTCTCAGAAAGAGTTCGCTTGCTCCGTTTTACCATTCCAGAACAAAGAATCTGACCCTGAGTGGATAACGAACTTCTGTCCAAACAGAACAGTCTGTCGAGAAAGCATGCTGATCGGTTGATTTTACTGTTAGATTTTTAAGTTCGATTCCAGTATAAGAGCAAACTGCCCGGGTTAAATTCGGATCAAATCCGACGGACAGTGAGGTCTCTCCGTTAAAGACCGTGGATGGTCTTAGTTGAGTAATTATCTCAATAAATTATTACTATTATTAACTAATATCGCTTAAAAGCCTTTTATTCCCGAATTTTTGCCTAAAAGTAGTAAAAAAATATTTTCGCATTTATTCGCATGTATTTCGCAAATACGAAAATTAAGTATTCCTACTAAGTATCCTACCTCATTGTACTCGGTGACAGTTATACATTAGAACTAAGCACTAAATAGATGCCGATGTTTGGCACGTAAAAGAAAGTGCATTTCTTGTTTACCAGTCATGATTGAATGGAACAGATTGTATTTAAATTTTACCTCAGCGAAGCTATTAGTAATTTTTTAAAAAAATAAAATATTTATCTGAATCTGATTGTTTTTATCTGTTTATGAAAAATAATCAACAACGAGAAAAATATTTTTTTCCTTCTAAATTTAAATAATTTAGAAAATATTATATGACTGCAAAATTGTTATTCAAACTGAAACATGAAATTATCCTACAAAGCATTTTTATTTTCATTAAACAAGTGCAGCTGTGAAGGTGAAGACTTCCATCACAAACAAGATATACGCAGAATACTTGTATGAAGAAAATAATTAGTACACTATCTATTTACTAGCACATTAAAAGCTACTAAAATACTCTCAACATTTACATACGTACAAACACACACTTTCTAATTTAATCTCTGATGACATATTTTTTTTTTATGAAGCGTTTTCGGAAAATATGAATACGGTTCATATCAATGGGTGTTAGAACTTCACATCTACTTTGGTCAGCTATGTGAAATTTATTTGCAGTCAACAATATTTTTATTTTATTTCCTTGAATCATTCTATATCGTTCTATACATCACTAAGTATAAAGTATGCGAATAAATACTGTTACAAATGACGAATATAATTCAATGAAAATCAATATTTTAATAACAATATTTTGACTGTATAGAGCAGGGGTGGCCAAAGCGGCGACCGCGGTCGACTGGTAGACCACGTAACTATTCCCAGTCGCCCGCCTGGCTGATATGTAATTGGTTGGGAATCAAAATGGATTTATTACTCTTTGTAAAAGTGATGATGATATTCCAAGTCTAACAAATTACCATTGCATTATCCAACAGCAGGCATTGTGCTCAAAAATATTGAATTCAGATGTGATGAATTTCGCATTTAAAATAGTTAATTCTATTCGTGGAAGAAGTTTGCAAAGACGCAGATTCAGAGCATTGCTAGAGGAACGTGAATCTGATTTCGGGGAACTACTATTACACACTGACGTACGGTGTACTTTCTACCATGAATGCAATCAAAACAAAACATCGCTCCCGTTTAACAAATTACCATTTGGTAGTATGTTTACGAATAGCTATAAGTACATAGGAACCACAGTATGAAAAGCTTGCCGAAAATATGCAATGTCAAGTTTCCAGCGCGTCCTCTAATATGAAATAAAAATAATAGTTAAGATTAATTTACAATAATATTGTTCGCATTAATAAGAAAATAAAAGCATATTGTTTTATTTATAAACTAATTACTTTTTAAGAATAAAACCTTTTATCTCTTATTAAAATAACTTGATATTGAATATAATTAGTAATATCTATGATTATTTAAATTTAAACTAATTTTTTGCTTTAAATTACTAATTTTCTTATGATCACTCAACACATACGATGTTGGTAGACCTCAGCCTATAATTTAAATTAAAGGTCGCCCGTAGTGATCAAAAGTTTGGCCACCACTGGTATAGAGGTATAAAAAGGTATGGTATGTTTTTTGTATTTAATCTGTTAAACACTTATTAAAATGCATTCGGACTCAATTTCGTTTAAAAGAGAACTGTCACTCGAAGCTCGAAGTATTTTACTTTATGCTATGGATATATCTATATTCTAATAAATAAAAATGGTAGTGTTATTCATTGCAAAATCAGTACACTTACCACCCCCCCAAAAAAACCACTGAAAATAAACGAAAATGGTCATTTTTATGTAAAAAAATGGCTCCAGCGCCACGAAATATTTAAATCATGAAATAATTATTAACACCATCACCGAAAAATAAGTGTAGTCCAAATAAGACTAACCCAGTGGTCTACCGAAAAAGGAAATGAAGCGCCTACCGAAATTGATATTGGCGATAAGCATCTGCTGGTAGGGTTGCCACGTAAATCGAAGAGAACCAGGGTTTGAAATGAAGCCCCAATAGATACCGATTTGGCATCCAAGAGAGTCTGCCGAAAAGTAAATCTTAATCAAAATGAAAAACAAATTTAGGCAGGTACTACTCTTTGCTCTCTTGTGCATAAACTCTTGATCGAAAAAATTATCCATTTGTAAGTGGATGTTTATTTCATTTCTATATAAAAGCGAAAAATAAATTAATATAATCTAACAATAGTTGATGTCTGTCAAAACATGACGGCTAGATAGTAAATGAATGTACTAATACACAAATTATATTCAACACATTATTATCAAATGTTGAAAATCATAATAATGCGCAGAAACAAATTGTGATTAAGCGGATTCGTGCTTAGTGAGTATCTAAAGACAGATTTAAAAATGTCACTGAGCATGTGCAGAAAGCAATTTTTTTAAATTGTAAATTATCGCTAATTAAACAGCATGAAATAAACAATTTCCATGAGGTTTACTGTTGTATTTCACAAATATAATTATCATAAAAATAAATAAGGCAGAGATAGATCTAGAGAGACTTCTCGGAATAAACGTGTTTATCATTAAAATATGTCACTGAGCGTGCGCGGAAACAGTGAGTTTCTAAAGACAGATTTAAACATACCACTGAGCATACGTAAAAATCAATTGTAAATTGTAAATTATCGCTAATTAATAGAAATTGATGCCACAAAAAACCAAATTTAACAAATCTACAGATTACAGTCTTTCGTTTAAGACCAAAATGAAGTAAATTGATGCAGTAGTTTTCTCTCACGGACTGCCCAAAAAGTCGGCTTAGCAAATTAAATATATAGATGATATATATTATGCACATATCACATAGTATAACCGAAAGATTATATTATGTCAGCCGTATACTTCTGATATAATACAATCTTTTCATACAAGGAAAATTATGTGAATTTTTCGTACAAAAGAAGTTTCACAAAAGTGAAATAAATATTTACGAAAAGTCTGTTTAATTTAATCTTCGCCTTCCCTTTCAAATCCATAATTCTGATTGCAAATTTCTGTTACTTGTGGTTACGAATCAGACGACCGATTACGGGACGTTAGAGGAAAAGCGCTTTCGGGTCGATTCCCATCCAAATATCACCGGCCCTCAAAAGGGTACACACTACGGTATCCCCCGTCGGAGATTAGTAAATCACCCGGCAACGGTACGGATAATTTTCCCCGAGCCTATCGATCTACCGGCGCCTCCAGAACCGGCACGTCAAGTTGCCGTCAGTCTTGTGTTTGTTGGGAAATTACTTACAAAATAATTGATTCTGTTTTTTTTTTCAATACCTAAATCGTTAACTGTGTAGGGATACGAATTGGCCTTGTATTAAAAAATAATAATATCACGATAGCTATACTTAAGTTCATATTTATAAACATTCATAATAATCTAAATACGTAGAAACCATAATTCTTGCATGTCAAAGGTAGTTTGCGTACTAATAGAAAAGAGCAAGTAAAACTTGAGATATTTTTCAAAAGCCCGTATCTCTGAAACACCTCTCCTAAATATGTAAATTAAGTATTTTAATTAAATCTGTTAATTAATTATTACTTGTATATTTCATTTCTGAGTTTGAAATTGAATATGTTTTTATCTTGACTCTAAGAAAATGGTTAAAATTATAAATTATGGTTTCATCTAACAAACATATCTGAGTAATTCCCACTATATAATTTCTTGCATTTTAAAGAATAAGTTATCTACTAATAAATGTTTCTTTTGTTATTTAACATGATAATTATAAATTTGAATTTGAATTTGCATTTGATAATTATACAAAAGAAAGACAAAACATATATACAGTATAAGACGCGAAATATTAATTCAACAGATTTTTAAAACAGTTTTTCTTGTATTTGGAATTACAAAACTTGCACATAGTTACTTCTACATCTGATAATAAGAGTTCCTGACGTTTACAAGTGACGTTCTGAAATTTGACAGTAGATATTTTCGAAAGCAACCCGAAATAAAAATCCTGGGGAGGGCTGTAACCAATAACATTCGTTAATATGAAATAAAACAAAACTGACTTTTAAAATTAGTGGAACTCGAACTCTCAGCCTTTGATAATGCATGCATCCACCTTAGCCTTTCGACCACCGCCCGTTTACGACTCTGAAGAGAGCATTTTATGCCTTATCTTCCGCAAATACTGGTGCTTGCTATTCCACTGATGTAGATTTTTAATCAACAGCAGAATTAACAAGCAAACTAACAAAACCCCCACATCTCTTTGTTATTGAATTAATGCGGTGAAGTTATTTACTCACACTTGCGCTGATATACAAAACAAGTTATACCACCATTCGTCTTACAGATACCCTGACCTGCCTCCATGGAACTCTCCTTAAATGGGTACCCTGTATGTCTATCACAACCAGTTATGAACTACCATGGGATGAAGCGTCAAAACGACGCAGCTATTTATTTTAATGAATCGAACATGCTAACACAAAAAATAAAACAACTTGAGGTATGCGGTTGTTGGACTGCTATACCACAATGGGTGTTTGAAACTGGCATTTCCTGAATTTTGTAGGAATTCAGGAAATCTATCGTTTTATACATTTTTTTTATCCCACTTATGTAAAGGAAATAAAAAAAGCTTTAGAAGCCATGACAGTCACAGTAATTTTTATTATGAATGTAATATTTACTAAAAGTATAAATTTTAGGTATGTTAATAAGGAAAAAGAAAAAACCTAATACTTAATCATTTCTGACACACATTTCTAAACATTTTACAAAAAAAATGCTATATCAGAGATTTGAGATAATTAAAAATGCTGAATATTTCTGTACTAAGAAAAATATACTCATAGTGGAAGACAGTATTTTCCCATTTAAATAGTATAACCATATACAAAGCAGAAAAATGAAAGCTTTCAAAGAAAATGACATTCCAAACTTTTTACTCTAATGTTAGCAAATGAAGATTTCTTAAAATAGCGGGAACATTCCCCCAAAAATAAATGTAAATATTTTATGTCTTTCCCAATATTTTAAAGATACATTTCACTAAGTAAGAATACTTTTATATAGATGATTAATGTCCTAAAACTATCAAAGAATACCTATGGAAGCAAAATTAGTCATAATTATTCGCTCCGTTATTATAATGATCAAGAAGTATTTTGAACATAATAAATTTTCAGGGACAAAATATGCGAAAAAATAGATACGTATTTTAACTTGGAAATAAGTTTTAAAAAATACTAATTCCATAGCATAGTAACGTAAATAAAAAAACCTCTTAAATTCTCTATATTAACAAATAGTGAATCTTCACGGTTTTTTTCCAGCATTCATTAGCTTGGGAGTTTGTATTTTGTTATCAACATTGATTGCTTATAAAATAATCTTCGATTTTTAGATAGTGAGCAGTGAGCATAATTGAGACGAACATATTTCCCCATGTAATTAATTCATTTTTAAGATGTATTCATAATTATGATTTGTGAAAAAAATAGACACGTATTTTAACATGGAAATAAAGTTTGAAAAGTACTCGTACTACATATCTGCATACCATAGTTACGTAAAGAAAAAACTCCTAAAAATTCCCTGCATCAATCACAAAGTGAATTTTCAGTGTTTCATCCCATCAATATTCATTGTTTTTGAAGCTTTTATTTTGTTTTAAACTCTGATTGAGTATGAAATAACTTTTGCTTTCTAGATAGTGAGTTAAGAGCATGATTGAGACGAACTCACTTTCCTATGTAATTAATTCGTTATTAGGATGTGAAGGGTATGTAGCAATATAAAATTTATACAATAACGGTGATCTCATACTCTACTCCTTTGACAGTACTTAAAATGACTTATACAGACATTTTAAAAGAGGATTTTCTTCAAAGCATGAATTTTTCGTACATAGAATGTGCCACAAAAAGCAATGTCTTACTCTTCGTAGGTCATGTTGCTTTTTTTCCATAGACATATAGGGTAATTCACTTGAAAGAGGCCCCGAATATTCTGTAATAACTCTCGCTAGGACGAAGCAATCTGAACCTAAAAATACGTTATATACCTTGACTTATGTGTAATCGATTGCATTACATGCGATGCTGGAAGTGATCGCCTTTTTCTGCCCGACACGTTTCGAAGCGGTCCTCTATGTGTCTGAACGTATTGGCAAGGATATCGAAGGGAATAGCAGCAATATCACGTTGGAAGTTTTCCTTCAAATTTCTTACCGTGCGAGGCTTGTTCCGATAGACTTTTCTCAAAGTAAAAAGCCTGGTGATGTCAGACTCCATGACTGTGGTGGCCAAAGCCCCTTTGAAATTACCCTGTTGGCGATGAAAGACTCAATTTCCGCCACGCTCCTTGTCGATATGTGACATGTTGCCCCATCTTACTGGAAGTAAGTTCCATAAATACCGGATCATCCAGTTAATTCCCGAACTCATCAAAAATGTCCAGGTACACGTCGGTATCAAAGAAAATGGGGCCTATGTTGCGCAACCGGCAGATCGTGCAACGCACCAACCGTTTGATCTTGGAGGAATGTTTGGTGAGTAGCATAGGGGATTTCAGCGGCCCACATACGGGTGTTTTGCAAGTTTTACATAACCCGACAAATGGAACCACGATACATCTGAGAATTATGCAATGTGATGTGGCATCTACCAAGAATATTCTGTTGTGCACATTTTATGTTGTGTTGTTCAGATTGCTTAGTCTTAAAAAGAGTTATTACAGAATATTCGGGGCCTCTCTCGAGTTCATAACACTATAATACTTCACAGAGTCATAACATTTTTCTCACGCACTTTAAACTGTTGCTAATAACAATAGCATAAAGTACTAATTGAAGAAAGGGACCGATATTGCCTATCGGTATCACCTTGGCTTTTGTGTGATGTTGTATATTTTACTTTGCATTTAATGCGATTTTATTTTATTTCAAACTTATTTAGAAAACCTATGTTATGCAGGCATAAGATAGACATTGTACTTCTATATGTAACGTTGACGACCGTTGGTTTTCACCTCTAGTCATCAAAGTGGCCATTAACACTAGAACCGCGGAGCGGGTCAATTTGACCCAAAAAGATGTTTAATTTATCACCATGCGAAAAGTATCGATTGAAAAAAAATTCCTTTTATGACTTTTAATATTTTAAGGTGAACAACAATTTACCAAATTTAAAAATTCGTAACATAAATAATTTTCCGATTATTAACACTTATACCTAGAACCGCGGAGCGGGTCAATTTGACCCGTAAGAATTGTTATTGCACAAATGACGAAAAACAGATATATTTTCTCGAACTGTAACAGTAAAATACTTCTACCCCACCCTAGAATTCCTTAAATGGACTGTACCAAAAGGGGGGATAGTGAAGGTTTCTCAGTCAAGGTCATTATATTAGGTTTGAAGCACGAACTACGTTCGAATGCAGTGAAAAATTATTGCGAATATTTAGAAGACTTTTTGAAGTTGCTTTTATTCTGTAATTAGTATATGTATAAAAACTATGTCAAGACGCCGTAATCTTGCTGTTCAGGAAGCTTTAGAATATTTAAAACAATTATCTGAAAATGATTCGGAAGGTTAAAAAAAAGAAGGTTTCTCAAGATTCGATTTTGAGTAGTGAGGATGAATACCTGCCTGCTATTGAATAAAATTTGGATTCGGATGAAGAAAATTAAAGTGAAGATGACTCTGGCAATACTCTAACAATACCTGGTCCTTCTCATCGCAATACTGATGATAATTTATCTTATAAAAAATAAAAATCAAACATTCCAAGAAAAATATACACATGCAAAGAAATTTGAAAAAGAAATAGACAATAACATTCAAAGTTGGAAATAATGAAGATGGCAAAGATGGGACAATTTGGAATGTCGCTCAAATAGGAACAAACGATAGAGGAAGAAAATCAAAGTGTAATGTTTTGAAAGAAGTAGGGGGGGGGGGGCAACACCACATGCTAAACGCAATGTTATCGACAATAGTCCTTCAAGTGCTTGGAGATATTTTATAGATGAATGGATATTGAAATAGCTAAAGAAATGTACTGAAGATGAAGCTCATCGGCAGATTCAGGAAGCAGTATGGAATATAACATTAGAAGAAATAGATGCTTTTATATAATGTTTATATGCACGTGGTATATATTGTGCAAAAGGACTTGAACTGTATAGCTTGTGGTCAAAGGTAAAAAAGATAAAAACGTTTTGTTGCTAAGTAGTCTCCATCCAAACGTAGAAATTGCAGATAACTCCAAAAAACTACCTGATACAATCGCTTTCTACAACGCAACTAAATACGGTGTGGACGTGATTGAACAAATGACAAGGAAATATACAGTCAAGTCTGCTTCACGTAGGTGGCCAGTGCAGGTTTTTTTGTAATATTTTGGACCTTGCTGTAATCAATGCCTGGGTTTTATATAAAGCTGTAACTGGAAAATCTATTAGTAGACGGCAATTCATCCAAGACTTAGTTGAAGAATTGCGAAAAAAGTTTGTTCTCTTCCGACTTAAAAAGGTGGCAAAAAGAGCATGTGAAGCAACCAATGAAAACGACGGACAACCAAAAATTAAGCATAAAAGAGTCCGATGCCACATTTCGAAACGTGAAAATAAAACTCTAGATATCTGTTCAAAATGTAAAGCACCCATCTGTGGAAAATGTACAAAACTGATTACTCAGTTTTGTACAAAATGCATACAGTAAATTGGATTTTATAATCTGTAAAACTAAGTACTGATAAAATTTTTAGTAACTGATAAAATTTTTAATTTTTAATTTTTTGAAATTATTTCTAAACATATTGAAAAGAGATACTCTGTTTTTCTATTGAAATTAGAAAATTTATGTCATATTTGGTTAAACAGACATGTTATTATATTCCAGGATATAAAATTTTAAATAATACGATTTTGTAAAAATCAAGTTAATTTCTCTTGATTTATATAAATTATTTAATGTAAATTCTGAGAAATATTGATTATTATTTAAAAAATAAAATGTTTTAGTTAAATAAATTAAGCGCTTGTGCATATTTTATAAGTTTACAATCTAGGGTCAAAATGACCCGCTCCGCGGTTCTAGGTATATCGAAAGTCCCGCGGTTCTAGTTTTAATGAAATAGGCAGTTACTCATGGTAAACTAGAATACAAACTTTGGTAGCCTAGTGGTAACATGTCGAATTTCGGTGCTGAGGGTGCTCGGTTCGAATAACGACAAGCGCCGTTAAAAACCTCCGTGTCTAGGCCGGATATGGGCACGTAAAATCCATAGACCAGAAAGTTCTTCTGTGAGGTCTGTGGATGGGGAAGGCATGATCCCACCATATATCACCCCTGGGGTTGCCTTGTCAAAATTATGGGGGCACTAGCCAGGTCAGACTCCCTTGTGGTGCTATTATAAACCGGAGTCACACTACTCAGCCCGAAGCCTATAGGGGCCTGGTCTATAATTTCTGGCCAGGGGGGATTAGGGACAACAACTAATTGGAGAACAGAGAGACACATTTTTATGGGTATAAATTTATCATATTCAAAACAAATATTCTCTCTTAACTGATAAGATTATACGCTCTTTGGAATTAGAGAAAATGCAGTCTTCTTATATTTCACCGAGAATCGAATAGTTTACGGTAACTTAAATCAACAATTTATAATCCTCATGATTTCATTACAGTTTTTATAACTTGCCCTGAAACTATAACTTATGCAGAACTGAGATTTTCAAAAGCTTACAACGGTTACTTATACACGATTTAAAAACAAATATTTTTGTTAGACTAAATAAAACAGAGATAAAAGCGAATGAAGGCGTAAAATAAGTAAGAAATATTTCTTTTAAATCTTGCGTCTTTATTCCTTCACTCCCAAAAATGTTTTAAAATCAGTATTTTTGTAAAATATTGTTATCCCTTGTATTATACTTCTAAATATTTCAGAAAAGGGATTATTTTTTACTTTTTCAATATTGGAAATAAGATATTTTATAAAACAGTGAAGCAGCTTTATTGATGAGTACTTTTACTGAGGTGAAGAAAACATATATATATTTTTAAAATTTAAGTCAAATGTTTAGACAAAATATACTAGCAAAAACTAATATACATATGAATATTTAAACTTTTGATAGATCTATTACTTAAAATGACATATTCTCTGTCACGTTGAAATAGTAACTCTTATTTATATATATATATATATATATATATATATATATATATATTTATTTATTTATTTATTTATTTGTTCATTTATTTATTTATTTGCGTGTGGGTATTTCGCTTTCCGCTTTTTGTTATCCGTTGTATTGGTCAGGAATTTAGATTCAGTGTTTGCTTTATGCTCTCAGGATTGAACTCCTGATTTATGAAGCAAACGTTAAGCTTTCCAAATATTATTTAGTAGAAAATAACAATAACCGCGTTTTGTGCGTAAGTGTATAAAATACAAAATAAACATTATATTACAGAAAAAATGTCTTCTGACTAAATAAATCTGGACACGAACGTTTCAGAATAAAACGCCTCTTTTTTGGAATTAAGAAATTACTTTATCGGCATTTTGGTTAAATGACAGTGGCAATGCGTTGAAGAATAATGACTGCAAATTTCCAGAAATATCGTCAGGAATACTATTTATTGCCATTCATCCCGAAAAGTTGCTGTATAAGAAGAAAACGGAATTTAAAAAAAAAAATATTTTAAATTTTAATCTACAGTTTAAGTTCATAAAAGGTGTTGTATTGAAATAAGATTAGGAAAACTTTCCGGAACAATCGCCTCCATGTAAATTTTCAAGAACAGAAGTATAGGTACGCTAGGCAACGGAGTCAACACTTGATCATGTTCGATGAGAAAAATGTATTTCCATAAATTTACATTGTTAGTAGAGAATATCATCAGGAATGTCAAGGAACATTTTCAAGGTAATTAATAAAAAAAAACTTACACATGATGTGTAAGTTTTGAAATTAACATTTGAAAGTTGACAAAATACAATATTCACAAAAAACGTTTTCTTGGTCATCTTTGATTTCAAACGTGTTCATTAGATTAAACAAAGCGATAAACTTTACTCCCGATTGTAGATTAAATTTCCAGTGGTTTTCATGCCACAAGACTCATGATATACACCAATTAATATGGCACTTGCCAAAAACCATGACATTTATGATATTATCCCAGCCATCACATGTATATTAGGCTTTAGGCCACTGCTACAGTGACTGAGATGGCAGAAATGGCGGATATGTACTAGCAAGGGACAGAGAAACAAAATGGCTCGCAGCCATATTGGATTTATAAGGATCGAGCGGTGGTAGAACTTTAATTTGGATAAATAAATGGATTAAATCGAAAAGATGTGTCTTTTACTTCGCTACAATGACAGATTACAACCCACTGGAATATTTAATACAGACTTTTTGCGTTAGTACGCCGTAACAGCCTGTTTTATATATAAATATATATATATATATATATATATATATATATATATATATATATATATATATATTTATATGTCAGAAAAAAATGCACATTCTTTGAACTTTATAATAAAAGCTATAACTTTATTAAGAAATCACATACAGATGCTTTTTCACTATTTAGAATACTGAGTTAGATAATGAGAATATCATCTATTAGAAATCATCAACGAGTAAAATGCAGTAAATTTAAAGTAAATATTCAAGGAATGGAGTTATTCCCCTCTTTACTGAACAGTGAACATTGGCCTTTTCTTAAAAGTTATAAGAAGCGCAATTATTCTCTATAATTCTAGAAAATAAATGTTACGGCTTCAGACACTTCTCTCAAGATAGTTTGGAAGAAAAGTTACTTCTGTGTTTTTTTTACAAGACCCTACTAAAATTTAAGATAAAGTTCTCTTTTCTAAGGGTAAAAATAACTCGAGAATAGAGATTCGGTTCAATTAATTCGTAAAAGACAGGTCAAATGTTTTATTCTTGTTGAAGCAATGTTAGAAGGTGTTACATTACTCTTAGAGGGTGACGAATCCTACAATCAAACCGGTTGATTTGCTGTTGTCAAGGTGAACAGAAGAGAATTAGCAATAAAAGAGAAGGAATGAAACGTCAGCAACCTGAATTGGAATTCCCATCGTGGTGAAATTGAATGTGGGGGAGAAAAACAAAAAACAAAACCCCCATAAAATCTTCAGTCATTTTAGCGAAATTTATTAAATTGTCTTATCTACACTGTGGTTGAGCTTTCAAAATTAGTGTTCATTTCCTCTTACTTTTGAATTTGTGCAAATGCTTGCAATTTATCAACCTTCTTATTTAAAAAAAAAGTGTGGGTAAAAGTAAAAATACAATGTAGAGTAAACCACGCTCCGAATGTTTATCAATAAAAAAAAAGGAAATAAGAAATAGATTCTAGAAATAATGCTCCAAAAAACTTACCATTATGATAAAAATACTCACATTTTTTAAATATTTACATTCCCCCCCTTTCCCTAGCTTAGAAAATTTGAGTAATACGACAGTTTTAGTAGAACATGATCCTAAATATTTAGGTATTTCCTCACGATACATATAAGAGAAAATATTTAAATGAAAATTATTTTTCACCCACTGTACATGAATAAATACAAACATACATACGCATACACGCGCACATACACACACTGATTGATATATATATATATATATATATATATATATATATATATATATATATATATGTCGGACGTTTGTGCTTCACGCCCGCTCGAAATATCTCTTATCTAAAACTTGAGCATCATTATGCAGTCGATGAGGGTCCGGTGGCGAGGCAATGTAGAATCCAAATTCAAATACAGTGACGAGAACTCCATTATCATTTACTAACATACCTGTATTTATTAAATCTCTTAACGACTCTCAGCTCCATAATTAAAAGATATGGCTTCCCAATCCCCATTAAAATCTGTGCGCCTTCAGCACACGTCCATTCCCTTCCCTAGTTATCCATGCCTCTGAAGATTTTCTTTGTTTCAAATTTAAAACTAACGCTTAGTGACGCTCATTACTTATGAATGATGTCATGTCGGATGATCTTTTTGCAACTAAGCACTTTCTTAGCGCCAAACTGCAAGGTTATACGTCTACCTAAAATTCTCCTCGGTTCTTCGGAATTGAATCAAGTCGAACCCACTAATCCTATTTTCACTCCAATGCCTTATGCCGATTATTTGAACTCCCAGACTTTTAAATTGTTAATCCTATATTTTGCTAGCTAATATCCCGTTTTAAGGCCGCACGATCGCCCCCCCCCCCATATTTTTAGCCTCACACACACACAGACACACACACACACACATATATATATATATATATATATAATATATATATATAAATATATATATATATATATATATATATATATAAATATATATATATATATATACAGTGGTGGCAAAAAGTCCTGAACACACTCATTTATTTGCCTAATTTTTGTGTTTGACTTAATTTTTCGTTATGAAATTATCATACTATCTTAACTATTGCTATTGATTATAATGCATTTTTTCATGCTGATTTCAAATCTGTTTGTAGAATTCATGTAAAGTAAATAGTTTCATCCATAGTTTGAAAAAACCATGATAAGACAAGCACAAGGTCATTGTAATAATGAGTGAATGTATTTTCAAACATTGAAATGCTCCGTTATTACAACCAATCAGAGAGCAGTAGTGATGAATGATTGAAAGCAGAATGTGCAGCATGTTTTAGTGCAGGGGTTCTGAACCTTCCAGGCTCTGCGCCCCTCTGTGAACACTGATGTGAGGTCACACCTCACCCCCCCCTCCCACCACCACCATATGTGGTCAATACAAGTAGTAAAATCGGAATATGAAACTGAAGCTGGTTCTTACATGAAAATATACAATAGATAATTTCATACAGAAAATTTAATATTACTACTCATATCTTAATTTGAAACATATTATTATTAGAACATATGAAATCAAAGAATTAAATACAGATCAAATATATTTTAGGTATTCACCGATCTAGGTGAGGTTGGCATGTAATACCAGTCACTTTCACAACATTAATGAGAGGGCTGGCACTGTTTGTCCTTGACAAGTTTTTGAATATTAGGTTGTAACTGTGACAATGCACACCTCAGGTCTATTTCAACGTCCAGCTTTAGTCGATATTATGACTTTATGTATGTTAATGCTGAAAATCCAGATTCACAGATTTATGTGGATGAAAACTGCACTAACAATCTCAAAGCTTCCAAAGCAACTTCTGGGTAAACGAGGAAATAGTGTAACCAAAAATTTTCAACATCCATTTTTTCGAATTCCGCGTTTGCTTGAGAATCACATTTTAGGTCGATTCCCTGTTTCTGAATATGGTCAGGAAGTATATCCACGTCGATTTTAAAATGATCTCTTGTCAACTTGAACTCCCAGTTCTTTTAACTCTAATATGTGGAAAGTGATCTGTAATTTAATTTTGCAATGCTACCAAATGCCCTGATATAAAGTCCTTCAATTCATTTATCTGTTGCAATGGGAGATTTTTTTTTATCATCGAGGAGCTCGTTCAATCTTGGAAAGGATGAAAAGTTTGGCTCTGAACTCATAAGACGGCGTTGCCAAAGAGTTATTTTTTCTGTGAAACCCTTAACTGCATCATAAGTCTTCGGAATGTTTTTCTGACATTGTAGCTACGACAATTATCGTGTGCGACAATTATTGTGTTCGTGTTTGTATGTCGAAAATAGCTACGGTTACATTGTGACCGCAAACTATTTTTTTTTCAATGCGGAGGCACTTGTCGTCAAACATTCGCCTATACTACGCAGCAATTTTACTGCCCATTTTGTTGTGGTGGCACCATATAGGCGAACAGTATTACCCCCTATGAAGGGACGACAAGAACGGAGGCATTTTTCGTGGCGAGCACCCTCAGCACCGAAAACAAGTGCGCTGTACCACTGGGCCAACACGAGCCATGTGACCGCAAAATTGAGTACAGTAAATTACAATTAGTTTTAATTTTTATTTTTTTTAAACTCACGCCTCCCTTGAAATTCTTCTACGCCTCCCTAGGGGGGCGCGCCCCCCCAGGTTGAGAACCGCTGTTTTAGTGTATTGAAAGCAGTTGTGTGTTGCAATTTGAACTGCGTGTGTGGAAAATATTGGAATTATGGGTAAATTTTCATTTCTGATAATAAAATGTACAAAATAATACTGTAATGATACTTTTGAAGGAAGTAGGTTATTCTATGCACCAAATTCCTGCTAAATTACCATGTTGTATTTCTACTGTCGTGAGAACTGTGAAAAGATATTCTGAAACACATTCTATTGCGGACAGGGATCGATCTGGACGACCGAGAAAAACAACTTTACGTGAAGACAGAGTATTGCACAGGAATTCATTTTCAAACAGAAAGCTTAATTCACCGCATATTTTGAAACAACGGACTATGACATCGAATATGAATGTGTGCCCAAGAACTGTGAGAGAAAGACTGCTGGAAATTGGATTACGAGGCTGCAAAGCTCACCCAAAACCATTACTGACCGATTTTCAATGCAAGAGGAGATTGGCGTGGGCAAGAGATCATTCATTATAGACTACTAGCCGGGCTTCGCCTAGCTACACTCAAGCCATCCGTGTAACATATTTATGTACTTCGGGCCCCACAAAAGAAAAAAATGCCTGCAAATGTATTAAATTCAAGTGAATAAATTCCTTTCAATTTTCATTCCCGTCGCTGCCGACAGATGGCAGCAACACTTCACCAGATGATTTGGTTTCTTAGTAGTGAGTGATTTTAGAATGAAAATAATCTTTAAATCTATTGAATTAAAAGAATAATTGTACTCAGAAAAAATTATCAGTTTTCGAAGCTCTTTCCAAATATGTAACATTTATGTACTTTCATGAGAAAAAAAATTACACCGTTTCCTGTATATTTGTCGGCCATTTTTTTTCGAGGATCGATGCCCGCCTGGATGAGTTACGGTCACGTGATCTCTCGACTTCCACTTGTCTCTTTATTAGTATAGATTAAAGAATGGGAAAAGGTATTATTTAGTGGTGAAAGTCAGTTTTGTATTTCTGGTAACCAAAGTAGTGCCTATGTAATATGACGCACTCATGAGGAATTCAGCCCTCAGTGTCTGAAGCCCACGGTAAAGAATCCAAGGAAAGTGATGATATGGGGCTGAATGTCTTCTCGCGGTTTGGAAGACTTCGCGGTTTGGTAGACACATCGTGGGCGGAACAGTAAAAGCCAAGGATTACATTGAAATACTACAAAATAAATTGCTACCAGCAGCGGGAGATCTTTTTGGGCATCAGGCATGGATTTTTCTGAGCGATAATATAGAAAAAAGGTAGTCTAGAAATGGTTCGAAGACAATACTGTGAATAGGATGAACTGGCCAAAACAGTCTCTGGATCTTAATCCGATAGAGAATCTAGGGCATAAAATTGGTTATGATATTTCAAAGAAAAATCTTCAAACAAACGTGAGCTAATTGAAGCTTTAATATTTTCCTTCAGCGATGTTGTCACAGAAGAACTTCTTGCGAAATTGGTGCATTCCATGCCAAAATGATGTAGAGCCGTAATTAAAACAAACGTTTGGTCCATAAAATATTTTTGTTCAAACATGTAACAAGCAAATTTTCAATATGTTTATTAAATATACTCTATTTGTACATTTTTGTGTTGTTCTACTACTTATATTATGTTATTCTACATTGTGTTATTCTGTAAATAATACACATTCTTGTGTTCAGGCACAAAAAATACTACAAAAAATACTTGCGGCATTAAAAAAAAACTAGTAACAGATTTGAAATCAGCATGAAAAAATACATTAGAATCAATAACAATAGTTAAGATAGTACGATAATTTCATAACGAAGAATTGAGTCAAACACAAAAACTAGGCAAAAAAAATGAGTGTGTTCAGGACATTTTGCCCCCACTGTTTATATATATATATATATATATATATATATGTATATATATATATATATATATATATATATATATATATATATATATATATGTAACATGGGAGACTGACACTGGCCCAATAGATATCGAAATCTCCCATGTCACGGTGAGAAGAAGATATTAATACTACAGTTCACTTCATAGCAAAACGACGTACTCGGCTTCTTACGGAAAAGACTTTATTACGTCTATTCAAGTCAGTTACAAAAAGAGAAAAGCGTACATGTACATGGTCCCAAACCTTATATAACCTCATCTCGTCATGTGATCGTAGTAGGGTTTAATTGGTTAAAAGTTAAGAAAAGGCGTGACAAATGCGCTACAGCGTTTAATTTTCTGCCCACGCCACGCTAGTTTCTTTTTCGCTTAAACAGGCAGCCATTTAATTTTTTCCACTAGAGGCCTTTAGGACTTAGATTTGAAAACGAAAGTTAGCTCGTACGCCCAAGGGAATTTAGAATAATGTTAGATTTTAAAATGGAATTTAACGCGAATGCCCAAAGGGAATTACCTGTTTCAAGGAATTAAAAAAGGGTTTGTAATTTGGAATAGTAAAGTGAGGAATTAATAGTTTTTAAATGTTAAGATTGTTGAATTAAGAAATTACTAGTTTTTAATATTATAGAATATCCCCCCCGTCCGAGAAGAGGCTGACCAACAATGCCTGCATTGGAGGACAGACTCACCCGGCCATGTGAGGAAAATGGGCGTCGACCACAAATTTGGAAAAGTTTTAAAAGGAACATATGTTTTAAGTTAATTTAGTATGATGATCACATGGCAAGACATTGCACATTTCAATATCGAATACACAAAAATACACTAATGATTTACTAATTTATGAACACAATAAAAACAAAAACAAAAATTATAGTAATTAATGATCAACTATAGAAAATTGTAAATTATGTAAATTTCTTCTCATATTGTTGCTTTGAAAAAAATTAAATTTAAAAATGTATTTATCATCAACTGAAGACAATGTTGAGCAGGGCGGCGCCTCCCCACACAACACAATCTCAGAAAAAAATCAATTAACATAACCAAAAATTTGTAAACTACCAAAAATTTTCACTGGAAACATACATTTAATACAATATCTACCATCATCTCGATTTG
Organism: Dolomedes plantarius; assembly: GCA_907164885.2. Taxonomy (NCBI): domain Eukaryota; kingdom Metazoa; phylum Arthropoda; class Arachnida; order Araneae; family Dolomedidae; genus Dolomedes; species Dolomedes plantarius. The sequence goes on along the minus strand of OU015494.1, from coordinate 101,318,367 downwards.
AATAATACAAAATAACAAAACATAGTTATAAAAATATTAAAACAAACAAAAATTAAGTAACAGAAGTTGACTTTGATAACAAGTTGAAAAATTCAAAAATTCTTCCTCAACGTTCACTACTATGGAGTGAGTCCCAAAAAAAATTTTATTTATTTATCTTGTAATGAATTATCTGTGCAACATTTTTAGTCCTTTCACAGTCATTAGTATGTTGAGGAAAATACACCAATTAAAAAATCACAGTCTTTGTGTTGCTGTTTCTTATTTCTGCTTCACCAACGTAGAATACATAAAACATAACATTATTTTGGCTTGTTTACATATCAAGAAAAATAGTTCTTCAGTTATATAATAAAAATCACAGTTTATAATAAAAATCACACTTTCAATACAAATCACAAGTTTTAATAAAATCACACTTCAAAAATATCAATTGTATATAAAAATTACAAAACATATCACTCATTATCTAGTTTTCGTATCTTTATTTATCTCATTATTTTTTCTTAATATCCATTATCTCCTTTATTTCAATATTACTTATTATCAACAAAAAAAAAAATCTCTTTTCAATATCATTTATATTTCTTATTCTCATTTTATTTCGACAACATTTATTCATTCCAAAATTCTATTCAATATTCTTATTCATGTTTATTCTAACTTTATTTATTTTATTTATAACTTTATTTATTTATTCTCAATACTTTTCACTTTATTTTCAAATTATTTATTTACTATTCATTTGTGTACACTTATTATAAGTTTATGTGGATCCATTTCCTTGTTTTGAAGGTACCTTGTTGTATGTGTGTTCCCCAACTCTTAGTCTCAAATTCTTTAATTCTACCTCTAAGCAGTGAGGGTTGTGTTTATGTTTGTGTAACAAGTGGGTTTTCTTTCTCCATATTGTTCTCTGACTAATAAGGAGGAAGAGTCTTTTAGCCGTACAGTGGACTAACCGTTAATCTCCGACAGAATATGACTGCGTTGGAAAACAGCATCTTGCATAGTACACAGATGGAGAAAAAGGAAAAGGTGCAGTTGTCATACATGTGGGAGTATAATATATAGAAATGGGAGGACAAAAGGAGTGGCCATCCCAGCCCTGTTTTAGTCATTACTCAAGCATATAATCTTCAGCACTTTAAGTGACTGAGTTGTTGAATTAAAAACAAATAGTAAAAAAAATTAAAAAGATCTTAAACAGTTGGGACGACATCCAACGCGCTTGTAGAGTTGGGTGATAGGAAAGTGTTTTTCAAGAAATAGGAAATTTACTGAAAGGTTAAAGAAGTAGAGTTGTCATAGCCGGTGTTTAAATTGAGATCCAAAAAAAAAAAATTCACACATAATAGTATTCTTAAGAAGAAAGTTTAAGTTAGACATTTTTTTTTTTTTTTTTTTTTTTATATCTTTAGTAGGACAACACATAATTAATTATATCAATTAAAAAATATATAATGATGTTAAGCATCACATAGAAAAGGAAGAAAAATGGATCTAATGTTTGTCATTATTCGTGGTGTAGTTTTAAGCTCTCTGGTGCATTATAATATCTCAATCTGCAAGCATGGACAATTTCAGAATCTCGTTTAGTGTGAAAGTTTGGTCTATCAATTTCATAATTAACTTTTGACATTTGTTTTAGAATAGTGTAAGGTCCAGAATAGGGTGAGCTTAATTTTCTAGTATTAGGATAGTGAAATTCCTCGAATAACACTAAATCTCCAACATTAAATTTAGATTCTACAAAACGTGCATCATATTTTACTTTATTCCTATTATGGTAACTAATTGTCCTTTCTTTAGCTAATTTTCTCGCCTCATCCATCTGAGGATAAAAATCTTGTTTTTTAACATGAGGTTCATAAGGTAATATTCCAAAAAGTAGGTAAGCTGGGGTCATTTGTGTGACTGAATGAGGCGTATGATTGTATTCATTAATTGCTTCATTTAATAGGTTTGTCCAAGGAGTTTTGCTTGTCGAGTTATGTACTTTGCACCTTAATCTAGTAATTATTGTTTGATTTACCCTCTCTACCTTTCCGTTCGTTTGTGGATGATGACTCGAGGTAAGTAATTGTTGCACATTGTTATGCTCTAAAAATCTTCTAAACTTTGAACATGTAAAAGCTGCATTTCTGTCAGTTAGCAATTTTTTTGGTGTTTGAATTTGGAATATTTGTTTTAAGCAATTCGTATAAGTTTCAGTAGTTACGCTTTTTGATGGAAAAGCCCAAATATAACGCGTTGCATGGTCAATTATCAAATGTAAATATTTCTTTGTGGAATTATAGTAATTAAATCCGCCTACTGTGTCTAAACTTAAGCACTCAAAGGGTTGGTCTGTCGGAGGTACTTCTTGCAGCAATCCAAACCTTTTCTGTCTTTTCTTTTTGTTTAATTGACAAGTATGGCAATGTTTAACATAATTACTAATGTCCTCATTGATTTTGGGCCAATAATATTGGGGTGTGAGTAATTGCATTGTCTTATTTATTCCAGGGTGTCCATAATCCTCGTGGGCTTTTTTTAAAACTTCTAACCTCAATGAAAATGGTACTACAATTTTTAAAAATCCTTTCTTTCTCATGTAGATTACATCATTTAGTTTTTTATATTTAAGTCCCTGTACATTGTCTTTATTTTGAAATTCTACAATTTTCCTTAGTTCAATTAAATGGTTTATTTGGGTTTTAGGTTCTAGAATAGGGTTCCTTGAAAGCATGTCAGCTTCAATATTTGCAGTTCCCTTCTGGTATTTAATTTCATAGTCGAACATACTTAGTTTTAATGACCAGCGAAAGAGTCGACCTCGAAGATTTTTCACATTTTTAAGCCAAACTAAGGCAGCATGGTCTGTGTGAATTGTGAACTTTTTCCCGTGGAGATAATGATAATACCTGTCTAAACTGTCCACAATTGCCAAACACTCAAGTTCAGTAATAGAATAATTTGCCTCATAGTCCTTTAATACACGAGAGTGATATGCTATGGGATGCAACACCCCATCTTCACCTGGCTGTTTTAAAACAGCTCCAACCTGTTGTTTACTAGCATCCACAAATAAATGACAGTCTTTGTTTACATCATACAATTGCAATATTGGTTTACAAATCAATAAATTTTTAAGATCCTCAAAAGCTTCTTGGCACTTGTCTGACCATCCCCATTTTACTCCCTTTTTTAATAATGTATTTAATGGCTGTCTTACTTTTGCATATTTTGGAATAAACTTATTATACACATTTATTGTGCCCAAGAATCTTTGGAGTTCTTTTACATTAGTTGGTGGTTTCAAACACTTTATCTTTTCAATGTTAATGTTGTCTGGGGCAATTTTCCCATTTGTTACATTATATCCAAGAAAATTAATTTGTTGTTGCAGAAAAGTACATTTAGTTAATTTTAACTTGATATTCTCTTTTTTGAAAATGTTAAATAGTATCTCTAAATGTTCAAGGTGTTGTTCTTTTGAGTCTGAAAAAATTATAATATCATCGAAATAGTGGCATGCAAAGTTAACTTTATATTTATCTAAAATTCTCCTGATAGTCCTATTGAATATTGCAGGGGCGTTCTTTAAACCAAATGGGAGTCTTAGCCATTCGTATAAGCCAAAAGTAGTGGCAAATGCCAATTTCTCAGTATCTTTTGGGTGGACGGGTACATGCCAATACCCTGAGGTAAGGTCTAAAGTTGAAAAGTAATTAGCTCTGCTTAATTTATCTAGAATATCATCAATTCTGGGTAAGGGTTCTGCATCTGTCTTAGTAATTAAATTTAATTTTCTGAAATCAATACAAAGTCTAGTTTTTCCCTCATTTCGCTTTCTTGCCAAAGTCACAGGACTTGAGTATGAACTATGTGATTCTTTTATGATTCCTGCTTCTAACAAATTTTTAATTTGGGTCCTGATCTCTTTTTCCTCAGTTGGCGAAGTCCTGGATGCTCTTAGACTCACTGGTAAATCAGAATTTAGGATTATTCTTTGGGGTTCCATCCTTATTTTGCCTATGTCATATTTGTTAGTTGAAAACAGTCTATTATTTTTGTGCAATAAATTCTTTAATTCCCTATCAACATCTAAATTTTTGATTTGATCATTAATGTCAACATTTTCATAATTTGGATTACTTTCTGCTTTGATTTCACCAGAGCTTTCATTAAAATTGTCATTTACATCATAATCAATACAGAAAATATCATTTTCTTTCTGCGAATTTTCTTCATAAGGGTTAAACATATCAGAAACTTCAATTTCATGACCATTACTATTATTATCCACATGCTTATTATCACATTTATTTTGTAGGTGTAATGAAATTTTACTTATATCACAAATATTAACCATTTTCAAAGCAATTCTATTTTGATACACACACAATTGGTTACAATCAATTACTAATTTAAACTCTTTACACTCAGGAAGTCCCAGAATAAGATAAGGCAAGTCATTGTCCAAAACATATGCAGAAATGTTTCTAATTATTTTCCCTATTCTCAAAGTTAATACACATTTAGTTGTAATTAAGATTTCACCCTCAGCTTGCCTGACCTTAATTGGAGAGCTTGAATAGCACTTCAGTTGACATTGCTTGACCAGCTTTTGTGACATCAGACTAATAGTCGAAGCAGTGTCAATCACACAATTTAAAAAATTCTGTTTCTCATTTTCATATAGTCTTTTTGTTTTGTCAACCCTATTATTTCTGATAATGTTTCCCCTCAATGACAGTAATTGTCATCCTGGCACCTGATCTCTTTCAAATTCAGATTCCTCATAATGATGTTTATTGTCTGACACCGACATCTTATTAAATCTCTCATTAATAGAGCAAGTTTGTTCCCAATGATAAGCATTACTTATGCCAAAGTTAGAACATTTTCGACAGGGTCTAGATGGTAAGTCTGCATATTGTTGGTGGTGATTAATTTGGTTATTGGGGTTGGGTGCAAAATTTCTATTCAACTTTTGATCTCTGGGTTGCCATTGTCTGAATTGTTGCTGCTGACTATAATTAGGTCTAAACTGAGTTTGTTGATTATTATTAGGTCTAAATTGAGGCTGGGAAGAGTAATTTTGTCTAAATTGGTGAGGTGGGCTATAATTCATCCTAACTTGAGGTTGGTTGTAATAATTCTGTCGTAATTGGTTCCTATTTTCAAATCTAGTGTTAAAAAAGTTATCCCGATCCCCTTGATTAGTTTTGTTTTCTTCATTATTTATTTTGTTTAGCTTATTAGCCAACACTATCCATTCTGTTGTGGTTTGAGGAGGATTTGCAGCTATGGTCATTCTCATTTGAGCATTTAGGCCTTGTGTTAGGCCTTCTAGTATTAATTTCTGTGATAACCCCAATCTCTTTCCTACATCAATTTTTTTATGAAAATATTTAGTTAAGTCATCATTATATTCAAATTTCAAATTGGAAAATTCAGAGAATTCCACGCTATCTGCCTCAAAGAATAATTCTTGCAAAGTGTCTTTTAATTCTGTCCAATCTTGGATGTCTAGGCAATTATTTACAAAAACGGTTAGAGCCTTTCCCCTGAGAAATTTTGAAATACTTTTTATTTTTTGTTCATTTGGAACATTTGCTTGGGAAAATTTCTGCTCAATATAGGCAAGCCATTTTTGTAATTTCATTCCCCCCTCTGGGTCAAAAGGAATAAAATCCCTGAATTCCCTCTCTACATATTCAAGTTGAAAATCGTCCTTGCATTCTGTCTCAATTTTATCTTCCCCCTGAAATTCTGTCTTTATAGATTTATCTTCCATCTTATAAGTTTAACACAATATCACAATTATATTTCAATTTAAAACAAGAATATAATATCATATAATCATAGTTTACTACACAATTTAAAAAAGTTTATGATGGGAGACATACAACCTGGTCATGTGATGCTTGTCTTGTTACTGTAAAATTCTCGGTTGCACAAATTTTATTTTTATTTATTCACGGTACAGCGCTAGGGCTTGCATACCGGCTTAATTAAATTCACACACAAGAACACCTCGATGATTTTTGAATGGTGGGGATTACGCACTTTTTAGAAGACACAGAAAACTTGTAGAGTGGTCGTGTAGTAGTAGAAATATCCAGTTCCAGTCACAGTCCGTAATGAATGCACTCCTGTGTGCATTGGAGAGAGAAGAGAAGAAGAAAAAAAACCCGACTAAAATTCACAGGAATGTTGTCCCAACTCTGCATACGGTTGCACGAATGAAGACAGTTTAATTATATTTCACGAAAATTTGGGAAAATGAGCTTGAAAAACATCGTGCTGCAGCAAAATCCTTACGATGACGTTTTGGCAGAAGAATCCATGCACAAATTTTACGAGTCCGTAGAACCAAGATTGTTTCAGTCGCCATTGAAAAATTCCATCATAGTAATCTTATATGAAACCAAAAAAAATTTTTTTTTTTTTTTTTTTTATCGTGCTGGAGTCATCAGAATATTGAATCAGGTACAGAATGTAGTGTGCCAAGGAATTGTATTTATGAAAACTGAGAGGGATTCCCTTTCACTATCATTACTCTCGTTGAGAGAAGAAAAAAAAAGGAGAGAAACACTTTCGCTCCAGCATCGCACGCCTCGACGCCGATAGTTGAAGAATCCTCGCCGTTAGAAGAAAGAAAAAAAAAAAAACAAGCGAACCTCCTCCGTCAGTTGAAGAATCCTCGTCGTTAGAAGAAAAAAACAAAAACTTGTAAAATCCTTGGGTGTTTCCCGACAGAGATTCGAGTCCTCGCCGACTTTCTGTAACATGGGAGACTGACACTGGCCCAATAGATATCGAAATCTCCCATGTCACGGTGAGAAGAAGATATTAATACTACAGTTCACTTCATAGCAAAACGACGTACTCGGCTTCTTACGGAAAAGACTTTATTACGTCTATTCAAGTCAGTTACAAAAAGAGAAAAGCGTACATGTACATGGTCCCAAACCTTATATAACCTCATCTCGTCATGTGATCGTAGTAGGGTTTAATTGGTTAAAAGTTAAGAAAAGGCGTGACAAATGCGCTACAGCGTTTAATTTTCTGCCCACGCCACGCTAGTTTCTTTTTCGCTTAAACAGGCAGCCATTTAATTTTTTCCACTAGAGGCCTTTTAGGACTTAGATTTGAAAACGAAAGTTAGCTCGTACGCCCAAGGGAATTTAGAATAATGTTAGATTTTAAAATGGAATTTAACGCGAATGCCCAAAGGGAATTACCTGTTTCAAGGAATTAAAAAAGGGTTTGTAATTTGGAATAGTAAAGTGAGGAATTAATAGTTTTTAAATGTTAAGATTGTTGAATTAAGAAATTACTAGTTTTTAATATTATATATATATATATATATATATACAGGGTGTCCATAATTAAAGTCCCACTTTCAAAAGACTGCAAAAAAAGAACCACTGGTCAGAATGACTTCAAATTTGAACTGAATATACTGGAAGAAGGGGGGAAACGATTTAGCATAATAAAAAAAAGTTTCAAAATGTATCAATAGATGGCGGTGTAACCGGCATAACGAAAGTGAATTTGGCTACAAGTGACATTTTGAATCGAAATACGATGGCTTTGGCATAAGTTGCACAGTAAACCAACTGTAGTGTTCAATGTGCATGTGTGTTTGGGTCGTTTGACGGAAAAAATGACTTCCAAGTTAGTCAACAGTTGTGGCACTGTTAGTGGAAAGCCCATCCACCACGGCAAGGTCGTACCACATTGGATAGGAAAAATTGGTTTTGAATTGTCCTTGGGCCAAAAACCGCATAAAAAGCACATAATGATTCGGTTTTTAATTGTCCTTGGGCTAAAAACCGCATAAAAAGCAACAATGAAAACACCTGTTAATTATCGCTAGACTTGCGGCAAACAGGTTCAATATGCTTTCCACCATTGTCCGCCACAAGCTGAAAGCGATAAACAGCATGTTCCACAACAGACCGGAGTGTCTCAGGCGTGACGTTGCGAATGTATTGCGTAATCCGTGCCTTCAATTCAGCTAAATTTGCAATCGGGCCACTGTACACAACATTTATAAGATAACCCCACAGCCAGAAGTCACAAGCATTCAGGTCTGGTGATCTTGGAGGCCAAACTGTTGGACAATGGCGGCTGATAAGTCGATTATTTCCGAAATGCATCTTGAGCAGTTGCATGACTGGCTTTGCGATGTGCGGAGGAGAGCCATCTTGCATGAAAATGATTCTATCCAGACATGCACGCTGTTGAAGTGTTGGAATGACCTGGCTGTGCAAAAGACTCACATACCGTTTACCATTCACGGTACAGGTAACTGGACCTACAGGACCTATCTCCTCGAAAACAATGGCCCTACCATACACGATGCCGTCAACCCGCACCACACAGTTACCTTTGAGTTATTGTGATTCCCAAATAATGGAAACAACTCTGGTTTATATTGACAAATTAATTTATTGATTATTAACACATAAATAATACGCTACAAGTTACTAAATACTTCCTCCGGCATTTACACATTATTCACAACTTCTTTACTACTAACTTAATTCTTTACGACACATATATTTAACTCATTCAATTATTATGACAATATTTCGTACTTCATCTACACATATTACTCTCAACTTCATTCCTACTAAATTAATTCATCACAACACCTATATTTAGATTCATTCAATTATCATTACAATCCTTCGTACTTCATCTATACATATTACTCTCAACATCATTACTACGACACATATATTTACTTCATTCAATTATTATGATAATCTTTCGTACTGCATCTACACATATTACTCTTAACTTCATTACTACTAAATTAATTCATATATATAAGCATAACATCATATTAAATTGTTTGTACGAATTATCGGTCAATTCATTAACATCTTATATTCAAACACTATACTCATCGCGCTCTATATTAATTATTATGGCTACACACTGAGAAGCAATGATAGCAATATAAAAAGGAAACGCAATGTCGGTACCTCGGAAGATGACTGTTGAATCACTATGGGCATCTGGCACTCGTAATGTCGAACTTCGTTGTCTTATCATCGTACGGAACTAGGACACTTTCTTGTCTGGTATACGGCTCCGTCATTCATGGCAGGCACTCTACACGGGACACTTGCGCACTGTCATCATCGGTTCTCTAACTCCATCACTTCTTGCAAACCCTCGGCACGGGATACTGGGTGCTCGGTAACTTCTATCTCCAAACTTTCAATTCACTCTCCTCATAGGTATATGTGCCTTGACACCACTTCTATATCTAAAAAACTTCTGACTCACTCTGACTTGTTAGGTTCTCTCTGCCTTCACACTTTCTCATTTCACATTATTTTCTTATTAATGTTGACTCCGCCTCTTATAATTTCCATTGGTCATATTATTATCATGCCATCGCCATTCGTCCGTGGCTGCCTCTTCTCAATCCCCTTTTTACCAATGCGCATCGAGGGCGGGATTTATAAAATTCTCCCTCAAATTTACCTTTCCCATGCTTCGGCTTCAAGCAGGTGGCCTGTTTTGTAGCCATCATAAATTTTATTTTCTTCTCTTCGTGCAACTCACTCTCTTCAACTTTTATCTTCTATTTCTTGCTACAGACACAATCTCTAAATTTTGTTTCGGTATATTGCTGGCTTTCTTCCCTTCTCTTTTATTGCCCGTCATTTGCCATGTTTCTTTCTTGCATTTAACAATTATTTTACTTTGTCCTGTACTTTTCAATGCTCCTGCCCCTGGCCGTGACACTACTGTCATGTCCCTATCACAACGTGCACTGCACGTTTGCACACCACTGCTCTTCCCTTCCTCTAATGTTGTGGCCACGTCTTCTACTACCACTACTGACGTCGAAACAATTGATTTCCTCCTTTTGCCAGATTTCACTTCAAAAGAACCCGTTTCTTCAAATTTCGGAATCATATTCTTTAGACCCATTGCAGAAATCGGACCACAGCGTTTTTTCATTCCCTTTAATGACCGGAATTTCTTTAAATCTGCAAGCACACAGTCGTCGTTCTTGTAGAAGAGCTTCACCAGAAGAGCGCGATCCTTCATTGAGAGACTCATGACAAGCTACTGAGATACAATATGATGGGTACGCTACATATCTCACGCTTTTATACCACATGCAATATGTCGTGCGTATGAGAGTCTTTTAATTAGTTTGCATAGTATGCCGCTTACAGCGCCATCTATTGATACATTTTGTAACTTTTTTTATTATGCCAAATCGTTTCCCCCTTCTTCCAGTATATTCAGTTCAAATTTGAAGTCATTCTGACCAGTGGTTCTTTTTGTGCAGCCTTTTGAAAGTGGGGCTTTAATTATGGACACCCTATATATATATATATATATATATATATATATATATATATATATATATATATATATATATATATATATATATATATATATATATATATATATATATATATATATATACACTGGTTATCAAAAATTAAGGACAAGTCACAAAAATAGCGATTACTCAAAAAGTTAGGCGTAGAATGTGATGAAACTTATACACATTATACAACACATAGGTAGGTATAAAATAGCATATAAAGAAATCGCCAGACGATTATGGTGTTATAGAAACTAGCATATGTAAACATTGAAGAAATCGGATGTGTCAGTTTGGTATAGGAAAAGTACCTTTAATATTGCGTATCATCCCCACGAGAAGCAATACATCACATACAGCGATGTGTGAGGCTGTCAATTATGCGTCTCTAAGTTCGGTAGGAAGTGAGAGCCATTGCTCTTGCAAAGCAATTGAAAGCGTGGCTAGGGTCCTATGAGGAGGATTAAGAGCAGCTATACGTCGTCATTAAAAACTTCCCAAACATGCTCGATAGGATTCAGGTCTGGTGATCGAGCTGGCCACTCCATGCGCTGAATTGTTTCCTGCTCAAGATAAGCATCCACGATGCGAGACCTCTGTGGTCTCGCGTTATCGCCCTGTAGCACGAAAGCGTCACCTATTGCCCCGGCATAAGGGTGCACATAAACTTCAAGGATGGCATCTCTATTGGTGTGAGCATTCATATTTCCACGGGGAAAGACATATAGGTCTGTGTGTCCACCTAAAGAGATACCACCCGAAACACAGACACTGCCTGATCCGTATGCATCTCTTTCACGGATGTGGGATGGATGAAAACGAGTTCCAGGTTCTCTCCCAATCAAAATGCGTCTACTATAGCTTTTGAGGCTAAACCTGAACTCATCCGTAAATAGAATAGCTCTCCATTGATCACGCGTCCAGTGGACATGTTGACGTATCCACTCCAAACGTTCCCGTCTATAGCGTGACGTGAGCGGGACATAAATGGCTGGTCGTCTCGCAAAAAGACCACGTTCCTGAAGTCTTCTACACACGGTTGACGTTGATACCAACCTTCCGGAGCTTGCAGTGAGGGAGGATAGACGGAGACTGATTTCAGACGGAGTTGCCGTTCTAGTCCTTCATGCGCATAATTTCAAATACCGTTCATCGGCACTCGTGGTAGCGTATGGCCGTTCTTTTCGTTGAACCTCCTGGATGCCGAATCCATGGTTAGAAATTGTTGGCAAAGTCTATGAACCACAGACAGACTCACATTTAGCCATCTCGCCACTTTGTCCCACCTCTAGTCTGACTTTGTCCTCCCTCTAGTCTCCCAATAGCTCGCCATCGCAGTCCTTCAGTCAAATAATACCTGGAGGTCATTGTTACAATTTGGCTAGCCAGATGTCTAATCTCAGCCTTGCAGCGACAATTACCGCTTTACTCTGAGGCATGCACTCTTATGCTCCTCAAAAAAGACGTATTTCGACTGCAGCGCCACTACTTTGCATAATGTAGTATTGTTCAGCACCTTTCAGTTAACAATATATTCAAATTTTAAACAGATTGGCCTCGTTTTGAACGTGTTATCCCTCTTTTTGGATTTTTCTTAAATTTTTGATAACTAGTGTATATAGTATATATATAGATATACACACGTAAATCCTGAAGTGTTACTTATGCGTATTTTTTATTTTATTATTATTCTACGATGTCCGAATCCAAGCCTCGTGTAAGGATAATTAAATGTAAAAGAGCAGAGCCTCATGTAAGCAAATAGTGTGTGCAATATTGGTTTTGTGACGTTATGTTGGCGTTTATGACGTTATGTTGTCGTTGTTGGCGTTGTTGCGTTATGTTGACGTTGTTGGCGTTTGTGACGTTATGTTGTCCTGATTTCCAGATAGGAATGCTCAACCAGTAGCATCTATGATTAATAATTTTTCAATCATAAAATATGCTCGATAACCCCCCTACCCTCTAACCTATAAGAAAAAGCTTATAATGTATCATCTAATAAATCAGGTTTGTGAAAGAGCTTTTTATCAGAAAAATTATCTAGAACCAAAGCAACAAGGGTACTCATAACCACACTAACGATGATTTAATCCGTCTGGAAATTCCTTTATCGCTGCTATCTATTTATTGTTGTAAGAGAAACAACTGTTATAGACATTTGCTAAAGATATGTCTGTATTTCTGAAATACTGGAGTAGTACAGGTGTGAGCTACATGTTACATCTTTCATGAATTCCTTTCACAATTCTAACAATTTCCAATGTTTAAATCAAGATTTCTTGTTTCAAGACACTCTGCACATTAAGTACACTTCTGGTCGCTTTGCTATAGAATGATTTTTTCTCGTACTTGTCTACCGTATGCATGCTCTATGCTATCATAATACAAAAAATGGTTTATTTAACCATTATTGAAGCACATAACTAAATTCAATAATTATCTTAGATTTAAATGTAACAAATCCAGTGTTTAATTCTGTAGCTAATGCATAATGCTCAGTCGTTTGACGTACTTCTTAATTTTATTTTATAGATACAGGTTCTTTATGCATCGACCTGCATAAATATTTTGCAGGAAATTTAGAATTCAATTTAAAGCGTTAGAAGCGCATTTCCTTAAAATAATTAGTAATTATTTCTGTTTATTAGCAAGGATATTATGCGTTAATATTACAAATGAGTTAAACTTTTTCCGATTCAGAATGCTTCAATGTGCATATAATGACAGTCATTTTTTATGCAGAGTTATGTCGCGTTTCACGATTATAATTAATGCGTTAAATTCAAAAAGACACGTCATAATAAGTGCCTATTACTCCTCTGAAGCCTAATGAGAACCTGTGCGTATTAAAAATTTTAATGAGGGATTCAGGTAAAATGTTCAGTTAACTTATTATTTAAAAGAATATCTCAATATTTCCTTCAGCTTCAAAAAATGACGTAAGGTTCTGGAGAGAGATTTATCAGTATAAGACTAAATATAATTAAATGGAATTATATATTGCACAAAAAGAAGGTGTCAGAGAGATATGTGTTTGGCAAACGATGACTTACGAATACAAAGTAAAAAAAAGCTATTTATGTGAGTGGTAATTGCTTTAAGGAGATTTCTTTAAAAATAACTTGCGCAACATTTTGATGATTAAGAATGCTGCAGATTGTCGATCGTTTAACTACAATCTGTTCGTTTCATGAACTCGAAATTTGTCAGTGAATATTTAGAATCGAATCACTACACCCTACCAAAAATTTCAAACTATTTTTAGTAAAACCAAAATCAATCAGAATTTGCTAAAAGTAAGCATTTTAAAATAATATTGTACAGCTTTAATTTAAAATATGTAGTGTTATCTGATTTCCTTACCCCTTATTCTTGCTCAAGAGAAACAAAAATCAAACAGTTCTAGAAAAATTCCCATCCTACAGCCACACAAATGCCATTGTTGCAGGTAGCCACTGTGAATATGTGTCTAATTTTAGCGTAATAACTTGAATGGCGTTTAGACCATTGCGAAAATAAGCATTTTCAGGATAGGTAATGTAAATTCAATGTTGACCTTGGACTGAATTTGTCATCATTACTGGCAGGAGGACAGAGTACGCGAATGAAGTAGTTATGTACTTTTTTTTTAATATGTTACTCTTACAACTTTTAAAGAACAAAAAGTACATTGGAAAATTAAATTTTAATGACTCCGCGAGTTATTATGCTTACTTAAAATGTCAGCGTATTATATTGCACGACTTTTTTTTTCTGTTTCAGTATTATTAGCTCTAATGTTTGAAATTGGTATTTTTGGTTGTGTAACTTAAGCTTTTTAGAATTTTATAATCCCTTCAGTAGATAGTCTATTACAGATCCTATTACGAAAACTATTTTTTTGCTTATTTTTAAATGAATACTGTGTGAATCTGTGCCTTTCTGAGCAATCTACGCTGCTTTAGAACCAAAATTTCGAAAAAAAAATCGGAACCTTTGGATTACCCTGTAGTTTAGTTAAACAATAAGTCATTCACTTTGAATTATCTTGTTTCTTTGTGACATATTGAGTGTTATTACAAAATTAAACTGATATGTACGTAAATTATATTTTATGTAAATTTTCTTTTTTACAGGCCCGAGGTACCCTAGTGTTAGGGCGTTGGGTTTGGAACTGTGTGTGCTTAGTAGGAATCCCGACGAGAGCGATTAAACACCTTCGTGTCTAAGCCGGATATAATTATAAATCTGTAGACGGGATAAATTATAAATCTGTAGATTTGAAATCTGTAGACGAGAAAGTCATTTCAGGAATTCAGAGAGGGTGGGAGAAGGTTCGAGCCCCTTCCCCTAAGATTTCACCCCTGGGAGTGCTCTGTCAAAATTGAGGTGGCTCTAGAGCAGTGGGTCTCAACCTTCCCGTGTTCGAGAGCACATCTAAGCTTTCAGAGAGTATGGCTGGCACAACCAATGGTTATGTATCACCAATGATCATTATTTACATAATACCTTCTAATGCAGACGCACTTGTCGTGAGAAATTCTCCTTTTGTTATTCATTGCTATGACTTGCTGGGTACTTTAATATGGGAGCAGCATTTAGGTGAGCCAGTATTACTTCCTATGAACTGTAACGGCAACACTGTAACGACTGATCCTTTTTCGAGATTTGAACCCAAGCCCAAGGCGTGGAAGCTCACGACGCAAACCACTATTCCATGCGGGTGGCTTATTTGCATAATAGAAATATCTTTTATTCAACAGTACGTTACCAACTTTCTAATATTATTACAATGATTATGGTTTGAAAAATATTTTTTTTTTTTAAAGAAGAAACATAAATAAAATTTTGTTTATTTTATTTATGTTTACAGGTAGGTACATCGAAATAAAAATAATAAGTAGTATAAATGGGTTTATTACTTATAAATATTTTATTTAAATTTTAATCAGATTTTTTGCTGAACTAAATTAGCTAGTTTTTCATAATTTTCCGATTTTGCACATTTTTACTCAAGACAATAAATAATAAAATATGTAAAAGAAATTTCAAAATAATGCCGGAAGCATTCCAACACCTTCGCGGCCGCACGTGCACCGGTGGGCACAAGGTTCAGAACCACTGTTATAGAGCAGTGGCCCCAACCCTCGGGCTGCGAACCGGTACCGGTCCAGGGATTAAATGGTACCGGGCCGACCAAGGAAAGTTAAATTATTTCCATTTTATTTCTCTAGGGTTTGTGCTAATTTATACCTTTCTAATAGAAGAAATCTTGTAACTATTTTAAATTAGTTTATTGTTTATTAAACATTTCAAGATTATGAATTGAAATTGCAGTCATAAAATTGAAAATAAATGCGCTTTCCTGAAAAAAAAAGAAACAAATAAATAAATAAAACGAGTTTTTTATTGAACAATAAATAAACGTAAAGTCATTTATACATCAAAATTAAAATAACATCAACATAATCGAATATTACAAATTTCAAATAACTGGAACGCATCAATAATGAAACAAAAACATTACTGTAACCATAAACACGAGAAATCGCGTTCGGACATGCGTTTAACCCACAAATAAGCAAAAATGCGTACGAAACAGACGTCGTTAGAAAGTTTCCTTGGGAAAAAGAAAAGGCCCAGTGAAGAGACAGAAGAAGAGCCTTCAACATAAACGAAACATGTAACTTTTAACAGACAATACCATGAGTCCTACTTGAAATATGGATTTATCGGGACAGGTGATTCCCACACACCAAAATCGCTCTGCATAGTTTGCGGCGACCAGCTCTTTAATTAGGCAATGAAACCTTCAAAACTGCTTCGCCACTTGATCGCCAAAGACCCTGGATTAAAAGACAAGCCCCTGGAGTATTTTGAAAGAAAAAAAAACGGGAACATGAAGGCAAGAAGAAATTTATGAGGGCCACCACATCAATAAAGGAGAATGCATTGCGAACATCATATTTGGTGGCTAACCGTATTGCTAAAACAAAAAAAGCCATTCACTGTTGGAGAGGATTAATACATAACCGCGGTAAGCACTCCAGGTTGACGAATCTATAGATATCGACAACAAGGCAATACTACTTGTTTATGTGCGATATCTATATCAGGAGGATGTGCAGGAAGATTTGTTATGTGCACTATCTTTGCGAACCAACACCACATGAGCAGAACTATTCAAGTCACTGGATGGTTATATATCAGGACAACTAAAATGGTCCTTTTGTCATGGCATATACACAGACGGAGCTGTTGCCATGACCGGACAACTTTCTAGTTTAACTGCTCGGATTAAGGAGGTTGCGCCTGAGAGTGAATCTACGCATTGTGTCATTCACAGGGAAAAACTGGCAAGCCGAAAAATGTCACCGGAACTAACAGCAAATTGATTGATGTCATTAAAGTTATTAACCACATCAAAGCACACGCCCTTAACTCGCGCCTGTTTGAGCACTTTTGTGAGGAGATGGACGCAGAATACAGGTGCCTTCTCTTATACACAGAAATAAGATAGTTATTCAGAGGAAAATCGCTAATCAGAGTATTTGAATTCCGATAACCATTGCAAAGATTTCTCTCAGAAAAGAAGTCACCGCTGGCAGCACATTTCAGTGACAAGGTATGGGTCGAAAAACTGGCTTACCTGTGTGACATATTCAGCCTGTTCAATGAACTTAATCTGTGCCTTCAGGGGAAAATGACAAATGCTTTTTAGTTGGCAGACAAATTAGCTGCATTTAAAGCCAAACTGGAGTTATGGGAACGGTGTGTGAACAGAGGCAATTTGGACATGTTTCAGACATCAGTGGGGATTTTAGACGAGACTGAGCCTGAACATTCATGCCCCCAGTTGGTGCACGATAACCTGTCTTTGCTTTTAAAAGAGTTCGAGCGCTACTTCCAAACCACAAAAGACCCACGAACTGGTAAGGAATGGATCTGTGACCCATTTGTGACCAAATCAGGCGAATCTAGCATGTACTATGTGCAAGAAGAAGATCAACTACTGGAACTACCGGCCTTAAAACTACGTTCGGAACAACAACTCTGCCGGTGTTCTTGATTAAAGTCATGGCGGAATACCCTGAGATTGCCATCACAGCACTTAAATCCCTATTGTCATTTCCGACAACCCATCTGTGAGAAGTGAGATTTTCTGCAGTGACAGCAACCAAAACAAAACAACGGAATAAACTGGACATAAGCAACACACTTCGAGTGTAAAGAACGTTTCCCCAGATGGAAACGTCTCGTTCCAAAGAAACAAGCTCTGGGTTCTCATTGATTTAGCGCTCTGGTGAGTTAAAATGTTAAATCACTTTATATTCATTTTTTGGTGTAACTGTATTTTATTTTAAAGGCATGTTTAAATAAAATAAAATTTAAATTATTAAATCAAAACAATCTAAAATATAAACAATCAACGCACCCCCCCCCCCTGAGCGGGCCGCGGTAAAATTATCAAACGTTGACCAGTCCGCGGCTATAGCAAGGTTGGGGAGCACTAATCTAGAGGTTAGTTTTGATTCATCTATACGGTACACTCGCTGAAAGCAAATAACGGCAAGGCATTTTCTAGTCTTCATTGACATGTGTAACATTTACAAACAACAGATTCCCCTTTTTTCGCTTGATATATTAAATATAATCCCGAGGTGGGTGCGATGTTGATTTATTTGAGAGTTAAATAATATATTTTGAAACATACACTATTCTAAAGACTTTTAGTTTTATGTCTGGAAATAAATAAAAGAAACAAGTTAAATTATGAACTGAAAGGCATTCCTCATTAAAAAGCTCAAATAATCCTTTTAAATTCATTTAAACCAAAGGATTTTAATATGAATTCAATTGTATTAATTGCTATTTATATTATTATTAAAAACTAAAAAAAAGGAGTTTGTAAAAGGTATTTCTTGCGAAAAGATTCTTAATATATTGTCTTAGATTTTTTCTCTCAAGCTTATTTAAGGTGAAAGGAAATATAAAAGAACACGTAAAAATTCTTGTTTAATTTTATTGGCGATATTTCGCAATTATAGTATTTAAATGAAGCATGAAATTACAAATCGATTTTTTTAACAAAACGGCTGCATTTTTAACATAATTTAACGTAATCTTAACATTACTGCTCTTTTTCTGCGAATTCCAAGACATTTTCCCATTACTTTAGAAAACCATTGGTATTTTTATTTTTTTTTGTTCGAATTCCAGTTTTCTTTCACGTTTAGAATTTACGGTGTCCCGTTAATGGTTTTCGAGGAAATTTGTTGTTATGTAATTAAAGTGTAAGTTATCGAAGTATGAGTATTTTCATTTATAAATATAATTATAAATAAAAAAAGATGATTAGAGCATTTTAATTGAAATTTTTGATAGCTTTTAACTGTGCATTTTTATAATACCTCACAACGAGTTCATCATATGAAAAGTAAGTTATTCAGAAGTTAGATTTTTTATACACTTTAGCATATTTATCTAATGTTTATCTAATGATGTACTGCCATTTTTGAAAGATAAACAGTGATTTATCGCAAATCATAAACTTTTTTCGGCTTTTTTCGTGAAAGAAAAAGTCCCATTTACACTGAACTTTATTAGTTCGAAATAAAATTATATGTGTACACTGAAGTTTCTATGTACACTGCTGGCCACCCAAATTGCAACACCAAGAAAGACAAGAGATATCACAACAAAATTTATTTTGTAGATAACATGTTGACCAAGTATCAAATGATTAAATTTATAGACTTCTGTGAAGTGTGGTTCCTGCCAAAATCAGTAGCCAGAGTAGCCGCCATTGTTGGAGATCACCGCTGCCACACGCCTCGGCATTGATTCAAAGAGACTTTGGATGATTTCTTGGGGTACAGCAGACCAAGCAGCTTCCACACGTTGCCAAAGTTGATCTGCTGTGGCAGCTGGGGATGGAATCTGGGTCAATCGTAGAGCAACCATGGACCACACGTTTTCTATCGGCGAAAGATCCGGAGAGCGAGACGGCCAGGGAAGCAATTCAATCTGGCGATTGACGAAGACCCGTTGGACAATGCGTGCCACGTGTGGTCGCGCATTATCCTGTTGAAATATGGCTGTGGGCAAGCCCTGAAGGTAAGGAAGGACAACTGGCTCCAACACCTCGGAGATGTAGCTCTGGCTGTTTAAAGTACCGGCAATGCGTACTAGAGGTGTGCGAGAGTGATATCCAATACCGCCCCATACCATAATACCCGGTGCAGGACCAGTGTGGCGGTGCATAACGCAGCTGTTCAGCATCCTCTCTTCACGGTGTCTCTAGACTCGAATGCGACCATCGTGGTGTTGCAGACAGAAGCGTGACTCATCAGTAAAGACAATTTCATTCCATTCTGCCGTCCACATCCTTCTGTCATCGCACCATTGGCGGCGGAGACGTCTGTGGTTCTGCGTCAAGGGTAGACAAAGCAATGGACGTCTTGCGGACAGACCACTCTGCTGTAAACGGCGTCGAATGGTACGCGCAGACACTGGATGATGCGTTACAGACTGCATGTGCTGTGCTATGGTTCGTGATGTGACTGAGCGATCCGTCACTGTCATGCGCACAATTTGCCTGTCATCACGTGAAGTGGTGCGCTGAGGTGGATGCGATCGAACACGCCGGTCCGTCGTACCCTTCTGCATCCAACGATCACATATCCGCATTACAGTTGTTTGGTTTCGTCCAACACGACTACCGATTTCCCTGAAAGATAATCCACAATCTCGGTAGGCCACTATCCTTCCTCTGTTGAACTCGGATGCTTGATCAAAAGATGATCGCTGTTTTCGACGAGGCATAATTGATCGTTTTTTTTGAAAAAAACACAAGAAAAACACAATTGCCGAACTTGAAATCGTCGAAATCTCCAAGTCTTAAATAGCGCTTTGAAGTGGCCCCACAGGCGCGCGTGATGTCCGTCTGCGCTGAAATTCTAATCATTTGCACATCTCACCTCCGCTAATGCATGTTGTAAATTTCATGTTATTTGCATGTTTCCTTCAGTGTGTTGCATTTACAGTGGCCAGCAGTGTATTTTCAACTTTTCTGAGTATGAAACTGAGAAAATAAACTCCTAACAGAATACTGACCAAACCTAAAAAATCTAACATAGTCGTTCGCGACAACGTCAGATGTGTTTGAGGGCGACACGGCTCAAGGTCCTCAAGCTATTTCGGACTTCTTCACTCTTGTCAAACAATGGATGGGACATACCCTAATTAGAGGGGTCTCTTAGGTAAATGTATACATCTGCAGTGTACCCAACACCATCTCTCTTCTTTTATGATAGCTATGTTGTTGTTGCTTATACCCGACAGTAGACATTAGATCAAGTCCCGAATGATATGGACGATGAAGGTGCTACCTACTGTTTTGAATTAGAACCACAAGGGTCGGAGTCCAACTTGGCTAAATGACCGGTCTCGTAATTTTGAACCAAGTCAAGTGACAAGACCGGAGCACTTGACCCCGCACCTCCAGAGGTAAATTTGAGAACTTGGAGGACATTGTAGCCACGCCCTATTTAATGTGACCCGGCCACCATTAGTGAACACGGCGGTAGATTTGCAGCGACGAGCATCGAACCAGGGATGTTCAGATCACTGGCCCGGTGCTCTTGCCAACTGGGCTACCGCGCACACTTATGATAACGTAACTTGGACATAGAAAGTCCTGCCTTTTATAGGTAATCATCCTTCCCCATCTTCATTCGCAAACGTCACATAAGTCTTGATTAATTATACTTTTTAATGGAGGGAAAATAAGATTTTGCTTCCTGCTGGACACATAGAGGCTTCTTTCTTTCCTGGAACCTTTTTTTCTTGTACTGGCCAAATATTTTCATGGTACTTTTCTTCTCCTGCCTACGTTTTCCATATAGAAATAAAAAAATAGCAGTATTTTGCATTAACCTCTTAAAGCCCTTTTATAATTACCATATTTTTCTGTCAAAACAAATCATCAACTTGTAGTTTTCCTGCTATTGTCAAATTCTGCCATCTGTGTTACATGAAGCAAGGGACCCTAGACAATGTTCGTTCTTCAGTCTTGAGCGAAGCAGCCTTTAAACAATTAAAATTTTGATAAAGAGTATAAGATAATCAAATTTGATATCAATATATTCCAATTGCGCACTTTTAAATTCTCTTTTTTTGTTTGGAACAGGAAGTGGGTAGTTATCTGCTGATAATCAAGGGTTTTACTGTTCAGTTATAATATTTCTAGCTTCAGCATCATGTTATTATGAACACAGGTCTTGGTGCAACGTAGTACGGCATTTTTGTGTTTAGGTTGTCCGAAGAAAACAATGGCTTGACTAAAAAATTACTCCAGTCCTTAAAATCACAAGTTTTTAGCAATTCTAATAGAAAAGTCCTTAATTTGTAGTCCCTTTAACTATCTTTTCGGAGTCTTTGAACATGAGCAGAAATCCTGTACGAAGCTCAAACTTTCTGCAGCTCATACGGACGTTATTGTATTTAATGAAAAAAAAAATTACAAATTGAATATTTATACTGCTAACTTTAGAGGTTTTCATATATTTATATTTATTTATTTCCCGAGAAGACGAAGCGATCGCTTCATTAAAACTTGGAATGACTAGTCGGTACACTTCCAGAAAAAAAATGGGAGTTTCAGAGATTACCTATTAAACATGATCCACAATTAAAAAAGATCAGTGTTATTAGTTTCAGTTCTCTATTGAAATAGTTTCCTTCCTCAGATAGAAGGAAAAACACCTTAAAATTACATACAAGAGGAATTCTCATGAAATCACACAAAAGTACATGTATTCAATGGGAAGTTATCGGTATTTTATTAAATCATTGGAACTAATTCGAAAGTGAATTATTAGGAAATTTAATCCTTTATATATATATATCCTTTGTACAGCATATTTCCTTTACAGTGACAATTAGTTCAAATAAATGATAGCTTTTAAAAATTCACCATCGTAATAATTAAGTACTCAAACTGATGAAACTGCCTTATTCTTCAGATGCAAAAAGTAACAACATAACTACAATTAATAGCGACACTTTATTCGAGGAGTAAGAGTTGCCACTTTTCTCAAAAGAAAACCAGTGAGGGTGGTGGGAGGTGTTGAGATGCTTCCCGCCAAACCATAAAAAAAATGAGCGAAGAAAATAATTTAAAAAAAATAAATAGATTCAAAAATAAGGTGAAAGACATTAAAATCGGCAAAGATCAAAGAAAGACTGAAAACGAAATAAAAAAGCTAACAAAATAACGCATAAATAAATAAAATATATGAAATTAAACGAAAAGATAATGAGACATTAAATTAGGAAAAAATACACACAAGTTAATAACTAGGTTATAAAAAATGCAATTAGTGAAAATGGAAAAATTGATTAATAAAAGAAAATTAAACAACATCAATGTAAAATGTTAGAGTGGAAAATGACTCTAAAAGACTCATTTTCAATCTTTTTGAGTACTAAAATGATTCTACCATATAAAGTGTGAAAATATAATATACTGAATGAGTGAATATACCACACTTTTAGACTATGCTTTTCCATTCTTTAAAGATTTAAATGTTCAGTCTTCAAAAAATGATAACTTCACAATTTGAAGGGTGACACTTTTTTTTAACTAATAATAGTTAGCAAAGTTATAAGTTTAAGAAATTTGTTACTTCATTGTTAAATAAAACCTTTTTTTAAACATATATATTATTTAGAATCCTAATTCTTTATTCCGATTTTATATTTAAAAAAAAAAGTATTAAAGGTATAATTTTAATAATTACTCTCCTATAATCTGTTCAATTTGCAACAATGTATCCATACTGCATGTGTATGGTACGCTGAAAATGTCATGAAGGTATTATAAATATGTATTTGTATGGTATTATAAATATGTATTTATGTATGGATTAATTATATTAAACATCTAAAACCTGAACATTGGCAGATTATTTCAATGTACAGTATATATGAATAGTGTAGGATCAAAACTAGCAACCTCCATTTTTTAAAATTAAGTTAAGGATAATTCTTTATAGTATTTCAATGACTTAAAAGCGAACATTTTTGGAAAAGAATTTACTAATGAGAAATACTTTGGGAATTTTTCTAAAGTTTACTTCAAATTTGTATGTCTAAAAGTGCATAAGATATAGGCTTTTCCCTTTGCTGAAATAAAAGGTCTGATGGAAATTGTTAGTTTTAATTCTACACCATTCATAAGTACGAAAGTCCTTTCATATTCAGTATGCAAATATTAAATAATTAAACTAATATTTTATTGCTTCTTCCATTTAAGGCTGCTATGTACTAAGAAAAAAATCGTATTTCCCTTTTCCTCTTCTTGCAGACACTTGTGGTGGGAGGAGTCCAGTTGACAGTTCGGGAATTCCACCCCCCTTATGATTGACATTTTGAGGGATTGTAATGGATCTCTCTCTATAGGGGGGTTAAGCGCTGCACCCCCAATTTTTTATTTAAAATATATTTTTGTCAACTATTTACAGGTACATAAATGCTGATAATCAAATAAAATTGGTATAGCCTGAAATTCAGATAGCCTGAAATTTTCTGCAAAACGCTACAGGATTCATTTTATAAATTTCGTCCACCGAAGGAATTTATGATCGCTTAAAACACACTATACCAGATTTTCCCCCGAAGAATTTAAATTTTTAAATATTAATTGCATTTAAAAAAAAACGAAAAATGTACACAAATGTAAAATTTCTTTCTCTATGACGGAGTACAATTTTTTTTTAAAATCTTTGAATTCAAGTTGGCAATCCGTGGACAAATTTTCTCCATAGGTTAACATTGAGGTCCTCGAATCCAATAAGGTTAGTACATAGCAGCCTTAAGAGCTGGGCAAACGGGGCTGTACATCGTCAACACAACGAGTCTTCTGGAACGAGTTTTCGCATATTTTATGCATAGTAGCATTTAGAAATACTTGCACTATCGATTTAAAAATATTGATGGATTAAATTCATAAAACAAATTACATAACTAGCAAGGTTTTAACGACATGAAGTTATGCATTAAAAAATCTTTTTCCTGTTAACCTTTGACTAGAAAAACTATTTTAAGTAGAATCACAAAAAAATTTTTAATCTTTGATTATCAACGTGGGGTTTACATGACACTCGGTAAGTGCAGCATTTTGAAAAATTAAGCTAACTTTATTTACTAAATTTATCTATTTATTTTAACTCTTCCTAACTAAAATAGCAGGTTAACGTACAAGGAAGTTCCTATATGTTGCACCTTTAATAAAATATTTGGGTAGAAAATAATGCCATGGTGCTCATGACTTCCGCATTTTTTTCACACTGTAAGTAATGAATTTGAATAAAAGCTTGTTACGAACATTTCGTACCAAAAGAATCCCATGGTACCAATAACTTGCATATTTTTCTCACTCCCAAAGGAATGAATTTGAATAAAAGCTTATTACAGGCGCCCCGTTCTATTGGGCTCCTCCAGCGGTTGTTAAACCAGCGGGCCTTATACAGGACGAAAACATCTTCAGTCGCTCTTTGAATACGTGGTATGTCACATAAAATGTATTTTCGATCATATTTTATGTATTTATTTTTTTTTGCTTGTTCGCTTTCTTGACTTCTGCTAATGTAACCTGCCATAAGAAGTTGAAA
Source organism: Dolomedes plantarius (assembly GCA_907164885.2). Taxonomy (NCBI): domain Eukaryota; kingdom Metazoa; phylum Arthropoda; class Arachnida; order Araneae; family Dolomedidae; genus Dolomedes; species Dolomedes plantarius. Next base: position 101,293,350 of record OU015494.1, on the reverse strand, counting down.
ATACAATGAAATAATAGTCTAATCAGAATATGGATTATAGTATTTATCTCAGCTGTAACACGTTGAACAAATGGAATCTGACCGATTATTCAATTTCTTCTGACTATCACATTCCAAGGTACAAATCTAAAATTCTGCTCTGGCTAAAGAATATATATTATATTATAGTATTACTTACACACACACACACACACACGCATATATATTATATATAACATTTTGGTGAGCAGGGATATAAATTGTCTCTAAAAAACACAAAAGACTGACGATTAATTTATTCGGCTTTAATATTTGGATTAAAACTTTTGTATTTTAATGAAACACTACTTAATTTTAGCACGATGCATGATAATGCAGCCACGTACGGAGCGTGCACGAGCGGAAAGCATCCTTCAACGCACGAGTAGACGTGATTTATATGTCTTCATTTCTTTCTGCTGTATACTTTTATGAACGTTCGTTCGCTAACCTTCAGTAGCAGGGAATCTAAGTCATACACTAGTCTCTTCTGAAAACAGATCGCATTGTTAGAAACAGATGTGATAAATGACTTGCTTCCTAAGCGATTGTGGACTTAGTCCGGAATTCCTGCAGAAAGGTTACTCAGACGTGAGAAAATTTATTCGATTTTGCTCTTAAGAATGGAAAATGGGGATGATAATACAGTGCTTTATGACCCAAGATTCAAAAGGAGATTAAATTTGCATTGAAGCTGGGAGAAAAAGTGTGAAAAAAATGAAATTTAATAAGAGGACTTTAAATATTCGTAAATAGTAATTTTGATAAAACCGATATCAAACATGTGTTAAAATACTTTATATGTGTTAAAAAGTTCAGTCATAATTATATTTCTTCCGGCAAGGACTATAAATCATTTTGGCTTAAAATATTATAGGCTTGTCAGATTTTGATGTAACGGAAGTTTTGTTAGAGTGAATCTTTTAAAAAAATGCTTTCAATTGTAGTATATGACGATATTTTTTTTGCATTAAACTGTCCCAATTCAAAGATTCAGCATAGTAGTAAAAAAATACTTGTTAAACGTTATAGCATGATAGGAAAAGCTACTGATTTCATAGCTATACCAATTTTATAGATGAAATTAGAAGACATTTGAAACAATCTGTCTCCCAGCTTTAAAACAAAATCAGAATTAAATACAGAAACAATACGAAAATGGTTCTATTTATGTTTCAGTACATATAGAAGATTCTGCTTTACTCTCTACACTATTTCCAGTTTGGAATTTTTTAATTCGTAAAACGGAACACGTCTCTCAAAAATCGAATTTATTTAGTACTATTATGCCAATATGCGTTTCACGATAATTGTTACGTTTCCCGTAATTTGGCTTCTACAGATTCATGTTGAGGCAAGTTTAATAGACAGTTATTGATCGGAGAATTATCGATGGTTGAATATAATGAGGTGCTTCATTGGTTGCTTTGAAGACATCTTTATATACAGAGATAGACAGCATAACTTTGCAGAGAGGTGGACGAGATGCAATGCCAGCTCCACTAAAGATATGATACTGAAAGATAGGTAGTTGTGTAAATGTAATTTTTATGATGGCTAGACTAATTTGCTTAATGTGAGTCTTGTTTTTAAAATAGTATTTTCCATAAACTTTTCATAAAGTATGCGACAGAAAAATTTGAATAGATTATCTTGCAAGAGCAATGCTACAAGTAGTTGAAAATTGCACTTAAAAACCATTCATATAAACTAGAAATAACACATTGATGTCTTGGTACCATTATATAAGCTTTGAAGGCTATTTCAGATGTAGCAAGATCTTAAAAAATGATTATTTCTTTAAAATTTTATATCACGTGTTTGAATGTAATCGCCATCATTTATTAAAATTGTATTCAGTTCAAGTTAAATTAATGCAAATCTTTGAAATTGCCGTTAATATTTTGGTGATACAAACGAACATTAAATCAAACTCAAATGCGGTATTGTATTAGGTCGGTTTTAAGTAATATCCAGTTTTGATATAACATATAGTACCTCTGTTTTTCTAATGAGGCGCCCATTAAACTCAAATTTTAACAATTTTCTCAATATCATTTTATTATAATCACTGAGGTAAAAATCCATGAAGTATGGATTGTTTAATTATAAAGTCCCCAAATTACACTTTTCTGTTATTTTATTCTCATTACGAATGATTACAGAGAGGGAACATTTTATATGAAAATACTTTTCAAACAAGATATATATTGGGATTCATTGCACTGCTCTTTTAAGTTACTAAACGTTTTTAAAAGAAATTCGATATCCTGTCGCTATTTTCTACAAAAGTTTTCTCGACTCCTTTTTAAATATCTCCCTGGACCTGTAATGAATATAAAAGATATAATATGTAAGCAAGTATCAGCATATTTTACAAAAGTTAACTTAAACTGAAACACTGTCTAAAATAAACTTCTTTAAGAATTATAGAAGTAAAAAGTTCTTAGAATAAAAGTTCCTATGTATATATAATTCTCGAATATATTATATTTTTTATTTTTGCGTTGTTAAAGTATATTTAACAGAGCCTCTCAAATAAGATATATTAGGTATTACGATATTTTTGGGTGTGTTTAAGCGTTATTTTTCCTATTGCAGTACTTTGCAATCTCTCTCACAACGACCGTTACAGTTTTCCCCCAGACGCCTAAAGAAACTAATTTATGGTAATTAGGCAACAATATTTCACCAGCAAGTTCCAGCCGGGGTAGATAATAAGAGGATGGAAGGAATATGTATGAATACATCCAGGGATGTCGTTTCCCGTTTAAAGTTGGTAAAATTGAAGCCCTGATTATGAACAAAATATAATTCAGTTCATATCTATGTTTGTAGAAATGTAATAGTTGGTACAAAAGTTTAGTGTAGCGGTGGAATCTTTTTGTAGAAACGAATTGTGGCCACGATATCTTATTGTTATATATTATTAACAGTTAGCTCAAAAACTCCTCGCTCTAAACTGAAACTGTGTATTTAATAATTTTATGTGTTTCTTAAAATAGACTGGTACCGCAATAAACAAGACACAGATTCATTGAGTTATATAATATATATACAAAAAAAGGTTCGATATTGTTATTATGTTTTATCTAATCCTTCAATCAATATTTCACTATATATCTCTTGCATATATATATATGTAATGTTTTTTGTGTCGAGGAACTTCAGAGTGGAAAATAATCGTAGAGTCTTTGAATAAAGTAGTCGACGAACGGTTTAGGCAATGCGTGTGGTCGAACCGGAGCCAGGCGACTGAAGCCTGGCTTTTTGAAGTAAAATAAAAAGTCCCGGCGAGTAACACAGACATCTAAATTGATTGAATTGTCGTTTTATTTGGATTACTTCGATGGTTTAATTACACTTCATTAGAGTCAAATTTCAAATTTATTTGTGGACTATCATGTCTCAACACTGCCCTGAGGCTGTCGTAACAGCACAGGTTAAATAAAAGACAAAGGGATGCAACGCGCCCCAAATTTGACGTCCTAACAGTTCCGTGGCAAACACACAAAGGGCCTCGAAATAGACGCTCAGATCTCCAAAGTAGAGCCGCACTGACCTTTTAATTGGTTAGAAGCGGACACATGGCACCATCACACCACTACGACGAGATCACGCCCAGCTTCTAGAGCATTTCGACTTATATAATGCTTTGTGTCCGCACGTGGCGTTTAAGGGGAAAAATGGATTACTTTAGTTGGATTTGAGGAGTTATGCTTTATTGCAATAGGATGTAACAGTTTTGGATTAACGTTTTTAATGATAACGGATATGTTTGAAATTTATTTCATACACACATATATATATATATATATATATATATATATATATATATATATATATATATATATATATATATATATATATATATATATACAGTGAAATCTCGATCTATCGTTTTTCAAGGGACCGATTGAAATGAACGATAAATGCGGGAAAACGATGGATCCGAAAACGATCGATCGAGATTCCACTGTATATGTATATATATATATATATATATATATATATATATATATATATGTGTGTGTGTGTGTGTGTGTGTGTGTGTGTGACAATAATCACATTTGGAAATTTAGCACAAGGGGATTGACGCGTAGAACTTATGGGAGATGCAGTCGGGCGAAGTGTTCATCCAGGAAAACACTGATTATGTTTAGGAGATTAATATACGCGGAGACATAGAAGAGGAACACAGATTTCAGACGATATCCAGGAAATCACCTTTATCCAATGATGAAGCATCGCGAAGGCTGCAGCGGCCACTGGACTTGCCCGGACGGGGCGCGGATTACATACAGGAGCTGACAGCAGGTCCAACAGCAACGGGAGTTAGAGACACAGAAAGAAAAATTCTTCTGTTCATGCAATATTAAATGGGTGTTTTGCGATATTGTCGCCAGAGGGCCTAAACTACTTAATTTTTAATTGGGCGCCTTTAGATTCGTGGAGTTCACGTGTCCACTTCACTTTCCCGGGGATTGATAGATCCCGCGCTTGTTAGAGCTGCGACCTATTGACCTGGGATCAGGATAAGCGGCTATAAAGTTCTTGAAAGTGTGGTTTTGACGTTACGGAACCCATAAATCCAGAGTGGTTCGAGGGCTCTTCAAGAATTTTGACATTACACTGACATTCGGAATCTCATAACTTTGAACACTCATATCTGGGGATGTTACTGAGTTCAGATACTTCACATGCCTGCTTAATGATCTGCAGGGCTAGTATAAATTATCTTATTTTACTTTTAGGTTGCAATTTTGGAAAAGGGGTCGTACTTTATTAACAGGATAATTTAGAATACGCTGTAAATGTAAATTTAGAGAATGCCGGGATTTCTTGTTACATATATATATATATATATATATATATATATATATACAGCAGATATATAGTGAAATATTGATTGAAATATTAGATAAAAATAATAACAATATCAAAATTATGGGGTACTCATCTCAAGAGAAAATTTTTGTGTTTCCGTTTTATATTTAATGCTATTGATCCATACGGCTTATAAACGCAAAAAGTGGATATTTCATTTCTGCAAAATAATTTCATTTATCTTTTACATTTATAAGGCCACTCCGATTACACTTGTCTTTAACTAATCTTTTTAATCTAGCGACTGACTTAAACATCAGGTTAGAAAACGTAATCGTTCGTTTATTATGTATTATTGCTATATAAAACTACCAAGAAAAGCTCTTTGCAAAGTTGGAAAAAAATACCATACTTAAGTGTATGCAGCAGAATACAGAGGAATTAACAAACCGGAATCCTTTTTATAGGATAATATTTCAGAAAAGTCGTGAAAAAGTCATTCTTTTCCGATAGTGAAAATAGCGATAAAGAATGTGTTGTACCAAAGTTCTTGTAAAAAAGTAAAAACATGAAATCGCTCAAGGGTATATTTACCTCCGATTTTATAGACGGGCAATTGATAAGGTATTCATGAAGGCCAACGTGTTTTGTAAAGTAAATTTTAAATAAATTTAGTTATTTTCTCTAGCTTATTGATGTTTTGGGTTTCTTACTTGCAATTATCCTTCAGGTGTAGGAAAAGTAGGGGAAGGAGATTATTTAAAGGATATTTCTTGCGCCTGACTGTTGAAAACGTTTTGTAAAACAGTTTAATTTATATCGTTTCTCATAAGTGAATTTATTAATGGATAATTAATTTAACTAAAAGGTATGTGTCTAAAAATTTTGAGCCACAAATTCGTTAACTTTTTTTTTCTCCCAGTAAAAAGCTCAAAATGGATATTTTCATTTTGTTTGCACTATTTACTTGATAATGTCATTTATTTTTTAAAGATAAAAACAAAAAACAAACGTTGAATTCAAATGTTGAATTCAAATTCCTCCTCTTATTTTGTCACAATCTTGCCTTTTGCTGAAAATATATTGAATAGGAATTAAAATAAAATGGCGTGGTTAATCATTAACATAATCCTGTACGACAAAATTTCATGAGTCAACAAATTCATATAGACAAGAAAGCATTCTGCATATTTCCTGATCCTTTAAAATTTCAAAGAAAAAAAATGTAAATTCTGAATTGAATGCTACGCCATTAGAATGCTCTCGATGACGTCAGTCATTTAAACTGAGGTCCAAAAATAAATCAAAATAATAACTGAAGAACTGATTAAAAAATGATAACTCCTCTTCTGTATAAAGAGCAAGAATATTAAAGAGAATAATAAAAATAAAGTATCGATATAAAAGTGAAAGAATGGGAGGTTTCAAAAAAATTCTTAGTAACGATAATTTTAAAATCATTACTTTAGTGACAAGTGCGAAGAAAAAAGTTAAGAAATAATAATAATGTGAATAAATCTGACTCCTTGTTATTTTTCCAGCTCTCAGTCATTCTTTTTCCTCATCTTAGTTCATATATTGCTGAATAGAATCAGCTAGTGCCACTCGAACGTCGTTTCATGTAATAAATTGATCTAAGCTATCAGCCTTATCGCATTTTGAAAAATTGGCGGCTTTTCATCGGATGTGTTTTTTTTTATTGACTACTATAAATTACACTCTGCTTTTGAGCCAGGTTGTAGTTCTAAGCTTATTTTTCCCTTTGTCTATGAGGAGTAATTTTTTTTTCTTTCTGTCATATGTATATATATATATATATATATATATATATATATATATATATATATATATATATATATATATACAGCAGTCGTACTAGTGTTTCTAGCAAAGGACATATTCTTCGTGTCTTCCAGACTCAATGGTGTTACATAACTCCTCGATAAGGGCCTCACATCTTGTATTTCAAGCTAACAAATTCTCTATGGCCTTTTAGCCATTTCTCACTTTATGAGATACGGGACGAAATAGATATATACGCTTTCAAACAATTTTATATTTTTTTACGATAGAAAAAGGAAGAATCTAGGGTTTCAAAGAATATTTTTGAATGCATTATTATTTTTGTGACAGCGTCCGCTGTACATGGGAAATATTTGTTTAATATTTCATAACTTGTTCATAGCACTTTATTTCTTTAAAGGAAATATTCGCGAAGTTACACATAAATATTGCAGTTCCATTTTGAAATGCTCACAAATACCAAACTCGTATTTTAAATTTTTTAATTTTTGACCAGTTTATGCATTTTATAAATTCATTTGAAGTTTTACTAAAATTAGCGTTGTTATCTATGGAATAAACGGTTTAATAAAAGAAATTTAGATGTTCTACATGAGAATTATGATATCAGAATGTTTAACAATATCATATCGAAATAGTAAAAGGACAAAATTTAAATATTACTTTCACAATATTTTTCATGCAAAGAAACTTTGTTTAACCTATCGAAATAATGTTACTCTAACGAGACATTAGATTTGTGTTTCCTATAGCATTACAGTCATAAAATAGGGCTTTTATGTTTTTTGCTAAATTCCGGCTCAGTTTAACATCAGAATCCTTTCAAATGTTTAATCTACCAATCCTAACACTTTCCCATTCTCTTCTGGAGAGCGTAACTCCAACATAATCCATGATCATGTTAATGTGGCCCCCATAATTTCTCAGAATGATCATCTGATGTAGTATGTTACGCGTTCAATGGAGGCAAGTTATGTTACCAGATTGTTTGTTACCAGTGCCAATAGCGTTTCCTGTTGGTAGTGCGGCATGCTGGTAAAAGATACATAGTGGAAGCAAGAATTCAGTTACAAGATGTTCATCTATCGTAGAAAGGTGATCGTTATAAAGCTTTATACCCTGTTCAATTGCAATTTATTTGCATTAAAAAATATCGAACAAAATTATGACCACTGGGGGCGATGCACGCCAAGTAGGAGAGCTTTTCGCGTTCATTGCGTATGCGCTTGGCGTAGCAGAGGCATCTTGGCGATCTTGAATAAACGGTTTTCCTTCTGGTCTCGCGGAGAAGGGACGCACCGGTTTGGGCGGCGATAGAGTTAACAGGTCTCTCTTCTGTGTGTGGTGTGGGGTGCTGGGAGCGAGATGAATGGACCGTGTCATTCCACAATTTTACCCTTTTTTTAGGGGAATGATCTTGATGTAATATTTTAAAATGAATAAAGAGTACAGTTGTTGACCCCAATCGACTTGACTATAGTGTAGTTGCGTGAGTCATGTTTTGTTTTTATATATTTCTAAGTCTTGTGTTCTACACGTGGTGCATCTGAGCCGCGTGGGGTGTTCATAAATTTGAGGGTGTAAGATTCCTTCTTTGAACTTGAATTAAGTCCGACTTATATCTTGGTGGCTCCATAGTGGGACTTGGTTCTGGGTGGATTCTGTGAAATCGCTATCTTAACATGCTGCTATTCTTTTAATGGGTTAACTTTGGTTCCTTGTGTTAGCGCAATGTACTTTGGACCACTTTGGACACCGTAACAGTGACTTCCAGGGACAATGATTCAGAATCTTGTCAGATATGTTACCCGTCAGTCCTAACACTCTTTGCTATCCTCTGGAGGGTCTAACAGAAACTATGATCCTGCTATCAGGACGACCATATCTTACCAGTTTGATCATCAGATGTCTACGTCACACGTTCAATCGCAGGTTATGTTACCAGTGCCATTAGCGTTTGTTGTTGGTAGTGCGTCATGCTGGTAAAACATACATAGTGAAAGAAAGCATTTATTTTCAAGGTGTCCATTTATCGTAAGAATATGACTTCTACAGACGACGATTATGAAATTTTAGGATGTAACACTACAGTCACTATTGAAGAAAATCAAGGTGGAAAAGTAAATGGTGAATATCACAATCCATTCAGAGAACTCATTAAAGAAAGTAACAACTGTTTTAAGTACATGAGAATGTGTATGAAGGAATTAGATTATTTTCTGAACTCCAAATTATCCGAGCAAATAAATGCGCGGGTATGTACAAAATGCACCCCCTCTCTCAAAAAGAAAAAAGAATATTCGAAAAGCACTCCTGTATACTTTGTACATTTACCACTCAGAGGATTTTAACCCTTACGTCGGCTCATCTGTCTAGGAGACCACTGTTGCACCTGTTCCGAAGGGTGGGGTGGAGGTGGGGGGGAATCAGACTGTTGAGGGTTTGAGAGTTCTTCAGCCAGGTCCTGACCTTCAAGAGATTTTCGCCTGATCGTATTTTGTCGGTAAATTTAATCTTTATTAAACATAGTCGGTCTTTTGGACCGATGATCCTTGAACTGATTTAAATTATTACCGGTCTGTATGACCGATAAACCTTCAACCGTATTAATTATCTGTCAGCCTGCATGCATTCTATTTCCAAGATTTTTGTTTTATTGTTGTAGCTAGCATGGCTGGAAGAATTCCTCCTGTTTCACAACGAACCAGACATTTTGTCTCTCTCGCACTATCACAGATTGAAGAATCGGATTCTGACATTTTTGTTGAATAATCTATCTTTTATTTGTCCTTTACAAGAACGGAAGGTGGCAGTAGTTTTGCATTAATGACTTAAAAATGCGAAAAACTTATACAAATAGGAAAATATCCTAATTTTATAGCGTGGCGGTCTGTGAGACCGATGAGCTGAGGAAAAGTATACAGAGAGATGAGCCGACATAAGGGTTAATAAACTAGAAATGTTGATTTAAATAGGGTTTAATTAAAATTATAAGAAACCTTTTATAGATTTTCAGTTTTTCAACTGGAAAAATGTGTTTTATTCTTTTTTTTACACGTCAAAGGTAAGAGACCATATATAATGTGTTGGTCGTTTATATTTATTTAATATACAATCTGTAAATATAAAAACTTTAAATCATAAAAATGTGCATAAAATAATAAGACAAGAATATTTTCATGTGCCACTTACATAACGATATGAAATTGACAACTTAGAAAAAATTCTGAAAACAAATAAACTAATTTTTAACAGAAAAAATCATTATAATTTCACTAAACAGAAAACTATTTAAAATAAAGAAAATATATTGACATCTGTGCACATACAGCTCCTTGACGTTTAGCTACTGCTTGCGCACAGATGTATTCAAAACATTCTTGATAGAGGCATTTCGCCGACAATTTGTCTAGACAAAGCGAAGCCAGAGTCTACTATAGGATGTAAAAAATGATCATACGCTGAAATTCCTAATGGATGGTTTACTCTTGTTAACACGGGTAACCAGCTAGCAAGTATTATGTGACAGACTTCAGTTTACTTGGTTGTACGCCGTGTAGACAAGGAGATACACAATGACGCTCACCGATATGTTTGTCACGTAACTAGATCAGATCACGCAACTAGAACATATAGAAATTAAAGTAATACCCGAGAGCATTGCCAATTTAATACCATTAGCATAGTACTTCTAACGATTTTCTGTAATTTACTAGGTGGCCGATGTTTTACGTGGGTTAATAATTCTCCAAAATTAAATGCTTACTTTTAAAATGAAAGTATATCTTCGGCATTGTAAAAATGTGCCTAGTATTGTAAACTTCGCCTAGGGACTACATCCTGTCATAATTATTCTCATGTACAGAATGATCAATATTTTTATTCTTATAAAATTAATCTAAAAACACTCTTCTGTCTTTTAACTACGGAAAGAAGTAATATTTTACAGCTCACAAACTATGACGTTGAATCGCACTCTATGTTATGATCATAATGCATCCGTATTCTTTAAACTACAATATAATTATTATTCAACCATATACTTAGGTTATTGAAGTAAATGTCGATACTATATAAAAGCGTTCGTTGAAGTTCATTTTTAAATTTTATTATAAACATACAGCAATTTTTACACTAGAACATTAATGAGCTACTTGCGTTTGGATTGGTAAATTATTTGTTGTACCGTATAATCTTGCAAAAAAACTTCAAAAGGATGCATCGTATAATTTAGTTTCAATGAGAAATGTGACATTTTTCATTAAAACTGGACTCATCATTCTGTTCTCGTACCCTTCATTAAATATTTATTATGGATTCAGTGTATGAAATAAACTGCAATTAGCCTTTCTTAAATAATTATATCTTAAAAAGTATCATTAATTTTCATCTCATCTAGATTTGTCCTCTGTTAAAATGTCAAATTCCTTTTCCTGCGTAATACAAATCCTGAAAAATCAAACTGAATAAACGGTATGGCATTTACGACACATTATTAATGCACCAGAAAAATTTTCGAATATTGTTGAGAATTTAGGAGTGGACGAGTTATCTAATTAAAATTTCAAAATACTTTTAATTAAAATTTAAACAATTTAATCTGAGCGTCAAACACAATTCTACCACAATCGATAGAATTTTTCAGAAAGATAAAGGTATTTAACTACATTTCCTGTAAAAAGAATAAATCCACATACGACCCCGTAACATCAACAGAAAAGGATAATACTACACTAATCTGGTTTCGAGTGGTAAGCAAACAAAATTCAGAAAACAGTAGACATGTTAAAACAGTATAAAACAAAAGAAAATATTTTGCACAAACAGAGCTCTTTATTCGAGAGACTGTCTTTGGAAGTATTTTGTTCGGAATAATTTAGTGGAAATAGTGAAAATCTATTATTGAAACTGAAGTTAATGAAACTCAAAGGGGTAAATATTACTCTCTATTCTTACTTGAGCTTTAAGAATCAATTTCTGGCATTCTTCAAACTACTGGAGTGGGAGAAATAGTAAAATATTTCCTAGACACAAAAAGTTTTCCTTTGCAGTCTTCTACTAAAATGTTGTATAAGAATGGAAATCTATTTTTAACTATCATCTTTGAGTTTATAAATGTCCTATTTGAAAATATTGTGAATAGAATTACAAGAGTAATGAGTAGGAAAAACATGAAATATTCTGAAAAGAATGAATTATTCAGGAAAAGAAAACAATCCATATTTGCATTCGCAGGGGAAGAAAAATCAAAGATAACATTATCCCTTAAAGCAGAATGACGTTGGCTCAAACAGCAGTCTGTGATATATATTACTTTGGCCTTACCAGAAAGAATATATATATATATATATATATATATATATATACTAGCTGAATACCCGTGCTTCTCTACGGCGTACATTTTAGGACAATTACAATGAAATAGTAGTGAAATTGCTTTTTAGAGGATTTTCTTATAAAAAATATATTTTGTTTCTTCATTGGGCGGAACTAATATTACCACGCTCGTCTGCGAACTTACGCGTGAGCAAGCTACGTAAAACTGACCGTGCGAGAAACAACTTTCTCGTAAATGTACGCCAGCATATTTTAAAGTTTGGCCTTGGGACTTATGTATCGTCATGGCGAAGCATATTTTGAGAGGAAATTACAGTTTTATATATAGATTTGATTTAATATCCATAAAATATACTAATTTGAACTAAATTTTTAAAAATTTCCATCTCAATTAGTCTAGTGGTTAAATTTTATCTTTTTCTGTATTTTAATATTTTCTTTGTCAATTAATTTCGTTGTTATGCACGTGACGCAAAATTAATTTAAAGTATCACAAAAAGAAAAGAAATCTCGTGATCGGCATTTAATAAATTAAATTCAAAACTTTCCAAACGATTACTGTTTTGGAAGCCAATGTTCTGCTAATTTCCAGTAAAAGCTAAAATCATTTGAAAACCACACACCAGTGGTCCACTCACACGCAAAACTATAAACCCCTAAAAGAATGCAAGAATAAAATGTATAAAAAATATAAATCTATTAATTTAAATAATTAAACACACACAAATGTATAAATTACACAAAAGTTTACTTAAATTCTTTAATCTGTCTACATCTCCAGTATAGAAATATTTTCGGGGCATTTACAGAACATGGTATATTTCACTTTTGAAAACACGCATTAAATGACCATCATTTCAATGAGAAATTTCTGAAATGAGCATGGCAATGAAGATCGTGTGTTTAGAAACAACAGCAGTAACCGAAATGCGTTAAAATATAAATTTTAAGAGTATTATGGTAGTGAGTTGTGTATATAAATAAAAACTTTCCAAACGATTACTGTTTTGGATGCTAATGTTCCGCTAATTTCCAGTAAAAGCTAAAATCATTTGAAAACCACACACCAGTGTTCCACTCACACGCAACACTATAAAACTGAATTACAGTACTCTACGTTTATATGGGCATTGAAAATTGTGGTTAGTAGAGGGCAATAAGGGACAATCCACGCATTGTCTATAGACACTTGCTATCTTTGGCTATTATTTGATCCGTAATATCTGCCTCATATGCCGTATGTTTCTAAACGCCATTCCCGAAAGAAGAAATCGTGTAGAGGAGGCTTCTGCAACATGTGGACAGAGACAGTTGTTTTGTGACAACTGACTGAAGTGGTGTCATCTTTGGATATTACTTGACCCGTAATATCTGCCTCATATGCCGTATGTTTCTAAACGCCATTCCCATATGAACCACAGCCTAATTCCTTTAAAATGGAACAAAATGAGTAACTCCAGTTAACCATGTAATCCACTACTGCTACAGGGGCATCAAAATGTGAGAATACAGAGTTTAAATGAGCCAAAACTGCAATTATGGTGTTCATATGACACCTAACTTCTCCAAAAATCTTTGCCTTTGTGATGAGACTAATAAGTGATTTTTGTTTTTGATGAAACACTCTTGCAAACAAATCATGACGATCTTGTCTTTTTTGTCCAACTATTCTTTGCTGTTGCTGTCCGATTTCTTCCAGTCTCGCTTCTCTTTCCGGGGTAAAGATTCAGAAAATCATTAGGGAAAAGCTGAAAAGTAAACAATACCATATCATTTTAAAAACTAAATACAGTATAAATAACGTAGAAAAAATAACAGTATGAATAACACAGTATGAATAAAAAAGTGCAGGCTGCAGGCAGATATGCTCAGGCCAATAATACAAAAACAAATTTTAAATCGTAGAAAGCAGTGAAAAATATTTTACACACTTCAATAATATGAAAACAAAACATGATGGAAAAATAGAAAGGAAAGTTAAAACAGAAGTAAGAAAATAAATTCTAAAAATATAAATGAGGTATAAATCAGCTATCGATTCTAATTTATGAAGCAGGACATGAAAAAATTACTGCATGTAAAAAAAATTAACCTTACCTCCATTAATTTCAACACTTCTTGACCTGTGGCTTGTCTAATCATGTGAAATATAAAGAAATATAATTCTTGACAATAATTTTTGTTAACCTAAACTGTTATTTGTATTTTTTTTAATTTAAAAAAGTTATGTTCTCAAAATATGACAATTAAGAAAAAGATATCATCGAGAAAAAATAAATCATGATACTTAAGAAAGTCATACCACAAATTTTTATAAAATTAATGTGCAACTATATTTGACGTACAAAATAGTGCATATGTAATACATTGTTAACATGTTTTAACATTAAAAATTTCCACAATCAAAAGCTAAAATTAGTTTAAAACATTAGCTTTAGGATTTTGTGCAGAATGATAGGTGTTTTAGCTAAATTTCATTAAAAATTACTTCAAGTTGATCAATTTATAAAAAATGTATGCTATTTACAGGTAAGTTTTTGTTTCTTTTGATTTGTTTCTTTGATTTGTAAGTGCTATTTTAGCATAAAAGACCAAAAAAACCTTTACAAAATTATTTTTTCTCAAAGCTAAACACAAACATAATTAACAGTTGTTTTAAAACAACCCTGGTAAATATTGTTAAGTTTCGAAGTATTAGAATGATAATAAAAAGTATTCCAGAGTTTCAGACAGAAGTATAAAAAGAAAGAATATGCAAAAAAGTAATTAAATTAAACAAAAATTGACAGAATACAGAAAAGATGAACACCGGCAAAAGTAAATGAAACGTTTCCTTGTGCGCATGCGCATTTCTTATGAATGATGGATTCCAACTCTTAGAGTACCGCGGTGAAAGAACCACATAAAATTTGTGCTGAAATATCGTTCTTTAAAATTCAATTAAAAATCGAAATTTTAAGATAGAGACTTGAAATGAGGTTTATATGAATAAGAAAGCTTTCATCTTCTAGATGACGTAAATATTTTATTTGTAAGATAAAAACACGAAGAGCATCGACCGTAGATGCTAAAAAGTGCATAAATTTATCGAAAAATTGGATTTAATATTTTGGTCAAAATATTAGTCTGCTTTAAATTATTTTTAAACAAATGACGTCTTCTTTTAAGGAGAAATGTCTGTAGTCTTAGATTGTAAAAAGATCAAAATTCTACGATCATTTTTTTCCGAGATATCGTAATCTGAAGTTAAAAAAAAACATAAAATATCCCACAAAACATAAATAAAAAATTTTTCTAGAATAAAATTTAAAATTCGGGGTTCGAGGTGCACTTTCCCATAGTCTGCACTACCCGTGTGCCAAATTTCACGGCTGTAAGCTCGTGAAATTCAGGCGCCACAGAGTCGCCTGGGGGCCGCCCACACACGCACACGCGCGCAAACATTCGCTTTTATTAATAAGATGTAATGCTTATTACTGTGATGTTAAAGATGGGAATACGCTTCAAAGTTTAATTTTTTACTTAAAATACCTTTTTAGATGCCACAACAGAAATTAATCGTTTTACCTTCAATGAAACTTCCGAAATGAGTTTTGTTCTGTAAGAAAGGAAAAGCTGGAGGTATTCCTAATTACAGATGGCGTTGCCCGGGATTTTAAGAATGTTTGTTAACAAAACCAATTTAAAAATTGATTAAAGTATAAATAACATAGAAAAAATTGACATTTTCTATGTTATTTATACTGTGACATAACACATGACACGGGCTTCGCCCTTCTAGCCGGTCGGTTTAGGGACCCGCTCCCTTCAGCAATCATTGTCAGAGAATGGAAACACTAAAAAACAACGAATCAAGGTATCTAAATTTTGTGGCTACGTATTCCACTTCCTGCTAACAGTCACAGCCAGAAGAAAAATTCTCCCCCCCGAGCGAGAAATTTTGTTCGGTCCAACCCTCCACGAATGGGCGAAAAATTCTTTCTTCGAGCCTTCCTCCCCTCCCCCTCGCATGTGGATGAAAAAATGGTTCTTCATCCAAACCGCGCTTGAAGAATCAAGTGTGGAATTTGCGTTGACGTATTGTTCTTTAAAATTCAATTAAAAATCGAAATTTTAAGATAGAGACTTGAAATGCGGTTTATATGAATGAGAAAGCTTTCATCTTCCAGATGATGTAAATATTTTCTGTATAAGATAAAACACTAAGAGCATCGACCGTAGATGGTAAAACGTGAGTAAATTTCTCGAAAAAGTGGATTTATTATTTTGATGAAAATAGTAGTCTGTTTTAAATCATTTTTTTAAAAATGAGGTCTTGTTTGAAGGAGAAATGTCTGTAGTCTTAGATTGTTAAAAGATCAAAATTCTACGATCATTTTTTGCCGAGATATCGTAATCTGAAGTTAAAAAAACATAAAATATCGCACAAAACATAAAATAAAAAATTTTCTAGAATAAAATTTAAAATTCGGGCTTCGAGGTGCACCTTCCCATAGTCTGCACTATAGCCCAGTCAAAATAGGATTTATGGCTAAAAAAATATGAAAGGTTTGAAAATTGGTGGAGATGTTTGTTTAGGCATGCTAATGAACATACTAAAAGTCCCCACCGATCAGACTTGAGCTTTCGCCGCCATCTTGGAAAATGTATACACTTTTTGGGTTTTTTGGAAATAACTTTAAAAATATTGATTTTATAATATATAATTAAATACAAAAATTAAAGAGCATTAAATTATGAACAAAAATCATTCATAACATTTTTTTATGTCTAACAGAAACAAAGATAATTGACTTTGAAAAGAGCTTACTATCACACCTGGGACGAGCAAGTGCGGTTCCCCATCGCGGTGGGGAAAATACCCGCGCATGTGCATACCATAATTAGCCAAATTAGTTTTACACTAAATGGGAAGGTTATTTGTATTTTTTCAAATAACTAGGGAAATATTAACTTTACGTGAAAAAAGTTTATTTCAAAAATGAAAAAACATTAAATTATGTGCAAAAACTATTTTATCCTTTTTTGTCGTAAAACTAACAGGAACGAAGATATTGACTATAAAATGAGCGTTGATAATGGAGGTAGCTTTAAAGTCTCGTTGCAGGCCCTCTTCTAACCTGAATTTCTAACCTCTCCCACATTTCGGCATTCTTTAAACACTAGAAAATAGACTTTAATGTTTTTGGCTATGTAGATAATTAATAATTACTAATTTTATACATAAATGTAGTAAACTTGGGGGTATTTACTATCAGATTTCCATTGCGAATAATTGTTAAAGCTTATCTACTTCAGAATTTACGGGCTTTTTTCGGTACGGGATTCTCCCCTTCGTCAGGCATGTATAGATCGTCTATGGATCCGCTAGCATCGGCCCATTCATCAACTTCTTTCATTCGATCGTCATCATCAACAGGGCTGATGCCATTCTGACATACCCCATTGCAATTATTGCAGGCCGTTGTGCAGTTGATGCCTGCTTTCCGATATCCGCATGTTACTCCACAGTCAGTCTTACAGTTGCAAAACACCATGTTTGAAACTGAATCGGGAGCTACTGCATCCATAGTTGTGATGGCACAAGAATTTTCTTTTGACGCTTCCAGCCCCACAGGCAATTGGGCCTTTCTTTTTCAGGTGCTCCAAAGTCTCCCTCGTTTTAATTTCGATGTCTTGTATTTGAGTGTGTGTGATTAAGGTTTCTTGAGATGGTGTTTCAGTAACAAAATCTCGAAACAACTCACGGAGATTTTTGCATTCCAAATCCGATATGTCCATGCCGTCAAAAATTATTTTTGCTAAAGCTGTTTGGGTCAATAAATGAGCTCGGACGGCCCTAGCGTATGCATAGCCAGACAACATTTTTTCTACTGACGTAGGTGCATAAATCAAAGTGAGTATATCTTTTAACCCACTTCCAGCCATTATGTACCTAATGCAGCCTAAGAATGACATTAAAAGATGGAATCCACCAAGCCTCACAATACAACTTGATAATAATGGATTGGATGTTGCTGCGACTATCTCTCGAGCTTTAATATACAGTCGTTGGTCAAACGTGAGTATGCAAGACTTTTGGTGCATTTTAACACACTGCTGGGCAGCATATTCAGCACAGTGAAAATGGTTCCATACTTGCTTGGTGGTGAATTAACAAAAGGAAGGGGTATTACTTTGGTCTTTTCACAAGGCTGGTTTCTGGTTATACAGTGGAAAAATCGTTTCAATTCAGTTATCTGTGGAAGCCCTAACCACTTAGCACACATCCAGGAGATAGCAGATGGCTTAGACAGGGGTAAATCTTCCGCTAAAGGATTTAAGACATTCAAATCTTCGATAGTAACTGTTTTTAACCCAGGCCCTCGAAAATTTTCAAACGTTTCCAGAAGAATGATTCCCATTTTGCCTACGGTCGATGCGGATGTAAGTTCGGTTAATTCTTTATCTTCGTCCCGGGTTCCACTGCTGACTCTGGAGTAAAACAAGCAATGCCCCCCCCCCATGCTTTGAAACGTATTCAGGCCATCGATTGTCGACACATTGAAATCTACATTGAGTGAAGTAAAGAAGCTGCTTTAGATATGCTAATTTCGGCATACGCGCTTAGTATAAATACCACGCAGCGTCATTAATAAAAAGAGGAGGTTGTTAAGGTTGAAAAGGTGTTATCCTGCGCTAGTGCTTAGCGGGCCAGAAGTTTACATGGTAGTACTGCTGGTTTGACTTACTGTTCGTGAGTATAAAAATATATTGTTCTTGAAGGCTGTGTTTATACATTCCGTACAAGTAGTACGCATGCTTATTGCTGTAAAAGCCAATTATATGTGCAACGAATTCAATAAACATTGTTTCATGTATAAACTGTGTTTGCTTCAAATTCAAATAGAGTGCCACTTCAAATTATATACACCCAAGTCTGGGTAGAAGTGAGCATAGAAACTCTATACTGGCGCCCGAAAATATATATACCCTGGTAGTTAGCGTTACATTTGTAACGAACAACATAATTGAAATTAAAAACTGTGTACTGTGTACTTATATTGATAAAATTGTTGCAAGTACTTATATACTATTTAAAAAATGAGTGTTGTAGAACAAAATCCTGCTGGAAATTTTCCTCGGGTAATTATGGTTCAGCATTTTGCGCCATTCGAAGCCACCTTCAATGGCGGCCCCTCAAGCCAATTCCTAAAGAAAATTGAGCATTACTTTCAGCAACAATGCACCCCAGAGGGGGATAAACTTAAAATTGCTCTAGCCGCTTTAAGAGGTAGTGCATTTCAGTGGTACACATGCATGCAAAGCAGTAATCTGATTTTTGACTATTTGTCATTCAAGCAACAGTTTCTTAGTGTTTTTCCAAAGACCTTTAATCAAAGTGAAATTGAAGCGGAAATTTATTCGCTAAGGCAACGTGAAGGTCAGTCTGCATTAGATTTTGCTACGGAAAAGATTTCCAAGTGTGAGGAATATTTAGAAGGGGTGACGGAAGCGATAATCTTAAAAATAGTTATCCAACGTTTGAAGCCAAGTGTTCAAGATTTTTTAGATAATCAAACAATTACAAGCAAGGTTACGTTCCTTCAAGCTTTAGCTAAATATGACAATAGACATTTCTTCGCTACCCCTCACCGTCATTCAGGTACGAGAAGTTTTATACAGCCGTGCCAAAATTTTTCGCGAGTTTCAAACCAGCAGAGTAAGCAGTACCGCAGGCAAAATAATAGAAGCGCACGGCGTTATAATGAAGTTAGTGCACTTAAAGAAAATAATATGCAAGCACCTTACTTGCACTGGCAAGTTGATTCACATGATATGGTTCAACCTGTTGAAACTGTTTGGTCAAATGTATTATTTTGTCCGAGTAGTAATCATTATTTTGAGAATAGTGAAAGTCAGGGTATTTTTGTGGCTTATAAAGAAAGTGAGTCTAGCTGGAATGATGAGGTAATTCCAGTACAAATTTTTGAAAATAGTGCCGATACTAATGCTAGTGGTTTAGAAAATAAATCATCTGACACTTCTATTAATGCTATACCTGATATTATTGATGCTATACCTGATATTTTAGATGATATTCACACATCTGTTAATGAAGGAAATTTAGTACATGACGAAGTATGCGTTACGGAAGTTAGTGAATACTTATTAGTTGACGATAATAAAAATTCTTTAAACGATATTAGGAACTCGCTAGGTAATGATGATATTATTTTAAGTTTCCATCCGAATGAGGATGCTGTAGGCCAGGTTGATAATATGGTTTTAAATAAAGTACATGAAAACCATACTGAGAGTCAGGATGAAAAGTTGACACAGAGTTATACTGTAAGTAGTTTAGCTGATGCTTCGGAAGTTATAGACCGAGGTTGGATTAAAGCGCACCAGTACGAAAAGCTTAATCTTCCTAAACTGAAGCAGTGTTAAAGAATTTAAATGATAACGATTCTGATATCGCAAGTTTCAAAGAGACTCTTTCGTCAAAAGAGGATAAAACTAAAGTTAAGGGGGATAAAAAACGTGAAAAAGCGCCTTCAGGTTCCAGCATTAAAACTGCTAATACTGAAGTAATTAAAGAGGTAAACAAGAAGTCGCATAAGCACCAATACCAAAAACAGAGTCAGTTTGTTGAAAAACATGACACAAGTAGAGAGATAAAGCCAGTAACTAAACACGTTGGTGCGGCGTATAAATTTGACAAAATAGAATCTGCATTAAAATTTAATGCCTATACTCTAAAATGTACGGAGAAAAGTAAAGTGTGCACTACAAAACCTCCATCTAAGGATGAACGTGGCACACATAAGGTACACAAGTTTATCAAAAGGAAGAATGACAATTTTAAAGCTCCTTTGCATAAGTACAGGAAGCGCAAGATTTCTGCCGCCCAGCAAGGTTGGCCTCCTCCCAAGAGACCTCCTGTCCATCGTCAAGCCGGACCAGCGCCTCAGGACCAACGACCTGCTGCACGAAGGATGCCCACACGGTCAACGAACCCCTTTACTAGGACTGCGACCATCAAGAGAGGTTCCACGGATTGGACAGACTGGTGCAAGGAAGTTGCTGCATTCATGAGGAACAAGTCTTGTATCAATTCTCTTATTCTAACTCCCACCCTTTAATAAAACCGAACCAAATTGGTTTGAAGTTCCCCATTGTATATACTGTGTAAACATTTTGAGGGGAAGGAGTGAGCCACTGAAAAAAAACGGGATACTGTTGTTTTATAAATTTTTGAAGGGGACATGTAGTGACTAGGAAAAAAATACATACTGCACAATATACCAATTAACCACTAATGTACTAACTTCACAAAAAAATAACACATGTACATTATAAATTGGGGGAGAGCAGATACAAACAGTCAAGAAATGTCATGCTGTGCAGTTGTGTTGACAATTTTAACTAAAATAAGTTTTTTAGGGCGCAGTTGGCCAGCCCAGTATCCGCAACTCTGCAAATCCACTGTGTGATGGTGTCACCTGGACCCTTCGGGGTTAGTTTTGTAAAATGGTAGTGGCGTTTTTCCCCCACACAACGTGTGGAAGGTTTTTTGGCTTTGCCACCCATTATGTAAAAAGTCAGACCAGCACGCGTTTTCAATTAGTTAACTGAAGCCGTTCAGACCTCAGTTACCTAATTTTTTTTTTTCGAGGGAGGCCAGTGTAAGGTATACACAAGATTCGATTCACAAGAATCGAACTTTTGAGTGAATTAAAGAAGCTGCTTTAGATATGCTAATTTCGGCATACGTGCTTAGTATAAATACCACGCAGCGTCATTAATAAAAAGAGGAGGTTGTTAAGGTTGAAAAGGTGTTATCCTGCGCTAGTGCTTAGCGGGCCAGAAGTTTACATGGCAGTACTGCTGGTTTGACTTACTGTTCGTGAGTATAAAAATATATTGTTCTTGAAGGCTGTGTTTATACATTCCGTACAAGTAGTACGCATGCTTATTGCTGTAAAAGCCAATTATATGTGCAACGAATTCAATAAACATTGTTTCATGTATAAACTGTGTTTGCTTCAAATTCAAATAGAGTGCCACTTCAAATTATATACACCCAAGTCTGGGTAGAAGTGAGCATAGATTCTCTATAAATGTTGCGAAAACGCAACATCAGTCCAAAGTGTATTACTTATTTCCAATGTGTTCTATTAGTGCTGCCTAGTTTTTCATGCCGAAAATTGGTATTGTTTGCATTTCGGATAAGTTTGTCTCTAGAAAAAAGCGATTTTTGACATTGGGAGAGACATTGGAGTATTTTCATGGCCTAGATGATGATATTTCAGAATCGTCCTCAATAGAAGCTAATGAGGAACCATAATTCGTCATTATCCCTCCAGATCCGGATGATTTGACGGATGAAGAATCTATTGATGATAATATTTTATGTGAAAATGTCGAAGCACCTAAAGACATTGCAGGTGAAATCGACATTTTTTTTCTAATAAATGTAAAAGTAAGCAATATAGTAAGAAAAAGGTTCATATTGTATGGGAAAAAGGGAGACTCCACATGTATGTAATGAATTCTAAAATAAGTTGATTAGAGTTTAAGAGATCTATATCTTTGAGAGAGCTATATCTTTGATAAAATGGCTTGAAGAAATGCAGATGAATTCTGTTTTACCTGAAACTTCACATATTGGAAGACCATCTTCAATTCAAAATCTAATTCTGAACGAAGCTCGGAAAAACAGTATGGGCCATATTATTACTAAAAATAGTGAAAATAAACAAAAAAATGAAAACACTGCAAAATTCAATCAATTTCTGTATGTAATAAGTGTAATGTACCTCTCCATGATAAATGTTTCAAAGATTTTAAAAAATTTTAAAAGAACTTTTATAATTTTAAATTTTTATACTTTTAAAATTTTTATATCCCTTTGGACTGATGTTGCGAAAACGCAACATTTTGTAACTCTCGTAAAAATAAATTTAATTTTATGGAAACAACTTATTTGTGTAATTAATGTTCTAAGAAGTGTTTGGTGCACAGTTTGGTGCATTTCCAATAAAGTAAACATGGAGCGGTCCTAAATGGGTTAAATTAACTTTTATAATTCCTGGTCTGGTGTAATTTCTCCGACACAACGAATGAACCGAAACAGATTTTAAATGTTCCAACTGTTCATGCTTATTGTCTTTTCTTTGGACAGTAGCTCTCTTAAAGCGTCGATCCCCTTTTCTCCTACATTCACGAAATCATCATTTGACGTTAATTTTTTACATATAAAACATAGTTCCGTATCAGCCATTGTTCACAGACGCACACGGAACGGTGACTAACTTTTAACTGGCTAGGAAAATACTAGGGTAAGACCGATTTGGCACCTTATGGTATGCACATCCGCGTGTCTTCCAGCCATCGCGATGGGCACCCACGCATGCGCGTCCCTGGTGTACGCTCTTTCCAAAATCAATTATCTTTATTCGTGTTAGACTTATAAAAAAATATAATATACCGGGTGGCCATAATTAAACTGACAGTGCTCACAGTGTTCTGTAGCGCGATCTATTTGCGAGAATGACGCCACATTTTGTAGGAAGATTAAACAAGATGGGGGACGAAGGATTCCGCGAAAAAATAAATTAGTTCCAAAAGTCACCGCTAGGGGAATATTTGGCGCTATGTAATAGAAAATAGAGTGTTAACAAATGCAAATCAATACGGAAATTACCTTTTATTTTGCATTTAAATGAGGTTCAATGTGGCTGCCGTTGTTGTGGACCACATATTGCATTCTGTGCACAGTATGCACAACAGCAGAAAGTAACATGTCCGCAGGAATCTCCCGTACAGTCAGTGATATGTTATCCTTCAACGTAGCCAGGTCCTGGACCACTCCTTCATAGACCTTGGACTTAAGGTAACCCCATAGCCAGAAGTCGCATGGGGTAAGATCAGGCGACCGAGGTGGCCATGCAGTTGGAAAGTAGCGGCTAATGACTCTTTCTGTTGTCAATTTTGTCGTAGCAGCTGTTGCACCCGTACAGCAACGTGTGGAGGGGCTCCATCTTGCATGAAAATGATTTCCTTCAGGCATTGTCTTTGCTGAAGTGCCGGAATGACAAAGCTGTTCAACATGTGGCGATATTTATCTCCGGTAACAGAACAGGTTTTACGGTCCTGTCGGGGTAATGTTCTCATAGAAGAATGGACCTACGATAAATTCCGCTGTGAACCCACACCAAACAGTTACCTTTGGTGAATGTAAGGGAATTTCTGTCACTGCATGTGGTGATTTCTCATCCCAAATTCGGCAGTTCTGGGTATTCACAGTTCCATGCAGGTAAAAGTGGGCCTCGTCTCCCCATAAGATTTTCCATGGCCAAGCATCATCCACCTCCATTCTAGCAAGAAAGGTGAGAGCAAAAGTCAATCACTTATCATGCTCGGGGTACAGTAACTCCTGTACACGGCTGATCTTGTACGGATAGAAGTTGATAATCTTTCGTAAGATTTTCCATACCATACTGTAAGGCATACTCATATTCCGAGCTAATCCACGAGCGCTAGAGATGGCAGCAATATTGTCTGGTCCTCTGTCGACAATCGCCGTGGCAACTGCTTCGATTGTATCCTGTGGTACAGATTTTCGTCCTCTGCCTGACTGAATCTTCAGAGAACCTGTTTTCTTAAACGTCGCAACCATTGCTTTTAGCCCATTAACTGACACAGGACCGTTACCTTTGCACATTCTTTTGTGCGTTCTAAAAGCACGAAGAGCGGCGGACGCGTTGCACTGGTTGAGGTAAAAGAATTTGACCAGTAACGCACGCTCGACTAAAGAAGGAGACATTACACATAAACTTTCAATCCGATTGATTCGAAACGTAACACATTGCCTTTTAAAACCGAAGCAGCTGGCACTGTGCCAATGGATGTAACGTGAAATTTCAAAAAAGAACTTTTTCTACTGCTCAGCGTACGTGATATTGCAGATCACGAGACTTTATCGGTGTTTATGTAGATTTTACGCTTTTTTAAAAGTGTTGCCATATTGCACTTGAACTAATTAAGAAAATGTGCATAATATAAGGTAATTTTATTCCGTATTAATTTGCATTTGTTAACACTCTATTTTCTATTACACAACGCCAAATATTCCCCTAGCGGTGACTTTTGGAACTAATTTATTTTTTCGCGGAATCCTTCGTCCCCCGTCTTGTTTAATCTTCCTAAGAAATGTGGCGTTATTCTCGCAAATAGATCACGCTACAGAACACTGTGAGCACTGTCAGTTTAATTATGGCCACCCGGTATGTTTTTTGTAGAAGCTACCTCCATTATCAACACGCATTTTATAGTCAATATCTTCGTTCCTGTTAGGTTTACGAAAATATGTATAAAATCGTTTTTGCACATAATTTAATGTTTTTTAATTTTTGAAATAAACTTTTTTAAGTAAAGTTAATATTTCTCTAGTTATTTGAAAAAATACAAAAAACCTTCCCATTTAGTGTAAAACTAATTTGGCTAATTATGGTATGTACATGCGCGGGTATTTCCCCCCACCGCGATGGGGAACCGCGCTTACGCGTCCCAGCTGTGATAGTGCGCTCTTTTCAAAGTCAATTATCTTTGTTCCTGTTAGACATATAAAAAATATTATGAATGATTTTTGTTCATAATTTAATGCTCTTTAATTTCTGTATGCAATTATTTTTTATAAAATGAATATTTTTAAAGATATTTCAAAAAAACCTAAAAAGTGTACACATTTTCCAAGATGGCGGCGAAGGCTCAAGTCTGATCGGTGGGGATTTTTAGTATGTTCATTAGCATGCCTAAACAAACATCTCCGCCCAATTTCAAAACTTTCATATTTTTTTTAGCCATTCGTCAAAATCGGGTCTATTTTGACTGGGGTACTACCCGTGTGCCAAATTTCACGGCTGTAAGTTTCACAGATTCGCGTGGGGACCGCACACACACACACACGCAAACACTCTCTTTTATTAATAAGATATATATATATATATATATATATATATATATATAAGATATATATATATATATATATATATATATATATTAGGGTGGAGCGCTCGTATAGGGAAATTTTTTTTCCAAATTTTCATTTCTAATAGTGATAAAAGTTTGACCTACCTATAGAGGAACAAAAAATGTATTACACTTTTTTTATTAATATTTTCCTTTTACCGGCGCATTTGCTTTGAAAATTTACATTTTTGTGGACATACAGATGAAACTTGAACGAGGATATTGTTCTAAATTCTATATAAACTATTAGTTATTAAGAATAAAACGACTCACAACGAATAAAAGATTACTAATTTAATAAAAAAAAGCTTCACTTAAAACATAAAACATATATAAAACTAGTCAAATGATACTTTAAAATCACGTTTGGTGTCGAATTTGGGCATCAATTTTCTTGACTCAAATTTGGAATTCATGAGAAAACTGGACTTTTCTCTGGACTTTTTATCACATATCTACATAGAAACTTCCGTTAGTGTCTTTACTGAACGTTCTACAGCTTGAGTATTACATGGAAATCTTAGAAAAGGTATCTTTTCACTTCCTTTTGTTTCCACCGTCGAGAGCAAATCTTCATCCTTGACGTCACTAAGAATGGGTGGTTGGAAATACTTTTGTTGCCAATCTATAAGGTCTGTGCAAGATTTGGCATTAAGATTTATTTTAGGGATCTCAAAAACACGAGGAAACAGTCCATGATGAATCGCGTGTCTTGTTTTTAAGATTCTTCTAGCAGCAAGTTCACGAACGTGTTTTTCAGGATCTGAGAGCATCGATAATAGAAAATTCTCAGGATGTGCAAAGAAGCTGTTCCGCTGAATGACAGGATCGACTACTCCTTTTAGTTGAGGTTGAAGGTATCGAGAATCGGAAACCAATTTCCAAAAATGTCTAGACCTATCTTTGCATGACGGATGCATTTTAATTTGGAACCAAACAGGCACGTAAACTCTAACAACAAACGTGGCAAGATGTTTAAGATTTTCAAACGGTTTTCTCGTCAAAATATATAGGCTTAATATCCTGTTGGATTTCATTAACCATCGAGCATGCGACATTTTTTGTGGAGCTTTGTTTGCTAGATCGGAAGAACACTCGCCACTAATTACAGCTGATGCAATATCATACAAATAACGTTGATCCGAACATAGATCTCTGATAATATCCGACTGAATATCCGGCAACATTCCTTCTATCTTTTCATACTGTACAACCTGATTGTTTTCACATTTTTCTTGTAATCTTCCAATAGTACCAGAATAGGAAGTAGGCCCAGTAGTTTCGCCATCTAAGTATGAAAACAGGTGTCTTAAAGGCAATTCATTCGTGTGTAAAAGGCATATGATCCATTGTAAAGGCTGATTCAAGCATTTTTTTTAACAACCGTATAACACCACCTTTTTTTCCTGTATTTGTAACTGTTCCATCATATCCGACCGCTACAGTTTCTCTCATTGAAATGTTTTTAGAAGAAAGCAAGTCACATGTAGCAAGTTCTTTGCTTTTAGCTGTCCCAGTACTTGGGACAGCGTAGCCGACATAAACAGAGTCTGGTTCCTTGATAACTGAAATGTGTTCTTCTACCATCACTTGTCGGTAATTTTTGACACCCTTTTTCACTATCGTTAAAACTTTATCCTTTCTGCCGTCAAAGAATAAAGCTGGAACATTGAAAACTGGATGTTTAGCTAATATTTATGTGCGTTCTTTTGCTCTCACACGGTGCAATTTTGATCTGTCTATTATTTCGACATCTGATTTAATGTCATGAAGAACTGCAGATGCGATCAGATAGGCCATATCGATCACATATTTTTGAAAAAGACGGCAAGCTGAGATTTGATTTTTTCTGGGGCATTTGGAGCTTTGAAGAACACGGTTCTAAATTATCGCCTATATCAATTGTATCTTCTGACTCGTCCGATATAATAGAGCTTCGTGGAGAAAGTTCTGTATGGCTCAATCCTAATATACGGTACCCCAGCCGCTTTATTTTTTTGGCCATGTTTTTTAGATTTTTGCCAAGTTGGCGATAAAATACCAAATGCGGTTTGTGTTTGTTAAATGCTTTTAAGGTAACCATTTATTGCTCCCGATTTGAATAATATAGAGATATTTTTTTTGGCGATGTTTTTTAGAGTTTTGCCAAGCTGACGATAAAATGCCAAATGTGGTTAGTGTTTGTTATGTTTGTTATGTTTGTTATGTTAATGTTTGTGGTTAGTGTTAAATACTTTTAAGTTAACCATTTATTGCTCCCGATTTGAATAATTTGCAGCCAATCAGAGCTTGTGATTTACTCCTACACGAGTTTAATCTGGATTTTATAATGCGCTTGTTTCAAAAAATTAAACCGTTGAATGTTCTTTTGGGGATCTGCAGTTCCACCGCTCGGACGTACTTTTATTTGCGAGGTATGGCTTCTTTTACGAATGGGATGGTTGATTTGGATTTTTTTCGGGATTTACAAAATGCGGATAAGAGAACTATTATAGATTTTTGTATTTATGTTGAGTTAATAGCTAATATTTATTATTGTCTTAATTGTTATTCGCAAATGACTATAAGTGATAGGAAAGATCTGAACATTGCGTTAAAAGATCCATTAGATGTGGTTTCCGGTTCGAAGCGAGTAAATTGGATTTAATTACGGTTTTAAAATTAACTTATTCATGGGTAAAAAAACGCCGTGTTCTTGGATTACAGATGAATTGGGGGTATCCAAAAACACCGAAAAATCAAGAAAACGTAAAAGAAGCTAAACCGAAAGTGAATAACCGGTAAGTGTTTTTTTATTTTTTATTTTAACATGACATAATATAAATGACAACATGCAGAACTTTCATTTTTTTATTTTCTGATATATTTAACCAAGATGTATTTTATATTTATTTAAATGAATTATTTGCAATATACTGACTTAGCGGGGGGTTGGGGGGGCGGCAGCCCCCGCACATAACAAATTTCTCATTATTTTTCAGCTTTTATTTTTTGTATTTGTGTGTTTTTGTGCTTTACTGTGGTTCTACAGTTTAAAAATGCGTATTTTTGGGACTTTTCGGACTTTCCCGTTCCAAAAACACGCGTTCTGCATGGGCGACAAAAAAAGGAAAGAAATCGACTGCCCTCATTTAACTTCATTTTCTTATTTTCTGGATAATTTTTCAATGAAATTTCTGCATGTTGTCATTTATATTATTTCATGTTTCGCAGGGCGATGGAACCGCCATCTTGGTTGCGTCTGCCATCGCCAATTTGGCGCTGGGAGACGTAACCAAGATGGCAGTTCCATTGCAGCGAAATACATAGGGGTACAGTATATTGGGAATTAACCATTCTGTATTCTTTCGTTTCTCTGTATTTGTCACAGAAGCATAATATAGCTCTAACTTTCTATTTCTACCATTTCGCTTTTGTATTTTTTTCATTTGTGAAAAGTCTATACCACCAATAATCATTTTTCTTTCAGTCCTCTGATCAGTCAAAAAAGTTTGTTCTTCTTTCGTACTTTTGTTCCTTTTGGACACTTACATTGTAGAAAATCTTTGCATTTACAAGAACAGATATCAAATAGTTTGTTACTACGGGTATGGAAATCTTTTTTGATCGTCAGTCAATCGTTTCCAAGATTTTATCAATTTTTTATATTTCGAATGGTAAGCTTTTATCAACTGTATAATGCGGGTGTGGGATACGATTGGAATTGAAGATTTTTGCAATATAGTTTCGATTCTCACCGCAACAATTTCCGCAATATGTAAAACAGCTGGCTCCCTTCGAGAATCCGATTTCAGCTTTAGCTGAAATCTTACAAAATTATAAAATTTCATGACGTCCTTATACGTAGGTAACATATTACCTTTCACCTTTTTATTGTTGCCAAAAAATACAAGAACTAGAAGCTTTTCTTCTTTTATCCATATTCAACTCTGTAACAATTAGCAAACGAAACTCTAGTTGCGACAAAACTGTGAACAATAATCGTTGAAAATCACTGATTCTGACCAAAGAAGTGTGTATGGCGCGTGTGCTTGCACATGCGCACTGGCAGAGGAGTAATGACCGCCCAAGGACATTGACACGAACACACATATATGATTGCAAAACCCCCTCTTTGGCTACTTAATTGATTTTTGCTTTCTCGCTCTTTCGCGGTTACAAATGATATTGCAAAGAGAAATTGGATCAGTTTTGTAGAAATTCAAATCAAAAGCACCGATAGATAGACTCAAAATAAATTAAAAATATTTTAGGATACGCTTTTTGAACGTTTGGGTCAAATTATTTTCGCTATTAGGAAAGAATTTGGCAAAATTGCATTTTTCGCTCCCCCCTAATATATAAATATATATATATATATATGTGTGTGTGTGTGTGTGTGTGTGTGTGAGTGTGTGTGTGTGTGTAAAGTAATTTTCGCGTAAATTAAATAAAAAAACTCTTATGCGTATGTTCTATGATGCGCCTTCGAAATTTAATAAACCACAAGCTTACAATGTCATTTTAAAATATCTAGCTGTATGTTAAATCAATATAATAAATAGTATTATGGTAAACATTCTGTGTTCAGAATAAAATGTATTTTCTAATTAGTTGTTACACGAGTACAAGCTTCTGACAGGTGTTTACGTGTCACTTAAAATGGTTGTCCGATTGCTTATTCGGAATCTGTTGTGTAATCTTTTACGTAACAAGTATCATGATACTTTTGGAACTCCAAAGTAGTAAAAAGGTATATTACTTGCATTTCAGACGCATATCACTTGCTATCATGAGCCTATGTGTCGGATGCAAAGCGGCCCCAAACTCCAGATGGCAGCGTAGGACGATTTGTTTTGTGTATGACGTGCTGTGAGATTCTTGCACTGATAGAAGTTTTCAAGTAGTATGTGCAGTGGTTTTATGAAAATGAAATGAAGTTTAAGTATTTTTTACACGAAAAATGCCTCCGTTTGTGTCATTCCTTCATAAGGGGTAATGCTGTCTGCATATAAGGTGCCCCCATAATAAAATGGACAGTAAACTGTGGCGCAGTATAGCCGAATGTTTGACGACATGGACCTCCGCTTAAAAAAAATAAATAAATAAATAAATAAAAATAAATATTCATGCTGGATCGATGGATGTGCTTAAAAATAAACGAGTTCATTTAACAGAGGATTTCACCATGAATTTTAATTTGTCGCAAGACCAACTCGTCGACAAACCAGAAAGAGATAGCCTTGTAGATAATAAAATTTGAAATTTGATACTTGAATTCAAAGTGACAAAATACAAATATAATACAAAATTTCAAACTTGTGAAGCGTGTTTAGAGAAACACATCAGTTCTAAACTCTAAGTAGAGAGAGATTGCACTCTTAAACACTGATGGAGAACATCGTACATGCTGTAGCAAACTCAGAAATCAATAATGGGACAAGTGGAATGATTCGATGTACGATTCGACCACGTTCATAAAGATTCAAGAAGATACTTTACTAGATTATTATTCGAAAGATGAAATTGTTTCCGAAATCATAAGCAAGAGAGATCGTGGACAGTTTCCCTTACATTGCAGATAACGATTTTAAAGTAGTTCAGAACTGGACGCGAAAATGTCCTAACAGAATGTTATCTAACGACAGCATCATATGCAAGAATGAATTCAGTTTGTCCCCATTTTATGATCAATTGCAGACCAAATTCTGGTGGCTTGAATCACTAGGTGTGATCGAAGATACGTAGATTAGCATATTATTTCCACTAGTGGAGTCGTACCTGCCCCATGCTATATTTAAAATATGATAGATGTAGCGGGAGAAGACGATAAAAGGTAAGCTTAAACTTAATGTTAGTCTTGGATATTTTTTAATAAAGATATTTCTGAAGAACGAGTTTTGTAAGTATGTGGCTAAATTTCGATAAAACTAGAAAAAAATGTTTAGAGTTAAAAATTATTTCTGAAAACTTTTTGTGGCTACAGTGAATGGTTTAATAGTTAACGAAATAATCAAAGGTAATTTGAAACAAATGCCACATGTCAGAATAGTGTTTTAAAGCAAATTCCTTCAGGTATGAAGATAAGAAAAAATTGATACCGAAAACATGCTTTATTCGTCTTAAAATAAATCATGATGCTCGCGAATGTAGCTAGAATCAAATGTATAATTTGTGGGGAAAACGCATGGCTTTCATGTGCCAAAATATTGCGGCTGATGTCAGTCGCGTAGAAAAAAAAACAAAAAAAAAACGGCGACAATGTTTTGTCTACCCAGGCTGAGGATGGCGGCGGCATTGTTTTGACGAGCCAGGACATAAATCCTGATGTTTTATTGCGAACTGCAATCGTATATGTAATGAATGGAAATCAAGAAAACTGATTCAAACACTTATAGATTGAGGATCGGAAAAACATATTTATTTAAAGATGTTATGGGTTTTTTTAAGTATGAGAGTTAAGTTTAAATTCAATAATTCGTAAGCTATCCCGAGATGTAGAAATTAACGAAACGCCGCACAGGAAATACAAAGTACACATAAGTAGTTTGGATAAGCATTATGATTGTTGTGTGCATCATTTAAACAAACCCGTGATTTGTTTGGATGTAAGAAGGGTATCTAATGGATCTCGGTGAAGTGAGTAAAATAAATACACTCTTAGACTAAGAAAACGAAGTACCAAGAAGGGGTAATACAAATTGCACACAAATTGATATGCATACAGATTTCGACGAAAAATGCAAAATTTTAAGCTTGGCGGCCAATGAATAAACATGCGACGCTGCAGCCCATCTTAACTGCGCAACTGGTAAGATATTAAAGAGGTGAAATTTCGATTCCAGGTCATAAATTCTTTGTGAATTTCATTCCGTGTACTCAGGTAGATAGTAACTGTGCCTCCCATACAGGTGCACGAAGAATCTGCGCAGATGTCAGCATTTGAGAGACGACATGTAGCTTGGCCGAAAGAAACCGGTTGGTCTAATCGGCGAATCACTCCATATTTGGATAGGAGCGATGCCACTATAAGACGATGTTGGCAGGAATGGGTGAACCATGGCCGAACAAGGCGTCAATAATGAAGCGGTCGGCCTAGAGAAACGACAGAACATGAGGACCGAACAATCGTCAGAGCGGCACTAACAGCCCCAGATTCATCATTATCATCGATCGTGCGTGCAAATGGTGCTTCAGTGACCGCAAGGACCATTCATAGGTGACTCAGAGAAAAGGAACTGAGCTCACAGCTCCCCTTGCGCCGACTATCATTGACCTCTCTACACCGACAAGCCCGTTTGCAGTGGTCTCGGTCACATTTGACCTGGAATGTCACTGACTGGAAAAGAATTGTCTTCAGTGATGAGTCTCGCTTCGAAGTGAGCCCCGATGAGCAGCAAATACTTGTCCGGAGACGCCCCGGACAGCGGTGGGATACCAAACTCACTGTCTTCTGCCATACGGGCCGACAACCAGGAGTGATGGTCTGGGGTGTCATTTCATTTCATAGCAGGATCCCTTCATCATCCACGGCACCCGTACAGCACAGCAGTACGTCGACGATGTTCTACGCCCCGTTGTGTTGCCATTCATATCACGCCCTCCTGGGCTTATATTTCAGAAAGGTTATGCCCGCCCGCATACAGCGAGAGTTTCTACTGCTTGTCTTCGTGCTTTCCCAACGCAACCTTGGTCAGCAAGGTCGCCGATCTCTCCCCCATTGAGCACGTTTGGAGCATTATGTGGAGGACCCTCCAACCAGCTCGGTATTTTGACGATCTGACGCGCCAATTGGACAAAATTTTGCACGATATCCCTCAGGAGGATATCCGCCGCGTCTATAAATCAATGCCAAGCCGAATAACTGCTTGCATGAGGGTCAGAGGTGGACCAACGCGTTATTGAACTTTTTCACTTTGTGAAGCTCTTTCTCTTAAATAAATAATCCATTTTTCTCAAATTGTAACCATTTGCTTTATGGACATTATAATCACATCTACCGATTTTCGTCCCTTTCGGATAAATTCTTCTTAGTGCGTTGATTTTTTGTCTAAGAGAGTATGTTTCTGATACTGAAATCAATAAACTCGGGATCAAACTGAACTGTTGAAAGGTGCCGATATTTGGTAAACCGGAAATGTCAAATCTTTAAAAGGTAGTTTCTGTGCAAACTCTCTAAAAGTCGATCCTAATAGGTTAAATTTCTGGAAATGGATATCGTAACTCTTTTACGTTTTTTTTCTTTGTTGTCTACCGAAAATTCTATTCCCGATTCATGGAAGTTAGAAATCATAGGCAGGAATGACACTGCAGAATCAAAAATGAAATGTGAAACTCAGGAAGAGCCTATGCAGTATTTTAAAAATAAGTTAGATTAAAGCTAGATTCCGTAGGACTGTATGATATTGCACTTCCATGGATATTATACAATTCTAGCTAGCCAAGTAATAGAGAATTGGCATAGAAACGACTTATTATAGTAAATAGAAAGATGTCATATTTAAACAATACGGAAGTTTATATGGAAGTATTTGATAATAGGTTAAAATTGAAAATTATAGAAGTAACTGATTAAAACAGATTACAGGTTCATTATCTCTGACATAGATCAGAGTTTAAAGAAGCTAGCGAAACTACAAAAGTGAGGCGAGTCTTGCATTAGTTGGAACATAAGAGACATTCTGCTGGGAATCTTCATCTGGAAACGCGTTCAGGAAATCATAGCTTTGACGAAGGCTGAGGTATGGCGAAACATTTCTAGCAGCCATAT
Organism: Dolomedes plantarius; assembly: GCA_907164885.2. Classification (NCBI taxonomy): domain Eukaryota; kingdom Metazoa; phylum Arthropoda; class Arachnida; order Araneae; family Dolomedidae; genus Dolomedes; species Dolomedes plantarius. The sequence continues at coordinate 101,258,600 of OU015494.1, read as the reverse complement.
TTTTGGGTACAGTGAACGTCAGTTCTATCCAAAAGCAGTTAAAAAAAGGAAAACGAAATAAAATTCTTCTTACCTTTACTGATGTCGATTTCCGGGCATGAAAGCTCTTTAAAGGTTGAGAAAGTTCATATAGCGGGTTGTTTTTCTAAATATTTATTGCACGCTACTACACAATATGCCATAACATTACTGACACACGACTATCACACTACAAAAAACATCTTATTAAAGGTTATATTAAAATTAGCATAATTTCCGCACACCTAATATACAGCGTGTTTTTGTGCGGCCTCCATCTATCAGTTCTCTATCAGTTCTGTTTTCTAAAGTCTCTTCTGCATTCGGGCATGCGCAGAGAGTACATATTCCTCGACACATATGCTAGCTGACCTCCCCTCTAGAGGTTGCTCAGAGGAGCAAGCTGTAGAGGGTTGAGACTGTGGAAGGTGCTACCATGGTCAATGGAATCAGAATCCTCTTGGCCGCAGATTGACAAATTGCTGGAAGAAGATACATAAATGCAAAAATCTCAAAACTGTTTTGACAATGGACAGTACAAGCTAAAAACTCAATGATTGATTTTATCGATATTTTTCGTCATACAGGAGAATCGTATAACTAATAACATGGGCTTCATGGTCAATTAATAATTTGGGGAAAAGGAACAAGACTCAAACACCCGATTTTACTTATTGTGAATTATAATCAGGAGAGATAACACTTATTATTATGATAAAAAGGAAGACATTTGGCAAACAGAAGGAAGACAAGATCCAAAGATGAAGACCAGTGATAACCACTGTATCCTTACAGTAAAAATGCAAGTAATGCATCGACGAAACACTTCCGACTTCAGATATCCCATTCTACTGCCATCAAATCATCCTGCTGTTGATACCTTGGAAACATGGAAAGTTATTACATGCTGAAGTTTCTCCATAAGAAAATTTGCGAGAGATCTACTTGATCCTAAAAACTATTAAACCATTTAATCAGTTTTAAAACAATGTCTGCGGAGTAAAAGATTCAGTGTACGGAAAATTGAATCAGTGTATGTGGCACACTGCCTAGTGAAAGGGATCAAGAGGGAGACACATTGAAGGTAGTTGAAATACACTTGGCTATCCCATTCAAAAGGTGGACATTCAAAAGGTGACTTAACCTCGTAGGTTTTTCTGTATACCTGAGTGGTGTATCGATTATTGCACATAGAATAGGTAACATTATTATTAACTGAAGAGTTCCTTCAATCCCATTAACGTTCTATAGTGAGGAGAAGTAAGCCGGCCACAGTCTCTTTCGACAATGGCACGAATATATCGACAGACGAGGCAGTTTCAGATATTGACGGGGAAGGAATTCCTAATTTAGCAACCGATAATCACCTTCGATGTAAGATCAGATGGTAAAACGTATCTTGAGAGGAGTAATTGGCAGAGCTACATTGTCCTAAGAGGAACTGAGCACTATGATCTGCCATGGTGAAAAGGTTGTGAACTCTAGAGCCCTCAAGTAAGTAACTGAGGACCGTTAACGCGATCGATGTCCCTGAAATAAATAAGAGCTCCAGATGCGATGGACCGAGACGCTATGAGTTCTAAAGAGCTTGATAAGATAATTAATTACCGAAAACAGGTGCCAGACCATCTGAGGGGGCGATTTGGTACAGAGTATGTGAGAGTTATTCAACAAATCTTACGTCAAAGGAAAATCAAATTGCATTACATTCATGAAGTTGTGCTTGTTTTAATGCACTAAAAAGGGAATACTGATACACTTGTTCGAATAATAGAATTAGTTCTTATCAAAGATAAGCCAGACCAGAGTAGCGCGAGTTAGCACTAGAACCTCGGAGTGGGTCAAATTGACCCAAATCGTTTTTTATTTTGTCACCACGCGAAAAGTATTAAATGCAAAATGTTTTCCTTTTCGGAATTTTAATAATATGAGGTAAGCAAAAGCTTACCCAATTTGAAAATGTGTAATATAAACCAATTTCTGGTTAGTAAGAGTTATACCTACAACCGTGAAGCCGGTCAATTTGAACTCAAGAAATTTTAACGAGAATAAAAAAAGTTGGCAAAGATTAAACAATTTGGAACGTCACACAAGTAGGTAAAAACGATCGAGGAAGGAAAGCAGAGCACATCGTTTTGAAGGAAGTTGGGAGACCAACACCACATACAAGACACACTGTCATGAACATTAATCTATCAAGTTTCTGGAGACTTTTCATAGATAATTGAATAATGAGGCAGATAAAGAAATGTACCGAATATGAAGCTCATTCACAGATTCAAGGAAATGAATAGATCGTTACATTGGGAGAAACTTATGCATTTATATCGATTTTATATACACGTGGTGTATATTGTGCGACAGGTCTTGAACTGGATAGATTATGGTCAATGAATTGGGGACCACCTTTTTTCCGAAATACGATGCCAAGGAACAAATTTCGTGAAATAATGAGGTTTTTACACTTAGATATCAAATTAACTAGATCAAATCATCTAAAGACAGACAAATTTGCACACATTTCTGATATCTCGGTTCGTTTTATTGAAGATTAACTATACACCAGACACTTACATATATGTAGATCAACAATATTTTCTTACAAAGGCTACGTCTAGGTTTACCCAATATATGTCTAACAAACCAGATTAAATTTGGAATTAAGCTTTGGTTGGCTGCAAATGTTGGTTCAAAATATCTGATAAATGGATTCCCATATCTCGGAAAAGATAGGTTTTGTCCATCCAACTTTTCTCCTTCTGAATATATAGTACTGTGACTCATAAGTCCGTATGAGAACAACGGTAGAGATGTCTGTACCGTAGAGATGCCAACAACGGTACAGACATTTTTTCACAAACCTGAAGCTTTCAGACGCATTGAAATCCAAACCCTCTAGTATTTTAGGAAATCTAAAACATTCAGAAGAAATACCAGTCTCTGTGAAAATGTCAAAATCGGAATTGCGTGCTACATATATATGAACCCATAAAGACATAAATCTAACTATATATCAGGGTATAAAGATAAAAATGTTTAGTTGCTCAGCAGTCATCATCCGACAGTTGAAATTATTTATAACCGTTAAAAGCTACCCGATACAATTGCTTACTACAACGTAACAAAATTCGGAATGTAGATGTAATTGATCAAATGGCAAGGAAGTATTCCGTTATGTCTGATGCACGTAGGTGACCAGTGCAGGTTTCTTATAAAATTCTGGACCCTGCTGTCAATTCTTTGGTTTTGTACAGAGCTGAAACTGGAAAAAGTATTAGTAGACGACAATTCGCTCAATATTTAGTTGAAGAATTTTGTTAAAAGTTTATTCTCACCCGACAAAAAAAAGGTGACATCTGAGTGTCAACCAACTGCGGGGAACACTGGCAAATCACAAACTAAACGTATGCGATGTCAAACATCGAAATGTGAAAAAAAATACAGGATATTTGTTCAAAATGTAAAGCCCCCCCCCTCCCTTTGTGGTACTTCCATAAAACTTTTTACTAAGCTTTGCACAGTGTGCATACAGTAAATTAGATAAAATAAATCAATAAAACTTGTCAGTAACTAATAAAAATTTTAGTATTTCTTTTTATTCTTCTTTAAAATGATCTATAAACATATTTAAATGAGATAATGTATTTTTAATTAAAGTTATGATTTATAATTTTATATTTGTTGAATAGAAACGTTATCACAAGAAACATAAAGAACATAAGGAACATACGAATACCATAAAGAACATTCATAAGTAAGAAAAGTTTTGAATAACATCAACTTCCAAAATTTTAGTTGATTTCCGCTGAGTTATACATATTTAACGTAAATCCTGGGAAATATTAATTATTAAATGAAACTAATATTTTACATAACGAAATTATTTTTTTTAAATAAAAATGTATGTGTTTTGCTTTGTGCGGTATGTAATTAACCATCTCCGCTCTTTTAGGTATACCGAAAGTTCCATAGTTTTTGTGTTAATACGGAATCGGAGCCAACGTTATATTTTCGGGTTTCTGAAAAGAGGTCTTTGAAGTAATAGAAAGTTACGATGAATTAATGGCATCTCTAGTACTACTTTTTGCCAGTACGGTGCAGAAAAACCAATAAATTCGAGCGGTAAAATCGGTGACGTCATCGCTTACACGAGTAACTTGAAACCTGCAACCCCGTGTTCGTTTTTGCGATGTATTTGGCAGCGCTCTCTAGGATCCATAGTTCTGTAGGATTTAAAAACCTCTCGGAAAAACTCCCATGAAGTCCTCAGCGATATGACGTCATTCGGCGAGATCGCTGGCTTCACGGACGTGGCTTCGACCGTATCGCCCCGTTCTCTTCAGAATTTTAAAAATCTCGCAAATTCGAGTACCCTTGCTACTCTGCGACATCCGAAGCATGAGAGGCACTTGGGATTGTCCCAAAAGCTCCGTGTTTCTTCGATAGGTAGCGGGAAAATCGGCAATTTCGATAATTTGCATCACAGCTTTCCCGATTAATGCAGAATCGGTGCCAACGCTGTGTTTTCGGCTTTCTGGGAACAGGCTAATCGGTGTATTACACCTTTAACATGAATTACAGGCGTTTCTAGTGCTACTTTTGCCAATAAGTTGTGGAGAAAACAATAAACGTACGGAGATTTTGGTAAGGTCATCGCTTTCACGATTAACTTCAAACCTGCGCTACCGTGTTTGTTTTTGAGATGTATTTGGCACAGCATAATTCTCTAGGACTAAAAAAACTGTAGGAAGCACTTTCATGCAGTCTTTAGGGGTATGGCGCAACTAAGCGAGATCGCTCGCTTCACGGACGGGACGGAGAACTATCGCTCATTCTCCTTGGGATTAAAAAAAATCTCGCAAATTCGAGCACCCTTGCGGCTCTGCTACACCCGACACGCGAGGGGCACGTGGGATCGTCCCGAAAGCTCCGTGTTTCTTTGATCGGTAACGGGAAAATCGGTAATTTTGATAATCAGACATCACCGCTTTCACGGCTTTTACGGTTAAAACTGGCTATGGAGAACTCGTGAAAATTATTCAGATACTATATCACTTTAGATTCGAATAGTATTCTCGACGGACTCTGTTTTGCTCCCTAAAAGTCACAGTGAAGTATTTAATCCATTTTAAGGGTAATTATTACCTTTTAAAATAACAGCTAAACAAAACACGCGTTCATTTCAATTTGTTCTGCATTTTGCATAATTGTGCAGAATTATTTTTTCTCTGAGTTATTAATTTTGATTTAGATTTGTTTGCCTTTTCCTGTTGTTTAAATTGAATTCTAACTTGACGCATAATGTAAAATCAAAATGCTTCCATATTCAAAATTCATATTCTTAACACGTTGAGTTTACCTTCTGCAAACCAAGATGGGAGAATAACTCATGCAAAACGGCACCCACCAAGAGATGGCTGCTTATGACGGTTCGTTTTATGAATGACGGGATGTATGTTCTGTAAACGAAATAAAGTAAGTATGATTTTATTTTTAATATGATTGTTCCTGCTTTTTGCCATCATTCCACGGAATAATAGACAATCGCATGGCTTCAGTTACGAGATTAGGGATGATTTTTGATTCCAGACTGGGAATGGGACAGTACAGTATATATAAACATGAATAAGCTAGTTCGTATGGCTAGATAATTTATTCTTAAGGGTGCATTTGTCCACCATTCTATCTATAAAATTATAGAAATTTCTCATGAGAAAGGAGCTTATGTTTCTTCCATTCTCTAATTTCAGCGTTTATAATTTTCATCTCATTTTACCGATCATTCTGTCTTTTCAAACAGAAAGTTGCATCAATAATTGGAATAAAATTCATACCTCCTTAAATATAGACATAAAATTCCGGTTAAAGAACATTTATCTGCTCTGTTTGTTCAGAGATTTTGTATCTCTGAGGAACTCAAAGTAGGAACAAATCTCATGAATAAGTGTGTTTCAAACTACCTTATTAATTGTGGGATTTTTCTCACCATGTTTCTTCTTATCCTTTTCATGAAATATTCCAATCATTTATCTCGTCAATAAAATATATAATTACTCAGCAGTTAGTAATTAATTAGAGAAAAACATTTTATATACATTAATTGTTTTTTTTTAAGTTTGCTATTCAAAAGCGACTCATTAAATATGTTTTCATTTTACTTACATCATAGAGTAGGTGAACGGTAGGGTCTTTTTAGAATAGTATTTCCTCTACAATAAATATACTTTAAGGCACCACAATTTCATTTCTGGTGATGTAAAAAGGAGTGATACCTTTTAATGTGACCCAGTGTTGGCCAAATTCACTTGATGTATTACGATACATATCATGGTTCCAAAGGAGAAAATACCCTCGGGCACAATCCATGATTTTAACTGAGGATAATAATTGAATTAAAAACTTAAGATTTTGATAGTTCATTCATATCCATTATAATGGTCATATTCATATCCATTATTTGCCGTTGTAACAAAATCGTGCAACTATCAAGAATCCCTTTCGGAACTTTTCTGTACACTGACAAAGTCATTTCGTACGGTCATTTCCGTCAGTTGAGCAAAATAAAATTGATCTTTTTTTATTACTGTCACTTAAATATGCCCATGCCACATCGAGTGTTACCACAAATTTCCATTTTTCAGCAGCTAAGTGTTTTACATATAATTTTCTACAATTTGTTTTCCTTTCAGCAATATGCTTTGGCAAAAGCAGATGAACTTTAGGTTTAAACATCTTTTTTAACTTCAAATCTTTATGAATGATTTTACTTACAGTGCCAGAAGACATTCCTAGTTTCGATGCAATGGATCTTTGAGTCGGCGTATTTTCTTTTAGGATCAGAGACTTCACTTTCTTGATATTGACCTGCGTTCGAACAGTCTTAGAATGGGGTTTAGTGGTCATGTTTTCATTTTTACTTTCAGTTAGACGTTTTTCCCTTTCAAAGTTAATTCATTATAAATACCTATTTTTGAAATGCCATAACCAAAATTTTTACACCGCTTTATAATTTGTTGATACAAATATTTATCCACAGAAAGTGCAGTTACGTAACCTACGAGCCATCTATCAATTTTATGAGAAATTTTCAAAATAAATCTTTTATTTTACATTCCAATCAAAGCAAAACAGTAGCAGACGATTATTCTAAAGTTGACAAATATTTATCTCAAAATGCAAACGCGAAAAAGAAATTACAAAATCATTTTCAAAAAGTGCGAACGACCTTTTGTATTGATCAAAATATTTCTCAGACATTATTTTGTCTCAGTTGGAGTAGGATGAGGTATCTAAGCAATTTAGATTTGTTAAACTGCCATTAAAGTTATCACGCATAAAATTGACAGTTACGACTCCTAAAACAAACTCAAATGAATTTCTGAAAATCTTCAAGAAAAATCAGCAACAAGCATACAATTTATCTCTCAAGTTTCTACAGTTTTCTCGGGAAAATGCCAATTCATGCACATACATGAATTATATAATACACGAGACGGTAAATTTACCCGTTACTGATGTTGTTATACGAAGGATTTCAAAAGGTTAGTTTATGTTTGAGCAAGAATTATAAAAAAATCATAATTTAGAAATCTAAAATATCAAGGGAGATATTTCAAAAGCAGTAATACAACCCTTGATATTGTTGTTCGAAATAATTGAGGCTAACCTGTAGCCATTGATCCTTAAAATGTGTTTCCAGCATACTTTTAGTTTCTTATCAGTTGTTTAGAAATCATAGCATATTTCTACTGTCAAATTTCTAGCTTTCATGATTCCCTCTAAAAAGGTGAAGAAAAATATTTCTATATTTTTCTAAAATACTGTTTGGTATTTTAGGAAATAATTAAATTGTTTCTGGAAGATAATCTCGAAGATATAATTGTCAACGCGTGTAATTGATTGTTAATTGATACGTGGTTCTACGCCGCAGAGCTCGAAAAAAAGTAATTACAAACAATAAAATAGAAACTTTGTGTCTAATAGTTTAGAAAGTGTTTTCAGTAAATATTATAATAGAAATAAAAAACAGAAACTGGAAATAGAAAACAGTTTTGGATTACTTAAAATAAACATTTAAATAAAAATATCTGAAATATCCACACAATCCTCTTGTCCTTCATAAATTTTTATTATGATTTTAAATCTACCAAAAAAAAAATTGTGTTTTAGGAGGTCTCTTTAAACCTTTGTTTAGCTAAAGATGAAGCAGCGCTCCAAATCTAACCAACATAAATTAATTTCGGCATACCCTGTAAATTTATCTATTCAAAAAATACTTTATATTAGCACTAAGGGTATTTTTGATGAGACAGTGGCCCAAATTTTTGAGATAAAAATTTCAGCGACTTCATTTATGATTACATCACTTGCGATTAAATATATTTGATTAAATCATCACCCATTGATAAGAAATAAAATATTTTCCTGCGTTTTGCAATGCGGTTTAATACTTAAATTATAATTCCGGATATCACAGTCTATCTACCCCCCTCTCCCATTGGGGATGATGATAGAACGGAGCTCCACTTGAGTTATCTCAGATCGATACTCGATAATAATAATGACGCAAAGTCAATTATTATGGGCGACTTCAATGCAAAGTCCACAGTTTGGGGCCCTAGGCCAACCAACGAAAGGGGTATTACGATCTTGGGCCTGGCTGCTCACTACGGGGCGCATATTCTAAACGACCCAAACAGCCCTCCCACCTATAACGGACCTTTTGGGATGGGATGGGTCGACCTGTCGATTACCATTGGTATCGGACCACAATGGTATTCTTTTCGAGCTTAGTGGCCTTGACACAGGCCACAGACAACCCAAATCCCTCAAATGGGATATAAGATCTATGAAATGGATGGAGTTCAGGGCGAAGCTCCATAACGATTCTAATAATCTGAAGAAAACGGTGGAAGCCCTCGAACCCGAGGAGGCTGTCATTGTCATCAATAACAAACTACATACACTGTGTAGTAAACACCGTATGAGAAAGGGTTGTCTAAAGACGAATGCTCATTGGTGGTCTCTAAGCCTGGCGATACTTCGCAAAAAGATCAGAGCTCTCAGGAGGAGGGCTCAAAAGATCAGTGATCCCCATGAAAGGGCCCTGAACATGGAGATCTTCAAAATGGAAAGAGCAAGTTATAAGCGAGCCAAACTGGCCGCTAAAAGGAAGTCGTTCAGAGATTATCTCGAAGGGGTGACGTCCAAAGACATATTTGGCAATGTGACATTCACCATTCCTAAGAGTGGCAGTAGGGACTGCGCCAAGCAGCTCAAAAATACCGATGGTGACTTAACGCATGACGAGAGTGAAGTGGAGTTAATATTGGCTCAACACCACTTCAAGAATATTGACGATGTTCAATATCCAAGAGTCTCTATCCAAGAGACTCAAGATCCCACCACAATCGATGAGATCGACTTGATTCTGGACAATATGGCAAAAGGGAAGGCTCCAGGATTCGATGGGTTCACGCTCACGATAGTGGAAGAATTGCATCAAGTGGACGCCCAGGTACTGGGTAACCTATTTAATAAGTGCCTGAAAACGATGAAGTTTCCTTACAGCTGGAAAAAAGCGAAGGTGGTCTACTTCCCCAAATCGGGGAAGGACCCTAATATGCCTAATGCATATCGTCCAATCTGCCTCCTCCCCGTAATGGGGAAGGTGCTGGACAAGTTGATCACGAACAGACTCGTGGAGTTCCTAGAGTCAAACGGGGTACTCTCAAAGGCTCAATACGGCTTCCGCAGAAATAGGAACACTAACGATGCCCTAAAGAGGGTACTTGAGATTATAGGCGATAACAAGCGTAACAAGTTTTATACTTGTATGATAACACTCGACATACAAAACGCCTTTAACTCTATTTACCCGAAAAGGGTTATAGAGGCTATTAAGAACTTAAATATGGACACCAATCTCAAGTACCTGATAATCGATTATCTCCAAGACCGCAGCATAATGCTCGGTCAAGGGGAGTGGAAGTATAACGTCGGAGTGCCCCAAGGTTCCTCCTTGGGACCAACACTTTGGCTTCTCGTGATCAACGACCTCCTGAAAGCAGAAGAGGACAATGTGGATTTCCACATTCAAGCCTTCGTGGATGACCTGGTCATCCTCATCAGTAGTAAGGCAGTTTATAGGTTTACCGATCTAGCCAGCACTGCTCTAGCCAAGTGCGAAAGCTGGGCAAACCACAATGAACTAAAGTTCAATATTGGCAAGTGCAACTTCACTTTTGTGGGACCGAGCACTAAGAATCCAAGGAGACCAACCCTAATGCTCTGTGGGCAAAATATAAAGTACGAGAAAGAACTGAAGTATTTGGGGGTTATCATTGATAACCAACTTAACTTCAATGCCCATCTTGACAACGCTAAGGAAAGAGCACTGGCTGTCATGCACAAGCTCCGGAGGTACTCCAGGAATACTTGGGGCATAAGACCACTCGTCGTTAAGGAGATCTACCAGCTGATAGTTGAAAAGATTCTGCTTTATGGAGTTCCATCGTGGTATAACACCACAAGAAGGCTCAATGATAAACTATTGAAGATTCAGAGACCGTTTCTGTTGCTCTTGACCAAGTGCTACAAAACGGTAGCAACGGACACACTCGCTGTACTGGCGGGGTGTTTGCCTTTAGACATAAGAGCCAATATGGAAAGGACACAGCACCTGATCCATAAGGAGAATGGGGCATACGACCTTAATGGTCTTGTGCTAGATGGTAACAGCTGCGAAGTTAGAAACTTCGATATCCATCTTATCATCGATATCAGCAGCATCGTCTGGTTTACCAAGCTCGAGCCAAGATGTACTACCCAGTACTACACAGACGGCTCGAAGATGGAAGGCAAAGTCGGGTCAGGAGTTATCAAGTATGATAACAACTTAAGGCTCTATAATGTAATGGAGAGGAACTCAGATCACAGTTCCTCTTATCAGGCTGAGTTAAGGGCAATTGAGATGGCGATCGAAGACGCAACAAAGACACGAACCAAAGAGTTCGATGTCTATACGGACTCCATGAGTTTACTGCAAGCGTTCAAAGCCAAGAACTATAAATGTCAGCTGGTGGAGAATCTGAAAGAGAGTATCAATAAAAACAGCTTAAAAATTACCTGGCATTGGGCGAATGCCCATGCCGGTAATTGTAGAAATGAAGAGGTGGATGAAGTCGCCAACAGAGCAATTCAACTTCCCACCATTACCAACTTCTATAAAAGGACCAAGAACCAGCTAAAAGGCATACTCTTGAAAGATGCCTTATGGTTGTGGCAAGAAAGGTGGAATGAGTCCACCAAAGGCAGGCGGACGCAGGAAATCTTCCAGAATGTCAGCCTGGATAGAGTCCAAGGGGACTTCCTGAGGAACCAGGCGATCACTGGGCACGGGCAGCTTTGGCCAGTACCAGGCCAAATTCTTCAGAAAGTTGGACAACTGCAGTGGTGGCGAGATTCAGACAGTCGGGCACTGTCTATTCGACTGCAGAAACTTTGATTACCTGCGCGCCGACCTGCCAGGGAATGCAAGATCGTGGAGTAAATATAAACTATATAACGATTACTACTGTTGCAAAGTAGTAAACAAAATCGTTAAATTCTCATGGACGAACACGTCCAGCTGCCATAGCTTTTCAATCTAGATGTATTTTGCTGAATGTAACCCATTTTAATAAAGTATGTGATATAGCGAAAAAGTCGTTCTGCAGGCGGTTGGCCGATGTGGAGCGACTCGGTAAAGTTGCATATGTAGCTAAGTGTCGGAGCTAGGGATATGCTCCTTCGCGACGACCGGTCTTCATAAAAACTCTATTGGATGCCGTCAAGGTGGGACGATGTTAAGCTTAGACTTATAATTCCGGATAGGGTGAACTGAATAAAGAAAAAATGTGTTGAAAATATATGATGAGATGTAATAGAAAAAGGTATTTCAGTATTAAAAACCACAAGAATTAGGAAACACTTATAGAATAATTCATGTATGTCACATTTAACAAAAATGTGATTTAAAATTTAAAAGTTAAACAGATTTTTTATTTTTATCTTGATCAAAAATGTATTACACAGGCAAGTTATCACAAAGATTTTTATTGAAACTAAAATAAACTGTAACTTGCTGGAACCACATTTTTTTAAAAGTAGGACATTTCTACGCACGTGTGTGTTTAACATGTTTTCTTTACAATTAATATAAAACTTTAAGGTAGCAGTTTACCCAAACACAAATTACACATACACACACTCATACATATAAAATTGAAAATAAAATAAGTTTTTGACTATTTAAAAGAATTACGAGTTTAAGCTTACTATAAATACTTGCATCGTAATCCGTATATTGCAGCCCTTTCCTATGTCGTAGGAAATATATAAAGAATAGACACAGGAAACAAAAACATAAAGTAAAACCAGATCAAGAAAACAAAAATTAAAATGGTAAATCTGTTTTTCTGGTAGTAAAACAGTTAAATTCTGGTGTACATATATAAATATAAATGTAAATATGTATATACCAAAATAAGATAAAGTTTAGGTTAAAGTAACATCAAATATAGGTACGAAAATTATGAGATGAGCACGATGAAACAATATAATACAAACTGAAAAACGGAAACTGCATGATTAAAACAAACGGAAACAAGAAACTGCATGATTAAAACAAACGAAAACAAAAAGGAATAATCGAGACAGGTGATGAGCAAAATAACTGTACGACTTGCGATGTATAAGGAGGGAAAAAAGCTGATAAATAATACAACGGTTCCTTATAATCAACATCATCGAAAAATCCAAAGTAGACAGGTCAAACTGAACATAGTAGAAAATAAGCAAATGGCTTCTCAGAACCAAGCGCAACATTAAGTGCTGGTCACGATGCAAAAATTTAGACAGGCAGGAACATAGCCATTATGGAAATTTAATGCAATCCCACAGAAGCCATAGTGGACGGCCACAGTATAGAAGTAAATCGAATGAAAGAACTGCTAAAACAATAAGATGAAACACCCCACATGCAAATGTTGTCACTCGAAAGGACATTTTTTTCCCTTCCAATCCGATAAGCAGTTGTCTTCTGACAGTAGGTACTTTTGACATTGGCCCATGAAGATCCGCGTTTTCATTATGAGAGCATATTTTAAGTGAGAAAGCATTGCTCCTTATGAGGGGGCCTAGACGGAAACGGCTAAGCCTTATTCGAGGTTTGAACCCAAGCCCAATCCTTGGCATCTCAAAGCGCTAACCATGATAGTATGTGGGTAATCCACTCGAAAGGATTATTATCTAGGGAAGGTGTTGAGTTTAAATTTTCTCCCCATAAAACCATTTATTATTTGTTTGTTGAATGAATGTAGATAGTTGTTAGGAATGGCAATGCGATAAAGTTCGACGTTTTTGTCCAATAAATAGTGTTTTAGACTACAATATAGAAAGATACTTACTAAACGGTTATATTAAATATTCCTGAAAATTGGGATCTGCGAACTGGAATTGGGATCTGTGAAAAATGGAATCTGAGAACTGAATTTTATTTTCGGAAAAGACATAAATAAATAAATAAATAAATATATATATATATATATATATATATATATATATATATATATATATATATATATATATATATATATATATATATATATATATATATATATACACTATGTTATTACGAAACGTATACACGGATTTTATGTCGGTTTGGCATCTTCGCATTTTAAAGAAATTCAAGTAAGAATAAGCCCACAAGTACATTTCCTCTGTGTTGATCCGGATTCAAACTGCTGAGTTACTTTTAAGCTTCTTTGATTAGGCAGAAGTATACATAACTTGCTTATAACAACTGGATATAATGTAATAAAAACAAAAAGAAAAAAATGCACATGACATTCATATATAAAACATAAGAGAGATTACTGACTCCATTCACACGATTAAATGGATCTTCGTAAATGCTACTTAAAACAAAATAATCAAAAAAACATTTTAACATGTAAAATAACATGCAGAAACAAATAAAATCTCAAAATTAATTTATCCTTCTTACCAAACATTAACTCAGGCTCTGATGGATATTTTTATTGAGTTCTCTCACGACAATTTAATTTGCTGTGAAGCATTTACTTTGCTTTTTCTCCCAGTTTCAATGGATTATTTTATTGTGCAGCGCCTCTGTGACCCATTTAATGAATTTATCTATAAAATAGAAGTCTTAAAAAATGTTCATCTTGTATCAAATTTTGAAATAAGGCTTTCTTTGCTCTAAAATTGTTTGGTAACCTAATTTACCTATAAAACATCCCCCTTAAATTTGACTATTTCATTGCAAATAAAAAAATAAAAATATTTCATAAATTTAAGAATGCTTTCATGTTGAGTATTTACAAAGTAAGAATGCTTTTGTTTAGTTGTAGTTAGTACTCTTGCAAAAATGGTAATTTTAATGGTAACCTTTTTAAGTTTTTTTAGATAACAATTATTGTTGTAAAATTACGTCGTAAGGAATAAACTTGAGGAATGTAATTGTGATAGGAAATTGTCTTATCGCTTCTGAACTCTTTCTTCCTAGCCCTAATCAGATGCAAAGTTATATTCGCGTTTGGAAAATTGGAGAGAAAGAAAGCTGGTACAAATATATTCGGGTAATCATTGTAATTTGGGAAGAAGTATTACGAGAATTATCAAAGCCTCAACTAGAATTAATAAACTCTCAAGTTCAAAATAATCTCATTGTTTTTTCTCAAGGCAACATCTAAGAAGTAAAGAAAAAGGAATAAAAGATGAGAATACCTTGTTATAACCATAATTGATCATTGCAATCCATTCAACACAGTAGAGTTTTCATAATTTATTTTAGACATCTACAGTATCGATGCCATTGAATTTCATTGAAAACGAAACAAAAACGTTATTAAAGCAGAAGCATAAATATTATTTTTCATAGCCATTTTTTGGTCGTGAGTGTGGTTTTACCTATTTGTTTCCTAATAAATGGTCCTAAGCGTTTTAGCTAAATTTCATTAAAAATTGCTTCAAATTGACCAATTTATAAAAAAGTATGGTGTTTACAGGAAAGTTTTTTTTTTTTATTTTTTATTTTTAAATGCTGTTTTACCATATGAGACCAAAAAATCCTTAAAAAAACAATTTTTAAAAAAAATTGGCTCCGAACGTAGGCAGTCACCTTAAGCACTGAAAGTAAAATGTGGGTTGTCATGTTAATTTTAAAAATTTTACGCAAACATAGGTTTTGAATTACTGTGAAGGAAACATACTACTAACTCTATATTTTACTATTCACGATAAAGAAAGTAAGAGACAGATTTAAATTCTGAACATACTTTCTCGAAATGCTTTTAAAGAAAGGTTAAGAAATGATGGTAATATTTTACATTATCTAAATGCCGACACTTAATATACTGAGACAAAATGCATTGTTGAGCATTATAGGAAACTTATAACAGCATTTAGAAAGTTAAGTTTTAGTTTAATTATGAACACTAAATAAGAAAAAAATTGTTCAGAATTTTATTTCTTTATGAATGTTATTTAGTTCTTACAGGAAATTTTTGGGAGATACTAAACAAATATACACAGCTTCTTGAATTCCTCAATTTGCAAGTGGGTTTGAAGTAATAGCAGTACTTCATCAATCTGGATAGATTAATGTCCGACAATCTCTACGGACCAGATAGGAAAATTATTATGCTATTTGATATTTTGCGTCGGTTTAAGCAGATAACTGCATTTTCCTACATTAACTGACATAACGATATTTTTCATAACAAGGTTATTACATAATGCTAAAATGACTTTAAATATCGTTCACACACACACACACACACACACATATATATATATATATATATATATAAGATGTCGATGGAAGTATAAAAAAGAAAACGTTTAACATAATAATCACTCGAAAATTAAAGTTTTAGTTCACGTACGATACTTTTAGGGCTTATTACAATAGGAAGACATTTACCATGTATCTATAAGGTAGAGCTCAGATTTGGTTTACTACACTTAAAATATTTTATGGTGTGTGTATGTGTGTTTTTATCCTCAATTTGATATTTTTCGTTTTCAAAATTTAATGACGCAAAAGAAAAATGGTTGTTTTTTTTTCATTTTGATTACCGTTGTGAAAACAATTGCAAACAAATCAACAACAATAGTGCATAGTGATTATATATTTGCTATCATATAATGAAAGAGTTAAAAAATATCAGAAAAATTATGCAGATCACTTACACTGTTTCCTAAAAACTTTTCTTATCAATTTGGAGGCACTGGTCGTGAAGACATTCGCCTACGATACACTGCAGTTTTTCTAGCTATTTTATTACGAGGGCATCATACAGGCAGACCAGCATTACATTCTATGAAGGGACGACACAGACGGAGTCATTTTAGTGGCGTGACGCCGGGATTCGATCCGACCATTTTCAGCATCGACAGCCAGCGCGCTGTACTACAAGGCCGCCTGAGGCCGTTTCCTAAAAGTTATTATGCATTGGAAGATTTGGCTTATTTATGATTTTTAGAATGAATGATCATGTAAAAAAGTGTTGGAACTAATAATGTTTTCTAAATATATTATCAGAATATACTAAAATATACTATCAGAAGAATTCTAGGTCATGAAAAATATATTATGTCAATCAATCTCCTGTTTGAATAACGTAAATATATTCACAGTGTACATACTATACGGGGTTTACAAAATAAAAGATTTATTGCTGTTCATCACAGTATTTATTTTATGCATTTTCATAGTTTTAACTTTCTAGGAGTTATATAAATTGTCGTGACACTGTTCTGCTAGTGTGATAATTTTATTTCATAAAAGAAATGTTAATGCTCATATAAATAAATTAAAAGTCTCTAAATTTCACTGTAGCTTTCAGTAAGGTATGCATAATTGTAAGCAACATAAACTTACTAAAGCGCGATGTACAGAATAATCTAGATCAAAGGGTATCAGTGACACAACTGAATTTCGCTGAATCATTTATTTCAAGACAATCATCGATGCATAGAGGTTACCTCGGATTTATTATTCAATAATTTCCATTTTGAATTGATATATCTCTGTAACATGGGAAGGCCACTGTATTCAGTCAGATGGACTATTACGCATTACAAGTAGATGATCAATATATATTAAATAAAGTATACTTACCTATGTACATCAAGCGACAGTATATTCTACTTAAATTATTAAAAAAAGCTGCACTCTAACACTATTAATATTACAGTGAATATTAAATATATTTCAAAAATATTATAGGGAATGTAAATTTTATTGTGAATATTAAATGATGATAACAGTTTTCAGTTACATTACTAAATTTCTCACTCAGTTTACTCATTTCAAAATTCAAAATACTACATATTAAATTTTTTTATGCTCTACATATTAGCATGACATACAATTTTTTTACATTAATTCATACTCTTCCATTATTACACAGTTTTTCGTACGAATACATAAACTGACATAATTAAAAGTAAAACACACAAGAATAAATGGAGTATAAATCTATGAACTGAAGTTGTTAACAATAAATATTTCTGCCCGTAAACACACACAATCTTCATATAAATTACATAGTATTACCTGACTCGTATTGCAGTTGTCACAGAGAAACACTTTTTTTGTCTTTTAATCAAAATCTAGATCCATCAGATTAGAAAATCTAGGTGGTACGAAAATTGTATCCTAAAATTTTATATCAAAGAAACTGTATTGCGTAACATTCCATGACTATAAGTCTATATATCTAAAATTAGATTTCAAACAATAGATGAAATACTGGAATATTGTTTTGTACCACGAGTTATATTGTAGAATCTAAGAAAAATAAAAATTAAAAAGTGTTGAAGGAATTTAGACTGATGGTCAGCTTGGTGTTTATGAAAAGAACGGCTTTTAAAATTTGTAAGAAGAACATAACTTTGTTCAAATTTAACATTAGAAGCATCCTTTAATTTAAAAAATAAAACTATGAAAAGCCGCAAAAGGCGTTGTAACTTCATGCATGTAAATGGACAACCCTGTTGTATGTTATTACTATTTTAACACATGGGCCTATTGCTTATACAGAAAATAATAGTAGTCTCAAATCTAAAAATAATTTGTATACATACGTGTTGTTTTTGATTCATTAGCAACTAACTTACAAAGAACGATAAAAGAGAAATAATATTCATTAGAGTAATCCTTCTTAGCTAGATATTTTACAACCATAGTATCTCCAGTTCGATATATCATTTCTCCGAGTCACCAGGAAAAAAAATCTTTAATCTCTGAGTTGAAATACTTTAACCAAAGGTGCAATTAAATTTCAGACATAGCAAACCTCGCAGTAAAAATTATGAAATGAACCACTAAGCCAAGTGACGTTGGGAGAGACTGTGTGATAGATCTCCTCAGTCTGTGCCTAAAATCCCTTTTACCGTTACTCTTTAGAAACTATCTAGTACTTTTTTTACACTAAATTTCCCCTGATGGTAAAATTTATCATATATTCAATTTGATATTAAATGTCATCGCTTCCTGTGTTGAAAGAAACAGTTGTGGCTATTTTTTTAAATTATAAAATATCTACATTTACACGATTTTTTTTTTTTTTTTTTGCAGGATCCTCTTCATTTTGGGTGCGACATTACGTTTTGGAAGGGAAATTTCTTATGCCAGTTAGACTATGATATCTGTAATAGAGAAAGTTTTTCACATCAAGTTGTAGAATACACTTTTTACGTCTTTGGTGATGAGAGGATGCACATTTATTACGGTTCAATTACACCATTTCTAAACCTATTCCCGTCTGACCTAAAAAGTCTTTAAATATTATTTCTGTTTTCTACTTTGGTGTTCATAAAATGAATTCGTCGATTAGCAACACATTCCTGCACAGGAGTTTTACAGTCAAATATAAAATTTTGTGTCAATTGCAGGTTGATTAAATAGTTGAAGAAATTCACTATTACCACTGATCGTCAGTTCTAACGTGTGGCATATCAGAAAAAGCAATTATCTTAACCCCACTACCACTGTTCAAGCGCCTTATATAAACTGCAATGTACAAGAAAACAACACTGATTCGAAATTTAAATTTTTGAAATCAACCTATCTTAACTAACAACTTGAACACGTGATTCCAAATCCGGACTCACGACTCCAACTTCCAGAATGGTATACGTTTCTTCTGGCGAATTTGAGCCAGACGTCATTTTTCCGATTTATTTCCTCCATGCTACCTCCTTCACGTTACTTGATTATTGTAACATTATTTCCTTTAAAGATTCCGCCAGGATAAATGCATCACGTGGTGTCGAGAAGAAAGTTGAATAAAATAATGCAATAGGTGAGCAAAATTTTTAAAAAAAGGAAAAAAAACGCCTCGTAACGAGCAATAAACCATGATGCCATAGTTCTTTGAGAAAAATAAGGAAGTTATAATCACGTGTTTGGTGTTTGTGCTTAACTTTCTATCGTGAGGGCAACGTGCCTGGCCTTACTGATCGAGTCGTTACGCAGTGCTTTTGGAACCTGCTTAAATGAAAACAGAAAACCCTGCCCCAGAGACAGATCTGAATTTTAAAGAGCCTCTTTGGGTTAAACTAAAGGTTAATGTTCTTGATCGTCAAAACGTCCAAGAATGTGAACAGATGGTACTATTGACGGCCCATTAATATAGGGCTTATCCTAATATTCTAAATTCTATTTGGATAAGAATATAGAATATACCACAGTTAAGGGACGATACAGATGCCAAACACCAGAATTCACCACACTCATTGAAATGTCGAATCAGCTAAAGACATATTTACTTTTAAAATATATCCCCTAAGCAAATATTATTAAAAAGACCCTCAAATTTAAGCTAGATGCTCTGATTATTTATAATTTCTAATTATTCTACCATAGGTTGATATATAATGTCAAATAAGTGGAACATTACCTGTACTACTCATTGCATTATAATTTTGTATTCAGTTTTAATTAAAGGAAATTTATTTTAATGAATTCTCTAAGTATATAGTATTTCAGTATCTGCGTAGTATGTAGAGCAGAATCAGTGAAATAAATTAAAAATAAACAGTAAATTTCACTCTCATAAAGCCAAGTAATTCCGGCATTATGCTCTTTTTATAATAGCAAGTATTTAATGTTTTGATAAATTACATTATATATTAACTCGATATGCAACCTGAGCAATTATTGACTTCTCGCGTTAAATTTTACACAAAGAAAAATATTTCTCTACAACAGCTATCTTTATTGAAAACAACTTATTTTGCTTTCTGCTTCCAACAAGCGCAGGAGGATGTTAAAATCTGAAAATAATATATGTTGGATGTACAATAATGACTCAAAAGGATATGAAAGAACGAAGATTCATGCACTATCTTCCCCCCGTCATTCATTCAGCTTCCTCCTCCAATGTTAGAGTCTCCATCTTTCGAAGCAAATTTCAAGATTCGTCGGGCCGTAAGATTCAGAAAAAGAATAAAAAATTCTACACACTAAGTACAAGAAAGAATAAAAAAAGATGACAGAAAAAGCTATTTCCGGTCTACAGAATTGCTTCCGTCCCTAGTGGCGTTATTACATTAGAGGTCGCCATAAAGGTTTATGTGGCAATTCTCGTCTTAAGCTCAGCTGCATTCACGTATTGCAAGAAATCCGACAAAGATTTATTTGCAAACATTGAGTTACAAGCAAGGAGAAAACAACAATGCTTTTTTCAAAAGAAACACATAACTTCCAACCTTAAACCAAATCGACCTCCTCGTCATTAGAAAATTGTTTCTCTTTCATATATACTGGCATAATACACTATCTCAAAATTATATCTCTAATATTTCAATTGTATGTGTGCTTAAAATTATGATTCCTTCAAAAAGAATTTGTTTCAATACTTTGGGATTTTAAATGACTGACTTTCCAGTTTAGAGCCTGATTATAATATGTCTGATCTATGATCGAAAAGCGGCTTCATATTATTTCTTGTCTTTACAAAAATTTAAAGGTTTATGTTGTTCCCAAAAGGAAATTTCTGATGCGATCTGAAACATAAGGATGTATTCTAATCCGGCAAATGACTTTTATTAATAAAATAATTTCCGTTCTAGAGACTGTCGTAAATTTGACTCGCTTTATTAAAATAGGAAACTAGATGTTTTTACAACGAGATTTATGGTTCCTTAAAAACTTTTTATATAAAATATGTGATGCAATATTCTACTCCATTGAAAAATTATTTACGGCTTGAAACTTCTTTAAAAGCTTTTCATCCCTAAAGATATTTTGAGAAAAGGAACAGGATGCATTAAATTAAGTAATATTTGAATATTTGAGGTCTAAGAATGATTTCTTGTATGAAGAAAAAAAATTCAAGAAAAGTTAGTTAGAAGGACATAAAGCAATGTTCCTTTATATCAGGCTGTGGGAATATCATAGGGTTTTTTACCATGAAGCTTTCAGAGACATGAATTTTTAAAAAAATCAGTTTTATGGCTTTTTTCAAGAAGTCGTTTGATTAACGTCAATAAACGTTAAATTAACGTTTGATCTATGTCCTTATTGTTATTAGATTTTAAAATCTTGTTTATGATATTCGTTTATTTGTTTTTTGAGGAAATTAAAAGTCATAATCAAGAATTTCACATTTAGCTCTTACACCAAGGAACATCGTAAAATTTTGACAATGTCAGTCACGCTTCTTACCAGTACCTTTTAATTTGCACGTAATATTGATTACCAGAGACTATTAATTTGAACGTGGTATTGATTTCGGTAAATAAATGCTACACCTTGATAAAGGAAACGATTTGTCCAGCTTTGAGTAAATCCTCTCAATTTAGACCAGAATAAGACTGTTTTGGTGCAAGATTAGAACAAAATTGTGTTTGATCGTGATAATCTTTTAAATTATTTAGTCACTGAATGATTATAATTTGAAATCTGTTAAAATTGTTCAAAGGAATGGTATTTAAATAAAATATTATGTAACATACAGTATTTAAAAATGAACTTTGAAATTTTTAGATTATCAAATAAACAAATATATTTAACGGGAGTAAATCTTTACTGTGAAAATACAAATATATTTACGATGGGTAAATGTTTACAATATTCAGAAAATATTAGCTATTATAAACAATACAAATACTTAAAAAATACTCAAAGAATGAATATTTTTAACTGTAATAATTGCTAAGAAATGATTAGTACAATGTATTCAGAATTAAACTTTTTCCAATATTTTTGAAGGAACTGACATTAAATATAAACGGAAATCTACTTTAACTTTCTAATCTACAAAATAAATTTAACATTGCTCATGAAGAGGCTCTTTAAAAATCCTTCTTTCTGGAATACGTTTTAGCCCTTTAATTTTTTTAATTTGTTATTAGTAATTATAACTTTCAGAACTCAGTGAATGATATTCCAATTAAAGCTAATTATTAAAACTATATAATTGATGTGAATTCGCTTTCTTATTACTGTCATTTTTAAATACAATTTTTCTGAGCACGGTATGCTATCAAATATTATTTTTTTTAGATTCAGTTTTCCCAATTTTGTGTCATCCCAACCAATACGTACAACTCCACACTTAATGATACGAATTATTTCATTTGTGTAAGCTACATTTGTTATAACATTAAGCAACTTAGTATCCGAATTCTCACTATTACCTAGTGTGTACAATTGTTGATTCCTCGTGGTTCATTGTTCCTCATACTATTTTAAATGATAAATTAGATATTCTGCTTAGTTAATATAACCAATTCTTAACTACTTTCCTGTAAATCAGAAATTAAAGACATTAAAACCCTATGGCGACTAGACGAATGGCAGCTATTAGGTGGACCCAAGGAATCATTCAAACTGGTCTCATAAGGAAGCTTTGTTTGAGTTTTTAATGTTGGATACTAATGACGTATTTCAAGAGAAAACTAGAAATCAGTCATGTATTTTTATGCATAGATTTAAATTACTCTAAATCAACGCTATGCCCTGCGAACGCCTTTAAGAAATTCGCCTTTCTGTATTGTTTTTGGTGTGGGGGGGATAATACGGAGGCAATTTTCCGAGACATTCGCATAGAACCAATGAAATTGTTGACTACATATTATCAGGTGAGTCAACGTTGCTCCCTTGGTGTCATCTCAGTCCCTTAGTGCCACCTCAGTCCCACTCATTGACCTCGTGGAAAAACTTTTCGGTCTACGGATTTAACTTCCCCATATCCAGCCTAGACGTCAGGTCATAATTCGTCGGGGTCATAAAAAGCCACAGGATTCGATGGCTAGGTCATTTATTTAGAAGTGAGAACACAAATCCAATAAGAAAGCTCACATTTACCATACCGGTTGGAGCTAGAAAGCGAGGAAGACCGCCAATTAGATGGCTCGATTCTGTTCAGAGTAACATAAAAATCATATATAAGGGAGACCGGAGGACTATTGCTTCGGATAGGACCAGATGGCGGAAACTGACAGGGACGGCCTTGGCCTGCAACATGCTGTAGTGGCTCAAAAAAAAAAGATATCCGTCCGAGGCTCGAAGGTATTTTAACAATACTTTTTTAAAGTTTCAAATGCAGAAAGCCTGTGGCCTTTACGCCGAGATAAATGAATGCTAGTGCGAAATAGGAAAATGCATAAGGAATCATGTATAAAACCAAAGAAAATAACACAAAAAATTAACAAATAACAATACTAATCCTTATTTACCGTAATTAAATTTCTTCAAAATGACTTCATGAACTATCGGTCTAAGTTAGGCAATCCAAGGTCTCTCAAGTGTACAGCATCAAATAATAATTATTGGAATTATCCATCAACAGAACCCTTAACATTTTAAATTAAATGAACAATACTTATGCAAAATCTGTATTAAAAACATTAAAAAAAAACAGTTGATGGAATATGAGCAATTCTTAAAATCATAAACATTCAAATTTATATAATATATTAAGATTTTATCTTTATTCTTGTTTCTAACTACCTCAAGATTACAAAATGCTCTTATTATTTCTTATTTTCTTAATACACGAGAGAAAATAATAGTCTCATGTTTAAAATTCCATTTCATTTTGAGGATATAAATACCATTTTTATTATCACGTTACCATTTCATTAAGTGGCTAAAAAATAAAACTTTTATTGCTCTAAAAATAATGTACAACTAAAGTTATTAAAATATTATTGCGATCATAATGGTAGATAACAGACATTCGAAAGTATTGCAAATTGATGATACAAAAAAACTAAAACAACTTTTTAAGAAGATTAAACTTAAAATACTTTAATTTATTTATACCACATTGCTTATTTTTTCTAAAGCATTAAATCTGTATTAAAAAAGAAAATCCCCATTAACAGCACATTAAACACATGACTGTGGTCACGATTTTATGCGACTACCGTATTTTTAAGAAATTAGCGCCATTTAGATAACATTGTTACGTTAGGCAGTAAACTTCCGATTTCTAAGCTCTAAGGAATTGAAAAATTTGATGTTTTCTGTCGTCAAACATCTGATTGAAAAACTCTACATGTCCGAATGCAATACCTTCTTTTGAGGGAGCTATCTTTCCTCTTTCGTGGTATTAAGGCTGCAGTTAGATGGAGGTGCTGAGAATAAGGGGCTGATTCCAAATTTAATGTATCATTTCACTGTGAAGGCATGAAAACATTTTTAACTTACAGTCATTGATTTCGGCTGTAGTTTATTTCATGAGATGGTACTGCTGTATTGAACAGAATGGGATAAAATTTTGAAATAATAATAATTGTGAAAAGATATTTAATCGGGAATCAAACGTAATATTTAAAAAAATGGAAAATATCCTGTAAGAGTAAAAAATGAGGATATTTTGTTTAACAGGCAGTAATAGAGGAAAAACGTAACATTTTGGCGTTTTTAATTCTGTTTATATACAAAGTGCATTTATACCCTCGGACCGACTTTATACTTCGATAACCGACCATAAAAAAAACAATTTTGAAAATTATATTGCATTTAGTAGAATAAATAAAGGAAATAATAAGTATATAATAACTGAAAACTGTGGATATTGAAAAAGCATAGGATGCATATTAAATATGTCAGGAAATATAGGTTTTGCGATCAAAAACAATATTTATTGTTACAGTTCCCAAATTTGAAAATTCAAGAACTGATATGAAATCTTTCTTAATTCAGAATCTGAAACAGGCATTTTTTAGATAATTCTTATATATCATATAAGACTACATGTATTTTTGAAATGAATTCACTTATTGTAAAATCGCTCATTGCTTTTACAGTTGGCTCTCTGTTTAACGATGCTCTACTTAACGACGATCTCTATTTATAGACGATATTTCCCAGTCCCGGTCCCTCCGACGTAAAAAAATTCTATTTAAAGACGACGTTGTTTCTGTTTAACGACGATTTTTTTTACATGATAAACTTTTTTTTCCACATTTTATCTGCAGGAGGGGGGCTTTCTGTGGAGAAAAAAAAACAAGTTTGGTTTCAATAACAGACCCGGAATTTCCTTGATGTTTTTAATGTTGCAATCATAGACTTGCTGCAGTGGGAAAAACGGGGGGGGGGATCTTGGAAGATCGAATATTCTTTCATGGAGATCTTAGGTGCGGGAGCTGAATCACTCTTTTGTCACTACCATTTGTTGTCATGTGACTTACGAACTGTCCGATAGCAGCCCTCTCTCACTCCTTCCGGGAAGAAGGTGGTCATGTTTAAAGAATTCATGGTTGTGTGTAGGAGCTCATTCCTGTATGAATACGAGGTTAGCAGAGCAAAATGGCATCAAAGCGAAAGCATCTTACGCTACATGAAAAGGTGAAAATATTGAAGACTGGGAAGAAAGTGTTGGAATAACAAAAGTCCAATTCGCAAGACAATTTCAGCTACCCGAGTCTACTCTCGAAAGGCATTTTAGCAAGCAAAGAGAAAATTCTTGAAGCAGCACAAAAATTTGGTTTGGGATCCAAATCCAAACGGCAGAAAATTCAATGTGGCCGATCAGAAGAGTTCGATAAGGCAGTCCTGCAATGATTTTATGAATCAAGAACATCCATTAATAAACAATCTGGCTGACAGTATGAAAATTAGAAAATTCACGATCATGGAAGAAATGCACATGATAACATCAGCATGAAAAGAAGTTTCTTCATCCACAATAAAAAAATGCTTTCGCGTTGCTGGAATTCACAAAGAACTTGTAGTGGAACTGCAAAGTACGGATGTAGAAATCAACGAAGATGACATTACCCCTGAAGAATGTAAAACTCTTGATGAAGATGAGGGTGTTTCAATTCAAGATTTCTACAATTGTGATGAATGTGTTTTAATAACAGATTACAGAAATGTAGAACAAATTTATGAAGATATAGTGAACGAAAACACAGTGTCAGACGAAGAAGGTGAAGTTGAAGACATGGTAAACGAGACAATGCCACCGTCTTATACAGATGCAACTTCTGCTCTAGATGTTCTCCGACGCAATATTACATCGAATATGAAAAATGACACATTTAACATTCTAGAAAATCTGGAAAAAGGAATAGCGTAAACAAGGCGAAAAATAAAACAATCAACACTTTTTGACCTTTTTAAAACCTAATTTATTGTATTGTTTGTACTCTTTTTTCAATGTAATTTAAAATAACTTTTTATAAATAAAATAATAATAATAATAAAAATAACTTTTTTAAACACCCAGTATATTAAGAAATATATTGACAGTCCTAAGTAAGTAAAGAGTGAAGAAAAATGTTATTTTTTCACAAATTCTGTTTAAGGAAGATCTCTACTTAAGGACGATTTTTCACGGTCCCTTGAAAGTCGTTAAACAGAGAGCCAACTGTATAAGTTTTATCCTACTTTCAAACGATTAAGTGGTAAACATGTTGAAATCTATCAAATGTTATTGATAACATTGCGTACATAACGTAGTGATTTAACATATAAAAGTGATTTAACGTATAAAACATATAAAAGGGACGAAAAATCCGGCAGATTATTTATCCAGGGAAATCTTTAAAATCAATAAGACAAAGATAATCCAAAATACGATACCACGATTACTACAGGGCACAAATTTTGATGCGCAAGTTTTAGCAAAGAAACAACGCGAAGACACACAATTGATAGAAATAATAAATAATATACAAAACAGTACCAAAGAAACAAAAAGGATAAACAAACAATATTTCATCGATGGTGACTCAGGCATATTAATGGTACGGGACAAAAGTAAACGAAATAAAAGAAATCGCGAGGAACCTAAGATGGTGATACCGAAAGCATTAATTGAACAGGTCATGAAAACAGCGCATGCGGTACATCAAGGTAGGGAAAAGACGTTACAAATAGCAAAAAGAAATTATTTCTGGACCAATATGTATAGCGATATAAAAAATTTTGTAGGAGCGTGTAAAGAATGCAACGAGTATAAAAATAGGGCACTATTAAAACACCCGATAATGCCAATGGATAAAATATCGGAGAATCTGGAGCTGGTGAGCATAGATTTAGTAGGTCCAATGCCCAGATCAAAGAGAGGACACAAATACATATTTACAATTATGGATAACCACTCTAGATTTGCTCAAGCACACCCGATAAAAGATATTACTACAAGAACCATTTTGAGAGAGCTAACTAAATTTATAACCACATTCGGCATACCGAAACAAATTTTGTCCGATAATGGAACACAGTTTACCAGCGATGAATTTACACAATTTGCAGAGCAATTCAATATAATATTACGAATATCTTCAATTTACAGGCCCAACGCCAACGGACGCATTGAAAGATTCCATGCATCTCTAAAAAACGCGTTAGCGGCAACAACGGCCAAAACATTTTCATGGCACGAAATGATCCCATGGATAATATTATATTATAATGGATCAATCAATGAGACCACGGGGTATTCGCCAGCGGAAATTCAATTTACAAACAAATGAGATTACCGGGACAAATTAGTACGGGACAGGAAGAATTAGAACAGCCAAAGAACCGCGAAGGGTACGCAAAATTCATGGGAGACAAAATCAAATTTTTCGACGAAATTTTTAAACAGGTAGAGCGTAATCAGGAAAGACAAAACCAGAAATACGCAAATGTGAGGCAAAGGGCCAGAGTAGCAGAGACAGAAATTGGAGACTCGGTATATTAAAAAAAACTGACTTATGCGAAAAACCTAGAACCAAAATTCACGGGACCTTTTACGGTCATAAAGAAATTTGTAATAACAATGTACTCATTCAGTATCACGAAATCCCGACCCAAATTTTAAAGGTACACGAAGATAAAATACGTATTGTACCAAGGGTGACTGAACAAAAAGCGTAACTGGGAAAGGTAGATGACAATAGATATCGAGGTTGAAGAGCGAGGGGCGTTAGTGTAGATTGAGTGATGGTTATAAGGCAAAACAGTGGATTGTGCTCGGAGGCCGAGGTTTGGAAAAGGGAACGACCGCAGACAGGGGACTATCCAGTTCTAAGAATTAGAAGGGAGAAATAACAATAGGTAGCACACCGAAAAATCGGGGATTTTTAGAGTTGAAGGATGAGACGCGAAGGGAAAGAAGAGTGATGAATTCAGAATATGGCACGAGTGTGCCACGCGTCAGGAAAATAAGGAACGATTAAGGACCTCAAAGCTAGTTAAAGGTTTGTCACCAAGTTGAAATGGATGGACAGGGAACGCGAGGGAAAGAATAATAGGCAATGAACTGAGTCAGAACATATTAAGAGTTGAATAAAATTGAGGAAAACTGAGAAAGCCATTGCAATGTTAAGATGAGAACAAGGAAAGAAATTTTGGTATGAATGAGAAAATTAAGGGTAAAATAGGCACACAAAAAGTGATCAAAAAAAAGAAAAAGAAAAAAGAACAGTGCACTATATCGACGAGCAGAATGTGATTAGATAAACTGTAGATGTTATATGAATAATGCCAGGACAATGAATGGACAATATCCCAACATAATGAATATGTTCATCTGAAATATGGACAAAACTCAAGGACAGTTGAACTCAAAAATAATATATTATTGAAGGAATGTAAATATTTTTTTCATTTAATTTTGATCTTTGTATGTAAAATGTCAGTATAAGAGATATGAATAAGAGTAATGTAATATTAATAATGATATTAGTATTAGAATAATGTGAATTAACATAACAAAAAAAGCATTATATACGTAGAATGGTAAGTAATGAATACTCCCCTCGAAAATGGATCTCAAATTATATAGATGTGAGTGCATAAGTATGTAGAATGATGTGAAGAAGCATGAATATGGTAAGGAAATGAACATTTTTTGGGTATCTCCAAATCAAACATGAATTATGAATATATGTGTATAATTAGGTGAAAGAATAAGTTGAGTTGATGTAACATAAATAGATCGTAGATAGGTACAAAATTTGGTTGATTATTAATGTAGCGAATATGACTTACATGAATAGTATAAAAGATATGAACAAATAGGTACCTAGAACGAGAGGTAAAAAAAAAATCATTGTATGATAGGGTGGAGCGTAAAAAAATGTTTTCGATTTTGTTTTTGCCCTAGTGCGGAAAAGTTGGGTACTGGTGCGTAGGTCACGTAAGCAAAATTTTGGGAAAAACAAAAAATGTCTTCCGTCACCATTTCGGCCGTGATTTTTAGCAGATTTTTACCATACAGCTAAAAATATGTATTTCCATTGTTTTGTATGCAGCTTTTCGCTTTTTCTGAAATAAAATTGAGAAAATAACCCAGAACTCACCACGGGGAGGTGGCTGCATTGCGATTTC
The DNA here is from genome assembly GCA_907164885.2 of Dolomedes plantarius. Lineage (NCBI taxonomy): Eukaryota > Metazoa > Arthropoda > Arachnida > Araneae > Dolomedidae > Dolomedes > Dolomedes plantarius. Next base: position 101,228,725 of record OU015494.1, on the reverse strand, counting down.
CACCCGTGCCCACCTATCCACCCAACCGTATCGGCACATAACTCCTTTGCCCTTGCAGTCATGCCGGTTTTACTCGGTACTCGCATTTGGTTCCAAATGATAGCATAGCTTTTCTCGACTCTGTTAGGGTTCTAACTGAACCGTCACACTTATTTTCTCCACTCACAGCCGCAGAAACCTCTGTTACTAGTTTCCCGAAACGTTCAACACTTTGTGTGTGGAAAGGAAATTGTAGACTCCAAGGTGTTGATCTACAGACTATCCACTGGAAATCACATTTCTCAAATCATCTTCTTTCAAGTGAGGTGCTTTTTTGGGTTGCGTCAAATTACATTTCGGCCAATCAATAAGGTCTATATATGAAACTGCCTCGAAGTTGAGTGACGAAATATTGTAGTGTCTGATTCCTTTCTTTTTTTTCTTTCTTGCTCGGAAAATCCTACGTAGTCCAATTTCTCGAATGGACTGTCTGTCATCTGTGACCATTCACAATATAATTGCTTCCGGGTGGCCAAAATAGCCATTTCTCCGGATAATGGGATCGACCACAGTCTTTAAATCGTTTTAAAGATAGCGTGAGAACTTCATTGTCTTCCACAAATTTCGTGGACCATACGTGCAATATGGATTTAATTTTACTGTAAACCACATAGGTGGGTATACTTTCATGATGAACTCTGCCAGAGTTTGAAGTAGGTTTGAAGGCTCTGACGAGCTAATGTATAAACGTTTTATTCGATTTGCAGTTGTTAGCCAACGTGCATGAGACACGTTCCCAGAGTGTTTTTGTGACAAACTTGATGAGCAGTTTCTATTTGTGACAGCTTGACAAATATCCAAAAGCTATCGCTTGTGTGTGCTAAGATCCTTTATGTCGATTTTCGGAAATTCTCTCGAAATGTCTACAAATCTCACAACTGGGAAGTGTTTACAATTTGCCAATGCTTTCCCAGTAGGACCAGAAAATGCATCAGGGTCACTCGTTCCACCATCCAAATGCTGCACTAAATGTCCGAGTGTCAACTCATTTGCGTGTAACGCGTGACAGATATACGTGGCAGATATGCGTGGCAGATAAACCAGTGCTGGGGTTTCCCAATGGCTTCCCCAGAAAGGCGAATCACGCCGATTTTATAGCCAGCATTAACGACTGTTCCATCGCACCCTATTGTTACTAGTTGATGAATGTCAATATTCTTATTCTACATGAATTGCAGCATCATTTGAGAAATACTCAAATCTGATGATGAGGTTAGTGCTAAGTGTCCAAGGTACTTGCTTCCAGGTTCCTTAATCATTGTAACGTGTTCTTCCAGGACTGTTTTCTGGTACATCTTTCCCCCTACGCTCTCTTGCATTAGAGTTTTGTCCTTTCTTCCGTCAAAATAAAGTACCTTCAGTGATTCCAGCTGTATTTTATTTCCTTGCTGATATTCTTTCCGAATTTTTTTCCCTCTCTCTTCTTATTTTATGTCTATTAATTACATTTAAAGTGTGTGTTTTGGTAATCATCCCCAAATCTTCCAAAACAGCGCTTGCAATGATGGCTCCAGCCCGATCTGAAACTCTGGTTCTGTCACAAGCTATATCTGCTGCTGGGTATCGGCTTGATGGTAACTTCTTTTTCCCATCAGATTGAGTCATCCTGGATGAGGATGGGGAAGACTTCAAGTAATCTGTGTCACTATCGGAGTTATGTGGACCCACGTCAGAATCTGGATCAGGAAATATGAGCCTAGATGGAGTAACAGATGGCGAAACATTTATTTTAAGACTTACTGCTTCTGTCTCTTTCTGCTTCCTATCGGCCCATTTCCTCAGCTTTCAGTTTCTTTTAAGTCAACTGCACCTATGGACATTTGACTAAGTGCCCGTTGGTCTAGTATAAGAAAAGTTCTTTCCATTTCAGGAATCCTTTTATGATTTGGGCAAGAACATTTGTTAAAAGAAACACACTTACACAAAGAAATGTAGAACAATTTCCTTTAGTCTTTCACGAAGGTTTTAACCTTCGTTTCTAAAGTTGTTGTTGATAATGTTTTCATGCCAAAATATTTCTTTACCTTTCTGCACGCAGTGTGTCAGCTGCTGCCTTTCTATATTAAGTTTCGAATTACCTCTGTATTTCATTTAAGAACAAAATGACGAGTTGCATACAAAACAATGGAAATACACATTTTTAACTGTATGGTAAAAATCTGCTAAAAATCACGGCCGAAATAGAGACGGAAGATTATTTTTTGTTTTTCCCAAAACTTTGCGTACGTTACCTACCCACCAGTACCCTACTTTTCCGCACTAGGGCAAAAACGAAATCAAAAACTTTTTTTTTACGATCCGCCCTATTGTATATACCCTTCGAAAAGTTTATTGTGTAAGATCACTTGAACTTTAGAGATTTTGTCTTCGTATTATTAAACTAAACTATGGGCTTTTGCGTTTGGTATACAACTATTAATTTGGACGTGGAGAGCTTTTACCTAAATCTAAGTTCTGCGTCAAGCGCGTGGAGTTTCCCGTAGTTCTACTGGCGCCTTGGTTTAGTTAATATCACATGAGTCAGGAAAAGGGATTAGACTTCATTTCGAGCTCGGATGATGTTACTATTGTTCGAGTATGGCATAATTACTTATATTGGTGTGAGTTGGGTCTAGTTAGAATGGAATATTGTAAATTGCAGTTTTTTCGATTTAGCTGTGGATAAATACATTAGGTTAAATATTAAAGGTTTTAGCTTATTTCAGTAGTCATTATTTATATCTGTAACGTATGAAAATAATATCATGGTTATCATTGTTTTTTTACGATTCACCAAGTTGAGATTATTCTTTTAATTATTAAGAATCACAGTTTTGGTAAAGATTTTTTTTCAATTTATAATGGCAGAGAACTTGACATAATGAATAATAAATAAACACAACAAAGAACGAAATACAAAAAGTATCATTGTCTCATTCAACTTCTTGCCTCCCAGTACCACTCGACCAAGGAAGCCCCACGGATCACTCCGCAGTAAAGAATATGGTGGCTGAACGCTTGATATTGTTTTGTCTCTAACTTGGTCATCAGACTTTCGGCCATAGTTATTAGTGGTTCACAGAAATAAGTGAACACTCGCAAAATAAAAGAGCGGTAAGTAGTAACAATGGTTGATCGTGCACAGTCCCAAAGACAGACAGCAGGTCTCTTTAGGATAGATAAACGTTTTGTTACGCGGTCAGAAATATACTCAACGTGTTTTTTCCAGCACAATTTGGAATCGAACACAATACCCAAATAAGTAAAAGTGGTCACACTCTCTAATAGAGTATTTTGGTAATACAGTGCAGGATTTCAATTTTGATGCATCAAGGAAAAACGCTGAGTTGCAGTTTTTGTTATGTTAATGGTCATATTATTTTCTTTACACCATATCTCCAGCACGTTAAGTGCTCTATATAGAGTTGTCGTAATTGATGATTTACCGTTCCTCTTTGGAGATTGTGTCCAGAAGACCAAATAGTCAGCATAAAGCTAGCAGTTAACACCTGGGACTAGTTTAATGTTTGTATTAGATCTTCAATGTAAATATTAAAAAGGAAGTAGCTTGAAACAACTCTCTGTGGTAGATCAGTTTGGAGACTATAGCTCTTAGATAAACAATTGCTGTATCGGACCCTACAGTTTCTTTGGTAAAGAAATGAACGAAACCTGTTAAGCATCTCAGATCGGATATTTATAGCGGGCAATTTATGGGGGTAATTTTTCTCTCCAGATAGAGTCGTACGCTGACTTAAAATCAACGTATACGGCTTGGAGAATATTACTCTTATCCAGCAAATCTTTTATTACTTGGCTGAGGCGAGTCACTTGGTTATTTGTCGAGCGATTTCTCCTAAATCCAGCCTGCTCGCTAGATATTACGTCAAAATTTCCAAGAAACAAGTTTAGTCTATTATTTACCATTCTTTTCAATAAAATAACCAATAGTACTGGTAAGAGAAATAAGTCCTTAATTTAGCAGGGAATTTGCTTCCTTACCCTTCTTGAGAATTGGGACAATATAAGCCATTTTCCAGGTAGCGGGGACTAGGTCCGTATTCCAAACATAATTAAAAATAGACAGTAGTATTTCCATTGCACATTCCCGAAAATGTCTCAGAAAGTCAGCATGAATACCATTTTCCCCAAGGGATTTACCCGTTTTTAGACACTTCAGAGCAAGCAGTAGTTCTTGTTTATAAAATGGAATTTCAAAGACCTCAAGATCTTTGGTAGTCTTATTCGTTGGTGCTATTTCATCATTTTGCCATTTTTTCGTATAAAAGCTTGACAGTTTCCGAGCAAATAGTTGTTTCTTTTGGGATTTAGAGTAAAACTTTCCAAAGGCATAAGCAATCTAAATATCATTATGTAGAGTTCAGTTGTTCGAATGGATTGGCCGTTTTAAGGGGAAGGAAACCTCATTTTGAATGTTAGCAAGGAATCTGTATGTTTTTATATTGTCGTCCTTGTAATTAAGGTTATTTATAAATGTATCAAAGGTTTTTCTCTTTTCAGCCAACAGAGTCTTCATAAAAACCACCGATTGTTTCCTCCAAGCAGTAACAGCAATAGGTTGACCAGTAAGCATAATATTTTACCTGAAGCGATCTCTCTTAGCCTTAATCAATTTAAGTTCGGAGATCCAGAAACATTTATGTCTTTTTTCTCCCTCTGGGGATACTTCTTTTTGCACAATGGAGAACAGATTTACACAAGTTATCGACTAATTTAGAGGGGTGTTGAGAAATCTAACTCCCTCAGAGCCAAACCATACACCAGTAGTTGTGTAAAACGACTCCAAACAGCCCTGCGAAAATTCCATGACATATTTTAAGGACTCTAAAGCCAGATTTAGACTTTTCTACACAGACGGTGGCAATAAACTGCCTGTGGCCCGATCCCGGATCCTCGACAGCCATCCTCTTCGCAGATGGGCCCAAATCAGCAGAAACACAAAATATATCAGGGGTTGTTACAGTACCATTATAATGAAGAAACATTTTAGGGTCAGATATATTGTAAATAAGCTCAAGAGTACTTGATTTCAGTAAATCATCGAACTCTCTACCAACTGCATTAGAGTCATCGTAACCCCATCTCCTGAATGTGCGCTAAAATCGCCGATAAAGATTAATCTCCTATCAATAATAAAAATCGAGAAATCAGGCCTAGAAGAAGGGGGGATATAAAACGAATAGACCGTAATGGAAAGGCCAGCCTTCCACATCCTAACCACCGCCATCTCTGTTTTATCTTCACTATATCCGATCTCCTTTATAATTCCAAAGTCAACAGTGATTTGATTTTTCATCCCTATTAAAATACCACTGGTAATTTGTCTAAATTTAGGGAGTATTGGCTACATCCCGTAAAATGGTAGTATTTCAGAGTTTCTTCCGTAAGATTTGCCTCTTGGAATGTATACATGTCAATGTCGTGGGAAGAAAGGGTATGCAGAATTCAAGTCTCTTAGGTTGGGATAGCCCGCCAGTATTCCACTACAGGATGCACAATTCAATAGGGTCCTTAAAGATCCAGGGCGTGAAAGCCGCATGCCAAAAATTATAGATCTCTTTGCCGTACAAGACGTTGCCCGGGGTTCACCACGTGGAAGTGAATCTATATCGTACCCCGTTTTGGTAAAGTAGTAGTTCTCATATTTTACGCACTGCAGTATTTTATATTGAACAGAATTTCACCTCAGTAAGTTTTAAAGTTGTACTTATATTAGTAATAATTGGGTCAGTATCTCCATGTCTTTCAATTAAAGTTAGCATGGTAAATTTCTTCAGTAAATTGTTTCTGAGATCCTTTTTATAGTTTGACGTTTGTTATACACGTATCATACCAGGAACAAAATTTTAAAAAATAAATAACTACAAATCTTAAATCGGGACATGTGAACGGTAACACAAAAATAGAGGAATTGTGTAATCTAGGAGATCATAGACGTTTCTTTGGCGTGTATTGAAAACTAGCTTCAGTAATGAAAAATTATTTACGAAACAATTTCCATCACTTGTCGGTATGTCTGGGGGAAAATATTTACCCAAGATCTTTAAAATTGGTCAGTGGCATCACTGTTCTCTGTTGTGTGGTTAGAAAATAATTAAAACAAAGATTGGTTATTTAATTTCTTATACTACATTTTCTATTTGATAAGGCACTGAATTACGCATTCTTTATAACTCGATTTCAAGCTTAATTTATTATTCTTTTATTTATTTATATTTTCAATATCCAACTTTCCGAATTTTCTGTAAGTAGTTTTCGCTTTTTGTAATTTTTTTCCCTCCAGTTCTGAAACTTTTATAGCCTATGTAATCCTAGAACTTTCCCTCATGCTACTCAGATCCATTCGGGAATTTTTAGACCATCCAATTAGATACGAAAGAGTTAAAATAATGCAGTATTTTTTTCTTTTGTCTACATTTATTGTTTCAAAAGCTTTCGGGCGCCCTGTAGAAAAATCCACAATTTTGAAACTACGGTAGTAGATTTAATTGTGCTATTTAGAGATTCGGGAAGTTTTCTCAGAATTTATTTTGGGAGAAAATAAATCTATCTCATTACAACTTCTAAAATACTTTCGAATGTGTTATATAACGATCTTTAACCTTTATCATAGTCATCCCTTCATTCGTTTTTGAAATTCTACATGATATGCTTACAGCTTAAGGTTTGAACATCAACAAAAAAATCAGCAAATTGACGATGGAAAAGGAGAACTGATCATATTGATTCATAATCATACCTATGAGGAAATTACTGTTCCTCAAACATTCTACACAGAAATACTACAAATAAAACTCCATGGTCCAGCAGATTATCGCGTAAGTTTTTAACATCTCTAATCCACCTAAGAAGCCGAGAATATTTTGATGTGCTTTCTCACATCATAACTGACGACATCATCATCATGGATTATTTTAATAAAAAACATGCAAATTGTGAGTGCAGCATTGCAGACAGGTAAGGTATGGCCATAAGTAACTTCTTAGATACATCTTACTTGTTTATTACTTCTCGAGGTCGTATATAAAGCGCTGCGGATACGAAGGTCGAACTCAACAAATGTGGTTTCGAGAAAAACGCGTTTGAAACTTTTTCACTCGGGCGAACTGAAGAAAAAAAGCATTTTAGCTACTTTTGATCTGATATGTCTGAATTTTTGTAATAAATATAATGCATAACAATCATTCTAAACTGACCAAAGAAAATAAATGTGAAGAAAAAATTAGAGAAAAACGAGACTTGTAATGAAAAGAACTTTATTGTATGAAATTACACCATGAAAAACACATGGAAAATGAAAACTCTCGAATTTTTAATTCTCATTCAATTCAAAATATTATATTAACTCTATTTTAAACTGAACAATATGTTTTACTTTTGTTTTCGTAATCCTCCTGGTCGTCTTCTATTTCCTCAACGTCACCCTCGATTGGCGTGGAGTTAGTTCCAGGTTGATTTTCCAGAATGGTTGTGAAGTACGTTCGCCATGGCGATGGAACGTACCGCAGTAGGTCTCAAATATCCTTTAATTTTTAAGGGGTCACAGGCACAGGGGAATCATAGAGCCGTGGTAACTTAACTTTAGCCTGATGGGAATTGATGGGTCATAAGAACTGGCTTTTCCTATCTGAAGTTTCAGTGCAGTTTTGACTCCAAAATTGTAAGTTTTCTGGATGTAAAACCCCTGTTTGTAGTTTTTGAAATCAAAATTTTACCATCCTTAAGTTTGGCTCCTTGGAGCTGAGATTTTTGTCGTATATGTTTGAAGAGCGGAGTAGTCCAAATCAAAATATTGCGTGACTTGTACTACTGTGAATGGTATTTTCTGATGACATTTACGACATACATGTACTCTATTTAAAAATTAGAGTACTCGTAATGATTCTTGAAGTTGACGTTGGCAAGACGAACCTCTTTATCAATATGTCCAAAGTGCCGGTCTTAATGAAGGTAGGAATGGTCAGGCGTCATAAAAATATGTCGTGTTTCGTTGAATATACCCTTTGGGATTAAACACAAGTTAAAAAATACGAAATTCAAATATTTCTGTCCAAAGCAGTTGTCGCTAAACATTATCAATTTTTAATGCAATCATCAACGTCTGACAGGAAATTACTAATGTGGATAATGCTTTCATATGATCCGCGTTTTGCCGTCGTTTCAGCACACAAATACATTTTAGAAGGCCCTGTTTTAATTTTATGAATACCGAAGTTGTATGTCCACAGTTTCTGTTTATAAAACTGGATACCACTGGCCAATTTAGGGGTGGGGAGTGCCCACTTAATTCGAATGCGATAGCCAGTACCCCTTCATCGGCATCATTTTTCAAAGATTTCATTAGATTTTTAGGAGCTTTATCTCTCATGAAATGCGTTTTTTTCTTTTTCGGGATTTTTAATTTCGTAAACGCAGCTATTCCTTTCGGTGGGACTTTTTGCGCGACTATAGTGGCTTGACACAGAAAACACATAATGTGTTGTTGTTTCACTTTCGTCTTTCTGTCTTCTACTTTATGACCCGATTCTTTTTCACCCCTTTAGTGACGAACAACAGTACCAGGCAAATCATTTTTTAAAAATAGCAGTACGAACACGTTTTACCAAAATTCCATTCATATTTTAAAATGTGATAAGGAACACCGTGTGTTTCATATTGCTTATTACTTCAGCGTAGTCGAGATGCTGCAGAGTCCGACTCGGCTTTCCTTTTACAAAAGATCTTTTCAAGTCTTTGCTTATCACCAGTTTTTATAAATAGGAATTTTGTAAGTCGTAACTATCCAGTTTTCAGAAACGCTCAAAAATATTTTTAATATTATATAGGCCCACTTTCAAATAACATTGGCAGCTACATGACTCACCAATGTGACGAGAGACGTATTCTTCGACAGAGTTCTTTTTCTTCTTTGCATCCACCTTTTTCATCGTCTTCCCGTTTTCCCCCGCTTTCTAGAGTGTCCGAAAATGTATTTATAACTTCACATAATGAGATCGCGATAAAAACCAAAAACAGCTTGCGGAATACATGTGACGGACAAACTAAACGGATTTCATTATTCAAGCCACGTGAAAAGAGGTGGGAAGGAGTGAGCAGCGTCCGAGAAGAACGGAGAGGGTGTTGAGTTCGCGCTTCGTATCGGGAGATTTATCGTTCTTCGAATATTGGATTGCTACTTTCAGCCCTACTGATATACGGTTAGAAAGGACAAACTCAACATAAAAAGCTTGCCAGTCAATTCACTAATGCCTAAAAAACAAAGGTATGTAAACAGAATGACCAGTGTTTTGTTCGTCCTTCGTATCCGTAATGCCTCATATATACTTCAAGTTCATATGGATCGATAGAAACAGTTAATTTTACTATCGTCTAAAAAATCTGACAAACTTTACAACGAGCCAAATACTGAAATATGTTGGTAATGGCAACCTTCCAATTCTCACAACCATCTTGAACTCTTCATTGGGCGTAAAACTCATAAGTGTCTGTTTTCGAAGAACAAAAAGTGAAACTGGAGTAGTTTTGGTGCTGGGCGATATATTTTATAAGTAAAAATTTTCGAGATCTTAAAAATAGTTGAAATACTGGAAAAACAGGATTCCTAGTGCAGTCAAGGTGAAAATTCCTAGAGGTTAAAGAAATATTTGTACACCAGGCTTTAAAGATATTACAAATGAACTGGACCCTAACATCTGTAAAGGAGAAGAACCCTATGATAGAATTCTGAACCGTCACATTCTTTCTCTTAGATCTACATATAATCATGTTGCTGCTAAAGTCACACTCCCCACTGAAAAACTTAAAAGAGAAAAAGTTAATAAACATATGTTCTAAATTTGTTGTGAAAACTAATAACACAAAAATCTAGAAGAAATCAAATTCTCTTGACCAAGATATTTTCTACACAACACCAACAAACGCTTTCAGAACAGACAAGCTGAAGTCAAATCAAAAGAGTGTGATGTTGCAGACCATTTTGCAAAACTTTATCAAAATATATCAACATTGAATATTTACCCGGATGACATTTCCAACGCCAGGAAATCCCGGCTTCTTAGAAATAGAGGCTGATCAGCAACGAGCAATTCGTTTATCAAACCTTCAGAGGTTCATAAATTGGTTGAGGCCGTTCCATCCCTAGACGTCAATAAAGCTAAAAAACAACATTTTATCGCTGGTTACATGATTAAGCATCTGAGCTCTTCTGCTCACACGGAATATCTGGACTTCATGAACTTCAGTTTCAAGAAAATGCATACTGATCAAGGAATGGGAGCACGCCCCGTCCCTAAACCTGGTTAACGTGAAACACAACCAGAAAATTTAAGACCAATGTGCCTTACCTCTATATCCTGCAAAATCATGGAGTGAATGTAACTTAGTATACTGACAAATTTTCTTTTCAAAAATAATCTTCTAGAACCGCACCAGGCTCCATACGAAAATTGTATGATACTATCAAGAAAGTCTTATACCTCACCCCAAAATAATTTCATGGCTTCCAAGCGAACTTTACAAGATCTGCACTTGCAGCATTCAATGACCTGAGTTAAGACTTCACCTGCGTTTGGAGGGAAAAACCCTTTTGTATGCTGGATGAATTTAGAATCAAAATGAAAATACAGCGCAGAATTAGTAGTTTTCTTTTCAGTCGTACAATCCAAGTAAAATGAGGAAGAAAATAATCTAATCCAATAAAAAATCTAATCTATCTCCTCCATCAAGTATCCATCTCCAATATTTTTCACTGTATACTTTGATGTTGCTATTACTACTTTGAAACAATATACTAAGGTAACTTTCTATGCAGAGGATATGATCCCGTGGTCCACAGTCGGTAACAAAGAAAAGTCTCAAGCAATTATCAACAGCCCTCTTGACGTTTACAAAATGCTGACTGATAATCTTAAGCTCAAAGTGAACCCGGGAATATCGGAAATGTGATATTTGGCCATTAATAACTGCAGAGAAATGGCTATTTTGGTCACCCGGAAGCAATAATCTTGTCAATGATCACAGACGACAGACTGTCCATTCGAGAACTTGGACAACGTAGGATTTTACGAGCAAGAAAGGAAAAAAAGGAAGGAATCAGACACTACAACATTCCGTCACTCAACTTCGAGGACAGCGTCTGTAGCTCAACACCTGGGAAGCCTAAAATTTCCTTGTCACACCCAAAGTGTTGAACGTTTCATAAAACTAGTAACAGAGGTTTCTTCGGCTGTGTGGGGAGAAAATAAACGTGACGGTTTAGTTAGAACCCGAACAGAGTCGAGAAAAGCTATGCTATCATTTGAAACCAAATGCGAGTACCGAGTAAATCCGGAATAACTGCAAGGGCAAAGGAGTTAAGTGCCGATATGGTTGGATGGATGGGTGGGCACGGGTGGAACTCGCTATGCAGCCACCTCCCCGTGGTGAGTTCTGGGTTTTTTCTCAATTTTATTTCAGAAAAGCGAAAAGCTGCATACAAAACAATGGAAATGCACATTTTTAACTCTATGGTAAAAATCTGCTAAAAATCACGGCCAAAATGGAGATGGAAGATATTTTTTGTTTTTCCCAAAACTTTACATACGTGACCTACCCACCAGTACCCAACTTTTCCGCACTAGGGCTAAGACAAAATCGAAAACTTTTTTTTTTACGCTCCGCCCTAATCTGCATATCACGCCTGTAGTAAGAAGGAAGACTGCGAGGGAGAAAATTACCCGGAATCTGGATATTTTTAATACAAGATGTATTAATAAAAACATTGGAAGAATACTATTTCATACCACATATTTAGTACGCCATAGCTTTAGCACTATCTACTCTAAGAGAGTTAAAGCATCTTATTATACATAAAATTCGCCAAAAGATGTTATTAAAATTTGTGAAATTTTCAATTTTAGATGAATGGAAGTAGTTATAGGAATTAAATTTGCTGAAACATATTTAGATATCCTTTGTGATAGATGACAAAGAAAATTATGATGACAGTCGATTCTGGCTAATCGGACCACATAGGGACGCAGTCATTTTGGTCCTAATAAACGGCTGGTCCGATTAACCGGATTCTACTGTATATGTTGTGCCCCCTCCTCTCCCTAAAAATAAAGGAAAGAAAAGAAATATAATTGCCAAATAACTCTTCTATTGACTGCTATCACAAAGGAAATAGTATAGTTTTGAATTCAAATTTTTATCACAAGCCCAAGGTTGATGTGACTAATAGTTTTCCTCTTGTTTACTTTGCCTTTCTATGATCAGATGTTTATGGAAATTATTAGTCCTAAATCTTGATAATACCAAATATTCATAATGTTACTGCTGTAACAGCCATCTAAAGGTAGCAGGATTTCAACAAAAGTCTATGCACTACAATGGCAACAGTTTGACTACTACACAATATTGTTGATGTTCGGAAATCTCATTCAGTGAACTAATATCTTTATGAGAAATAGCATATAAAATCTCGCGTCATTCATCAAAATTAGGAATTTTTCTAATTTCTATTTTCCTTCGTAGTGAAAATTCCAGTAGATTTCAATTTTGGTTAGACAATATGCCAAAGAGTAACATAAAGAGATAAGAGAATTCTGAAAAGAAGGATTATAATAAACACTTATGGTGAGGTAGTTTTTAAATGCATAAATCACCTAACCTTTAAGGTCGATGATTGGAAACACATCCTTCCAAGTCGCATGTTAAGAGCTTCAGTTAAATCGAAATAGATATTAAAGATATTAAAATGTCCCCTTATGTGTAGTAACATAAAATTGAAGGTTATGGACTTGCCGATTATAAATTACATTTTTTCTGGTTATAAGAAAACAGTGAAAGAATACATTTTTATTCCATTTTTTAAGAATAAACGTATCCAGAGATTCCATATTTTTAACTCATAATTCTTAGTCCTCTGTAGATTGTTATTGTAAATGAGTTTTTAATCTTATTTAAAGGTATAAAATATTAAATTTCTTACAATCATTAACATTCTTATTTCTTTAACACTAATTTTTTATAATCCAGTGCAAACTTTAAAATATTGTGTACTTACGGCTGCATTTTATTTCGACATATTTCTTTTTATACCATAAATCCCCGCACTAAGGCATTACTAGACACATTATTTACACAATTCTGTCACATACAAATGCATTGTTACAGCAAAATGAAAAACTATAAATGGATTTTGCATTTATTCCCTTTCAGGGCACAGTGCTGGAATATTTTTATCAAGAAAGAAAGGCTGAATTTGCATTCATTTGTTACAAAATGTTTTCTAAAACGTTTACTTACAGGGATCATACATGAGTGAATATGCAAAACATGCAAAATTTTTTTCAGCTTTTAGTTAAATTTAAGAACTTGTGTAACTATCTAAAAAGCTGAAAGACAAGATCACATATTTTTGCATTACAAAGAATGAATTTTTAAACATTTTTTCCAAATGATATACTGAACTTTATGTAGCACTAACATTGTTATATGATGATTTCGCTGTTTGAAACTAATATCAATGTTTGACAAAAGAAAATTTGTAATAGTTGAAAAATACAGATGAATGTAGTTCTACAGTAATTAAACTAAAATTATTCATTTTACCCATAAATTCGATACAAAATCAATACTATTACTTACTATGAATTATTAAATGAAAAAAATTCAGTATCAGATTCCATTTTTTAATAGAGAAATACAATGTCCATCAAGATATGCACGATAAAAGTTAACTTTGAAAAAATATTGTTACATTTGATGGACAGAAATTTTGTTTTATGTACTTTAGCATCGTGGTAAGAGTGGTCCCTTCTTCTTTATCAAGCTCTAAATTATTAATCATACTCAGTATAACTAATAAAAATCATTACAAAATAATTATAAGTAAAATCCATGGGAATCTCCAAGGATATCAGTTAATGAAAAGGGATAAAACTAAGCAATACTATTTATAAAAACTTAAATTAAGAATATGAAAATAACATATATCGCTAAAAATAGCTTGTTAAAGTAATTATTAAGTATTAGAAAGTTTAAATATTCTAGAGGATTACGTAGATGTGAAGAGCTAAAAATAAATCCACTGAAATAACATGGGTAATATAGGGAATTGAAATATGTAAAATCAAATGGCTTTGAAAATTAATAGAAAAAAATTTGAAGTGTATATATATGCATATATATATGCATATATATATATATATATATATATATATATATATATATATATATATATATATATATATATATATATATATATATATATATATCTTATTAATAAAAGAGAGTGTTTGAGTGTGTGTGTGTGTGTGTGTGTGTGTGTGTGTGTGTGCGTGTGTGCGTGTGTGTATGCGATCCCCAGGCGAATCTGTGAAACTTACAGACGTCAAATTTGGCACACGGGTAGTTCAGACTATGGAAAGGTGCACCTCGAAGACCGAATTTTAAATTTTATTCTAGAAAAATTTTTTATTTTATGTTTTGTGCGATATTTTATGTTTTTTTAACTTCAGATTACGATATCTCGGCAAAAAATGATCGGAGAATTTTGATCTTTTTACAATCTAAGACTACAGACATTTCTGCTTCAAACAAGACCTCATTTGTTTAAAAATAATTTAAAACAGACTAATATTTATATCAAATTATTAAAACCATTTTTATCGATTTTTTTACGCCCTTTTATGAATCTACGGTCGATGCTCTTCTTGTTTTTATCTTACAAAGAAAATATTTATATCATCTGGAAGATGAAAGTTTTGTCATTCATATAAATCTCATTTCAAGTCTCTATCTTAAAATTTCGATTTTTAATTGAATTTTAAAGAACAATACATCAACGCAAATTCCCCGCTTGATCCTTCAAGCGCGGTTTGGAAGAACCATTTCTTCACCCATAGGGGAGGGGGGGGGGAGGCTCGAAGAAAGAATTTTTCACCCATTCGTGGAGGGTTGGACCGAAAGAAATTTCTCGCCGGGGGGGGGGGGATTTTTCATCTGGCTCCGGCTGTTAGCAGAACGTGGAATACGTAGCCAAAAAATTTAGATACCTTGATTCGTTGTTTTTTAGTGTTTCCAATCTCTGACAATGGTTGCTGAAGGGAGCGGGTCCGTAAACCGACCGGCTAGATGGGCGAAGCCCGTGTCATGGGTTATGTCACAGTATAAATAACATAGAAAATGTCAATTTTTTTCTATGTTATTTATGCTTTAATCAATTTTTAAATTGAATTTGGTTAACAAACATTCTTAAAATCCCCAGCAACGTCATATGTAATTAGGAATACCTCCAGCTTTTCCTTTATTACAGAACAAAACTCATTTCGGAATTTTCATTGAAGGTAAAACGAGTAATTTCTGTTGTGGCATTTAAAAAGGTATTTTAAGTAAACAATTAAACTTTGAAGCGTATTCTTATCTTTAACATTACAGTAATAAGCATTACATCTTATTAATAAAAGCGAATGTTTTCTTATTAATAAAAGCGAATGTTTGCGTGTGTGTGTGTGTGTGTGTGGGCGGCCCCCAGGCGAATCTGTGAAACTTACAGCTGTGAAATTTGGCACACGGGTAGTGCAGACTATGGGAAAGTGTACCTCGAAGGCGGAATTTTAAATTTTATTCTAGAAAATATTTTATTTTATGTTTTGTGGGATATTTTATGTTTTTTAACTTCAGATTACGATATCTCGGAAAAAAATGATCGTAGAATTTGGATCTTGTTACAATCTAAGACTACAGACATTTCTCCTTCAAACAAGACCTCATTTGTTTAAAAATAATTTAAAACAGACTAATATTTTCATCAAAATAATAAATCCACTTTGTTTATTTTCACTATTTTTAGTAATAATATGGCCCATACTGTTTTTCCGAGCTTCGTTCAGAATTAGATTTTGAATTGAAGATGGTCTTCCAATATGTGAAGTTTCAGGTAAAACAGAATTCATCTGCATTTCTTCAAGCCATTTTATCAAAGATATAGCTCTCTCAAAGATATAGATCTCTTAAACTCTAATAAACTTATTTTAGAATTCATTACATACATGTAGAGTCTCCCTTTTTCCCATACAATATGAACATTTTTCTTACTATATTGCTTACTTTTACATTTATTAGAAAAAAAATGTCGATTTCACCTGCAATGTCTTTAGGTGCTTCGACATTTTCACATAAAATATTATCATCAATAGATTCTTCATCCGTCAAATCATCCGGATCTGGAGGGATAATGACGAATTATGGTTCCTCATTAGCTTCTATTGAGGACGATTCTGAAATATCATCATCTAGGCCATGAAAATACTCCAATGTCTCTCCCAATGTCATAAATCGCTTTTTTCTAGAGACAAACTTATCCGAAATGCAAACAATACCAATTTTCGGCATGAAAAACTAGGCAGCACTAATAGAACACATTGGAAATAAGTAATACACTTTGGACTGATGTTGCGTTTTCGCAACATTTATAGAGAATCTATGCTCACTTCTACCCAGACTTGGGTGTATATAATTTGAAGTGGCACTCTATTTGAATTTGAAGCAAACACAGTTTATACATGAAACAATGTTTATTGAATTCGTTGCACATATAATTGGCTTTTACAGCAATAAGCATGCGTACTACTTGTACGGAATGTATAAGCACAGCTTTCAAGAACAATATATTTTTATACTCACGAACAGTAAGTCAAACCAGCAGTACTGCCATGTAAACTTCTGGCCCGCTAAGCACTAGCGCAGGATAACACCTTTTCAACCTTAACAACCTCCTCTTTTTATTAATGACGCTGCGTGGTATTTATACTAAGCGCGTATGCCGAAATTAGCATATCTAAAGCAGCTTCTTTAATTCACTCAAAAGTTCGATTCTTGTGAATCGAATCTTGTGTATACCTTACACTGGCCTCCTGGAAAAAAAAATTAGGTAACTGAGGTCTGAACGGCTTCAGTTAACTAATTGAAAACGCGTGCTGGTCTGACTTTTTACATAATGGGTGGCAAAGCCAAAAAACCTTCCACACGTTGTGTGGGGGAAAAACGCCACTACCATTTTACAAAACTAACCCCGAAGGGTCCAGGTGACACCATCACACAGTGGATTTGCAGAGTTGCGGATACTGGGCTTGCCAACTGCGCCCTAAAAAACTTATTTTAGTTAAAATTGTCAACACAATTGCACAGCATGACATTTCTTGACTGTTTGTATCTTCTCTACCCCAATTTATAATGTACATGTGTTATTTTTTTGTGAAGTTAGTACATTAGTGGTTAATTGGTATATTGTGCAGTATGTATTTTTTTCCTAGTCACTACATGTCCCCTTCAAAAATTTATAAAACAACAGTATCCCGTTTTTTTTCAGTGGTTCACTCCTTCCCCTCAAAATGTTTACACAGTATATACAATGGGGAACTTCAAACCAATTTGGTTCGGTTTTATTAAAGGGTGGGAGTTAGAATAAGAGAATTGATACAAGACTTGTTCCTCATGAATGCAGCAACTTCCTTGCACCAGTCTGTCCAATCCGTGGAACCTCTCTTGATGGTCGCAGTCCTAGTAAAGGGGTTCGTTGACCGTGTGGGCATCCTTCGTGCAGCAGGTCGTTGGTCCTGAGGCGCTGGTCCGGCTTGACGATGGACAGGAGGTCTCTTGGGAGGAGGCCAACCTTGCTGGGCGGCAGAAATCTTGCGCTTCCTGTACTTATGCAAAGGAGCTTTAAAATTGTCATTCTTCCTTTTGATGACCTTGTGTACCTTATGTGTGCCACGTTCATCCTTAGATGGAGGCTTTGTAGTGCACACTTTACTTTTCTCCGTACATTTTAGAGTATAGGCATTAAATTTTAATGCAGATTCTATTTTGTCAAATTTATACGCCGCACCAACGTGTTTAGTTACTGGCTTTATCTCTCTACTTGTGTCATGTTTTTCAACAAACTGACTCTGTTTTTGGTATTGGTGCTTATGCGACTTCTTGTTTACCGCCTTAATTACTTCAGTATTAGCAGTTTTAATGCTGGAACCTGAAGGCGCATTTTCACGTTTTTTATCCCCCTTAACTTTAGATTTATCCTCTTTTGACGAAAAAGTCTCTTTGAAACTTGCGATATCAGAATCGTTATCATTTAAATTCTTTAACACTGCTTCAGTTTTAGGAAGATTAAGCTTTTCGTACTGGTGCGTTTTAATACAACCTCGGTCTATAACTTCCGAAGCATCAGCTAAACTACTTACAGTATAACTCTGTGTCAACTTTTCATCCTGACTCTCAGTATGGTTTTCATGTACTTTATTTAAAACCATATTATCAACCTGGCCTACAGCATCCTCATTCGGATGGAAACTTGAAATAATATCATCATTACCTAGCGAGTTCCTAATATCGTTTAAAGAATTTTTATTACCGTCAACTAATAAGTATTCACTAACTTCCGTAACGCATACTTCGTCATCTACTAAATTTCCTTCATTAACAGATGTGTGAATATCATCTAAAATATCAGGTATAGCATCAATAATATCAGGTATAGCATTAATAGAAGTGTCAGATGATTTATTTTCTAAACCACTAGCATTAGTATCGGCACTATTTTCAAAAAATTGTACTGTAATTACCTCATCATTCCAGCTAGACTCACTTTCTTTATAAGCCACAAAAATACCCTGACTTTCACTATTCTCAAAATAATGATTACTACTCGGACAAAATAATACATTTGACCAAACAGTTTCAACAGGTTGAACCATATCATGTGAATCAACTTGCCAGTGCAAGTAAGGTGCTTGCATATTATTTTCTTTAAGTGCACTAACTTCATTATAACGCCGTGCGCTTCTATTATTTTGCCTGCGGTACTGCTTACGCTGCTGGTTTGAAACTCGCGAAAAATTTTGGCGCGGCTGTATAAAACTTCTCGTACCTGAATGACGGTGAGGGGTAGCGAAGAAATGTCTATTGTCATATTTAGCTAAAGCTTGAAGGAACGTAACCTTGCTTGTAATTGTTTGATTATCTAAAAAATCTTGAACACTTGGCTTCAAACGTTGGATAACTATTTTTAAGATTATCGCTTCCGTCACCCCTTCTAAATATTCCTCACACTTGGAAATCTTTTCCGTAGCAAAATCTAATGCAGACTGACCTTCACGTTGCCTTAGCGAATAAATTTCCGCTTCAATTTCACTTTGATTAAAGGTCTTTGGAAAAACACTAAGAAACTGTTGCTTGAATGACAAATAGTCAAAAATCAGATTACTGCTTTGCATGCATGTGTACCACTGAAATGCACTACCTCTTAAAGCGGCTAGACCAATTTTAAGTTTATCCCCCTCTGGGGTGCATTGTTGCTGAAAGTAATGCTCAATTTTCTTTAGGAATTGGCTTGAGGGGCCGCCATTGAAGGTGGCTTCGAATGGCGCAAAATGCTGAACCATAATTACCCGAGGAAAATTTCCAGCAGGATTTTGTTCTACAACACTCATTTTTTAAATAGTATATAAGTACTTGCAACAATTTTATCAATATAAGTACACAGTACACAGTTTTTAATTTCAATTATGTTGTTCGTTACAAATGTAACGCTAACTACCAGGGTATATATATTTTCGGGCGCCAGTATAGAGTTTCTATGCTCACTTCTACCCAGACTTGGGTGTATATAATTTGAAGTGGCACTCTATTTGAATTTGAAGCAAACACAGTTTATACATGAAACAATGTTTATTGAATTCGTTGCACATATAATTGGCTTTTACAGCAATAAGCATGCGTACTACTTGTACGGAATGTATAAACACAGCCTTCAAGAATAATATATTTTTATACTCACGAACAGTAAGTCAAACCAGCAGTACTGCCATGTAAACTTCTGGCCCGCTAAGCACTAGCGCAGGATAACACCTTTTCAACCTTAACAACCTCCTCTTTTTATTAATGACGCTGCGTGGTATTTATACTAAGCGCGTATGCCGAAATTAGCATATCTAAAGCAGCTTCTTTACTTCACTCAAAAGTTCGATTCTTGTGAATCGAATCTTGTGTATACCTTACACATTTTTAAAAATAGGAATTGAGAAACATAAAAACAGAAATTATGATTTATCTGTTGAAGCCATTTTTTTTTTAGTCTCTAGTAAACTCGGAACAAGCATCAAATCGGAAATTTATCATGTGCTGCTATCTAAGGTTATTATTTGAAAATAGTCATTTTTTTCCCTTTCAAAACACTAGAAAATAGCAATTTTTGCAAGTGCTAAAAGTCGGGAAATGAGGAAGCAAAAAAATTATTATGATCAATTGAAGTATAGAGAATAAAATAAAAATGTTACTTCAGAAGTACAAAAGTTTGAATATACCTTTAAAAAATACAGAAATTAATGTTGCGTTTTCTCAACGCCAGTCTTAAATGGGTTAAACAGAAATGCAGAAATCGCGTCAACATCCCAAAGTGAAGAGCGCGCGGTAAGTTTACTATCTTTTTTACCTCAGTTCGATTTTCGAACAAAATGTTTCTTTTCTACGGCAGTGATAGACGAAGAATTCAAAGCAAGACAAAAGAAAAAACCAACTGACAGGCGAAGAATTATATACGAAGTTAGGATTCTCGAAATGAAAAACAAAGTTCTTGAAGCTGCAGAGAATAGACATGACCAGTGGGGAGAGGAAGTTCAGTATCGTATAATAAACGTTGCTGATTCAGTTGCAGCTGATGCGATTTATCACCAAGATTGCTTCATGACTATTTCTACACACTGCACCAATCAGAAAGAGAGGGCGGCCTGAGTCGGATTACGTTTCAGCAGCTGTAGACGAAATATCCTTCTTCCTTGATAATAATGACGACTGTCAATTCTCACTATCCGAACTCAAATCTCAAATTGCAGGGCTAGTTCCAGACGACATCACTTTGAGAAATAAGTTGAAACACAAATTCGGGGATGGCATTATTTTTGCTTCAAACTCCAAAAACGTTACTGTCATATGTTTAGGTAATACTGGAATGAAAGTCTTATCAGAGTCTTGGTACGACAAAAGGATACGAAATGATAGTGAGGAGCGTCTACGAATAGTACAACTGCTGCAGCCATAATAAAAGAAGATATCCAGACACCAGTTTATGACAGTCATTGCTATCCTCCAAGTGATAACTTTTTCAGAGATGTGAACAAGGGTATTCCAGAAAGGCTAAAATATTTTTGAATCACTTGATTATTAAAAAAGGACTGCTAAGGCGGAAAAAAGTCACTTTAATAGCTCACGTCATTATATCAGAGCTAAGGCCACGATCATTTATGTCTTCTCTGCTCAATGGTCTTGCTTTATTTTTGTACAAAAAGTTCTGTTCCAAGAATTTAATAACAATGCTCTCGAATTTGTTATTTTGTTCATCTTACTATGAAGCCCAAACACTTGAGATGTCACCCATATATCATCCGCAACCCCAAATGCGCGAGGGGTCATTCTGCCAATTCGTGTTTGACAATGCAGATTTCAATGTGTCGACAATCGATGGCCTGAATACGTTTCAAAGCATGGGGGGGGGGGCATTGCTTGTTTTACTCCAGAGTCAGCAGTGGAACCCGGGACGAAGATAAAGAATTAACCGAACTTACATCCGCATCGACCGTAGGCAAAATGGGAATCATTCTTCTGGAAACGTTTGAAAATTTTCGAGGGCCTGGGTTAAAAACAGTTACTATCGAAGATTTGAATGTCTTAAATCCTTTAGCGGAAGATTTACCCCTGTCTAAGCCATCTGCTATCTCCTGGATGTGTGCTAAATGGTTAGGGCTTCCACAGATAACTGAATTGAAACGATTTTTCCACTGTATAACCAGAAACCAGCCTTGTGAAAAGACCAAAGTAATACCCCTTCCTTTTGTTAATTCACCACCAAGCAAGTATGGAACCATTTTCACTGTGCTGAATATGCTGCCCAGCAGTGTGTTAAAGTGCACCAAAAGTCTTGCATACTCACGTTTGACCAACGACTGTATATTAAAGCTCGAGAGATAGTCGCAGCAACATCCAATCCATTATTATCAAGTTGTATTGTGAGGCTTGGTGGATTCCATCTTTTAATGTCATTCTTAGGCTGCATTAGGTACATAATGGCTGGAAGTGGGTTAAAAGATATACTCACTTTGATTTATGCACCTACGTCAGCAGAAAAAATGTTGTCTGGCTATGCATACGCTAGGGCCGTCCGAGCTCATTTATTGACCCAAACAGCTTTAGCAAAAATAATTTTTGACGGCATGGACATATCGGATTTGGAATGCAAAAATCTCCGTGAGTTGTTTCGAGATTTTGTTACTGAAACACCATCGCAAGAAACCTTAATCACACACACTCAAATACAAGACATCGAAATTAAAACGAGGGAGACTTTGGAGCACCTGAAAAAGAAAGGCCCAATTGCCTGTGGGGCTGGAAGCGTCAAAAGAAAATTCTTGTGCCATCACAACTATGGATGCAGTAGCTCCCGATTCAGTTTCAAACATGGTGTTTTGCAACTGTAAGACTGACTGTGGAGTAAGATGCGGATATCGGAAAGCAGGCATCAACTGCACAACGGCCTGCAATAATTGCAATGGGGTATGCCATAATGGCATCAGCCCTGTTGATGATGACGATCGAATGAAAGAAGTTGATGAATGGGCCGATGCTAGCGGATCCATAGACGATCTATACATGCCTGACGAAGGGGAGAATCCCGTACCGAAAAAAGCCCGTAAATTCTGAAGTAGATAAGCTTTAACAATTATTCGCAATGGAAATCTGATAGTAAATACCCCCAAGTTTACTACATTTATGTATAAAATTAGTAATTATTAATTATCTACATAGCCAAAAACATTAAAGTCTATTTTCTAGTGTTTAAAGAATGCCGAAATGTGGGAGAGGTTAGAAATTCAGGTTAGAAGAGGGCCTGCAACGAGACTTTAAAGCTACCTCCATTATCAACGCTCATTTTATAGTCAATATCTTCGTTCCTGTTAGTTTTACGACAAAAATGTATAAAATAGTTTTTGCACATAATTTAATGTTTTTTCATTTTTGAAATAAACTTTTTTCACGTAAAGTTAATATTTCCCTAGTTATTTGAAAAAATACAAATAACCTTCCCATTTAGTGTAAAACTAATTTGGCTAATTATGGTATGCACATGAGCGGGTATTTTCCCCACCGCGATGGGGAACCGCACTTGCTCGTCCCAGGTGTGATAGTGCGCTCTTTTCAAAGTCAATTATCTTTGTTTCTGTTAGACATAAAAAAATGTTATGAATGATTTTTGTTCATAATTTAATGCTCTTTAATTTTTGTATTTAATTATTTTTTATAAAATCAATATTTTTAAAGTTATTTCCAAAAAACCCAAAAAGTGTATACATTTTCCAAGATGGCGGCGAAAGCTCAAGTCTGATCGGTGGGGACTTTTAGTATGTTCATTAGCATGCCTAAACAAACATCTCCACCAATTTTCAAACCTTTCATATTTTTTTAGCCATAAATCCTATTTTGACTGGGCTATAGTGCAGACTATGGGAAGGTGCACCTCGAAGCCCGAATTTTAAATTTTATTCTAGAAAATTTTTTATTTTATGTTTTGTGCGATATTTTATGTTTTTTTAACTTCAGATTACGATATCTCGGCAAAAAATGATCGTAGAATTTTGATCTTTTAACAATCTAAGACTACAGACATTTCTCCTTCAAACAAGACCTCATTTTTAAAAAAATGATTTAAAACAGACTACTATTTTCATCAAAATAATAAATCCACTTTTTCGAGAAATTTACTCACGTTTTACCATCTACGGTCGATACTCTTCGTGTTTTATCTTATAAAGAAAATATTTACATCATCTGGAAGATGAAAGCTTTCTCATTCATATAAACCGCATTTCAAGTCTCTATCTTAAAATTTCGATTTTTAATTGAATTTTAAAGAACAATACGTCAACGCAAATTCCACACTTGATTCTTGAAGCGCGGTTTGGATGAAGAACCATTTTTTCATCCACATGCGAGGGGGAGGGGAGGAAGGCTCGAAGAAAGAATTTTTCGCCCATTCGTGGAGGGTTGGACCGAACAAAATTTCTCGCTCGGGGGGGAGAATTTTTCTTCTGGCTGTGACTGTTAGCAGGAAGTGGAATACGTAGCCACAAAATTTAGATACCTTGATTCGTTGTTTTTTAGTGTTTCCATTCTCTGACAATGATTGCTGAAGGGAGCGGGTCCCTAAACCGACCGGCTAGAAGGGCGAAGCCCGTGTCATGTGTTATGTCACAGTATAATAACATAGAAAATGTCAATTTTTTCTATGTTATTTATACTTTAATCAATTTTTAAATTGGTTTTGTTAACAAACATTCTTAAAATCCCGGGCAACGCCATCTGTAATTAGGAATACCTCCAGCTTTTCCTTTCTTACAGAACAAAACTCATTTCGGAAGTTTCATTGAAGGTAAAACGATTAATTTCTGTTGTGGCATCTAAAAAGGTATTTTAAGTAAAAAATTAAACTTTGAAGCGTATTCCCATCTTTAACATCACAGTAATAAGCATTACATCTTATTAATAAAAGCGAATGTTTGCGCGCGTGTGCGTGTGTGGGCGGCCCCCAGGCGAATCTGTGGCGCCTGAATTTCACGAGCTTACAGCCGTGAAATTTGGCACACGGGTAGTGCAGACTATGGGAAAGTGCACCTCGAAACCCGAATTTTAAATTTTATTCTAGAAAAATTTTTTATTTATGTTTTGTGGGATATTTATGTTTGTTTTTAACTTCAGATTACGATATCTCGGAAACAAATGATCGTAGAATTTTGATCTTTTTACAATCTAAGACTACAGACATTTCTCCTTAAAAGAAGACGTCATTTGTTTAAAAATAATTTAAAGCAGACTAATATTTTGGCCAAAATATTAAATCCAATTTTTCGATAAATTTATGCACTTTTTAGCATCTACGGTCGATGCTCTTCGTGTTTTTATCTTACAAATAAAATATTTACATCATATGGAAGATGAAAGCTTTCTTATTCATATAAACCTCATTTCAAGTCTCTATCTTAAAATTTCGATTTTTCATTAAATTTTAAAGAACGATATTTCAACACAAATTTTATGTGGTTCTTTCAACGCGGTACTCTAGGCGTTGGAATCAATCATTCATAAGAAATGCGCATGCGCACAAGGAAAAGATTTATTTACTTTTGCCGGTGTTCACTTTTTCTGTATTCTGTCAATTTTTGTTTAATATAGTTACTTTTTAGCATATTCTTTCTTTTTATGCTTCTGTCTGAAACTCTGGAATATTTTTTATTATCATTCTAATACTTCGAAACTTAACAATGTTTACCAGGGGTGTTTTAAAACAACTGTTAATTATGTTTGTGTTTAGCTTTGAGAAAAAATAATTTTGTAAAGGTTGTTTTGGTTTTTTATGCTAAAATAGCACTTACAAATCAAAAAAAGAAACAAAAACTTACCTGTAAGTAGGATACCTTTTTTATAAATTGATCAATTTGAAGTAATTTTTAATGAAATTTAGCTAAAACACCTATCATTCTGCACAAAATCCTAAAGCTAATATTTTAAACTAATTTTAGCTTTTGATTGTGGAAATTTTTTACGTTAAAACATGTTAACAATGTATTAAATATGCATTATTTTGTACGTCAAATATAGTTGCACTTAATTTTATAGAAATTTGTGGTATGGCTTTCTGAAGTAGCATGATTTATTTTTTCTCGATGATATCTTTTTCTTAATTGTCATATTTTGAGAACATAACTTTTTTAAATTAAAAAAAACACAAATAACAGTTTAGGTTAACAAGAATTATTGTTAAGAATTATATTTCACATGACTGGACAAGCCACAGATCAAGAAGTGTTGAAATTAATGGAGGTAAGGTTAATTTTTTTTTTACATGCAGTAATTTTTTCATGTCCTGATTCATAAATTAGAATCGATAGCTGATTTATACCTCATTTATATTTTTAGAATTTAACTTCTTACTTCTGTTTTAACTTTCCTTTCCATTTTACCATCATGTTTGTTTTGCTATTATTGAAGTGTGTAAAATATTTTTCATTGCTTACTACGATTTAAAAAATCTTTTTGTATTATTGGCCTGTACTTTTATTATTCATACTGTGTTATTCATACTGTTATTTTTTCTACGTTATTTATAATGTATGTAGTTTTTAAATTGGTTTGGTATTGTTTACTTTTCAGCTTTTCCCGAATGATTTTCCGAATCTTTACCCCGGAAAGAGAAGCGAGACTGGAAGAAATCAGACAACAACAGCAAAGAATAGTTGGACAAAAACCACAGGATCGTCATGTTTTGTTAGCAAGAGTGTTTCATCAAAAACAAAAATCACTTATGAGTCTCATCACAAAGGCGAAGATTTTTGGAGAAGTTAGGAGTCATATGTACACCATAATTGCAGTTTTGGCTGATTTAAACTCTGTATTCTCTCATTTTGATGCCCCTGTATCAGTAGTGGATTACATGGTTAACTGGAGTTACTCATTTTGTTCCATTTTAAAGGAATTAGGCTGTGGTTCATATGGGAATGGCGTTTAGAAACATACGGCATATGAGGCAGATATTACGGGTCAAGTAATAGCCAAAGATGACACCACTTCAGTCAGTTGTCACAAAACAACTGTCTCTGTCCACATGTTGCAGAAGCCTCCTCTACACGATTTCTTCTTTCGGGAATGGCGTTTAGAAACATACGGCATATGAGGCAGATATTACGGATCAAATAATAGCCAAAGATAGCAAGTGTCTATAGACAATGCGTGGATTGTCCCTTATTGCCCTCTACTAACCACAATTTTCAATGCCCATATAAACGTAGAGTACTGTAATTCAGTTTTATAGTGTGGCGTGTGAGTGGAACACTGGTGTGTGGTTTTCAAATGACTTTTGCTTTTACTGGAAATTAGCAGAACATTAGCATCCAAAACAGTAATCGTTTGGAAAGTTTTTATTTATATACACAACTCACTACCATAATACTCTTAAAATTTATATTTTAACGCATTTCGGTTACTGCTGTTGTTTCTAAACACACGATCTTCATTGCCATGCTCATTTCAGATATTTCTCATTGAGATGATGCTCATTTAATGCGTGTTTTCAAAAGTGAAATATACCATGTTCTGTAAATGCCCCGAAAATATTTCTATACTGGAGATGTAGACAGATTAAAGAATTTAAGTAAACTTTTGTGAAATTTATACATTTGTGTGTGTTTAATTATTTAAATAAATAGATTTATATTTTTTATACGTTTTATTCTTGCATTCATTTAGGGGTTTATAGTGTTGCCTGTGAGTGGAACACTGGTGTGTGGTTTTCAAATGATTTTAGCTTTTACTGGAAATTAGCAGAACATTAGCTTCCAAAATAGTAATCGTTTGGAAAGTTTTGAATTTAATTTATTAAATGCTGATCACGAGATTTCTTTTCTTTTTGTGATATTTTAAATTAATTTTCCGTCACGTGCATAACAACGAAATTAATTGACAAAGAAAATATTAAAATACAGTAAAAGATAAAATTTAACCACTGGACAAATTGAGATGGAAATTTTTAAACATTTTGTTCAAATTAGTATGTTTTATGGATATTAAATCAAATCTATATATAAAACTGTAATTTCCTCACAAAATATGCTTCACCAGGACGATAAATAAGTCCCAAGGCCAAACTTTAAAATATCCTGGCGTACATTTACGAGAAAATTGTTTCTCGCACGGTCAGTTTTACATAGCTTGCTCACGCGTAAGTTCGCTGACGAGCCTGTTAATATTAGTTCCGCCCAATGAAGAAAATAAATATATTGTTTATAATAAAATCCTCTAAAAAGCAATTTCACTACTTTTTCATTGTAATTATCCTAAAATGTACCCCGTAGCGAAGCACGGGTATTCAGCTAGTATATATATATATATACACACACACATATATATATATATATATATATATATATATATATATATATATATATATATATATATAACTAATAAACTGGCGGTGGAATTTTATGCTGCCTTCTGTTCAGAATGTCGAAAGACCATTTTCCTAGCACTTAGTAAAGTAACCTATGTCAAGTCCATCTTTGGTACAAAGTCCTGGATTTGAAAAGTATATTATCGTATCCAACGTTTTAAACCCAGTTTTCCCAGATTTAAGAAATTGTCTTTTCTTGTGAAAAACAGCTATCCGAATATGAATAGTAGGCAGTGTATGTAAAATGTGCTATGAAAATTATTTAAAATAACGCTTCTTCATATCACCAGGACAGTTCAGTTAGTACAATTTTGGCTTCAGGGATGGAAGGAAGGATTTTTACAGCAATTGGAACAAACAACACAATTTCATAGCTTATAAATAAATTCCAAACAATTCAAAATATAAACAAATAAATAAACACTTGGCAACATCTTGGGACAGTGACATCTAAAGAAAAACGAGGTGATATGCGAGTAAAGTCATTAAAAATAACCATTTTATACATCACTGCAATAGTAATGTTCATAGAAATACGGCCTGTAGTTCATGAGATCCGAAGGTGTACCCGAATTCTTGGCAATAGCCGTTGAATTACAGACCGATGTGTATAACTGTGATATTAGAATTACTGAAGAACCATTTCTCCACGCTTTTATCACCATTTTGAAAGGATTTTCGAGTTCGAATGACAGACGAATTATACTTTTGTCTACATGGGAACTTCTAACCCGAAACTTTAGGAACCTAAGAACGTTATGCTTAGTGGAATAGTAAGGAATTCATAGAATTTTATGTTAGCACCAATCCATATTTATCGTTGAAGCATAAAAATTAGTATCAATACAATATATTAACAGTCCTGGTCATTCTTAAGATATGCGTTTTAAATATATATATTTTTTGTTTTTCGTTTCCAGTTATGATGCTTAAATTTTTCTTTGTATAATCGCAATTTTTTATCTTTCTAATTGTCTTTAGTTTGAACCTTTTTTGTCATTAAAGAATTAGCCTATACATCTGCAGGCAGGAATTAAGAATTGTTTTGTAACATATTTCATTATGGTTAACCATGTGACTGATATAACTAACAAGGATTTATCGTCAGAATTTGGAAGTCGCTTTCTAAAAACTGATTCTTTTGTTTTTATACATTAAATTATAATTCTATTTTGACTTTAGTTTAAAAGTATATGAGGCTTACTTTTTGCATTTTGCTATGGGTATAAGAAGTGCTTTATTTTCTTTTTATCATTTCTGAAAGTTTAATATGTTTGTAGTTCAAACATTATTCTTATATTTATATTTCTAACTAAATTTTAAATTTTACAAAAGATGAATGGGATCAACGTTCTGTTTTCTGTTTGGTTACTTAGAATTTATAATTTTTCAATGTTTAAAATTATTTTCTTCAGCCACCTTACTTTTTGCAATGGTAAAGTCAAATTCCTTTACTTAGATTTGACACAGAAGTCTTTTTAACAAATTTTACAATTTATTGAAGTTTATCCACCTGTGAGTTTTGATAACGCATTAAACTTGTAGTTGTTGATAACACAATAATAATTAAACATCTTTGCGCAAACTTATAAGAACATCATGCTAATTTTTCAGATGGAATTCCAACTCCCAAAATTTATTTTTCCTTATTTTTCAACCATATCATGGCATATCGAGAGGCATTTATTTGTTCGTTACCTCATACTGAATCAATATTTCCATCTGAAGATCTTCATATCTTAAGTGGGGGTCAGCTAAGGATATTTACAAATTACTCGAGGGAATAGAAAGGGAAAAAAGTATTCTACTTGTTAACGTCTAAAGATAAGCAGCTCCTCACAGCAGTTATATACGAGAGTTAATTTAAATATATATAAAAAATATGGAAATAATATTATGATATTTAGAAAACAAGTATTAGAAAGTGTTCCCTTTGACACCATTTCACCATTCAAAGAAAAATACTGATAAATTCAATTGAATAGCATCAGTGAATTACTATATCTCATGCATCCTGTATAGAATATTTATTTGAAAAAAATAATACTACTTATTAACGTCTATATATATGACAAAACATCACATAAGAGATACATGATGGCTATTTTAAATATATAGAAAATGTTACATTTGCCACCACTTCATAATTCCACGAAAATAATTGATTAATTCAATTTAATAGCATCTGTGAATTATGATATCTCATGTTGACTTTATAGAATATTAATTAGATCTTAACAATTTAGGACGCGTTTTTTATTATCGGGTAACTAACATGTAAGTAGAAACGTCGACGCAAAACGGCGGTCTTCCAATATTCTTTTAATATGTTAACAAATTTGCACATTTCCTAGAACATAAACAATCCAAAAATAGTTTTCCTAGAAAACCAATGATTTTTTTTCGCTTTTACACTCGATAATTACCAGAAAAATTAATGTGCACCCATGAATTTCTCTAAAGATTATTATATAAATCAAGAGATTTGTTTCGCTATCAAGTAAAATAGAATAGATTTTTTTTTTCATTCTGAAGAGAAAATTGTGTGTTTAATGGACTTTATTTTCAAATAAATGTAGATTTCTGGTGTAATAGTTAATGTAACATATCAAGAATTCGATAAAACATTATTCATGTTTCTAATTATTTACTGTAATATTAACAGCATAACACAGAAGTTCTTCATCATAAATTATTTCTCTTAACTTTTAATATCAGATATATTTTTCATACAATGAAAACTAACTTAATATCTTTTTTACAATCAGTGGAGAAAAATGTTTTCCCTATTTTCCTTTCCCTGATAAAAATAGGAGTAATTTTACACGCTTACACACTTAATTAATGATGCAATAGTAAAAAACAACAAATATAAGTAGCAATTATTAATACGTATATCAAATCATTTTCTTGGCCAAGTTTCTAGCTTTTTCAATATCGGACGTCTTTATAAAGAAGACATTTACGACAAAAGTACGTAGGAAATGATTGTTCAGATTTATCCTTAGGAAAAATCGATGTATATATAAATTGCGAAGGGTATTGTTATTTAATTTGAGGAAATTAGTTTTAGATATCCGTGCGACAGCTTTAAGTGAAGCGGATCTAATATTTTATTTACTTCGGTGGCCTCCGAAATTGTTGATAATTCCGAAAGAAAAGTCTCGTAGTAAGTTACTTATTTCATCTCTCCAGTACTATTTTATTTGTGCATCGCCCCCTCTCATAAGAGTATTCGTTGCTTTTAAAAGAGAAAAGACTACAACAAAAACCAACAGCAATGCTGTCACTGGAAATCAATCTGTCTCATCGTGTCTGAGGAAACAATAAATCAGCATTCTGCCTCTGGATGCACGAAATAAAAAAGGAATGAACGGAAACCGTGAGGCGAGGGGAGAAGCACAAAAATCA
Source organism: Dolomedes plantarius (assembly GCA_907164885.2). Classification (NCBI taxonomy): domain Eukaryota; kingdom Metazoa; phylum Arthropoda; class Arachnida; order Araneae; family Dolomedidae; genus Dolomedes; species Dolomedes plantarius. The sequence continues at coordinate 101,197,245 of OU015494.1, read as the reverse complement.
AAAGAGAGGGAAAGCGCGAGAAAAAAAGAAGAGACAGAAAAATGGCATTGGACGGCCGCGTACTAATGAGGACAAATAAAAGACCGGTAAAAGGCAACCGCGAGATATAGAATTCGACGCTAGAAATAGGTGCCAAAGAATCGTCTCGGATGTTGTATAGAACCAGCGTTCACCGCGTCTGATTACTACTTTTTTTTCCAGGGGTATAGAATTCTCGGTCTCATTCTTTCCTGCTTATGTGACAGTGTTATTTGATAGATGAAGCTTTTGAGATTTGAGATTTTTTTTTCCTTGTCGTTATCTGCTGGGTAGTTTTACAGTACTTGATTCGCACAGTTTGAATTTATTCGTTTCACAGAAGTTTATATCGAGAGAGTACAGGATACATAGTTCTGTATTAATGCAACTGGTTTTAAAACAATATTTGCACCAAAGTATATGGGAGATAAACCTAGCCGCAACAATTTGGGCTCCTTTATGGAGAAGGAAGCTTGTTCTATCCTCCTTACACAACCATAATATCTTGGTGTTATTTTGGACCAATAGATTTCTTGTGATTCTGCTGATATTCCACTGAGTCATTAATGAAAATACCTGGCACACAGTGAAATTGCAATTATGTCATGCAACTACGACTGGTGGATTTGGGTATGGAAGGAAATGAATATAGATATAATGTTTGTAATTAAAATTCAGGCTGTGCAGAACAGTGAGTTATTCAAGCAAATAAAATTTGTTCGTATAACTACCTGTTTGAAAGAATTAGAAAATAGTTTATGCTGCAGTGTACTAGCCCTATTGGATTCACTCACTTCAATTTTAACCTATGGAAAAAATTTGTCAACTATTTACAGCTACAAAATTGCTAATAATCCAATAAAAATGGTATTTAAAGATTGCCCGAACATTTCTACACCTAACAATAGGATTCATTTCATGAACTTCGTTCACCAAAGGAATTTATGAGCGTTTAAAACACACTGTACCTGATTTTTACCTGATAATTTAAATTTAAAAATATTATTTTCATTAAAAAAACAAAACAAAAAATAATCCAAGGTGTAAAATTTGTTTCTCTATTACGGAGTGCAATTTAAAAAAAAAACACCTTTAAATCCCTTTCAGCAGTATTTGGAGGAATGTTCTCCATAGGTTAACATTGAGGTAGGCGAATCTAATAGGGTTAGTACACAGCAGCCTTCTCATTGTTCTGTTATAACATTTGTCTCAACAAATATACATGTATAGTAATCATTATGAAGCCCGGTGGCGTAGTGGTTAAAACTGGACCTGTGGCGTCCCACAGGTCCAGGGTTCAACACTGTGACTGGGCAAGGTCGACTCAGCCTTTCATCCCTTCAGTGGGTCGATAAAATGAGGACCAAGCATGCTTGGGAACTAAACTCTGGGGGTCCCACGTCAGTGTTATAAAGACTCATGGAGTATATCTATTAATATTCAGGTCTTTATAACTGTCTCTCATAACTGCCATACATTGGCAGAAAAGAAAAATGATTTATTGCCAAAAAAGGCGATGCACGCCAAATCTGGTGTATTGAGCCTGTATTGCGCAGGCGCGAAGTACAGCTTGGCGCATGTCAGGCTAGCTTCGAAAAGTAGCGGGAGACAGCCCTTGGACTCGCAAGCGGTTGGTGAACTTTGGGAGCGTATGTTGAGAATCGAGAGTGGGGGTGCGTGGCATGGCCTAGTATAAGTATTTACTTTTTTTATTATGTTTAGTTAAAATAAACTTCTTTTTTGCTCCTTAAACCCCTTGTCTGTAATTTAATTTACTGTAGTAGATATTGTTTCCTAGGTATGAATAATTTGAGTATTGTAATATGCTTAGCACGTGGGTCAGGCTATATGTAGGGTTAAGTGTTTTCTTGCTAAGCTAAGTGCTGTTAACCTAAAGTAAATACTCTACTTAATCTATGTTACCTGAGACAACCTATCTGGGTTATCTTTCATGTCGCATTGTTACTTGAAGTTAATTCTGTAACTTAATTTAATACACAACGCATTTCATGTTTTACCTTTTTTATGGCTGGCTTAACCATTCGCTAATTTGCTACCACTTGTTCCGATACGGCTTCCCAATTGGAGTCGTAATTTATCGGCTTCACAACAGTCAGGTTTACCACTTCACTGAGACATATGCTGTATGGTACCCCAAGCCCACGGTTACGAAAGCGGATATGGGTACAGCCGGCCCTGGTCCACATCGGACTGTTGCGCCGTGAGTTTAAGTAAGTAATCATTGTACTACTTTATAGGGTCCTAATGGTAACACTAAATCTATAAAATCATCATAAACAAATTAAGGCAGAATATTGTGCAATAATTTGTTTAACATAAATCTTTTTTTTTAATAATGGAACTTACTCAAATTCAAATGAATCAGTACAAATAAGGCTAGATATCGATATATGATTGATGTTGAGTATATAGTGACTAAGAAATGTATGTGCTTTATAAATTCTTCATAAATAACTCAGTTTCAGAGATCTATTAAAGAACATTACGCAATTAAAATGCTCAGGTCACATTACCAGTGCTAGGTTAATAATGCAAGGATATTTATCTCTTCAGCCATATACCTCCAGTATTAGTAATAAAAATACTTATCGTGTTTCTATTATCTAAAATAGACCAATTTAATTGGACAAATTCAATTTAGAAATAACTAACTTATTGGAGATACTTTAAATGCTCTAACAAAACAAATACTGTGAGCTAAAAATGAAATTCAAATGCATATATGATGTTTATTTGTCTCAGTGACATAAATCCCTTTGTAAATATTTGTCTTCCATTCTTTTCTTTTAAGGCGTAGAGTTTTGTGAGAAAGAATACATCTGTGAATTCCAAATTTTGAATAATTCTAATCTTAAAATTTTAACTACTTGCATCGTTCTCCAAATTCTTAAATATTTAAAGTCATAAATATACATACGAACATATGTATACACACACGCCAGTACGTTTGTCATTACGTTTATTTATGTCAATTGTCAGTCTGTTTATTTATGTCTGGTATCTCCTTCACCGTCTATGATTTTCACACTGAATGATTTACACGAGCAACGTGCTTGTGTTAAATTTTGTTTTAAACTTGACAAGGCGTTTACTGAAGCTTGTCAAATTATACAAGAAGTCTATGGAAGTGAATTTTTTAAAAAGAACTTGTTGCTTTGAGTGGTAGAAATGATTTACAGTTTGTCGGAAATCAGATGACAATGACGATTGATCAGGGATTCCGTTAACATCAAATGACAGGAATAATGTTCCGAAAATCAACTGTATTCTGCATCCAGAAACTGGCTGAAGAATGAGACATTTCAATTGCCTTATGCCACTACATTCTAACAAAAATATCTGAGTGTTTGTTCAAATGGTCAATTGTGTTAACGATGCATCGAGTTTCTGCCATAATCGTGTCCGCTCTGATAACACAAGATCAGAGAGACCAACGTACTGCCGTGTGTTAGGAGATTCCAAGCGAAGCAAATGAAGACGGATTGTTCTTTAAAAACATCATTATATGTCATGAGTTGTGGGATCATTACATATGGTAAGTTGTGTGGTCTTCATAGGTGATGAGTTTAAGAATATTATATTGAAACCAAGGTTCAGTCGTATAAACGTGTCGGCAAAAATTCGTCAAGCCAAAAAATCCCGACAAGTTTATTAAAATATCACGTTCACACTGACAGTTAAATTTTTTTAGAAACGTGGTGCTATTCATCGTGAATGTGTGACATCTGGGCGTATAGGCAATCAGCAATACTCCCTTGAATGGCTGAAACATCTCATGGAAAATATGGAAATAAAAAGGAGGAAATTTGGCCAAACAATTCGCGGCTGCTGCATCCTGACGATCCACCAGTGCATTCACCGTAACCAGTTCGTGAATTTTGTGTAAAAAATCAAATGGCAGTACTTTCCCAGCTTCTCTACTCTTATGACTCTAACCGTTCCGACTTCTTTTAGTTTCTTGAACTGAAACTGACCTTGAAAGAGAGAAGAATTTATATAATTTACGAAATTAAAGAAAATTCGCAGGCGGGCCGAAAGGAAACCCGACTGAAACCTTTGAAGACGGCTTTCAAAAGCGGAAACACCATTGGGATAAGTGTTGTCGCTGGGGAGGATATTCCTTTGGAGGTGAAAAGGACCAACAGATTCCAGGTTAGTCCGATTAACGTAAAATAAAAAAAAATTTAAAAAGTTCCTAACTTTTTAAACAGATGTCGTATATATGCATATAATTCGTTAAATAGGTATTGATACAATACAGATAGGTAGATAGAGATATAGAGAACGTATACTTTCATTCAGATTACTTCAGATACTTTCATTACTTTCTTCAGATTTAAAAACAAAATCTTTTCAAAGTACACAAGCTGTATTAAATGTAACACAGCTCGTGAAAATGGAAGTCAGTTTTATTTGCATATAAATAAAGATAACAAATATTTCTTAGCGAACCTTAATTATCAGTTACATTAAATATCAGTTAGAGTAATGCAACTGCTGAAGAGGAAATATATTTTCAATAAAAATATTTTATTGAAAAATATATTGCCTAAATAACACTTTACCGAGCCTTTCAGAATTGAACAATGTTTTTCAAAGACATTTCTTTCAGAATCTGAAAATTTGATGGCAGTAATTTTAATAATTTAGACTTTTATTTTAATAGTCGCTAGAAGCAGAAAGAAATATAATTTTAACCTTGAAAAATATTCGATAATTTTACTATCGATTACTTTTAAAGCTTATGGAATATTATGCTTACCTGAAACAATGAACTTAAAAAACTTCTACCTGCTTAATTCTTGCAATTTTCCTTTCTTGGTCTTTTTTCATCAGTAACTTTAAATAATGCTGTTTAGGAAATAAATGAAATTAAATCATTATTTCTAATGCGGGATTTTGTTATTCCGTTTATATTTTTTCAGTTCTCCTTTGATATGCAAATGAGAAATTTTAATAATTTTTAAAAAATTGCAACGTATAAAATACATTATTTCCTTAATCACTACAGAATATTTCTTATATATTAAAATTGAAGAGGGAATTTTAAAAATCAGGGCAACGTTGTTACAATAAATCTTTAATTACTATATTAAAATTTGAATACGCAACTTTGAAAATGTGAAAAACTTTTACCCACAGGTCTGAAGAAAGAAAAAAAAAACATCTGACCTGGATGTTTCAAGTGACTCACGTGTTTTTAGGTACGCAGACATTAATATTGTTCCTCATTTTGCTCCATTATGCTCAAATTTCACGCCAATAAGGTCTAAATTGAATATCGATGACAGCCCTTGTAAACAAAAAAGTTTCTTCTTTTATATGCAAATGAGAAATTTCAATAATTTGACTATTTAATAGCAAAAAGACACTCACCTTTTTTTATTCAACATGAAGTCTTCTTGGATACTTTATTGTAGGGGCATTATTTAGGTGAACCAGCATTGCTTCGTATGAGGGGACATCAGGTTAACGACCAAGTCTTGCTCAGGATTTCAGCTTAAGCCCATTGCACGGAAGCTCATGTCGCTAACCACTATACCACGAAGGCGAAGTAGATAAAAATGTAAAGATAAAGAAAAATATTTAATGTAAATTTAAATATTAATTTCATGATATTTCAATTAATAAATAAACGACACAATTCAATAAATATATATATACAATAGTTATTATTTATTACCTTTAGGAAATCGCTTATTCTTATATTAAAGTGTTCTTCGTGCGTGTTTCAATCTCAACTTTAGTGATTCTTATCTCGCTTATGTTTAAGACCCCCTTTGGATAACCTTCAGATCCAAGTGAGTTTCGTTAGGGTAAACTGTTGCAAGGATTGATGCTGCAATGGTTATGACCAATTTCCAGACACCAAGTCTAACGATTGTCGTCACGCTTTATAGTAAAATTAAAATTATTACAAAAAATGTGAAGCAAAGTTGTGGTCACCAAAGATGTGCCCAACCATAAATAAAGTTTTTTTTTTAAAATCAAAAGTCTCACATTTAAATTCTTAGGTTCTGAAGAACATGAGGCTCATCATGATATTCGGGTTTACACCCTAGCCGGGGTGTTGTTTTACAGAAGGTCATTCATACTTTATGGAAACAAATTTATAATTTATTTTTTTCACTTGCACTTTGAGATAAAATTTGACAACTTCAGAATAATCGTCTGCTGCTCTTTTGTTTTGACTGGAATGTAAAAGAAAGATTTTTTTGGAAAATTTCTAATAAAATTAATAGATGGCTCGAAGGTCACGCAACTGCGATTTCCCAGGAGAAATATTAGTATCAACAAATTATAAAGCGGTGTAAAAAACGCGGCTATAGCATTTCATTTATGGTATTTATAATATATTAAATTTTAAAGAAAAAAATGTCTAACTGAAAGTAAAAATGAAAACATGACTGCGAAACTTCATCCTAAGACTTTTCGAACGCAGATAAATATCAAGAGAGTGAAGTCTCTGATCTCCCCAAAAAATTCGGCTAATCAAAGATCCATTGCATCAAAACTAGAAATGCTGGTACTGTAAATAAAATCATCCATAAAGATTTGATGTTTAAAAAGTTATCTAAACCTAAAGTTCATCTGCTTTTGCCAAAGCATGTTGCTGAAAGAAAAAAAAACTGTAGAAAATTATATTAGTAGAAAAAAAAAAGTCTCAAGTAAAGCCAAAATTAATTCACTCTGCTATCAGCAGAATATTTTAGAACCAATTTTTGAAGAAGAAATTCCAACCTTATATAGAAAGGTCATTGATAATGTCGAACTTCATTTGGAGAAAGCCTCTAGTCACACATCTAAATCAACTGCCGCTTATTTAGCATAGAAAGAATCAGAAACAGTAATAAAGCGTATCCCATATACAGAGGCTGTTCGCACATTTTTTAGACGATTTTGTGAAGCGGTAATAAAAAATCGTTTGCTGCAAAAGAAATAATTGCAATTGTACTATGTTTTTAAAAGTCAAAATTATCGTCTGCGGCTTGAAAGTTTTGTTTTTATTCAAAATCGCGTTTTTAACAAAGCAGTGGTTCGAAGGCTACATTTATGCTCTTTCCGAAGAGAAATATGCATACTCCGTTGTCCAAAAACGATGTGAGAGTCATGGTTTTGTGATATCTAAAGCGTCGATAGGTAATATCGTCAACAAGAAATGAAAAAAACGTCAAATTGGAGCCTCAAGTGGGACAAAAATTCCAAACAAGTATCCAAGGAAAAAACGGACATCTACGACTATTGCAAAGGTACGTTGTTTAATGTTAAAAGAAAATCCCCCTAGTTAAAGGACAGTTGCAAAATCATTAAAATACTCGGTGTCCACTGTAAACAAAATGATAAACGTTGATTTAAATCTTAAGAAAGCGGAAAAACACAATGTGCATCGTCTTCTTCCAAATCATATCGCTGAACGCAGGACACGCTGCAGAATTCTATATGAGAAACACTTATCCAAAGAAAAATGGAAAAAATTGTCACAATAGATGAATCATGGGTGTATTTAAATGATTGCAACAAAAAAAGTGCCATTTATTATCATAAAAGAGGAGAAAAAAAATTTAAGTACATGGTTCAAAGAATCGAAAGAAAGTTTTTCTAAAGAATTTATGATTGTTGCTGGGTTTTATTTAAAATGGCAAGTTAAAAATAAAGAGAGTGGAAAAAATGTCAAGATTAACTCCAAATACTATCAGGAACATATTTTATCGCCAATTTTTCTGAATGAAATACCATCGCTTTACCCACAGTGCCATCAATCTGTGAGACTCCATCAGGACAAAGCTAGCAGTCACACATCAAAATCCACTGTAAATTTCCTAAAAGAAATGGAACAAAATACTGGTATCAAGGCCATACACTGATATCTGCCCTTCACTGATATCCCTACTAAATCTCCCGATGTATCACCTATGGATTTTTGTGCTTTCGGACTTTTAAAATCTGCATTATCCAAACGTCGTCCCAAAACCCTTACAGGACTCTGGAAAGCTGTTCAGGAGGAATGGGATAGAATACCTCTTCTGACACTTCAAAAGGCATTATTATCCTGGAAATTCTGGTGTCGAAAGATAGTTCAGAATAAGGGATGTCAAATAGAACATTTAAAACACAAGAATTTTATGTAATTTAGTTTTGTGAATACAATATACATCGTCTAAAAAATGTGTGAACAGCCTCTGTAGTGAAATACCTGTAAAATCCCCTGATGCTTCTCCAAACGACTATTGTGCTTTTGGTTTATTAAAACAAGCCTTAGAAAAACGGCATACAAGAACACTGAACAGACTTTCGAAAACGGGACAAGAGGACTGGCGTAAAATTGACATGGTAGTACTAAGAAAAAGTTTAATTTCATGGAAAATTCAAGCTAGAGCTATTGTGAAGGACCATGGGTATCAGATAGAAGCAAATAACCGAAGCAAAAATTAAACCGAACGCGACCTGACTATTCAGTAAATATTCTAGGTTTTCCTAAAATAGTTCAGTAATTGTATCCCAAAATCATCTTAAAAATTTGGTTTTTAAATTTAATTTTATTAGTTGTTCTACTGCGACATGATTTAAAAAAATGTTTTTGAAGATGTTATTAGGTAGCAAAAAAGAATAGGACTTTCTGAAACAGTTTCTTTTTATTAGATAGCATTTATTTCCTTAAATGATTTTACCCAAAAATTTTTGATAGTGAAAGATAATTATATTGTTGGACGTATGAAGTCTGCTGACATTTCCATGGCCAGAATATAATTAGTTCTATCAGTCTTGGAAAACAGTTGTTGATGTTAAGTGAAAGCAACCATTAAACATACTAAGACTGTTTATCTAGTATTAAAACTCTCCATTCGTGTAAGGTGACACTTAAGACATAGAAAGCTTGATTTTATAAGAAGGACGTAAATTTTTACATTTTATTTGCATAACTGATACGTAGTTTCCTAAAATAGAGATTAAATGTTTTTTAAGATGTACATTTTAGATAACATGTTTAATAAAATATTTAGATACCGTTTTCTCTCAAATATAATACATTGATATTAATAAAAAAATAACTGCCATATCTTTAAGTTTGGAATATTAATTAAAAAAATTTCTTATTAAAGTTCACATTGCGTTTTTTGAGAACCCTTTTATTAAAAAATTCTTGTTTTAAAAAACAATAGTAAAAAAGTATTAGAATAAAATATAGTGAGTTAAATTGTCCTTTTCATATTAATGGAATTTTACGTTTTAAATACATAATATTAAGTTTTTTGATTGAAAATCAACATAGAGTTTCAAAAAATATGATTAAATAAAAACACTTTTTGTTCAAAATATTGCATATAGATGCTTCTATAAAGTAATTAGTTCATTCAAGAAGTGTATATATGTATATAATTTGTATTTATATGAATTCTCTTTTTTTCATATAAATGATACCAAAAATATCCTCCGCGAGCAAAATAATCTATATATATATATATATATATATATGTCAGGCGTTGGGTTTGCCTGCCATAACATTTTTAAATGCAGTCATCATCCATTAACGTTGGTGGCGAGTGAGATACAAATAGAACAACATCTCAGTCCACACTTTAAATTACTTTATTAACTTCTTCTTTAAGAGCATCACTCTCCAAGTCTTTTCCCCTAGTTTGCCATTTTTAACATTCGGTGACGCCGAGAAGAATGCGACCGCATGCAGTGAGCTCCGAAATCAATGTCCGTAGTTCTAAGTAAAAATCGCTTGTCTACTCTCATGGCACTTGCGCAGAGCCCAATCTGGAATTTTCTAGAAGCATGCTTCCCTCCAAACCTATAAAGTATCTAAAAATAAGTTCCCCAATGGAACTTCATTTACCTCGAACCGAGATCATCCTTAAAACGGGGAATAGCCTTTTTTTTTCACCGGCACTCAGTCTGAAATATGAAAACTAGTGGCTTTTTCGCGCCACGAAAATGATTAATCCCGAAGACCCTTTTAAATTTAGCTTAATTATTCCTTTCCTCAATTAATTCCAGACATATAAATAAAACGCGTAGGTATGCTGCACAAAAATTGAGGATATCTCTACACTCCGAATGGCAACGGCTGCAACTAACGGATGTAAACATTAGCGGCCGGCTGCTATTTAAAACCGCGTGTGTGTAGTAGCGTTTTTGTTACAACCGCAGATATTTTGACAAAATATGTTTAGACCTATCAAATCCAGTGTTTAGTCATGGACAGTTGTATGTAGGTTTATCTAGAGTCCATTCTTTTGATTCTGTCACTGTAGTATCACCAACTTTTGAAATACTCAACTGTGTATATCAAGAAGTTTTATGAATATCATAGTTGTAATCCACACTCTATTTTAGTACTTGCTGAATTTTTACTCCATTTTAAAAGTGAAGAAAATTTCCCAACAATTTATTATTTCATATGATTAAGTGGAGATATCGGAATTATGAACAATAGAAAATACAGAGAGTGATGTAATCGTCACTATGTTTTAGTACTTGCTGAATTTTTACTTCAATTTTTAAGTGTAAAAATTTTTCCCTAACAATTTCTTATTTGATGTAATGATAAAGTGTAGATATCTTAATTTTGAAAATTATACATACAGAGAGGGATGCAATCTTTAAAATCATTGGTGTTGGGTTTCTCAGTCTTATCTTTAACTCTGTTCTGAAGTAATGGAAATTCACATTTTTAATCACGATGTTTTAGAATCACTCTTATAGTGAATTTAGCAATGATTATAAATTTTTTGGCTGAATTCCCACTACCCCTTAACAACGTATATTTATGATGACGGGTAATGGTAACATTCCTTACGTAGGTTACTTTCAGTTGAGTTGTTTTGCAAAAGAAAATATAAAACTGAAAGCGACCATGCTGGTCGCGCAGCGGCTAGTTAGATTAATTTTAAGTGAATTTGAGAACAAAACCGTTAGTACATTTAATAAACACTCAATTACACAATAAATTAAAAGGATGGCCACATTTTCCGAACTAATTAATAATTAATAGTCGCACAGAGGAGTATAATGTGTGATTATCACACTGAACAATTAATTCACTAATGCGAGTGTAATCGAAACTCTTTGATACAAATATGGGCGACAACCGAAAATTACAGGAAAAAAGGTTTCGGAGGTTGGAATCTCCCGAAATCGAAAGGAACTTGAGAAGTTTTCTAACCACTAGATCACACACGGAACACACTGTTAACGAAGATAACAGATAGAGTAGGAAAACTGAGAAAAAGAGGAAAAATTGAGCAGAGAAGACGGAGTAATTTACAGGATTAAAGATAAAATAAAATAGACCAAGTACATTCAGATATATTTACAGATAAAGATAAAGGAGACATCATTAACTAAAGAGGAGAAATTATTACACAAAAAAAATCAAGAAAATCTCATTCAAAAGTGGACTTAGTATGATGAACAATTAATTTTTGCACCAGAGAATTGAAATTTAAGTAAGCATTTCTAGGAGTGTTTGGCTATGATTGATTGAGTAAATTCTGGAATTTCAACTTACTAGAATGCTATTTTAGGCTCGTATCAAAGGTTTGTTTGATTTCACCCACATAGGACAAATTACAGTACCATAAGTTATGTCATATATACCACCCCTACAAAATTTGGGTATTGGTGTTTTCACAGGGGGAAACTCGAGTTCGTTAACAGGTTTAAATACAACTTTAGTCTTCAAACAAGACAAGGTTTTTCTTAAATTGAAAAACATGGGTCATAAAATGGGAAACAATTAGTACTCTGCACCTTTTATAAAGTTATTTCGTAAAACTGTAAAATAATTTCCAAGAATAAGGTACTTTGAATCATCATAAATGGATAATTTCGTAATTATGGTTATACTCTAAAATTGTTGTTAAATTTTAATCATGTAGTTAAATACGTGATTAAAATTTTAAATGTTTTAAGTATTTTTAAATAAAAGTAAATGTAGTCATTAAAATTATTTTATAATATCATGTAGTCCAAATTGTTAAGAATATTCTCCCTTTAGTGTGACTGTAGGCGAGAAAAAAGCAATTAATCGAAAATGGTCGTATTAAATAGCATTTCTTACAAGGCTCGGTATTTTATTGCCTATTAAGTCCTGAATCGAAACATAAGTTCATATCAGTTAGTTTCCGAAACCACTTTCCTAAGTACTGAGTATTTTGCTTATTTCTTCGTACAAGATGGGTATATAGACTATTGTTATATTTCCCGTCCTGTAAGAGACGCCAATAAGAAGAAATAGCATTATTTGAAGGAGACTTTCCCCTAAGGTTTACTAGAACGGTTCTTACTATTGTATGATAGATGTATATTTGTTTATGCTTTTCTGTATCATTAAGAAAGCTACTAATGGTTGCATAATTCCCACAGAACAGTTTATTGCAACCTAACGAGAGAGAAAAAGTAACAAAATAATATCACATTTGTAAAATCTGCATTTGTTTTTTTAATATACAACAATAGGATACATTACGTGTGTCATTCGGATTTTCAAAAGGTTACAATCACACACACATTACATGTGTATTAGAGCTGATGCGAGAAAAAATGTGACAAATCCACTATAGTGTAATAAACCAAAATATGAAAGACCGCAATCAGTACAAGCCACATTTCTGCAAGCCAGTATCTGATTTTTTTTAACTTCAAATCATATGATGGAATAATAAAATTTAGCTCAAGGGGCAAAATTATATTTTCAATTGTACAATTTGTACAATTATATTTTTGTTATGAAATAAATATCTAACAGATTTTCTAAAAACAACGTGTACACTACCACACCCTTTTCTTGTAATAGTAACACTCTTTTCTTGTAATGGCAATATTTTGTGGAGTAACTCGAAGTACAGCGTATAAAACAGAAAATTTAAACTGATTAAAAGTACTATTAACTTTAATACTTGTCATACTGTCATGGATAAAAAAATGAAGTAATAGAATGCGCAGCAACACTTACCAGCACATTTGGCTAAAAGGAAACGAGAAAGATTTTTCTCATAATTTCTTTAAGGTATTAAAACGAAAAAAATCCAGGAAAACGAAAAAGAAAAATTAAATTACTCAAAAGATTAACTTCAAAATAATGCATATAATTATCAAAGATTATAGGAGAAACAGGAAAACCCATAAAAAGAATAAAAACAAAAATATCTGAAACAAGAAAATCTAAATCGAGTTGGGAAGAATAAATATAAGAGAATAAAAACATATTAAATCTAAAACGTGGCAATGACAAAAATCAAAGAAAAGGATCATCATAGTACACAAAAATTAAAATGTATACCACAAAAGCCATTCGTGAAGAAATGCGACAGAATATCAAACACAATGGAAATGCAAGTATTGTTGAGTAAGTCAGTAACAATAGAAAAGTCGGTACTCAAATTAGAGGATCATGATAGGGAAAAAAGCTTCTACACATTTACGATAAATTAGTGGGAACAAACTAGTATTGAATTTGAAAAGTCGATGCTGATATCTTCACGAGAACTTAAGGAAGAACGCGTATATAGTGCAATTAATGATTGGCAAAATGCTCACAAAGATTGTTTTCATTCTTCTACATGAAAATTAAAAGAATGGAAATTGGCAATATGAGAAGCTTAAAGAAACATGGATGTTAGGAGTAACGAAACACAAGAAAATAGAAAATTAGCAGGAAAATACCACAAGATAAAAATTATTTCAATATATATGGTCTTGTTTGCTATTCTTTTATCTGTTTCTGTTTCTAGCAATCAGACCCTTCCGAGTTTTGCTTTGTGGAATGACAACTGTTTCTGCTCTCTATTTTCCATCTCAATGCATGTATTGAGCGCATTTTCTTCAGATTTAATGAAGAAATCAAAAACTTTTATTTGTGAATTAAGTTTCTTTTTGCTACTTAATTGTAAAAAGTTTTAAAATTTCCCGTCCCTTTATAGTTTTGGATCCGATTTTGAGATTCTGAAACAGAAAGACTGCGTTAAAGTGCGCTCACACTACGCTGACGTGTCGTGTTGCAACGTCAGTGAAAAAAATTAAACCACTATTTTAAAAATGCAGTGTAGTGTGCATACTACGCTGTCGTGTCGTGACGTGGGAAAACACGCTCTGGCGTGGGAACTGACGCGTCAGCTCCAAGTATAAATTCCCAGATCTCGTCAGCAGGCGTCAGGCTGTCAGCTATGAATACGGAAGAACAGCTCATCGAGCATGTGAAGAAATACCCTATTTTATTTGACCATTTCAACTAAGATTACAGAAAAAAATATGCACGCAATGAAGCATGGGAAGAGGTTAGAAGAATCCTGGAAATAGCTGGCAATATTTACATTTTTTTACCAATTTATTGCAAACTTAGGCTGTTTGATTGATTTAACCAATATTTCAAACACTTGTGAATATCGTGAAATAAAAACCTACGTAAAGTGTCGCACAAAGAATCGGTCTCATCTGAAGAGTCTTCAAAAATGATTGTGCGATTGTAAAGTAAGCAAAAATCATTAATTTCATATCAAATTATTTCGAATAGTGGTAACTAAGGGCTTCTGGCACATTTGCCTGCATGTGAAAATTCAAAAGACTCATATAAATGGACATTCCTTCTCGCCTGCATAAATTTCCGTACATTAAAAGAAAACTTCGTCTTTTATTATCAAATCTATTCTGAGTGTCCTTTGACTGAATGCATATCATTAAAGTTTAATTTATCTTGATCAGATTAATACCTTCTTCTTTCTAATTTAAAGCAAGTATGAAGGGAAACTTTCTCATTTATATCTCATTTATTTGAATTCAGTTTTCTTTTCTGAATCATTGAATTTGTTTATTTGGTGTAGTTAAACTCAATTGAGAATTTCTAGAAATGAAGTCTTCGAGTACTGTACGACAAAAAGGGGGCCTGCTTTTTCTTATTGCATGTTAATTATCTCTCAAACGTTTGAATTTTTCCCATTCTTAATTTAGGAACAAATAGCTTCCGTTTACACAACAGTCGTCTTACTGTTTATACATTCTTCGTCTCACCTTCCAGATAGATTTCAAATAGAACTATTCTAACGGTAAAACAGCTACAAAACATTTTTACTGCATTATATATTTTTTTTTCAATTCAAACATAAAAGAAAACTTTCTCAGTTATATATTTGTTTATTTCTCACCAGATATGGTGTCAAAATAGTTTTAATCCAATTCTTTTTAAAAAATGGGGCCATTGAATTTCTTCGCCTATTAAAATTTCTCTCAACTAATTATGACTAAAAATAAAATCTTGAAAGAATCAACTGACAAAAATGGAGGCTTTATTTTCGTAGAGTACTTGAATACTCTCTCAAATAGATTAATTTTTTCAGCTCTCTCCAGCCAGGGAATAGGATCTGAAAACTTCCGTTTATCGAACAGGCGCATTAGTGAATTGTCCATAGAGATAATCACACCTAATGCTCCTCGGACTGATAATGACTATAAATTAGTTCGAGACAAGTTTCCACCCTTTAATTTTAAGTTTGGATAGTGAGAAGCTGTATATTCCTATTATGTAAGTTACAGATATCCTAATATTTACATAGTTAGTAGCTCACATGCTTTTTTTCATATAAAATTTGATATAGAGTGCGGCGAGAATTAACAAAATGATGTTAGTGTCTGCCCAGTGAAATAAATATTTAACCTGCAATAAATTTTAAGCAAATTAAATTCACAGCTTTAAAATAGCAATTTGTATCAAAATTCCTTTTATCTGTTCCAGAGTACAGCATTTCAACTCGCTTATAAAATTTACATTGTTATGAGAACTTCCTTACAAATAAAATAGGATGGAATGATATTCAGTGTGGAATCCGATTAAGAAAGGATTCAATATCTTATGAAATAATTAAAATGCACTTAATGTAATACACACACATATCACCGATATATATTATTTCAATATATTATTTCAAGAAGGGGATTTTTTTTTTTTTTTACGATCCCATATTCTCCCTTCATACTTAACCAGAATCGATAAATGATGTGCCATTTTAATAATTAAGTTCTCCGCTTCTGACGAATTGTTAATTTAGAAATACCGATTTTATTGCTTATTTAAAAATCGGGGTAGAAATATTATAAACGTTTTTACTTCCGCTAGATGGCGTGCGCTCGCTTTTTTTTCCATCGTTAACAATCGCACTTAACTTTTAAATTTTAAAATCGTCTGCTTTTATTATCATTCTGTGAATTAATTATGAAGTATCTTTATTGTCAATTCCCGCGTTTGTGTACATTATTCTTTTTGCAGATAAAACAATTTGTTTGGACTCAAATCTATTTTCCTCCCCCCCCCCCTGAAGAACATTTTATGAGTGATATTTTTCTTTGGTATACCTTTTTAAAGTTTAATTTTAATTTTTCAATTCTATGCACACAATCGAATTGCATATAACAAAATTCTACCACGCTATGAAGTGAAAGCTTCTAATTTGTCTCATAATTAAAGGATAAATATATATAATTTCTATAAGATAGATTTTTTGTCTTACATGGAGGGCTATTTTGTGAGAACCACTGAACGTAAAAATAAGATCGGGGTATCAGAATTCAGGTTTTACCGTGTAGATGTGCCAGCCAAAGAGAAAAATGCTTTTGACGCAATGGTTCGGGAGTGGCGGATTAGCAAAGTTACCATCTAAAGGCTACGGGAAATGCGTGAGCACGCGCTTCTTTGTTTACATCTACTTTTATTGCTCGCACACTGAACTTTTATTTTTCAAAAACACGCTATTTGTAATAATTTTTTTAATTGTTATAGCCCTTATCTACATAAGGCGCTCATTTAAGTGTCACATTTGAAGTGCTCATGGTGTTCTATGATCAGTCTTATAGTAAATAAATACTTCATCTACTTATAAACATTATAAGCATTTTTTCTTCCGCTTTATGGAGTGTGCTCGCTCGCTTTCATTTTTCTTTCATCACTTGTATACAGAACTTTTAAATTTTAAAATCATTTGATTTTGTTTTCATTCTGTGAATTAATAAATAAGTTTCTTTCATGGCAACATCCGCGTAGGTGTACATTATTCTTTTTGAATGGAAAAACAACTGTTTGTACTAAAATCGGAGTGGCGGATTGGCAAAGATAAAATGTAAAGTTTACGAAAAGAGTGGGCGCACTGACTTTTTTGTTTACATTTACTTTTATTGCTCGCACACTGAACTTTGAAATAAAAAAAAAAGCTATTTGCAATACATTTTTAATTGTCATTGCCCTTATCTACATAATGGGCTCATTTCAGTGTCACATTTGAACTGAGCATGGTGTGCTACTACCAGTCTTATAGAAAGTAAATACTTCATGTATAAGTTCTGTGAGTTTTTTTTTTTTTTTTTTTTTTTTTACTTAGAGACCTATTTTGAGAGAACCGCTGAACATGAAAATAAGGTTTAGGTATCAAAATGGAGGACTCTGAATAAATTTTTATTTTTTTCAGTCATCTAATGTTTACCTTTCTTATTTGATATGAATTTGTCTTTTTCAAAAGGATTAACCATAAATTTCATCGAGTTTTTATTATACTATTTAGCAGCAATAATCTATAATATTTACAATAATAACATTCTATTAAAGAAGACAACCAAAAAAGTTATCCCCCCCCCCCCCGAATGCGTAATAAGGGGTAGTAACAGTTTTGCCAACAACATGATTTGCCGTCAAGTTGCTTCAATGAAACAAAACAAAATATTTTTCCTTGTGTTAAGCAACCTGAAGCAAACCGCACCTATGGAAGAGGGGTCTATCATAGAATTTGATAAAATTTTCATTAATAAGAGGCCCGCTTGGCTGTTCGGTTTTAGGGCCCAAATAATCAGTTAAATTTGATAAATTGGATGCAAAGACGGAAATGCTAAAGTCCAATACGCAATAAGTTGCGTAAGTTAGAACGGCATTTGCTATTCTGAAAATGAAGTGAAATTTGGTCGATTTCGGCAATGGGGACACACACACACACATAAATACACACAAATATATATATATATATATATGTGTGTGTGTGTGTGTGTGTGTGTGTGTGTGTGTCTGTATGTATATATATATACATTACCCTTCTCTGAATAAGTTATAATTCTTTATTAAGAAGTTAAGGGATTTGCCCTTAGGAAATTCGAGGAGACGAGTTGCGCTTCGTTTGATCAGCTCCGTACCAGACGCCGCTAGTGACGTGTTTCATATATTGATTTGCCCATATAATATCGTACGCTGTTAAGTATACTTTAATTTAAATTTTTTAATGGATGAAAGTAGCTTTCTACTATCAGAAAATCATTCTCAGACCTTTTATTAGATCTGTGCGATGTGTTTCTATTGTATGACTAAAATTATTCTTTTTACACATAGTCGGGTTTTTTTTGCAATTTTTCCAGCAATATGCTATTTGGTTCTTTTAAATTGTGGAAAGGAAATATTATTCCTAGACTTTTATACTAATTTTACTCAGTTTTGCATATTTTTGTGTTTATTTTCTAAAACATTAAAACTATCTATTATGTTCATCCATCACATATAAAATGGATGACTACTATTCTGACTTCAAAATTTCTGTAGATAATTCTAAAAATTCTTCAATTATTAAGAATCATTTGAAGCAATGGCTAGTTCCGAAGGTGCTGACATAACTTTTGCAAAAGTTTATACGGAAATTGATGTCGGAAATATCCGTCCTACATCACTAAGATTTCCGTTTCCAGTTATACCGTCAATAAATATGGTTATTGATGATTCCTCCGGAATTATTCAATTTTATGAGAATTAATTTGATAATAGCCTAGTTGACCACATAGTTTCTAAAATATATCGCTAAGTTGAAGCTACTAATCGAAACAGTATATCCCGAAAGCCATCTCAACCCAAATTTTGGGAACCCAGAACTGGAGAATAAATGTATATTTTTTCTCTCACCTTTATAGTGAGTATAACTTGTTCATCCATAATAAGTAAAACAGATAGAAAGATTCCAGTACATTTTACATAAAACAAACATTTATGCTGATACAAGTGAAGTTGAAAAGTCAACTTTTAGTTAAATCTACTTTTAAGCAAAGTTTCATACTTACTTTATGTTTTAAGATAAAGTTACTTTTCAAAGTGATTTTGGATTGAAATCGCCGTGCAATTCTAAATAGGCAGTAAAAATGGATATTTTTAAAATTCTAATATGGGAAATGTCGCTTTTGTGTCAATTAAGTAGTCAATGCACAAAACAGAAACTTTAGTTCATTTTCCACACAATAGAGCTGTACGCAGAAGAAGCTATTTAAATCTTCTTTCTGAACATACTATAAAATCTTCTTTTTAAGAGATTGGATCCACAGTATTAAATATGTTTAATGTGCAAGGTGTGTTAAGAGGTCAGAATTGAAAACCTTTATGACACATACGAATAACTACAACATTTTATGATTTAAGATATGGATTCATTATTTTATGAGACGTTTAAGAATGTGTGCCTCAAGAATAAAATGACTAACTGAAACATAGAGCCGGATTCAAAAAGGTCTCTTTTTTATATTTTCAAGCTTACAGAAGTGTGAGAGTGTATTTTGATTAGCATCTACTGAAAACTTTATAAAAATAAGAAAAAAGACTAAATACCGACTAGATATAAAATTATTGTATTTCTGGTACACAATGTTGCGGGCGCCTATCTTTTACGTGCGCAGAAAGAAAAAAGATTTGAATATTGATATGATTAATGATATTTTGTATTTATTGTTCAGAATCAGACCCCCCTATTTATATTTTAATGTTTGAGAGAAAGTAAATGATAAGGTTCTTACCATGAAAGAGAAATGTTTTTTAAAGAATGTAAGAAATGTACATATATACTATCCAAACAAACACGGTATTCGTGGCTTTATTCAGCTGTTGTTACCCAAGATAGGTGGTAAACACACAAGATTAAAATCAGAGATTAAACTCATGTTTAGCATTATAATCAATTTTGGAGAGAAAAATTCTAGATTCCAAGCTATGATTAGAATATTTCTGATAAAGATCAATTTTACTAAGTTCTTTGAGATCAAATGCCCTCTATCTCAGGTAAAACTTAGATATTTGCTTACGTGGACTTCTTTGTACTCTATTTTCTCTCAGAAGCACTTCGATATCAAGAAAGCATCTATCGTAATGAAATAAAATCTAGCGTTAAAATAAGATTTGTTTTAAAATTAATGGGATTCAAATCTTCTCTAAAGAAAGATTTTGTAATCAAAATCTGAGTGATGTTTTCTTTCCAAGTGGAGTGATCTTCTGCTCTATTTCATTTTGATTTGATTATTCGGCTCTAAGCGCCTTACAGTTAAATTGCTTTATTCAATATAAGAATTGGTTTATATACCGAATAAAATATATTATTTTGCAACATTTAAATGCTTTCAAATGTAAGTGGATGAAGTTTTATTGTTACATTTCTGTTATTTAAATGTAAATACCAGAATTTTATTTCATCTGGTAAAACCCATAGACATGTATAATCCATATGAATATTTTCAGAACTTTTAAATATTCTAAGAAAAACCTCAGGGAAGTAGCAAAATTCCTATAAACAACATAAGTGCAGGATTTAGTGATACAAAAATTTCCATGTTTCAGTAAATGGATTTAACGCAATGGGCGGATATTAAAAGTCTCCATATTAGCATGTTATACAGCATTTTTGGTATAGTTTTAGTTTATCTAATAAAATGATAGTGGCTTCATTTTTATGAATCCCAGCTTTAGCATTTTATTGAATTTTTCACATACCAAAATATAAATATACATTCTGTTTTATCGACAGGCGGTTTCTATTCCTATAACAGTTTAACAGATTTTCCAGTAAGTTAGAAAAAAAAAACCTTTTTTTACTTGTGATATAGAAACCGGTTTCCATACTTCTTTAAATTTTGACATCTATGTTTTTTTTTCAGTAGCAGCATAATATCTAAATACAGTTTTCTATGTGTTTATCTTCGTGGACGTTCAATGTGTTTCTCATCATATAAATACCGGTTTCCATACATCTTTAAAATTTGACTTCCATGTTTTTTTCCAGTAGCAGCATAATATCCAAAAACAGTTTGCTATGTGTTTATCATCACTGACCTAATTTATAATCATCTAACGCTACGTTTCGTTTTAATTCAGGTATTGCTCAATCGAGGCACAGTATTTAAAACTTTATGTAGCATTCCATGGCTTTACTATGCTCCCTGTGCGATATATTTTCATATATGGACTCATGAATAGGATAGTAAATTCATGTTTGGACATTTAAAAGCGTCTATTTAATGTTTAAAAAAGCCAAGGTATTTTAGCTGCTGTTAATCATTTTTAACATTACTGTAACTATCATTTAGATTCTTCAATAAAGCTCTTAAAGATACATCAGTACAGAAAATAGGTATTTTATAAGTATAATGATGTAAATAAGTGTAGAGTCTTTTGGAAATTAGTTAAAATTGTTCCGCAATCAAAAATAAAATAAATGCTGTCGATTCATAATCACGGATACAGTATTCATAACAAAACATGCATTTCTGCACAATGCAAGTTTTGAATTTAAAAAAATAAAAACAAAAATTATGAAGTGTTAAATACCTGATCCCATCAAAGAATATCAAATAAGTCACAATTTACTCAATTTAAAATACTAATCAAATGTAGTATGTTTTATTGATAATATAGATTTTTTAAAATTTTCTGTCTTTTTAAAATCTTCTGTCATAGATATGTTTCTATCCATGTGTAAACAATACAAACACGACCCGTGGTAAAAATTTACAACGCATTCATCTATAATATGAACTCTACACGCGTACAAGAAAGTCGATATTCTGCTTAACTTTAAAAATCGAATTTTCTCTCAGGAATTCTGCATATCCTTATTTAAAATTCACATTATACGCTCTTTAATGTTTTCCTTATTCTCTGTGATTAAGTTCCGTCATTCAACTCCCTTTTATTTCGTTATCACTAAATTCATTCTACTCCGGATCATTATCTTGAATGACCCTCTTATTTCTCACAACACGAAATTATATTCTTTGAGCTACTTTCTTCAAAGAGGAAACTAATCAGTTCTCAAGTTATATTCACTCTTAGATGGACTGTTATCTCAGCTGTTCAGAACGGTGCTAATGCCTTATCCGATAACATCAACGAGCCTTTGAGTAGAGGAAGAGAAAAATTAAGATTCCATAAGTAAAGAATGTGCAAGAAAGATTGTTTATGTTTTTTTACTGCAGCTTTATGATAAAAATTCTTTAATTGAGTAAAAAACAAAGAATATGTATGCATACGCGAAAGAAATATAAATAATCTCGTAATGTTGAACTTATTTAAGATGTTTCTTTATGCAGCCAACATTTTAATATTTTCAATAAGCTATTTAAAGAGGCTTTCGAGTATTTTCTAATTTTTAATTTGACTTGCAGGTGTTAAAATATTCCGAACCGACTTAATTTAGGTAACCTGTATTTATTCCTTTAAAATTAAAATTCATGCATTTAGAAAGAAAAATACCTTTATTTATATATCAGTCTCTCATCATGGAATTGAGTTATATATATATATATATATATATATATATATATATATATATATATATATATATATATATATATATATATATATATATATATATATATATATATATATACATATAGATATACATATAGATATACATATATATATATATATACATATACATATATATATAGATATACATATAGATATACATATATATATATATATACATATACATATATATATATATATATATATATATATATATATATATATATATATATATATATATATACATATACATATATATATATATATATATATATATATATATATATATATATATATATATATATAATGATACGAAAGGAAAACCTTACTCATTCTCTTAAAATATTTATGAAAAATCTGCAAGAATATTGTCAACTTATATTATGTAATGAAAAAAAAATTGAATATTATTGATACTACTGCACTATGAGTATCATATAGAATTATTCAAAATGATCCATCTCATATGAGTATATTTTCTTACTTATCTTATACTGATTAATAAGTAATAATAAAGGAAAGGGGATAGTCTGAATTTTGCTTCTTGTTACTGGGGTCAGTTTTTTACGAGACCAACCCTAGCAACATGAGCAACGTGAAGAGTTCTGCAAAAATTTCTCGTAGTAAAAATACCTACAGCAGTGGCGCACCCAGGGGGGGGGCCCAGGGGGCCCTGCCCCTCCCCCAAAGAAGTAGAAATATTGATTTTGCATTATAAATATTTTTATTCGTTCATCTTGCTTTCCCCCCAAGAAAAAATCTTGGGTGCGCCACTGACCTACAGTAAATAATAACATATTTCCAAAAGAAAATGTGAATTTTTTAATTCTTGGAAAGTGTAAGATGCAAGAAATAAGATATGGTAGCTAAAATGACCTGGTTATGTAGTATATCTTAGGCACCTTAAGGTCCTCTGAGAGCAATATTACATCTAATATGTATTTCATGGAGGGATGGAGGGGGGGGGGGCTTGCTTTTACTGAAATAACCTGTGTTCCCGAATTGCTGATATCACCGACGTTTGTCTTTAGCAACCCGTAGGTTATTTTGGAAACTTCGTCGAAAGCTTGTTACAGTCCGACTGATGATTTTGATCTCGGAAATAAATACACGGAAAGCGATCTACTGAGCGTCCCTTTTTTTCGATCGCGGTCAACTCTATGACATCTAAAACTAAAAAAAAATTCTGATTGTTTCGGTTCAAGCTTAGTTAATACGTGGTAGTTAGGTACTTAAGGGTCCTTATGTCAAATAGAATGAATCCTTCTGTTTAACCTTAGAATACCAAAGTTACTATAGTGCAGCGCAGTTCAGCTGTGACATTTCTACACATCGAAAAATTAGTTCACAAGGAGCAGTGAGACTATGTTTGAAAATTACTTGTTATTAAACTGCATTTGAGTTGTTTTTACATGTGTAAGACCTCCAGAACATTCAAAAGTTACAAAAAGAGAAAAAGAAAAAGTTGAGCAACCTGTGATTCCCTGGTTTAATGTGTCCACATCGGGATTTTTTTAACCTCCAAATTTCTGAAGGTGTGAAAAATGGCTAATATTCTGGAAAGAATTGTTTCACTATAGAGATATTTTCTAACTTTCGACACTCTAATCAGTTCCTTTCTGGAATTATTTTCTGACAAATTCGAGAAAACGCTTACACTAGTATGTTAAGCTAAATAAATAACCTTTGTATGGGCCATTTGCATACCTAAATTGTACGGTTGCTTCTGTTGCCAAAAACCTAACAGATTTACGGAATTAAATATTTTTTTGCTGATGTCAAATATTTTTCGTTACAGCTGTAAGTTACAAATGTACATTGTTCTGTCATGACATTAAAGAATAACAGAAGAGTAATGATTCATTCTTTCCATAGATGGAAATTAAGTTTAAATTAGAGATCCAAATTATCTAGAGCTAATATCAGATATGATTAACTGTTCACAAAATATAAAATAAAATCCGTACATTTAAATTAAATGGGTTAACGATTTAGTACTTACATATAGTTTTGGAATGCGCGTAATCCATCGCTTCTTAAAAAGAAAAACTTTGAAATTTGCTTTAATATAGTTCTTTATGAGGAAGAGGAGCATCAGGTGCAATTGTTTCTATGGTCATTTCACGAATGCCACACCGACTAGTACACATAATTGCTCCCCGGCCTGATGAAGAGCTATATTTATTAATTCTGAATTAGCCATCATTCTTACTTTTTACTATAAATTTTCAAAAGTTGTGTATTCCTATCTGTATTCAATAGTTTGATCCTAGAAAAAATATTTTATGAAAGCAGTCGAAATTAAAATTCTCGTAATATCTTGCGTAATACTCGTCCAAATGTGAAAAGATTAAAATATGCGATTGAAATGTTTTATCATCTTACCTGAAAATGGAGTACAGGGTTAAATAAAATCGATCACTAGCAAAATAAAGTTTTTTTTTTAAATAGTTCTTTTTTTTATTTGCTAAGGGGAATATCTCACTATTGCGAGATATTAAGGAAAGCTGATAATACACCATATTAATTCAACACCCAATGCGCATATTAAGAAATCCATCGCTTCTGTTGACATAACATGGGCAAGTTTATGCAGTTTATTATTATTTTACCTTACTTTGAGGTACTATATATGTAGATATTAAATACTGAACTCCCCACAAATAGAATACACGATGAGGTTTCTTAAACTAAAATATATTTATTCGCAATAACAATCAGGCAGCATAATCACAGTACTCGTTACTAGCATGCAATGGGAAAATTATAGCATTTGTCAATCCCGGTAGCTATCCCACGCACTACAGAAACCCTGCCAGAAAACAGCCACACCGCTACTTGTAAATTCGCCACACTAAACTTTTCTGTCTCAACTTTCAACTGCTTGAAAGTGGATCACCAGTTCGCCGGAACGATAAATAACTCTTAGGCCGTCCGCACACGGAGCAACTCAAAAGAAACTGATAACCGACTCCAATCACAAACCAGTCCATGATGAGTCGTAACCTATGTAATTGAATGGAGCCACGCACACGGAGCAACTGGTTATAAACCCGTCAGCAACGCGTTTGTAATCAGTCTCAGGCAACTCAACGTGTCGAGTCGCTAGAAACTTCAGTCACCAGTTTCTCTTGCGTTGTGCGTGTTATTACACAATCTATGTTATAGCCGCTCTTTTGGCAAGCTGCCAAATGACGTACAAGAGTCACATCACTTCTGCCTAGCGATGAAATGAAATTCTAACGTTTTTTGTTGTATGGAATATGTGCGCCCATATATACAGTCCATTTTTAAACGATTGATCAAAGACAATCTATTGTGACGATATTTTAAAATAAATTAATTTCTGATAGTAATTTAACTAAAAATAATGCCCGGAATAATGATGTTCTTCCTTCCTTGATAGGTCGCAAACTATTGATTTGAATCACTTTTGAGTCGGCCCGTGTGCGGAGCCGCATCACTAACGAGTTTGCAACCAATAAGCAATTTCAGTCGCTAACCAGTTCAGTGTCCTTTGAGTCGCTCCGTGTGCGGACGGCCTTAAACGTCTTTGATGAACTTGGCGATATCCAACTTCTATAATCGAGTTGAACGACAAACCGATCTTTACTTCTTCAATTTTTGCTTTCGTTCCTCACTTCTGCCCAACCTCGCCTCGTGTCGTCTCTCGTCTGCCTGACATGTGCGTTATCTACGCTTCTTCACTTCCTTAACACTAGAACCGCGGAGCGGGTCAATTTGACCCAAAACGATGTTTAATTTATCACCACGCGAAAAGTATCGATTGAAAAAAAAATTCCTTTTATGACTTTTAATATTTTAAGGTGAACAACAATTTACCAAATTTAAAAATTCGTAACATAAATAATTTTCCGATTATTAACACTTATACCTAGAACCGCGGAGCGGGTCATTTTGACCCGTAAGAAATGTTAATGCACAAATAACGAAAAACAGATTCATTTTCTCGAACTGTAACTGTAAAATACTTCTACCCCACCCTAGAATTCCTCAAATGGACTTTACCAGAGGGGGGAATAGTGAAGGTTTTGAAGTCAAGGTCATTATATTATGTTTGAAGCACAAACTACTTTCTTATGCAGTGAAAAATTACTGCGAATATTTAGAAGACTTTTTGAATTTGCTTTTATTCTGTAATTAGTATATGTATAAAAACTATGTCACGACGCCGTAATCTTGTTGTTCAGGAAGCTTTAGAATATTTGAAACAATTATCTGAAAAGGATTCAGAAGGTTCGAAAAAAGAAGGTTTCTCAAAATTTGATTTTGAGCAGTGAGGATGAATACCTGCCTGCTAATGAAGAAAATTTGGATTCGGATGAAGAAAATGAAAGTGAAGATGACTCTGGAAATGCTCTAACAATCGCTGGTCCTTCTCATCGCAATACTGATGATAATTTATAAAAAATAAAAATAAGACTTTCCAAGAAAAGATACAGACACGCAAAGAAATTTGAAAAAGAAATCGACAATAACATTCAAAGTTGGAAATAATGCAGATGGCAAAGATGGGACAATTTGGAATGTCGCTCAATTAGGAACAGACGATAGAGGAAGAAAATCAAAGTGTAATATTTTGAAAGAAGTTGGGGGTCCAACACCACATGCTAAACGCAATGTTATCGACAGCAGTTCTTCAAGTGCTTGGAGACTTTTTACAGATGAAGGATATTCAAACACATAAAGAAATGTACTGAAGATGAAGCTCATCGGCAGATTCATGAAAGAGAAATGGAATATAACATTAGAAGAACTAGATGCTTTTATATAAATTTTATATGCAAGTGGTATAT
Source organism: Dolomedes plantarius (assembly GCA_907164885.2). Lineage (NCBI taxonomy): Eukaryota > Metazoa > Arthropoda > Arachnida > Araneae > Dolomedidae > Dolomedes > Dolomedes plantarius. The sequence continues at coordinate 101,169,807 of OU015494.1, read as the reverse complement.
ATTGTGCAAAAGGACTTGAACTGGATAGCTTGTGGTCAAAGGACTGAGGATCACCATTTTTCCAAAATAAAATCTCAAAAGACCAATTTTGTGAAATAATGGGATTTTTACGCTTCGACATAAAATCAACAAGATCAAGGCGTCTAGAGACAGACAAATTTGCCCTTATTTCGGATATCTGGAATCATTTCATGGAAAATTGAAGACTAACTATGCACCAAGTCCTAATATAACTGTAGATGAACAGTTATTTTCTACAAAAGCTAGGTGTAGGTTTATAGAATACATGCCAAACAAACCAGATAAGTGTGGATTCAAGTTCTGGTTTGCTGCAGATGTTGACTCAAAATATATGATAAATGGATTCCCGTATCTTGGAAAAGATAACCAAAGTCCATCCAACGTTTATCTTTCTAAACATGTAGTGCTGCGACTAATAAGTCCATATGAGAACAAAGGCAGAAATGTCACTACGAACAACTTTTTCACAACACTGAAGCTTGCAGAGGCATTGAAATCCAAATACAGCAGACTTGTAAGAACTGTAAAACGCCCAAGAAGAGAAATACTAGTTTCTGTAAAAATGTTAAAATCCACATTGTATTCGACTACGGTACTAACCCATAAAGACATGAGTCTTAACTGTTTATCAAGGTGAAGAAGATTACAAACGTTTTGTTGCTAAGTAGTCTCCATCCAAACGTAGAAATTGCAGATAACCAAAAAAAAAACACTACCTGATACAATCGCTTTCTACAACGCAAATAAATACGGTGTGGACGTGATTGAACAAATGGCAAGGAAATATACAGTCAGGTCTGCTTCACGTAGGTGGCCGGTGCAGGTTTTTTTGTAATATTTTGGACCTTGCTACAGTCAATGCCTGGGTTTTATATAAAACTCTAACTGGAAAATCTATTAGTAGACGGCAATTCATTCAAGACTAGGGTTGAAGAATTGCGAGAAAAGTTTGTTCTCTTCCGACATAAAAAGGTGGCAAAATAGCATGTGAAGCAACCAATGAAAACGACAGACAACCACAAATTAAGCGTAAAAGAGTCCGATGCCACATATCGAAATGTGAAAATAAAACTCTAGATATCTGTTCAAAATGTAAAGTACCTATCTGTGGAAAATGTACAAAACTTATTACTCTGTTTTGTACAAAATGCGTACAGTAAATTGGATTTTATAATCTGTAAAACTAAGTACTGATAAAATTTTCAGTAACTGATAAAATTTTTAATTTTTAATTTTTGAAATTATGTCTAAACATATCGAAAAGAGATACTCTGTTTTTAAATTGAAATTAGGAAATTTATGTCATATTTTGTTAAAGAGACATGTTATTATACTCAAGGACATACAATTTTAAATAATACGATTTTGTAAAAATTAAGTTAATTTCTCTTGATTTATATAATTTATTTAATGTAAATTCTGAGAAATATTGATTATTATTTAAAAAATAAAATGATTTAGTTAAATAAAGTAAGCGCTTATGCATATTTTATAAGTTTACAATCTAGGGTCAAAATGACCCGCTCCGCGGTTCTAGGTATATCGAAAGTCCCGCGGTTCTAGTGTTAAATGTCTACTCATTTCGCTGCTCATTTGCATTCGCGTTTGTTTCATCTTTTAATTATTTAACTTAAACGGTGATTTACTTTAACCGGAGGGGGGTTAATTTGGATTCAATGCCTCATGAGTCATTGAATTGTAATAATAATTATATATATAATAGCCGTTGTCTCTGTATAACACTTCCGGGCTGTACTCATCTTTCAGTTGAAGCCCTCAGTAAACAAACAGCCGGTTAGGCTTAATTTCAATTTCAGATGTGGATCAGAATTTTTTCTTACCTAAAAACTAATATCTTCTTCATCAAATCACGTTTGTTCAGCCTGTTTTTCTATAAAACATTCAGAACTAAAAAAATTGGATGCTTTAAGCTGTATATTTAACAGTTTTTAAAAATCTGTTTACTTTTGCGATTAATTCTGAACGTACACAAACTTGAATGTGAATGAATCAAGTAGCTTAAGTATTCATATCGCGTAGTGAGCTGTGAAAAACTGGATGGCAGTCTACTACTCCAATTGGATGAAAAACTAAATAAATAAAAAATAATGAAAGGGTTTGCTTTTACAAGGTGTCGATTAAATGCAATATATTGTTAGATAATTCGGGATATTTTTTAACTTTCATATACTTTTTTCCATTATGACGTCATTATTAGTATTATGACGTTAAAATGACGGGTTGGATGGCAGTCTACTACTCCAAACGCTTGAAATACTAAATAAATATAAAATAATGAAAGGGTTTGCTTTTACAAGGTGTTGATTAAATGCAATATTGTTAGATAATTCGGGATATTTTTTAACTTTCATATACTTTTTCCATTATGACGTCATTATTAGTATTATGACGTCAAAATGACGGGTTACCTTCTAGTAATAAAATATTGCTATTACTAGGATGAATTTTTGTATCTATATATACTAGTAAGTGATATTTCAATTACTCTACATTACTTCAGCTCAATAATTAGCCTATTTTTAAACCTCGGTTCCATTAACTATAGCATTCTAACAATAAATGACAAATATGCAGAAGAAGCCCATTTCGAAAACAAAATTAAAATTACATGAAAATAAGCACCTCTTATAAAGGAAATAATTCTGGAATAGAAACAACCTTAAAATTTCACTAAAACACAGTCAAAAGGATATCAGCTCGAATTTCGAAAGCAAAAACTGCTTTCATCGCTATGAGAAGTTCGAGAAACCGCTTACACTAGTATATTAAGCGAAACAAATAGCCCTTATATGGGCCATTTGCATACGTAAATTGTGCGGTTACTTCTGTTGCCAAAAACCTAACAGATTTACGGAAATAAATATGTTTTTGCTGATTTGAAATATTTTTCGTTACAAGTGTAAGTCAGTTGCTATAATTAATTATTTTATTGATGCATAGATGCACTTTTGAAGCTAAGCAATAAATCTAAAGCTACGAAAAATACATACAGCAATATATTTACTTCCTTATAAATTATCTAATGTATTCACTCTATCTCAAAATTTTACGAAGTCCAATATTTTACTTTCGTAATGAATCTGTCAAATATGTTACGAAATTTCATATACGGACTTGGATAACAACATGCGCTATTTCCATAGTATTAATATCGGAGACACATGCAGTTTCGATTCAATTTAGTTTTAAAGCCACAGAAACAACGAAATTCATTGATCGGAGAGATGAAACGGCTTTATAGCGGACCCTTAAAATGAATATCTGGAAAACTTTAAATCTCCTTTACTTTGTATTTTGTACTAACCAGAGCGTGTGAAAACTAAAGCCACTAATCTAGTCTGTATTCTTTGGTACAGGAATTTTAATGCATTATTCATTATTTGAGCTGCTTTCTATTAATCACACGATGTTATGTTTAGAAAGTCTAGATTTATATCTGGAGCTCCTTGTAATTTAACTCACTCTCCGGCAGTTGCTTTTCTCCGTAGATAACTTCACATATTCAAGAGATGCTGTTTAAGGATCTGGAAAGCAAATATATTATTAACAAAATTTAGTTGTTTTCTGTGAGTCCTAAATTAATCCATTAATATGCTTTATTCGCTTCAGCTGCGAAGAATTAATCGTGGTTTACATTTCTGTCGCAAAACGTGTCCGTCAATTTCATTAAAGAGTTAGCTTTTCGAAAGTAATGCAATATAAAATTTATTTTCGATGGATTTTTTTACTACATATTTTCCCCAAAAAATTTTTTTAGTACCAGAGTCTGTTGCTTCGAGTACAGCTATTGGCATGGATGTTTGTAGCTGTTCGGATTTGGATTTAAGCAGTAGGTCTCGAACTAATTAGCCCTCGTGTCAAAAAAAATAACCGTAGCGCTCTAAATCAAACCAAACCAAACCAAGAATTGTTTTTCTCTAATATTAGTAACTGTGAGGGGAAATGTGCATTCTGTCAAAATTGTACATGAAAGCAAATTGGGCATTAAAGGTACTCAATAATACATTCATTTTTTGGAAAGAATAAATAAATAATAAGAAAAGTAGGTCAAATTCCTGCAGGTTAGGGACAGCAAATTTTACTTATTTTATTTAGACATATTTTGTAATAATAATTTTTATTTAATATTTCTTTATGTATAAAATAAGAAGCATTTAATATATATGACTGATATAAAAAATTTAAGAAAAAATCGTCACAAATTGAAGTTTTGCACAAATAGTCTTAGTGTATGGCAGTTTTTCTAACAGATTGCACTAAACAAGATTAATACTCGTACTGGAGGGCGTAATATTGCATTAACTGTTACTCAAGCTGTATTAGCTTGCATAACCAGAAGGTCAGTCTTCAACGTGTGTAAGGAGGGCGTTAGTTATGCTGAATTTACATAATGAAGAATTGAAGTAACTGCTACAAGACACGAACAAAGAATTTTTCTGCTTACCATATTGTTCATAACATGTGTCGTTATCATTTGATAGCCAATAGTTTTCTTCATCATCTCAAAATTAGATGTTGAGCCAAAATAGAACTCAGATTTGGACGAAAACGAGTCTATATGCTTGCACGAATCTCAATTTGAGGCGTTTATCAAAGAGTAAAAATTTCTTCGTCTGATCTGAAAAGAATGGGATGTAAACGTTAGATATATATTTACCCATAAAAATAGTTTGATAAAGAAACTTTAAAAGAGGAGTTCTTACCCTTTGTCCTAAGACGCTGCTCAATATACAAAAAAAAAAATGCACCTGATTCAGTGTTGTTATGAGCATGGATTTATTCCTTACGTAATTACACAAGCGAGTAATTTGCGTATCAGCATCAGTTACTTGCAACATTTATGGTTTAATAAATCGACATTATTAATATTGCCTTAAGTCAGTGATTTTCAACCACTGTGCCTCGGCACTTTAGTATGCCGAGAGATTCTTGAAGTGTGCTTCCACCGCGAATTATTTCGTATGTTATTTTTACAAAATACATTATAGGTACATCAATCATTTATCCAAGTAAAATTTTTTGAAATTTATCTTATTGTTAGTGTACCACCAAATTTTTAAATTATTAAAAGCTTACCGTGGCGAAAAAAAGGCTGAGAATCACTGCCTTAAGTCATTAAAGATCATCTAAGCACGTGAAAACACTCATCAAAGAAGTTGAGTCTTTCCGGAATATTCGACCTCTTGTGATTGGTCGAAAACAAAAATAAACAAACATTTTTGATCTGTATGTCTTTCGAGAGAACTCCGAAGCCAATACAGGTGTAAAAATAGACATTTTTGGACTGGAGAAACATGAATTATAAAGATCAGTTACGATTTTTTGAGGAGAAATTGATTTTTAAAAACCCAAATTTTCTTTCTGTAAAAAGTTTTTTTTTACCGTTTTCTTGGTAGTATTTACAGTCTAAAGAATGTTTGTGATTTTTGAAAAGAAAAGTTATATAAATCACCATCATTTCCTTCTAAACTGCTTTCGACCTTTTTGCCCTCTGTAACATCATCACCGATACACATAACGATGCTATCGATAATATTTTCAATAATTCCAACCTTTTCCCTGTAGCTGTTTTCAATTTTTCTAACTTGATCGTAGTGTTTTTATTAGCTATTTTCTCCAATATTTGCTTGGTTTGGCTTATATGTCTCTGACTTTCAAGAATTCTATTAGATTTTGAACTTTTAGGTCCAAATCAACTTCTCTTTCCCTGTGAACATGCGTCATATCACGAACATAAAATCTTTCGTCAGTCACAATAGTATTGCGCCAATGCAATGATAATATGAACATTCTTGTTTAACATGCGTTCAAAGCTACATACCGGATTAAGTAGTACATTTTGAGAAATAAACTGGGAATTTTACGATTTTCACAAAGTTGGCTCAAAGCCTCTATTTTCCAGATATCTTGCTTCAACACTTTAAGTCAAATTTTTGCGACTAACATCACAAATTTACAGCGATATGGGATGCCATTGGAATTGGTGCTGAGGATTTAGAATACGTGTTACATCTAGCATTTTTTTTCGAAATTTTTGAGAGTGTATTTGTATGTGATAACCGCATTTATCATTTCCAGCTTTAAATGCAAGTAGTGCGCTTACAATAGAAACAAATAAGCCACCAACAGGAAAATTACTTTCTAGCATTTAATAAAACATATAACACTAGTTATGTCATTCCGTTGTCGGCATTTGTGAATACTTTAAATCGTACCAGTTCGCTCTTTATCTAGATACACAATAAATTCGTTACCCGTTCTATACTTTTGTATAACATGCAAAAAATTATATAAACAAAATGGAAAAACAATAGAATATGTTGTTTTTCCCTTAAAACGCTCTGCATATTCGTTCATTTTCGGCATCTATAGTTTTTCCCGTAAAGCTCGGTTGAACCCTTTTTTTTCCCTAAGGTGAACTAATGTGCTACTCTAATATATTCGAAAGTTTTAGCAGAGATAAAGTAACATTCTTATCGATGCAAACTTGATTAATTGCATTAATAATGACGATGTTATCAAAATAATCATATATATCACAACTTAGAGGTTTCACCAGTTCTGTGGTTTCTTCTGTAAAACTATCCATCACATTTATTAACTAACCAAGGAATCGAACATTTCCTTAATACTAAATATGCCTGTTGGCATTCTGTGGTATCAGCAGCTTTGAGGCAGAAACCAAATACTCTTTGTTAACTATGGAAGCCATAAATTTAATGAGGCGCGAGTAAATATCACAAGTTCATATTCAGAAATTGATCTTACCAATGCCTTGACAATATGCTGATGTATGGTAAACTCAGGAATGTATAACTTAGTATTAGTTTCTTCCAGGTTATTTTTCTATTCTATCTAAAGTTGTAAACTGAAGCAATTTAAACACTTCCGATGACTATATTTCGGTAAAATGTCAATTTTATCAAAAGAGTTGCATGGTATTTTATTCATTTTATCCGATACTTTAATATCGATTCTCAAAAATTATGATAGCTTTACCACGTAATAAATTATTTTTGTTATATTCATTCCTACATGCTGTATATATGAACGGTGGGCAAATATGGATCCCATTAAAATTTTAGTTTTACTTTCTCCCTGAACCGTTTATAGTGTGCATGTGCGCAAACCGTATTAGTCAGTCTTCTATGATTGAATTTTGGAAACTCGTACCAGAATCTAAATATCCTAAATTAAAGATAGCTGCTTGTCGTCTATTTTCGATTTTTGGTACAACATATTGCTGTCAATCTTTGTACTCCACAATGCAGTTCGTGAAGTCGAAACATCATTCACAGTTGGCCAACCAACAGCTTACAGAATTTCTGCGGGCAGCTTTAACTAATTTTCCGTCAGATTTTAAAATTTTAGCCAAAGATTGTCATGAGATGTAATTATACTTTTTATTAATAAATATATTTTTATTATATTTGATTTCTATTACACTTGATTGTTATTATATTTGAATTTTAATGCTAAAATTTTGAAATAATTATATTATTTTTCACAATTATATTTTTCATATGTGTTCTTATATGTGATTTGTGAAAATAGGCAGTTACATTAAATAAAAAATTTTGAATTTGTGCATTTACGTGTGGCTCTTAATAAGACATAAAGAAAATGGATTGCAGCTGTCTTTGGCTTCATATGTTCCCACCGCAGGTATTATATATATATATATATATATATATATATATATATATATATATGTATGTATATGTATGTATATGTATAGTATATATGTGTGTGTATGTAAGTGTAATTTATTGTCAGTAAGAAAAATATAGACAAATGGGATATTTTATTGGTTCTCTCAAAATTGCTTTTAATTATGCCTGAAACCTTATTCTTTATTTCTAATCTTTATTGAAACATTTACTAAGCGTCAAGGAATTTTGTAATGTTCGTACTGATATAGCAACGTGTTTGATATTTCATCGATTTGTCTTTCTTTTCATGCAATGTCGTGCAGCGATTCAAGTCCTCTACCATTAAGGTTAAATAATTGTGCATATATTCCTCTTTTAGCCTGTGAGAACTGCAGCTAAGCAGTTTTCGGCCCGAGTGACTAAACAGACTTTAGAAACGTACACACTTCTCTCCTCTGCTTAGAATGCTTTAGTTCCCATTGTTCTTTAAGATTTGTTTGCGCTATTTATATAGTTGTAAATTAAAGCTATTAGTTAACTCCGTATGCGATTGTAAATAGGTACCTCTACTGGGAAATTTCACAACTTGTCATTCAAATTAATGTATGAGTCCAGCTGCAGATGTCACTTTATATCTGTGTGTATGAACAACATGAGTAACATTTTGACATCAGACTAAGTGTAACGGAGGCTTTTTACAATATATATCTGCATGATAACGGCTCAGAAAGTTTATATAACAACTGGTTACATCACGTGTCAGAGACAGAGGAACGGAGTCTATGAATTGCATTGAAAATTGTAAATGGCCTATTGTTTTTAATGCATCTTAAGGGTCTCTACAATTGCTGACATGTATAATCTTTAAGTTAGACATTCTTTCATCCTCTTTTACAGCAGATGACTTATCCATAGGCTGTTAAAATCTGTTTAAACAGTTAAAGGTCTAGGAACACTAAAATGTTCTTTTAAATTATTCCATATTTTATTTGATGGTTAGTGAATGTATATCAAGTTTATGCACAAAATATAATTTGGGTTTGCATTTAGTTTATTAGATGTGCATTAATTCACATAGATGTAAATAAATTATAAAATATTTAAAGTTGATTTATGATATTGACCTTAGATTTTACTTTCAATGTAATATATTATATGCTCATTATATAAAAAAAATCTGTTAACTTTGGGGGGTATTTTAGTACAAAAATATTTACTGTAATGTATTAACTTTAGATAAGTATCTGCATCTGACTGACCTTCTAAAATTTAGAAATGATCATGCGCCCAGTGCGTACTCTTGAGCTAAGTCCGTATTTTGAGGATGGTGGAACGACGGTATTGGAGAAGCCGTATATCTAATACTCTCCAGTGGCTCTTTGAAATTGCATTTTTTAATCTCACAGTTATTTTATTCCGCCCCTATTCCAGAATTTTATGGTCTTTCTCAGATGTCCTTTTTTAAATAACTCATTGGTTTATATTTATTACCCTGAATTTCCGATCAGTTATACAAGGCTTTTGACATAAAGTTAGAATTTTTATGCTTGGACTCCGAGTTTGTCATATTTACAATAATGCCACTGACATTAGAGTCACAGGAAACAAAAACCATGCAAACTTTTTCCTCGACATCAAAATTCGTTCTTCAGCTCCAGCAATGTTGCCTGGTGAAGATTTGGAGTCATAAAAAACTTTGGCGACGTTTGTTGTTTCATTGGCATACCTCTGGAAACATTGAACTATTGCTGCTTTGCAAATATATATTTATTTTTATATTATCTTTGCAAATTTTAATTATTTACATAATTTTAATTATTTTAAAATTTTACATATTATCTTTGCAAATATATGCTGTTTTGCCATAAATAGCTGACGTAGTGTCACATCCTGAGAAACTATGGATGAAGAGAATGTACTGGCTGAATGATAAGACCTGAAGATGTTGTGAAGAGCCGCCTGTTTTCTGTGTTGCCCCGTGTGGCCTTCATGAAAAACACATTCGTGTCTCATGGGGTGAGTGCCACAAGTAAGACGAGTAGGTCTGTCTTCACCTACTATCACCATAGTTGAATGAGAGGTGTTTTGCCACCCACCTCTGACAATACTGCAGTAAGCATCTCCTTTGGCCATAGTAGACTGTATTGTATACCTCTTGCACCCAAGGCCTGAACTAACATAGTTATGAACTTGGTTTTTGCTGTTTTCATTGCAAAGGAAGTTTTCGTGATGAACAGTAGCCACCATGTTCTTTTTTAAGTCAATATCCACTGATGTTTTACTTGATGCTCTCCGATGTTGTTCGACTCTTTCCGTGGAGTTCGTGTCTTCATAACCAACAAAAACCACAGCTGAACTGCTGCCGTAATGGTTGAATACGTGCGATACATATTGATCGCAGATGGAAGCGAAAGTGGTGTTGGTGTTCTCCTTTCCTCTATGAAGCAAGAAGCCGCCATCGATTACCGTGAAACTGTTCTTCACATTGATCAGTTGATTACATTTTGGGAAAGCATCATACAGTGCTGACTTTTTTATTCCAAGGCCTGGTAGCAGTTTACGTTACTTGTTCCAATTACTCCCGTTGAAAGTGACATGAAATAATTACGTTCAGCAAAAGGCAGATGATCAGCCAACCATTGAGCAAGCTTCCTTCTGTATAGATCATCTTTGGTTATGCGTGATGCTCGAAACTCAACATGTTGTACTCCGCTTGCAGTATGGACGCCACAAAACATCTCAAGTGAACTACATATTGCTGTAGCTGTGCGTGCTCCCACAACCCATTTCGCCAACACCGAATCACTAAAGCCTCGACCAATTTAATTGATTCTCCTGTTGTTAATTAATCCTCCCAATTGTTACTTCTCCTTCACTCTTCATGTCACACATGAGTGTCACCTCATTTGCCATGTCAGAACACACACCAGCCATTGGTGTTCCAGTTATGTTTACAGTGAAGTATCCACGATCTATAAAATCCTGTTTAAGTTGAAGGTGGCGAGTTGTTAGTCCCAGCATGTCTTGTACATATAGGTGAGTACACTTTGCATAATGAAAATACCCGCTGGCATGGAAGTAAGGTATCATCATCTGCGCGCATGTCAAATGATCTTCCCAGTTGCGCTGCGCTGCAATGAATTTTTTCATCAACACCACCATTTCAAAGTGCTGGACCCACAAAGCTGCTGTTGGCCGTTACCTTTGAGACGTCACAATTCGTTGCTCAATATCCACTGAATGCTGGCAATGGAGGTTATTTGTGGAAATGTATTGTGGAATAATTTCTACTGAGGTCTGAAGTAACTGAACTACTTCTTCCTTTTCATATGGTGTGATATCTAAATTTTCCAAAATGATCTGAGCTAAAGTGACACTTTTATATACTTTGGTTTGTTTTCTTACTTCCTCCTTTGTACTATATGTGTTCTTCTGTTTATGAGATATAATTTATACGTACAGGTATACATAATTTATTATTTATACAGGTTATGAATATTATACGTATCTAATTAAACAGCATACAAAGTGATTAAGAGAGTTACAGACCTTGGAAACGAAACTTGAGTGACGAGCATTTTACTAGCAAAATGTTGCAAATTACCCCTAAACTTCAAAACGCTCTAACAAATTACCGGGTGAAGAAAAAATTAGCATAAATCTATACATTTTTGAAGGAAATTTTTCGCTCTACAAGTTTTTCTATCACCAGTATTCTGAGAAATGGAAGGGGAAAGAGTTAGAAGAGGAAGTTTGACGATATACTTGAACCACTACCACTTTTTTAAAAAAATGTTCATATTCAACGTCTCATATCTCGAAAACGGTGACACTTAGGTACAAACATGGATATACTATTTGGAAGGGAATGTCATCAGCTTTAATTTTTGTATTTGACAATTTTCTGTAAGACCCACCGTTTTCGAGATAAACGTCAAAAACTGAAAAAAGGGACCTTTGGGACCCTCACCACCCCCCGCGGCGCCCGAAATCGAGGGGACTTTATTAGGCGTTGTTCAGGGAACCAACCCTTACACATTTCTGAAAAAATCTCAACCCCTTTATTTAATGCATGATTCGCCGCCATTTTGAGCTAATTTGACTGGACTAATGTTGCAGTCGATGGTGGTCCGGTGGCTAGGAAATTACGTAGAATTTTACCAGTAGTTGCAGACATCTCACTTCTCAATAGAATGACGACAAATCCAGTATTATTTACTAATATTTATTATATCTTTTCAAAACTCTCATCTCCGCAATTAAAGGCATTCCCATCCATATCCAAAACGTGGCCCGCCAAGCGGCACGTCTTTCCTAGTTGGTAATCACATAGTTTATGATGTTTCAACTCTTTGTCTCAATCTTCTAGAACTAAAGCGCATGCACACAAGGGGTCTGACGCATACACCCGAGATGTGGCTCGGAGTTATAGCTGTCAATCAAATCCAACCATATTATCTATTTTCCCAGCAATGTTTCCTTTCGAATACCTCTTAAATTAGAAGTATTTAATTAATAGTTCCCATTTTCTCTAGTAACCCCCCTTTTAAAGTTTCTTACGGTTAACCCCCCATAATAAATCTTATATATATATATATATATATATATATATATATATATATATATATATATATATATATATATATATATATATATATATATATATATTAGAAATACATTGCTTTTTTTAAATTTAAATCTCTGCATATTCATGCTTCTTCCCTGAAAGTTCAGTTTTCCGACAACATAACTCTGTTTCAGTACCCACTGGTGCGGGTATTTATCAAATATGAAGGAGGAGTATTTTTAATTTTTACATTAAATATAATGTTTATTAAGTTATACGTGAATTATTTTTATGTGTACAAGATAACTCTGAATAATAATGTACATGAAGGCAGAGATCAACTAAAACCGATGCACTGAATATTTTAGTGAAGCGAAAAATAAATATCGATATTCAGATATTGTTATTCACGTGCTCTAATATTATATTTTAAAACCAATATTTGAATTCGATATTCGATACGAAAATATGTATTCTCTTATTTGACAAATTTGACATTTTTGATCTATATCTCAGGAAGTCCATTTAATATTTATGTTGCAGCGATTAAAAAATAGCATTATTGCTTTTTATTACTTTCTTTAATTGATAAAGGACGAACACTTTAGCATAATTTACATTTTAAAAAAATGATTTATTAAACGTGTTTCGTTCTCAACTTTCACAAGTAAATGAATTTCTACTTTTCAACTCGACATGATCTACAAAGGTAATGTGCCCATATCACGGTACTTTTGAAGCCCGTTTTCTAGCTTTCGTAAACGAATCATGAAATATAGTTAATTATGTATATCGGACATTTTAGATTAATATTGTAGATTTTAACCTCGGGAAAAAGCTAAAATTGTACTCTATGGGAACTTAAACATACGCTCAATTAGTTAAGGAAGAAATTCATTATAGAAAACGTGCATAGCAAGTTTGCAGTGAATGTCAGTTCTAATGTTGTCATTAAAATTTATTATTAATAATTGAGTGGCATATCGGGACTTGCGTATAATTTGAAACTTTCGCTGATGTAAATTAGGTATCCCAGAATGCATGCACATTATTGTGCATTGCTCAAGATTGTCTGTCTCTAGGTAGTACAGAACAGCACAATAGAGGAAGTTTTGTGGGAAGTAGAATGAAAAACTTTCTACACACACAAATTAATTTACTCCAAACATTAAGTGGAAGCTGAAAGCTATCATATCTTAGAAAATTATCATTAGAGTGGGATCGAGGAGGAGAATTTTACACTGAATTTCAAAAGCATACGTTATAAATATTTCATATATATATATGTGTGTGTGTGTGTGTGTGTGTGTGTGTGTGTGTGTAAGTAAGTAAATTTTTCATATGCTGACGTTAAAACACACTAATTAAGATATACAATTTCAGTAACTAGGCTTACGTTCAATCGGTTTTTTAAAAGAAACATAAGTTTTTAAAACAAATATAATGCATTTATTATCTTCCAGATAAATCAATTATAGAAAATGTAAAATGTATGAAAAACTATTAATATTTTATCATGCCAGTAACTTTTTAATTATGATTAGAAAATAATCATTTACTATAAGATCGCATTTTTTTTAACATTATAACAAAACCATAGTTTTCTAAAAGAAGTGAATGTCACGTCTCTTTTTGCTTTGTTAGTGCTCGTCGCACGGTGAAATAAAATTTGCTTCAGATGCTACTGATTAATGAAACATCTTGCATATATTAAGAAACAGAATGCAAGCATATATTAATATACACTGAAGTGATGGTGGAAGTACAAGAATATGCACCTTAAATTTCCATATTCAAGATGTACATAAAGATGTTTTTCCCCTTAGCGCAATTCTCTTAAAGAATAAATTTGTTGATGTCACTGCCTTCTTTGATACTTATTTAATTTTTGAGGTTAGAATATAGTTCTCTTTTAATAAACTCTTTAAATCTCAAAATGAATGTTCACTGTGTAAGTCAAGATTAAATGTTTCACTTTAAAAAGCAATGTGCGTAATACTGTCAGCGAGGAAACAAAATGTGGAGGAAAATGAGAAGGAAGTATTATAATTGAAACACGAAAAAAGTTTTTATGTTGCCTGGAGAAAAAGAAAAATATTTTAGATTGCTTTAATATATAAAAATTTTGGGTATATTTCAGTCTGTGTTTTTTTATAAACATGGGGATCTACGTTATTTCCATCCGTCATTTATATACTTTGCCTGGCTTTCATGACAGTAAAATACTGTAACACTTTTATGATGCAGTTAAAATCATGTCTAAAGACATAGAAAAAAATAAAATAATTAAAGTTAAAAATTTAGTTTTCTTAAATTAAATTTATATACAGTCTGCAAGCTTTTCATCCGCATATAATTCTTTGGTATTTTTTAAACTCAAACTTTGGTTCCTTTCAACTTTTACTCATAGTTAAAAAAGACAGATTGTTGACACTCATATAGTGGCTGCAGTAGTGAGAAAATATACTTTTTTTTACGTTAATGGAATTTGAATCTAAATAGAGTTGACAGGTAACAGTAACAAAAGAGAGACACTATGTTTGGAGAAACGTTTCAGGCGACATTTTACTTGTGTTTTGTATGCCTATGAAAAGAAATTAAACTCAAATATCTACATACGTAAAAATTACGTAGTTTTTTTAATTTATTTCTGTCAAAACTGATAGAAGAGCTTGCATAAATTTGCAAATGCCTTTCATAGCAGAGCAGGAAGTAAGGGACAAACCAGAATAACAGTAAAATAAGTCAGAGTAGTTTGGTAATAAAAAAACCTATAGCTTCAGCTGCCGATATCCGATTTCTTGCGATTTGATCAAATAGAAAATGTTTTACACTGCTTCTCTTTTATGAGTATAAAATGCAATATTTTGTACATTATTAAACAATAAAATAATGGCAAAATGTTGAAGTTCACACAGAGTATTGAGGACAACTAGTATCAGGAAAAAATTCACATTTTCTGACGAGATGTTTTAAAACATTCAAACTGTTGTCATGTTATTTTTCATATCTCTATGTAGACGTTTCCTTTTAAGGGTTTGAGAGTTAAGCACAACATGTTCCATTTCCAAGAAAAATTCCTTATTTAAAAGTAAATCCTCTTTTTAAAACATTTAAAGAGTACAATGAAATAATTTACCCCATTCAGTTTCTTTACAATATTCTCTTGAATGACTAGTTACATTCCAGTCGAATCCATTTGAAAGCTGTGTGTGTAAATACCAAGAAATTACATTTAGTGTTACATTCGCCTAGCATCCTAAGTAATGTTAATAAAATGGAGAAACTACAGTTTTTGAGATTATTTAGGTAATTTCCATTCTAAATTGGATATTTCTGAATACTATGTCTGAAAATATCCCAAAGAGAAAAGATTAGAAAAAAAATTTGAATAAGTCTTTTTACTGTTATTGAACTAAATTTTAAAGATCAATTTTAAAGAAATACATAACACATTAACAAATATATTGGAAAAACATATTAGGTATTATTGAGGAAAAAACAGATGTTAAACAGCATATTAGAAATACTTAAATTTTTTATTGTGATATTAATTATATATACATATATATATATATTGTAGCGTACTGGAAAGATGAGGTTATTTTTCCAAAGAACCCTCAAGCGCTTGGAACACAGCTGCGTGTTTTAAAGGAATGTGTTGTTCGGTTCCAAGCCACTAAAGCTGTCAGCCGATAATCTACCGGCATCTGCCGCCCCCTCGACCCTACTAAAAAATCCAGACATTGGAAAGAGCGGCGTAGAACATCGACCCGAGCGGTTGTGTTTTTGTGAGGCTCCTGTTTTTTTGGGCCGGAATGGGCCCTGGAGCGCGCACTGTAAATCTGCACGTAAATTAAGTGTATATGTCGAAAATGTCTAATGTTTAATTTTTTTTTGTTAATAAATTGTTGAATTTTTGTTTTAAAAATTTGGCCTTCGTTTGTTAATTAGAACTCTGTCTTTCTTGGTATGGATCAATAGTTGTGAATTTCCTTCAAAATGCTTCAGAGAGTTAACAGCCTTATAGTGACGCCACAATATATATATATACATATATATATATATATATATATTTATTTATTTATTTATTTATTTACTTATTTATTTATTTATCTATATATTTGTAGGGAGTTGTTGAAAGTATATTTATTTGTAGAATATTCTATTATTGAGTTATGTTACGTTTTTTCCGTTCTTCGACAATTCTGATTTAGTGCATGAAATTGTTAAACGTTTTGACTGAAAGGGCTAAAAAGTAGCTATGATAAGTCATGTTTTTTTTTTTAACCCGCGAGCACTCGGGCCCAATTTCGGACATGAGAACTCGTGCAGGGTATCTCATAGCCTAGTTCATTTCTGCTATTTAAATATAAATTAATATCGTTTAAATGGAAACCTTAGGTAACTAAAGAACATAAAATAATAAATTATAAATTTTTAGTGTGGTCCTTGTGGCGGTCCAGTGGTACAGTACGCTGGTTTTCGGTGCTGAGGGTGCTCGGATCGAATCCCGGCGTTGCGCCACAAAAAAAGCCTCCGTTCTTGTCGTCCCTTCATAGGGGGTAATGCTTTCCACCTATATGGTGCCCCCACAATAAAATGGGCAGTAAAATTGCGGCGTTGTATATGCGAATACTTGACTACAAGTGCCTCCGCATTGGAAAAAAATATATATTTTTAGTGGATTTTAATAATACTTAAATTTTTTATAGACAATTTTTATAAACCACATACTGATGTTCAACACAGAGATATTTTCCCCATTTTTGGCACATAAACTTTGTTTTTATATCTTTATTACTTGGGAAAATTTAACATCGTTTATATTTTGTCTTGAGTTTTCTTGCAGGCGGTTCACTATTAGTGATTTTCAGTTCCACTGAAGTGATTGAATAAGTTGTTTTTGTTTGAGGCACCATAATATTTAGAATCCTGCTATCGAAGAGAACATTCCATGCATCAACGGGAGAAGAGACATCCCTTGAATAATGTGTATTACCTGGAAGCTTGCTAATTACGTTCCTTGAAGGTTTCTTTACATTTGCCGGTATATTTTCTTCAGCCATTTTGTAATTTTATCTTTACCACTATAAAAATCAGCTGTTGATAGTGAACTTTTATCTTCGGTTTCTGTCTCAATTTCAGTAGAAGAATCTTGATTGCTACAATATTCTCCATCCTCAGAGGCATCATTACCTTCGGATAAAGGTTCATCATCACTAGAAACCGTCTCTAAAAGGTGTCGCAATTGTTTCATTTCCTCGTCGTAATTCAAAAAGCGCGCCATGATGCTCTAAACTGACAGAAAAAAGGAAAGATCTGACAGATGCGAGGACTCGCACAGGTATGACATATGCCCGAAATATATTTCTCAAAACCTATTTTTAGAGCAGAACTAGTTTTCACCCCGCTGAAAGAATGTGATATCGAATAAAGCTACACGAAATTTCGGCCTAATCCGATAAGAAGAAGATAACAAAAACATTGAATGAAAATGGATTGGGTATGTCATACCCGGTGCAAGTTGTCGCGGGTTTTAATATAGATCTTTTACCTACAAAATAATTTTTACGGAATGAATTTTATAGAAATGATTTTATGATATTAGTAGTATATCTTTAGAGTCCTTAAATTCGAGTGTGATTTTCCAAATTCACTCTCAAATGATAATTTAAATTCACTTAAATACAGTCTATTTATTCAATTATTATTTGCTTGTTTAAAAATTAAAATCAGTGTAAATTATTTAATTACATCACGGTATATATAAATCACGGTTATACAATATAAATTACGGTTTTATTTAACAGCAACTGTATATCAGAATAAAATGCAAACTGCCGAAAATTATTAGTCAATTAAAGCAATGAAATCCAAATGTTATTATAACTCTATTTGAATGGTTGATGAAGTGTTATTGAATCAACCACTATGCCATAATCTACCAAAGTTATTTCAATTTATATTTTACGCCTGTCGAATTGAATTTCTAACATAGCTTTACAAATTTCAGTTGCGAGCCGATCGACAGTTCGTCCAACTGGATTAAATGGATTTTGGAACTTAACAGATTTTTACAAAACTGAAATGTTATGAAAAATTTGCAAAGCGAAAGGACTAATTATGAAAAGTTTTTAGTGATGAAAATAAAATCTTAGTAAAAAGTTTTTTTAAAACATCTAAAGAAAAGAGAAAAACTTTCCGTACTTAAATTCTTTAAAGAAGTTTTCCATTGTAATTAATTATCACAGTCAATATTTTTCCATAATACTAAGAGTTTTTTATAAGTGATTTATATATTTGTTGAATTTTTCAGTTTTCTAATATAAAAGAAGATGTTTTAAGAGCATTTAGACAATGTGTTATTTTAAAGCATAAACTCAGAATTTTTACAAATTCTGAATAAGAAATTAAACGGGATTAGTTAAAGAAAGTAAAACGAAAAGTCGACTGTTACATATGTTAAGCTAGTTTATCTCCCTTCTATCACCACCCAATATTACTAGCTTTTAGAGTAAAGTGTTAGAAGCTCTAATTTTATGTTACAATTGAATGGCTGTTTATTTTTAATCAGCTGTGTGCTTTAATCTAAATGTGTATTATTATCTGCGAATCTTTAGTGCTAAGAACATTTCTAGTGTCCCAAATCTCTCTATTTAAATTAAAATCTAATTAGAAGAATTTCAAACTGCGTACAATTATTTCCACACCGAATTTTTAATTGATCCGAAGTTCCTAATTAAGCAATTTTGCATTAAACTAAACATTTGTTCAGATAATTTAAATAAAGAAATTATAGCGGCCTAAATTACTTATCATACCACTGAAGGAAATAAATTTATATGACTCCACTATCCATTAATCTGTATTTTAGATACAAATATGTATACGTATGAATACATCTATTCATGATCTTCAGGGCACCCGAACCAAGTGTCTTGTATAATAGCATTCTACAATCATCTCTGAAGACATGCATAGTTCTGGTACCCACCCATAAGTGATATAAATGCCTTATGATTATCGTTGAAGCAATCTATATGAACGGTCGCCTGAACGTAATTCAATTTTGGTAATAAGCGTCCATACATTATATGCCATATAGTACAGGATTCAAATAAGATCACATATGCATTCCGTCACAAATAGGGACAATATTCACCAACAGATTTCGGAGAAACCGTCCCTATTATGCAAATTATTTCATAATAGGAGAGATCAATGAGAATGGAACTACAGATGTATTTTGCATGTACGTCTCAAAACTGCCTTTACATTCTTGAATTTTAAAAGAATTGATCCCTTTCTTTGATATCCATCAACAAATAGAAATAAAAAATTTAAAGCAAAAATTATATATTTGAATTCAGAGCATTTTGACAAAATGATGGATGGATTAACTAAGTAACTCTCACAACATTATGTATATATATATATATATAATATTAAAAAACTAGTAATTTCTTAATTCAACACTCTTAACAGTTAAAAACTATTAATTCCTCACTTTACTATTCAAAATTACATACCCTTTTTTAATCCCCTAAGTTATTTAATTCCCTTTGGGCATTAGCGTTAAATACCATTATTACAGCCTTAGGCAATATCATTAAAGATGGCTGTCTTTTTATTGAAAAGAGACGCGGCGCGGCGTCAGTACAAATTTAAAGCAGTTGTGCACATCAACAACAACTTTAAACCAATCAACTATTAAGACACATCCTTTAATCACATGATGGATTGAAGTTATATAAGTGTTGACGTCCAGAAGTAGGACGGACTCCTGTACTTTCTCTTGCTGCATTCATACCTGCGGAGTCTCCAAAGGAAACAATAAAAATGTTCTCGTAAATTGCACGTATTCGTCGTTTTAGTCATGAAGTGAATTTATTTTCAAGCATAACTGCATCTCCTCACCATAGCATGGGAGATTAGATATCTTCTGAGCCTGCGATCTGTCTCCCATGTTACATATATATATATATATATATATATATATATATATAGATGGATAGATAGATATTGCACATACTCTTATTGCATGCACACAAAACGTATGGTAGAAAGTATCAAATATCTTTCACAGCCACTTGTGCGTGTTCGTAAGTAGGAAATTGGTAGGAATACGAAATTTATAACTTAGTAAAGTAATATCTTTTTAGATTAGTAAATATAATAATTCTGTCTTAAGGAAACGTTTGTTTTAAAATAAATAATCTAAAATGGCTGCTTCTTTACTACACTGAAGTGCCACTAAATTAGAGATAGCAAAGCCTATGCAAATTGTGTAACGCTGCGCATCATGTATGCGCAAGTGAGGGCGCTGTGGTAACTGCATATATAGCGCGTACTGTGGTTGTCCTGAATTAGTTGTTGGAATTGACATTATGGGTAAACTGCCTGATTTAGACGCCTTCGATCGCGGACAAATCGTAGGTGCGCGACGCATGGGCCATACAATTTCCGAAATTGTCAGACAGCTAGGACTTTCAAGGTCGACAGTGTCAAGAGTATATCAAGAATACATGGATGGTGGAAAAAACTAGCGATCGGGGAAACTGCAAAGGACAATTAGCCTTGACAGTGCGTGGTGAGAGACGGCTCTGGCGTATTGTACGTAGCCAGCGAAACCAAATATTAGCTCAAATTACCACCCAGTTTAATGACGGTGCCAGTCGTACAGTCAGTAATCGGACTGTGCAACGCTCGCTTCACCGTATGGATTTCGGGAGCCGTCGACATACGAGAGTACCATTGCTCTATACTTGCCATCGGGGCTGCACGTCTTGCCTGGGCAAGAGAGCACAGAGACTGGAGTGTAGAGGACTGGAAACGAGTAGCATGGAGTGATGAGTCTCGATTCCGACTACTTAACGCCGACGGGAGGCTGAGAATATGGAGTCAGGCTCATGAATCCATGAATCCTGCATACCTGGCTGGAACTGTACAAGGGCATGGTGGATCAATCACCATAGAGTTTTCAATGAAGTTTTCCAGTAAGACAACTGTACCTCTCACAAGTCCCGGTTGGCTACTGGCTGGTTGGATGAGCATTCCTCTGACTTCTCTGTCATGAATTGGCCACCTAGAAGCCCAGACTTAAATCGTATTGAGCATCTTTGGGATGTTTTGGAACAAGGAGTGAAAGGCCATCACACAGCACCAAAGAACGTTACTGAATAATGCACAGCTTTAGCCAATATTTGGCAAGCCATTCCCGTGGAACATTTCCAGAAACTTGTTGAATAAATGCCTCGTCGTGTGGCCAGATATGCCTCGTCGTGTGGCCGTTACCAAGGCCAGAGGAGGCCCAACTCGTTACTAGGTTGGTATCCCTAATTCAGTGGCACTTCAGTGTAATATAAGTTGAAAGTAATTTTTATTGCACTAATCTCATTTCCAATATTTATAAAGGAAATAAATATCAGCTGTAAAAACGATCTTTTAAAAGTATCTCAAAAACTGACAAAAGTAATTTATAAATCTTTGCTACTTTACTATAGAGATAAAATTTAATCTTTATTTTGGTTTTTAAATGTACATTACTCATAAACTGATTTCAATAGGATTTTCATATCAGATATTTTTGTGACCTCCGATGAGTTGTTAGTGTTTATAAATCTGAAATAACTGGTGGGATATTAGCACTCGTGGAAAAGGAAAACATAATTTTTTTATACCGATGAAATCTTTTAATACTTAATATGTAATGATAATTTAAAAATTTTAATACTTGATATTTTAAGTTTCTAAGGTGCTTTATATATTTTAAGACTTTAATTTCAATAAGCGTTGTATTATACTTAACAGTCTGAGAAATTAACTCTATTAAAAAAAGGTGACAAATTTGAGCTACAGTAGAAATGGTTTTGAATGACAACGAAAAAAAAACAGTTCTTAAAACTGTCGGAGAAAGCATGAGCAACGATGATGAAATGAACAAGAAACTTGATATGAGCTTGATTCATTTACACCCCATGTGTTGTGGAAAAGTGCAAAACTGCAGAAAGTTTCTGTACACGATAAAGATGTATTTCTTAACACAGTTTAGTAATGTCGCGTCTCTTAACACAGTTCCAAAAGTGCAAAAATGTAGAAAATTTCTGACTACAGTTTAATAAAGTTGCATCTGTTAATACAATTTAATAAATTTTAATCTCGTAACACAGTTTAAAATGTGCTAAAATGTACAAAATTTCTTAACACAGTTTAATAAAATCATGTCTTTCACAAATTGGCTAGAAAACGTGAGAGGAATGATTCTGCAGACAAAACTTTAGATTGCGAACGACAAGATGATTAGAACTACCAACAATTCAGATATACACATGTCTGCAAATGCAGAAATGCGTGTGATAGAACGCATCTACACGTCGATCGACCTCGTTTTTAACCCATTTAGGTCCGCTCCATGTTTCATTTATTGGAAATGCACCAAACAGTTTTTTAACACTTCTTAGAACATTAATTACACAAATAAGTTTTTTCCATAAAATTAAATTTAATTTTACGAGAGTTACAAAATATTGCGTTTTCGCAACATCAGTCCAAAGCAGTATAAAAATTTTAAAAATATAAAAAGTTAAAATTATAAAATTTTAAAATTTTTTTTAAATCTTTGAAACATTTCGCATGAGGAGGTACATTATACTTATTACATACAGTAATTGTTTGACTTTTGCATTATTTACCATTTTTTGTTTGTTTTCACAATTTTTAGTATTAATATGGCTCACACGGTCTTTCCGAGTTCCGTTGAGTATTAGATATTGAATTGAAGATGGTCTTCGTATATGTGAAGTTTCAGGTAAAATAGAATTCATCTGCATTTCTTCAAGCCATGTTATCAAAGATATGACTCTCTCAAAGATATAGATCTCGGAAACTCAAAATAAACTTATTTTAGAATTCATTACATCCATGTAGAGTATCAATTTTTCCCATATAATATGCTCCTTTTTCTTACTATATTGCTTACTTTTACATTTAATAGAAAAAAATGTCTATTTCTCCTGCAATGTTTTTAGGTGATTCGGCATTTTCCCATAAAATATCATCATCAATAGGTTCTTCATCCGTCAAATCATCAGAATCTGGAGGGATAATGACGAATTATGGTTCATCATTAGCTTCCGTTGAAGACGATTCTGAAATATCATCATCTAGCCCACGAAAATACTCCAATGTCTCCCCCAATGTCAAAAATCGCTTTTTTCTAGAGACAAACTTATCTGAAATGAAAATAAATACCAATCTACTGCATAAAAACTAGGCAGCACTAATAATACACATTGGAATTCAGTAATACACATTGGACTGATGTTGCGTTTTCGTAACATTTTTAAAAATATGAATTGAGAAACATAAAAACAAAAATTATGACTTACCTGTTGTGTCTTTAGTCTCTAGTAAACTCGCAACAAGCATCAAATCGGAAATTTAACATGTGCAGCTATCTAAGGTTATTATTTGAAATTAGTCATTTTTTTCCCTTTCAAAACACCAGAAAAAACATTTTTTTTCAAGTGGTAAATGTGGGCAAATGTGGAAACAAAAAAAAATTATGATCAATTAAAGTATAGAGAATAAAATTAAAATGTTACTTCAGACGTACAAAACTTAGAACATGCCTTTAAAAATTACAGAATTTAATGTTGCGTTTTCGCAACGCCAGTCTGAAATGGGTTAAACACTAGGAACGCCAGGTCAGTCATTTTGAATGGCTTGGTAGTTCTAGTGTTTAAAAACGAGGATACGAAGTTTAGAATTTTCCTGCGATAAAAATTTTAAGAACAATATTTCACTAACACTAGCCTAAACTAATTTAAATAACATCAAGCAAAAACTGAAAGTGCTTGCACAATAAAAATTAGTCATCATTTGTAAAAAATATTCTAGTGATAGTAAGGACTCATAACGAATCAAGAAAATTAGACCGAATAAAATTATGCCTGCAAACAATAAGAAATAGCATAAAATTTCTAGCAAAAGTAAGAAATGGCGTAGAATTTGACATATAAAGGACAAACATAAAAGTATTTGAAGAGAAATGGAAGAAGATGAAAAAGCAGATAAAAAACTAAATTACTAGAGAGCATATTTTATGACAGATCATTCGAAATTAATAATTTCAGACATAATAAAAATCTTTATAAAAGTATCAAATCCCTAGAGATAATTCTTTTAATAAAAAATTGGGAATGCAAAAACAATTAGAGGAAGCATACGTAAATTTTGTCGATTTTGCCGTTTCCATTTTTTTTGTTATATATATATATATATATATATATATATATATATATATATATAAATAACAAGAAAATACCTAAAACCGTGTAATTTTGTTGAGCGTTAGATTTCAAAATTTGGGAAAGGGGGGGGGGGCTTTCTCTACTCCCATTGTCTGAACTTAATATAGTAGGATAATAATTCTAGTTTGTTATATTTTTAATAGTCATCTGAATATCTACTTCCTATTGTAAAACTCTCCTTTTTGTGTTTTGTTTCTATTCTCATTTCTCTAATTATAACTTTTAATATGTGTTCCATATTCTGATTTCTTTTCATATTCTGCCTCATTTTCATTATTGATTTTGTAATGTAGGATGTATTTGAACGGAATGTCACCAATTTATGTAGGGATTATATGCATCCTATAAACTTAACTTAAGTTTCAATACATTTTTAGCATCAGACAAAAATGTAATGTTATTAATTTCGGAAACCAAATGTAGAATCTTTATTACCATAAGGAAAGGTCATATTTCGGTATCAATTATATTTGGTAAAATTAATTCTGCCTTTGATCTTGAACTAATATAATTTCCACTCAGTTTGATCTATTTGTCATTCAAGATATTATCTTCTGATGATAATACTGACTATTGGAGTTAAAGCGAAATACTCTTAATAACGAAATTTGATACCTAAGTCCTTTGTCAGGAGGTTAGCTAGAATTGCTACTGATGGATTTTCATCGGTTTTCAGTGGTCCTTGTTATTTACGAAGCGGAAATTGTAAGCTTGATATAATCTTTCCTTTAAAGACTTGATAGGGCTTCAACGTGCGAAATATATCTAACACAATAAGATTTTGGGTAAACAGGGTGATTTAATGTTTATATAAATATGGTAGTAGAGAAGAAAGAAATTTAGGATCTAGTTTACTTAATGATAATGCTCTAACACTTATAACGTGATTCATATCAACTAAATTACAGCGATTATATCAACACTATTAGCACTTTTTAAATAGAATGTTGAAGAAGAATTTGTAAACTGAACTGTATTAACTAGATTTAGAAATCCCGATTTTGTTATTAAATATTCTGAGAGACACTTGAAAAAGGGGAAATTGAAATTTTCCCACTTGTGGGTTATAGTTTTATACATTTATAGAGCTTTTATACTTAGCAAATGCTAAATCTGCATAAAATTCCGAGTTTGTCTTCCAAAACTTTTGTATCAGTGCTGAGTGTATTAGTATCTAATAGTATTTAAATGAATGGTATGTTTTATACCATACTAGCTGAAAACCCGCGCTTCGCTACGGAGTACATTCAAATTCAATACAACGGTCAATGTATGCAATTAATGTAAAAAAAATAAATATATATATTTATAATAAATGAGATGATCAATTATACAATTGATGTAATATATATATATATATATATATATACCCAACAAACACAGGACTGACGGCAGCTTATCGGGCCAGTGCTGGAGGCACCGGTTGAACGACAAGTACGGGAGAATTTTGTCGGGCCACTGGCGGGTTGTTTACGAACCTCCGAAGGGGAAACGCTTTCCGTTTACGTGTTTCAGGGCCTGTTATGGGTTGATATGAATCGCACCGAAATCGTTTACCCTGCATCGTCCCGGAACTGTACCTCCGATTCGTAACCACAAGTAACAGATATCTGCATCAGAATTATGGATTTGAAAGGGAAGGCGAAGATTAAATTTAACAGACTTTTCAAAAATATTTATTTCATTGTTGTGAAACTTCTTTTACGCGGAAAATTCCCATAATTTTCCTTGTATGTAAAGATTGTATTATGTGAAAAGTATTATGTGAAATTGTATAATTGTATTATGTGAAAATTCACATAATTTTCCTTGTATGTAAAGATTGTATTCTGTGTGTATGTTTTAACTCCCTAGAAGCTTATAAAAACAGATGAAAATTAGTTTCAATTTTATATATTACTGGAGAAATTAAATATCTACTTAAAAATGGGTCCTTGTTTCACCACTCTTTATTTATAAGAGAGGAAATAGTGATAAAATTTGTATTTTTTTAAATTTCTTCTATAGTATATTAAAATAATAATATATATTTTTGTAGATAAAATATTCAAAATATATTTTTCAGGAAATTTACATATTCTAAGTATTTCTAATTGTTAGATGCCATTATAAAACAACTGATTTTGTAGAATTTTTTCTCGAATTTCATCGTATTAATTTTACAGTAACATATTCTTATAATACAAATTTGAATGAAAGAAAAAGAATTTTAAATTTACAGACCTTAGTTAAAATAAACAAATCACACATATTTAGAAAAATATTAATGTAATGTAATGTCAGAGACATAGACAGTAGATGTCATGAGACACCAAAAAATATCAAAAAATAAGACCCTTTATCCTCAGTACGTACATTGAAGAATATATATTACATTGTTTTTTTTTGTAATTGAATCAGGATACGAGAAATAATATTTACAATAAGAAAAAAAAAGGCAAAAAAATTAGTTTAAATAAATGTTAGAAATAAAAAATAAGGCAATTAAGTTTAAAATAATAAGTAAGTTATATTTAATAAATTAAATTGGCAGGTTTGAACATCCGTGAGTACAGATAACAGAACTGCACTTTGCAGGATCGAACCGAGGACTGAAGTATGGGAAGCAAAAACGAACGCCCCACACCAGCATTCCCTGATAGGGTATTAAGTGTGGAACTTCAATAAGAGGAAACTGCCTCGCATGGAACAGAAAAATAAAGGAAAAATGTTAAACACTATCAGAAACCACACTATCAGAATAACACTATCAGAATTAACCTGTGAACAATTAATGGACTGGGTAAGATTTGAAATATTAAGATCGGAACATAAATTTTTAATTTTTAAGTGGCCGTTCGGTTTTGGGATTTTTTTTTCCAAAAAAATTCAATGCGTAAGTAAATTAAGTAATTTTGAAAGGTCCGATATTAATCCAATTGCAGTAATGTTTTCAGATAAGATTTTGAGAAAGTTTCATGAAATTGATTTGGGATATTGAATTTTGACTAGGTTGTACATTTTGTTGAGGGTATCTTTGTACCCTTCCGCCATTAAAAAAAAAAACATGGCTCAGGTTTGGTTTCCCGCCTAACAGGAAATTCATCATTAGCAGCGGGAATTTCTTTCCTCCGGATTACGACAATTTCCTAGGATAGAAAATTGGTTTGAGAGATTGATTCGATCATTAATGCTAGTTAAGTTCGAGAGCAATTCGCTTTAGACCAACCCAAATTTAAAAAATCACATTATGTTCGATTTCGTTCAAAATTACCACATCACATTGCATACCAAGATTATAATATTTTATACATTACATATACAATGTATTTTTCATTTTCATAATAAAACTAAACTTTTGAATGTAGTTGACTTTTTTATGCGGCCCGCCTGCCTTGAAAAAATTTACCATGTGGCCCAGATGCTGCAAAAGGTTAAACACCCTGCTTTAAGCTCATCAGCCTGATTCAGAGGTTTAACTTTTT
Source organism: Dolomedes plantarius (assembly GCA_907164885.2). Classification (NCBI taxonomy): domain Eukaryota; kingdom Metazoa; phylum Arthropoda; class Arachnida; order Araneae; family Dolomedidae; genus Dolomedes; species Dolomedes plantarius. The sequence goes on along the minus strand of OU015494.1, from coordinate 101,141,768 downwards.
CAGATTTAGGAATATAATCAAAAGTGGGTGTAGAAGAAAATTTAAACGCACACTTACTGTGCATAAGATTAAAAAGTTCTTTGAGATTGGGGATGTTAAACGTTATTTTGAAAAAAAAGAAATTCATGTTTTTCAAAAGTCCATAGTAATCACACATGGTTTCCATTACTTATTTCACTGACACATTGAATTGTGTTTTGTTTTGTTTTTTATTATTAAATTTTGGCATTATCTTTTGAGAATGTATTTTCGTTTTTATCAATGCAACTCTTGCAGAAGTGCCACGGACGGGTAAGGGTGACTCGGTAACGAATTTAACAATCCTTTCTACTGCTTGTGTGTGACATGGAAAATTGCTGAAGTCAGTACGTTGACTCTCCTGATCAGATTATTTTGCTTCCTAGTTTATAATCAGAAATATGCCTCGTTCTGTTACTTTAAGATCTTTACGTACAATCATATCAATATAATCCTTGGCATCAAAGTTTATACGTTGAACTTAAAACTTTCCAATGCCCCCTTCATTTTTCAGTCCTTGCTTTTAGAATCCGGCGTAATCCAAGCTGTCTTACGTGGCTGCGATCAACTGATATCATACATAAGAGGAGATTTTCAGAAGCAGCGAAGTACGAATTTCTTTGAATGACTGGGTCAATTACATTTTTAAGAGTCTGATGGAGGTAACGTGAATAGCTTACAAGTTTCCACAAGTGCTTCGATCCATGGATATAAGATAGTTTCCGCTTTATGTGAAACGAAACAGATGCATATACTTACAAAATGTACTCAGTCAGTATTCGGAGATTTTTTTTGCAGTACATTCTGTTCCCACATACAAGTGAAGTATTTGGTTTGCTAATGTAAGCTATCATGAATAACAAAGTTTTCCTGGTTTTCTCATAGACAAATCAGAAGAGCACCTTCCAACAGAGATTGCATTAGACATTTCTAACAAATATTTTGGGTCCACACTTAAATCATCCTTAATTTCTAGTAATGGAATGCCATTTTCAATAGGTGATAATTCAATTACTGGAAGTTCATAGCAGTTTTCTAGTTGTTTACCTATTTCTCCTCCAAATTAGGACGTAGGCGCAGTTCATTTCCATGTAATAGACAAATCAACCACTGCAGTGGCCTTCTTAATTCCTTTTCAAATAAACGAACCACATCATTATTCAATCCAGTGTTCACGGCAGTTCCACCCATTCCAATTACAGTAATGTTTAAATTCTGGTTGTTGTCATTGAAAAATGCTATTATGCTATCTTATATACATTTTCCAGTGCCAGAAATCTGCTTCTGAAAATCTCGTCCTTTGTATGATATCAGATGATCGCAGTCATGTAAGAGAGAGCTTGGATTACCCCGGAATCTAAAAGCAAGGGCTGAAAATGAAGGTGGCATCAAAAAGTTTTTATTTCAACGTATAAACTTTGATGCCAAGGATTATATTGATATGATTGAATGGAATGATGTTAAAGTAACAGGACTTCCTATGAAGAGGCATATTTCTGATGACAAACAGAAAGCAATTCAATGTGTCAGTGAAATAAGTAAAGCAAACCATGTATGATTACTATGGACTTTTGAAAAATATGAATGTTTATTTCAAAATAACACTTTGCCTTTAAAGACATTACATTAATATTTTTCTAAATAAATGTGATTTGTTTATTTTAACTAAGGTCCGTTAATTAAAAATTGTTTTTTTCATTCCAATGTGTATTATAAGAATATACTACTGTAAAATTAAGATGATGAAAATTGCGAAATTCTACAAAATCAGTTGTTCTGTAATGACATCTAAAAATTAGAAATACTTAGAAATACCTAAGTTTCTTGTAAAAATATTTTGAATATTTTATTTACAAAAAATATATATTATTAATTTAATATACCATAAAATAAACAGAAAAAAAGAATTTTATCTCTTTTCACAAAAATATCTATTTTGAAGCACCTGAAAAATATTTCAGTAGAGCAATAAAATTTTATATTCAATACCAAAAGGCAGCTTTTGAAAGCTATAGCATAATGAAATTTCAAACCATCTTTTTTTTCGCCTCGTCATACTACAATGCACTAGTGTCATCTGATTGGACATTCAGTTGCACGTGATTGAAAAGGCGCCATTAAAGATTGATTACAAGTTCGTTGAAATTAATCCACAAGTAAGTTTCATTTGTTAGTCTTAAATTATTGCCTTTAGATTTTATTTAACACCCTTACATAGTGAACATTATTCTATTTCTGTTATAAGATAGTGTTTTAATCCAAGTTATATATGAATTGACCATATTTCAGATCAAACTCTACTGAACTGAGTGTATTGAATTAGCAATACTTATGGCACTTACGAGCACTTTCGTATGTATAAATAAAAACATTTTGTTTCGGAATAATTTAAGATTCGTGTTTCAGTTAATATTTTAGATGGACAAAGGAAGTAAATGGACTCTTGTGAAAGTCTTAAGTATTTGCTAATTAAATTAATATTTAGAATTGTAATTTGTACGCACTATTTAGATTTTTATATCCTTTAGAAAGTATAAAATACATGACACAAATATCAATTCCAAATCTACATAGTTGAAAAATAAAAATGCATTTTCATTTCCAGTATAATATTTTCCATTTTATTTCTTTAAAGAAATTTGAAAGAAAATTATAATGAAATTTTTTTTAATATGTTAATCCAAATTAAACATTTTTTTACTACTGGATTGATAAATCAGTTACACATGATTCCTCCATAGTAAATTCATGCATAGTATTCAATGGTGGAAAAATTGTCCATTTTCCTATTAAATATATTTTACAATGTTCTTATTGCCAGGTATCAATAGGCAACAAATTATCCATGTCTAAATGTTAAAAGATGGATTCAAAAACGTTCCACATTATAAAAGATTCTAAAAATGAACTTGTAAATCATACAAAAGGATCTATTGAATTCCTTATCAAATTGTGTTTTGAGTAAACTTTATAAAATACACTGCATTTTATACATTATAAAGAAATAAAGAACAAATATTCTTAAAATTTTTGTGTTCATAATTTAAAAGAATGTATTTAGTATAATTATATATTTTAATTTAAATGCTAAACACTAATAGGTATTTTTCATGTATAATCTTAATAGCCTTAAAATATAATTTTTTTAAAATTCTATTTATAATGTTCTATGTGTACACTCAATTGCTATATATGTATATGTTATTCCTACTGGGTGAAATTTCTTTATGTCTATCGAGAGCAAAGATATATTCAAAATTTCAAAACCAGATCAAAATATTGTTTAATCAGTATCCACATGTCAAGTAAATATTGAAACAATAGCAAATATTGGAGCATTTTTTTATTTTGAATATCTCATTAAATAAAAAGCTTATTTAAGGAACATTTTGAATTTCAATTGCTATTAATCAATATTTTGAACTGGCTTTGATATTTAGATTATATTTCTACTCTCTCTGAAGATATAAAATAAAACAATTTCACTCTTTAGGAATAACATAATGGTGCATACTTTTTGCAACTGAGTGTATATATTCTTGCAATTGAGTGTATATATATTTTCAAGAATTATTAATTTTTGTATGTATGTGAACTCCATTGTATTCCTGAATTCATTCAAAGAACCTCTGGAGTAATGAGAAGTTTAGAGTTTTAAATTTGTGTCAATATAGATGCCACGTGCATTTAATTTTCTAATTTGTATCGTGTTTGAAATCACTTTTATCAGTGTTATTAGAGATGATGGCAGTGAAAATTATTCCAAAATAGACTATTTAGATACATAAATTGTTTCTTAACTTATTAATTTACATTCCATGTTTTTAAATTATATATTTATAAGTATATAGATTTGTAGATTATCAGAATGTGTACATACAAAAAATTGCTTTATTGTAATAGATATTGTACGATAAGAGTTTTTATAAATCTGAGAATGTTCTCAATAACTATCTATAAGCTGTTCATCTCTAAAGGTCTTTTGGAAATTATTTTGTTGTCATGCTGTGCAAAATAAATGTGAACTTATTGGCTTAATATATATATATAAAGGGTAAAATTAGTTTCTTTTCCCCTTTTTATATTAGTGATAAGCAAGTTTATAAAGAACTCTACTTTTCAATACTTCTTGGTTTGATAAAACATTAAATTTTTATTATGGCATTATAAGAAAATATTGGTTTCTTTACAGAATTTTGAAACTGGAATCTAACTTCGGGCTTGAAAGACAAATACCACTTGGATCTCATAACTCATGTAAGGTTTTTGTTTAACGTCACTGAGCCTACCTTTTTTTATTCTCGAGCTATACTTTTATTTTCAGCAGTGGACTTGTGGCCAAAATCACTGTTTTTAATATTTTTTTAGATTTATTTTTAACTAATTAAATTTTTCTATGAAAAAACTATAAAAATATTTATTAAACAACTAAAAATTTCAAATTAGTTTTTTTAACTTAGACGCTAATCTGAACTTTCTCATAAACTTTGGTCTCAATAATTTGTGGATAGAATATTGATTTTCTTTATTTATTCTTTTTAACTGTGAAGCTTGTTGTTAAGGTTTTAGATGAGTGAGAAAGTGCAATCCAGGGATTTCAGTTAACATGACTCCCTGGTCATGTTAACTCTTGTGAAAAAACTTGAAAGTCTTTAACTCTTGCCAAAAAAAGAGATTTATATTATAAAAGTATAAAATGCCAAGGTTTATTTAGAAAATATAAAATCTGTTCATGGACAAAGTTTGTTTATAAAACTGTAGATAAGACATTCATTGTGAGTTGTGGTTTATTATATCAAAATGTGTGTTTGATAAGTGAATGAAATAACCCTTTCTTAATAATGGAATAGAACTCCTGTATAATCAATGAATTCACGGATACAAGATACAGTTCCAAAAAGCAAAACGCCTGGTTTACAGAGTCTTTTATAATAACAGAAAAATGATATTTATATTATGAAAATGTGAAGTGCCAAGCTTTATTTATTCTTAATGGTTAACATTAAAATTTTAAAAATATTTTTAGAATTTCCTGATAAGTTGTTAGAGGTTCGTTGATAATTCATTACAGAAGTAGTAAAAAGGAAATTGCTTTTGGATGTATTAGATCATTAATTAATGGGCTAAGTAATTTTAAATTTTGGTAAAATTTAATTTTATGCATGCCATAAATTTTTCTCTCTGTTAAACATGTTTATTCCATTTTAAGTCTTAATACTTATATAAAGAATTTGGATTAAATGAAAACAGTAATGAGTGATGGTGAAAATGTATTAAATGTGGTAATTGAATTGCTTGATGTTCTAAGACATAAAATTTCTCATCATCAAAATACAATAATTGACTTCTTGACTGAACAACTGACTTTATTATTAAACAATATCCTATTTTGCTACCCCCCTTGTTTAAGTATATTATATAATCATCCTTCAAATCCTAATAGACCATTATTTTATATTTTTGATCCTGTACACATTCTGAAGTGTGTCAGAAATAATTGGCTGAATCAGAAGAATTATGGTCAGTGTATGCATTTTATTGATTTTAATGATCATAACTTAACTAAAACTGCCTCTTTTAGAACCATTAAAAGTATCCATTCTTTAGAGGATGGACAGATAGTGTTATCATAATGTGTTTGGATAATTATATCCAAACACATATTTAAACATAATATGTGTTTGGATTAACTTTTAAAAACTCCATCTTCTATGGAGAGACAAAATGTAAAACTATGCCTTAAAATTTTCAATGACTATTTTGTTGAAGGGTTGAAAGTGCTTTCTACACATACTGATGAACCTTTTTGTTTAGAAACATCTGAATATATTGCAATCATTATTAAATGGTGGAAGATAATGAATGTGTAAAGTAAGTTAAAAGGGGGTCATAAACGAGATGTGTATTGTGAGTCTTTGTCATCTAATTCATCCAATGAAAAGGTTATGTACCTACAAAAATTCTTAGTTTGGCTTGATACTTGGAATTCTCTTAAATATACTTCTGGCTTTTTAACTAAAACATATACCACACTTTCTCACACTACACATGCTGTACTTGAAATGTGAACATATTGTTGCAATGAATTGGGGATGGCATATTTCTTAACAGGAAAAATTCAAACCGACATTATTGAAAATAGGTTTGGAAAGTTTCGCCAATTGTCTGGGTCACAATACAACATCTCGTTGACACAGGTTTTCGAAAATGAATCGAAGCTTAGACTTCAAACCCTAGCCCCTTAATTTTATAATTTGTATCGTGTTTGAAATCACTTTTATCTGTGTTATTAGAGATGAAGGCAGTAAAAAAAATATCTTTAATATTTTATCCTAAATATATCTATTATGTGCTTTCTTACGTGCACATGCACACATTAGCCAGTTAAGACATAACTATGTTTTACTATCCTAAAATTAAGAGTTAGAAACTCATTAAATCTAAACTTTAGTTAAGTGTATGTCTGGGAACTAGTACCTCATCTCGTATATGGTATGTCAACTGGAATTTTTTCAAAAATTCTGATTAGTACTTTTTTTTCTCCCCATTGATTCTGAACTCTTCAAGTTAAGCATGAGCTTTGGGTTAATGAAAAAAATCATAGACAGCATCTGTTTTATGTTGTTCTTTAAATTGTTGCATTATGCTTAGAATTTCTTTTATTGCCTTGTCAAATATTTGATTGTACTAAATTTTTTAAAATTCCACTGAGCATCTTGTTTAGCTGTTTAAAAAAATGGGGGGAAATGCATTGTAAATTGTCTTTACTTTCTCAAAGTTTCATAATTAAATATGTTGATAAAGTTGTGCCTGAAAAATAACTCAACTGATTCTAAACATCAGTTGGAGTTTTATGGAAAGTTGAAATTGTTTCTTGGAAGTTTTGTGAGGTAGTAATCTAGTTCATGTATATTAAAGTCTTATTTAAATATTGTGCTAAACATATTCAGCACATTGAAAGTCTGATTACTTCTCAACTTTTAATCACCAGGCAATTTTTGGTATTAAATTATATGCTCAGTGCATATTCCATTATGAGTAATTTTCACTCAATCTGATTTGAAAATTCATGTGAGGAGAAATTTTTCTGATTATAATTTAACAGCTTGCCTTGTGTTATTATATATTTATTTTTATTCATTTCAGAAAGTCTGTTGGACAGTGTCTAATATTGCTGCTGGTAATACACAAGATTCAATGAGGTATTTAAAAAAGTCATGTATTTAATACCTTTTGGTTAATGTAATGTTACTTTTTAAAAAATAGTAAATTTACTGCTAAAAAAGTAAATTTACTGCTAAAACTTAATTTTATTCTCTAGTTGAGTGCAGTGGCATAGATTATTTTACAAAGTGCAATAAAATACTTTTAACTTTTCAAACCGAACTTCTAACCAGAAATTTAAAAAAAATTTAATAAAACTTTTAAAATTGAAAATATTTTCATGGATCTAAAGAATCGAACATAACACCTGTATGGTCAACTAAGTCATGGATAAAAGATGCAGCCCTAAAAGCAAAAGGCCTGGTTTCTGTATACTTTTATAATAATCATGTTACAACAGTATACAGAAACCAGGATTTTTGCTTTTAGAACTGAATCGTTTATCCATGAATTTGTTGACTATACAGGTTTTCTATTCCATTGTTAAGATCTGTGAAAATACTCTCATTAGCAAAATATTTTTTAAAAAACTTAAATTTGGGTTAGAAGCTTGGTTCAAAAAGTCTAAGTGTTTTTTCACGCTTTATAATATAATCTATGCCATTTCACTCAACATTGACAGCTAGTCAATATTACCCACCTCATTTTTCAAATTAACCTAGACTAATCAAACAATATATCATAACAATTGTTTAGTAATTACTGAATCTAAATAGTATATTTTGAATATTTTTTTACTGTGGTTATCCCTAATAACAGCTGCTCGCAAATAAAAAATACTTTATACACAGATCTCCACCATAATTTGACAATTTAGTAACAAAAGATATGCTCTATTAAAATACTATGCAGAATTTAGTATCCCAAATTACTTTCAACCACAATTTTTGTAAAACCAATTACTGTGAAAGCTACATCATATAATAAATGTTTACTTTATTCATTATTATAGTAATAGATTAGTTAAAGAGTATTCACTCTTTTCACTAAATTTCTGAGTACAGTACGACATTCAATCCTGTCAATTAAATGATTAGTTATTACAGATATAAATAAAATAGATTAGAATGCCTTGATAGAGTACAATAATTGAAAGCTGACTGAGAGACTTGTTTAGAATGACAACAAAATTTTCTCTTCACTATCGAGAATCACTCTCACATTGAAAGTAAAGAAACACAAGAATGAAGATTGAATACTATATAAAATCTTTAATTTCTAAATCTGACCCAGCATCTGTATTAATGCTCTGTATGGCATGTTGTAATCAAATTTAGAAGTTTTAAGATTTTGTATGCTAATGTTTTACTTAGCATTCAATCTTTATTCTTGTGTTTCTCTACTTTCAACAGCATTATTGTCAATAGTGAAGAGGAAATTTTGGTGTCATTCTAGACAAGTCTCTGATTCAGCTTTCAATGTTGAGCTGAAATTATGCTCAACATTAAAAACTGATTATTGTACTCTTATCAAGGCAATCTACCCTATTTTATTTATATATATAATAACAAATTAATCGACATGGTTGGATTTTCTACTGTACAGAGAGAAATTTAGTGAAAAGGGGAATACTCTTTACAAATATTTTATAACTATTTTCTATTAGTATATTTATTTAATCAAGTAAATATTTTTTACATGATGTAGTTTTCACAGTATGTAATTGGTTTTACAAAAAAAAATGTGGTAGGAATTTACTTCTTGGAAGTAGTTATCAATAAAATGACAACAGATTTAAAACTGCACTCATGTGTTGGGTGCTGTTTTATATCAAGTTTTTTTAAACCCCTGTCTCAGAATTTATATTTCCTAATTGGATTTATTTAATTCTACTTTATCAACAATGAATTTTTTCAACTACTTTCAACAATCAACTATTTTTACAACAATAAATTACCCTTTAATGTACAAAACTATGCAAAAAATAATTTTCTTATCTGCAGAGCATTTACTAACTCTACATCAAAAAATAATTTAAATAAATTCTTTTGATTCATAAATTATATCTGGGGATGGGAGTCATTTTCCTTTCACATAAATTTATGAACTGATTTTCTCTTTCTTTTTTTTCCCTAGATGCTGTAAAGATGGAGCCAGAGGTACAGCAAAAGGATCCTGTTTTGTAGAAAATATAGAAAAAAATTGTGTAAATGTGCTATGTACTTTCTAAATAAACTATTTTTACTTTAAACCAGCTCTTTTCTGTATTTAAAAACATGTGTGTCTGCATTTATTAACTCTACACCAAAAAATAATTTAAATAAATTCTGAGCAAGTTTTCACAAGCTCACAAAGATGGGTTTCATCATACACACTACACATTACTCAGGTTTGAAAGATAAATATATCAAATTATGTTAATAAATTTTATACTGGGGAAGTACAAATTTTTTGGGTTAATTATTAAAGTAGTACTGTTTTACATACTATAATCTCATTCTAAATTAAAAAAAAACAAACTGGAACCTTAGATCGAATGGAAAGATGATTTAGCTTTAATGGTTGGTATTAATGTTATCTTAAATTTCAAATTTGGGTAAATGTATCTTAATACGAAATGAGGTTTTGTTCTAACAAGTAAACTAATGATTCATATGCAAATTTTTAGGTAATAACAAAGATCAGTATTTGGCAATACCTAAAAATACATAAGGCAAAACTGAATACTAGAAATATGAAGGCAAAAAAATAATAATAAAAAAAGTGAAAGGGTTGATATCAGAGGTTAATCGTCAATGAAATAAATAAGCATATAAACGAAAGGGTCCTACGAAAAACTTTGAAAAACTGCCGGCGGTCCGATTCTGGTAGAATGCTGGCATGATACCCGGACCTACGGCACATTGCTGTTTACGAGATGGGTAGATGACGGTATGTCGACACCAATTATTGCTCCCGTAACCGGCCCGTCAACCTCCGGTTACGCTCCGGCTATCTGTCCGCATCGATGGCTTAATCGCGGCTGCCTAACGGTTCGCAGTCGGATGAACGATGGCTCGATTCCTACCGGAAGCGGCCCAGAAGTCGACGGGGTAGTCGCGGGCGAGAGGACACAGCCGTGACGGAAACGATACTGACCTAATGCGCCGGCCCGGCAGTGGTGAAATCGGCTGGCCGGAACCTTCCGACCCCGGCCCGATGACTTTGTGTTTGTTGGGTATATATATATATATATATATATATATATATATAAATTGTAAGGGATATTTATTTTTTTTATAATATCCAATCGTCTGCCGCATTAGAAAGAAAGGGAATATTTTTTTTGTCTATTTAGTTGTTATGCACGGGACGATAAATTTATTTAAAGTACCAGAAAAAGAAATCACGTGATCGGCATTTAATTAATTAAATTCTAAAAATGAATCTTTAAAAATTCACCAAAAATCAGAACATCGAGGGAAAGGTTCAAAGAAGATTTCATTTTAACGGAATTTTTAGGATCTTTCTCGCGATATAAATTTTATAACCCTCAAATTATTATTTTAAATGCAAAGTTAAAAAAATTACAAAAACAGCTTAAAAATTTAATTTTAAAAAATCTAAGAATAATTTTTTTTTAAATTCTCTCTTAGTGCACCCCTACACCATAAGAAGAATCGCCATGCAAAATTTCAGCCCTTTTGGTCCAGCGGTTTGGTCTGTGCGTTGTATGTCAGTGAGTCAGTTACGGAACTGTTTTATATATAGAGATTGTAGAAATAAGTGCATAAAATTTACGAGAAAGGGATACGAATATTACTTTTGAAGAGATTGCATCAATGGCTTCATGAAACACTCTCTTAAGGGGAAAAACTGAGAAAATCATGTGTATTGAATTATATTTCGGTATTGCCGTTTCTGCGTTTCGTCGGGGTATTTTTCTCCTGTGAACTTTCACCCATACACACCATAAATCTGTTAGCTGTTAATTTTTTTTTTAAGTTTTAAACAGCGTAACCCAACGTCATGGTTAACATCGCTTCCTACTAGAAAATGGACACAAACATCTTTGCCTCAATAGGGATTCGAACAAGAGCCAATGTGTGGGTAGCTCAATGCGCTAAACACTCTACAACGCAAGCTGCGTTTATAACATCGATGCAGAAAAAATTAAAATGGTCTTTCGAATATCTCTCAGGACCTGAACACTCTCCGATGAGTAGTTTATTTAATGTTGCTTTATGGAGTAGAAAAATGTCTTCTTCCAGAAAGTTACAATTACAGTTCTTTTTAATTGTGAAAATTCTTATAATTAAATCCCTTGCCAATCAATAATTTATTTATGACAATGTTAATTATACATTATGAAGTATCTTTAATCAAGGTTACACGATAGTGAAAATTTATTTTGATGAATATTTTGAAAGTAATATAGGTGGTAATCACGAAGTTCTTTGTAATGTAAATGCCTCATACATATTTCTAAAAGGCAACACGATTACTTAAACAACAGATGTTTGCCATAACATTTTATTATTTAAAAAATAATCAAAATATAACACAAATTTCCATTTTTTTAGATTAGGTAGCTTATCGTATAAGTTCTAATTCCCACATCTTATGATTCGATTTAAAGGAAAAATAGGAATATTATTTTATGTCGTGAATACACACAGGCAACAAATTACGGTACAGTACAAATTCTCAGCCAGATAAGAAGTAGTCACCAATTTCCGCGGTATATTGTGGGAATATCCCATGACAAGTGTCTCCGCATTGAAAACAAAAAACAAAAACTAATCAGTAACAATTTGTTCATGTCCATGTTTATAGATTTCGCCTTTTCTATACGGGGAATTTTTAAAGGCTAAAATTTGCACTTAATATTTTCCTACCCCTAGTTTAATGTACATTCAATACTCCTCCTTACTATCCTTTATACGCATTTATTCCTTTTCTAAAACATCGCATGCAATTTTAATTTTTACACTTTCCTTATCACACTTTTGACTCCCTCGCGTGACATAATTTCATAAGTATCTATTTTAAAAGCTCGAAGGCATAGTTTAATATGTAATTGGAAAAGACCAATTTTTCTTGGAAGTTTAGAAATTGCATTTTCATTTCTAATTTTCTATCGTAAACATCAGTTCATTACTAACTTCCCTCTATAATTTATTTATCGTTATACCATCAAAACCACGATATATTTCGAGAAGTAGAAAATATTGGCGGAGGACATACATGAATAAAGAAATAAAAGCTTTATCAAAACTGATCTCAGTCAACTATGACCCGATCTAGTCTCATCCACATTTTTGCCAATCAGCGTCACAAGTGATGTAGATTCATTTTTACAAGAGATTCATTTTTCTTTCTATTAGTAGACAGTTACATCCACGAAAAGGCGAAATAAATCATAATCCAAGCATCCACGAAGAAAATAAAAGGACGACTTTGGATATCAATTTTTGAAAACCTGGTTTCGTCCTTTAATTGCAAATAAAATATATATTTCAGGTATACAATGGTTTAAATGAAAGAATAATGTTAGTACGGCGAATGCAATTGTACTATAATTAGTGAAATATAAAATATTTTTCTCGCTAAATACAATTAATAGTGCTTAATTGGGGAATAAAATCTGTTTTGGTGAAAAGTAATTTTCTATGTATATTATGTTTTTTTATTTCTGCAATTAATTTTTTTTTAAATATTATGTTACTTTTATAGTCCCATATCTGTGAATCCATACAATAAACATACAGAAAGAACCAATCATCCACGCATCGCTGGATTTTAAGTTTTGTTTTAAGGCTAAGTTACTCACAACAATTATGATAATGGTAACATGTTCGACATTTTACTAAAATTTTCTCCTTAAAGTTAGATTATTTTTAATTATGCATGCAAATACATTTATTGAATTATTGATAAAAAGTGTTGTTTTTTTAGTAATGTACCCTTGTATCCTTTATTTCACTTTAAATCGTAAAAAAATATTGCAAAGGGTTAATATTGACATCTCTTTTAGATATTTATGCAATTATCCACACAACTTGACCAAACTCTGCGCACGCACAAAATTACCAGTTTACGGTGCAAACGCCATAATGGGCAAATATGAAATCCCACAACTTCACATAAAATAACTTGACATACCGTGAAAATTTTATTCCAGATCATTGCGATTGCCATAAAAACGACATTTTTCGTGGTTAAGCAGGATCTATGTTAGACATAATGGTCTGATCACTTTTCAAAGGGAAAATCAAGGTAATAGAGGACTAGGGACAGAAACATTTTCAAGTTTTGAAAGTGCAAAATCGCCACAATTTGTAAACTTCAAAATAAGAATGCGTTCGAAAACTGAAAAGACAATACACAAGATTTGGACCAATCAGCCTGTCAGCAGGATTTACATAGCCCATTAACTGCACTATGCCAAAATGTGATGTCAACAAGACTAAAGGAAGATGAAAGCTGCAACAAATCAGACTATGTCCTGACAAACTGTTTACTGGAGACCTGGGAAAACTGGCTTTAAACAATAGGTCCAACTGTTTGTATTAGACTCAACCCAGCGTACAGTCAAGAGAGTTTACAGAACTCTGTTCGTTAAGAATATGGACACTTCACTTTTGAATCTGTGGATAATGGGATCTAATCAGATGAGTTCAGAATATGTTTTTCGACTGATTCCCGCAGTAAGACTGTATGGACAAAACAGGGAACACATTGACATCCCTTAAATCACACACACACACACACGTATAAATAAATAAATAAATATAAATATATATATATATATATATATATATATATTGTGACATTGTCTCCATTACTACACGAAATTTGTAATTATATAAGTATGTGATGATCGTTCCTACCCCTCATCATGAACATGTCATCTATCGGGAACTGTTGACCCGGGCGGCCTCATAACTCTAGGATAAGAGGCCATAAAGTTCGTGTAATGGGCGGTTCTGACGTTATAGAACGCATAAATCCCAGAGTGGTTCGAGGGCTCTCTAGAATTTTGACACTATAGTGACATGTAGAATCCAATAAACTTTGAACACTTACGAGAATTTCAAACGCCGGAGAAAGCTTTTGAAATCACCGACCATATTAAAGAAGACCCCAATACTCCACGGAGAAGAGATCTGTTTTTGAGTGCCAGAGAGAGACGCAGATCTCTTGGTCACCGGCCTTATAGACCACGTTGTCGTTGAACCCGAAGCCGTCCTGACATATCTAACTGTAAATTCTAACTCGCTGTACATACTTGCTTTTTGTAGTTGTAGTATGTTTAACGTATCGTAGTAAAGTAATTGAAGTGAAACGCTTGTCTTATTATTGACTACGTTACAATATATATATATATATATATATATATATATATATATATAAATTCAGAATCAATTTTTCCCATATCATTTCCTTCTAACCTCTTGTCTTGTCCGGTTGGTTTTGTTAATTCTCATTTAGGCTTTCATTTTACCTTGAGTAAATTTTATTTGGTACAATATACTTAGCTGACTGACAAGCTTTAGCATTTACAATTCTTTTAAAACATATTCTCTAAATATTTCGTTCCTAATTGCCAATTGTTTAATTAGGCGTCTTAAGATAATAGACACATGTTACTGGTTCTGATGGAAGAAATGATTATTGGAGAAAAATTAGTGTTTTTATACGCTGTCTCCATAGGTTAGGCGTCATGATGTCACGTTGATTTCAGAGAGTATAGACGTGATATTTTTTCCAGAAAGTACTGCTCTTAGAAATCTTTGACCGATACCATCTGATTCTAACAGTCGTTGCTTCGGATAATGGCAAAACGGTTATGGTGCCTATTTTCGGGGTTATATTCACCAGTTTCGGCACCAGAGGTTGTAGCCATTTGAAATGATATTTACAGAGGAGGTGTCAGTTTCTTTTAATTTATCGTGCATAAAAGACAACTGCAGAACTGAAAACCATTTACTCAACTAGTAATTTTTGTTCCCATTTTGTTTGCCAATGTACTTCCCAAGGTAGGTTGTATTAACAAGCAAAAAGTACACTTCAGTGATAGCGTAAGGGACAAAGTTTTATATATTAAACTGCATAAATATTATTCAATAAAGTGTTGTATCCGACTTTTGAAATTTGGTTTTCCGAATCTTTTGTAAATTTTAAAGTTAAAATATGTAGGTTTTTACGTTTTTAGCATGTTTTGTGCATAAGTAAATTATTTAAATATTACACGCAAAACATATTAAAAAAATTCTAAATGTAAGATATGAATTCTAAAATGTACGTCAAATCTGAAATATTTTGTTCATTTTGTGTTTAAATAACTTTTTATTTCGTAATAACTTATTTGTATGTACTAGAAACAATGTTAAATGCTACAAATTAAAAAGTGCAAACCACTGCATTTACAAATTTAAAATTATCTTACTTTTCAAAAATTGCTATCAGTTAATCATCATGAGTAATTATTTCGTTTTTCCTCCTAAATAACATGATGTCATTCAGTACTGTTTAAGATTAATGAAGTTGTTTTCAATACTTAAAGTTTTTACTTTTGCTACTACTCGAATTATGTTCTGATCCTATCTGTGAATCATATAACAAATTATTTTCCAAGAATTCTCAAGAAAGAAAAGGAGCTTCTTATTTATTTTTTTTTAATAATACACCTTTGCTGCTGAAAAGTAAATTTGGGAAAACATGAAATATTTTATTAAAAAGTAAGCTAAAAATGAGAGATGATGTTGATTAGGAGACATTGTTTGTTTATAGTAATTAAACGTTTACAGTCTGGGATATGATAACTAAAGTTGTAAAAAATATAGTCAGTTGTTTGATAGATACATCTTGATTTTCTCAAGATTTTTTTTTCTTTTAGGGAACTGGAATTCTTTTAAAATTGTTAACGAATATTTCTAGAATATCAATTAGAAAAAAAATTGTAATTTATCTGTGAAATCGAATGATTTTTTGGACTTAATTTTATTTCTAAATTTTTATTTATTATTTCTTTGGAATTTAAACTTTTATATACTTAATGCAGAAATAATTAATAATTCTTTTCTGTACACTATGTTTCATTAGATGTAAAAACGTACCGAGAGACTCACTTGCTCATTTATAGCGTTGTATGAGTTATTGAACTTCATTTCTAAATGAACAGAACACTTATGATCGTACTATAATAATGGTTCTAAAACCACTGTCAACAGATAAGAGCGTTAATAAATGATACAGTTTCATTAAAGGAGATTGTGGTGTAATGATCAACACACCTTTCTGGTAAGCAGGGGGTTCGAGCTTCAATCCGAAGTAAATCTAGCTTAATTTAGATTAAACATTTTTTGTGTAATAAGCTGTGATTGCGTGGCAGAGAGGTTGATATGAATAATAAGAACTATAGTGGTAGGGAATGCTTAAATTATAAAGTAACAATACCTAATATTAAATCTGGTTTAGAATCGTATAGTGCATTCCTCACAATATTTTGATGTTAAAATACAGGGCATATGATAGGGGTGATCAGATAAACAATGTTGAAAGCCATTAGGTAAAGTTTACTTACATAGAAGAGCTGAAATTCATTATAGGTTGCAGCTGATATGGGAAAAAGGTGTTTTTCTTTTAAATCTAGAGATTTCAGTAAACATAATATTCTCCAGTTGTTAGAATAAGTCATGTTTCAACATTCTTAAATAGTTTTAATGCATTTAATAATTATTTTTCTTTAAATTGCTTTGCCGAATTATGCAAAACTAGAATATTTTTAGTTGTTCCAGTTCGTAACAATCCAGTTAAATTTTGATTTGGAAACATCGACATTGTTTAGTTTTAATCAATCTAAATGTAGAATACGAGGTTTCACGGCTGTAAGTTGTACCAAAATAAGGTTTATCGACATGTCGCTAAGTTTAATTTTGGTATTTTGAATTTCGGCACGAATTTCCTAAAATCTGAGTGCCGTAAAAAAGTGATAAAGTGCCGCTTGGGGCTCGGAAGCCGTGGTTTGGCCTCCACTTGTACATATACTATTTATAAACTTTAGAAATATTTTTAGAGTGCTATTTCTACTGTATTATCTTTAAGATCTTAGATTTATAAAAAAAAGTTCTTCACTTAATTACCTTAATTTAAAGGAATATGTTTTTAATCATATAAACTTAAAAGGACATTCAAATATATTTACTCTTTTATAAATCAGTAGTTAAATGTCTATATTAAAGACCTTGATAATATTTTTATATTTCTATGATTTTATCGCATTTGGAGCAATTTCTTGAAAAGCAATGATAATATGGAGGACTACGTGTAAAAAAATAGCAAATCTTTTGAAGGTAAAATATATGTTTTGTAACACCATGTAAAACGAATACTAATTAGTAATAATCTATGTTTTCAAAAAGAAAATTGGGGAAATATTTTTGTATTAAATAATACGCTAATATTTTGAAGTGAATTGTTTTTCATTGATTTAAAATACAGTAGCTTAGAAATTATTCCTGCGGCACTATTTATACTGTAAACTTTAAGCTGTAGATTTGGAGCACAAAATAATCAATGAAGTTTGAAAACAGAGATGGTTTAATCCTGCTGTTAGTTACCATAATAAGCTTTTAAAAGTCATAAAATCCGTCGTATAAAAATTTATTTAGCTTTCTTTTTAACTAGTGCTACGGTGAAACACTGGTGCTAAGATTAACAATAGTTCTTGTGTTAGTTGGATGATTGAGTCTAAGTTGAAAGATTACCGGTTTAACAACTGAGGCTATTGTTCTCAGGTGATGAACTCTTTAGCAGCTTAATTACCTAACCGCAGCTCTCTGCGCTTCTTACTGTTTAATTTTTAACTACATTCACAAGATTTAGAAAGGAGTTATTTTTAGTTAGAGTTCTTTTTGTTTGTTGTTGCTATTTTTTTATAACGACAGCCTTATCCTTATCATTTTTTGAAATTGTTTATTATTTTTTCTCTTCTCAAATATTAAGTTCATTTAAAATTCAGAAAGAGAAAATTTTAAAGATGCAAAAGATTGCTTATTTTTTTTTCCTCATGGTATGTATACAGTTCTCTAAAAATAGTTTTTACGTTTATTTAAATAATTCAAAAATTGAGTCTTTTCCCTCTTTTTTTTTTGAATCCTCAGGAAATATTTTGTTTTATTTCTAGATTTCTGCATTAAGTAAGAGAAAAGTCTTTTGTACTGGAAATGATAATGCTTTTAAATATATTTGTATCAAAATATATTTAAAAGCATAGGGAAATTCTCCTCTCTCCCGTTCTACAGTTATTAGCATATGTTTGAAAGTGCAGTTAGTTTTTGTTTGAAACGTATTACAGAAACCTTGCAGATTGTGCCAACAGCAATACTGCATTAAAATCTCTTTATTTAGGATCTATCATTAACTTGCATTTATTTTAGTTTGCAATTTTTTTTAATGCACGTATTTATATTTTTAGGAAGAACTTCGCGATGCTCAAATTAGTATGCAGCCATATTTTTTTTTACTAAGCATTGCTTCATTCTGTAAAAACTAAAAATTCTTTAGCGATATTCAAAATTTTAAATTTTAAATTTTATATCAATTTGATAACTGTTTAAAAAATTGCGTAATTCAGCTTTTTTTAAAGTATATTATGTCAATCAAACTATATATAATCTCTGTGTAACATCATATTTATGCCTTAGTCTCAAAAGGATTTACTAAATACATAGAATGCATAGGAAATTTACATAGAAGAGATAGAAGGACACCGGGTCCAAATTCAGCACAGTTAATGTTTAGGACCCGAGAAACTTAAATCAAGAAAAGCGAAATTTGGAGCTCGATTAGTTATTTTAAAATTAATTTTCTGTGCCCCTAAGATGCGCGTACCCCCTGTGTATAGCCCCTTCACCTAACCAGCTGTGTTCAGAGGGGCTGCGTTGGAGAATAGCTGCGTTCAGAGGGGTTGGTTTGGGGTGAAGGGGGGGTCAAATTCCAGTGCGCGGGAGGAAGAGAGTTCGGAATGACCTTTGGCCCTGGCTCCCCAGATAAGCACAACTTTCTTGGCTCTACTTTGTGAAATCTGCAGATGATTCGTTTTCATGCAGAAAGTGATGCAGAATTCTCAATAAAATCAGACGAAGGTCCGCAGGCTCAAAGTTTCTGTCTTTCTTATTGTTTTTATATCATTTCAGTAGAAACGCGCTAAGCGCATCCTGTCTGGCCAGATGAACATGAAGAGCGGGGGGTGCAGCCCAGTATTTTTTTGATGCAATGTAATATCTACATATCTACCCTGGCAACGCCGGGCAATAATGCTAGTATATATATATATATATATATATATATATATATATATATATATATATATATATATATATATATATATATATATATATATATATATATATATATATATATATATATATATATATATATATATATATATATAAATATATATATATATATATATATATATATTATATATATCAGGGTGGTTCGAAAAAATCTATTTTTTTTATTTCGGAATCGCATTACCTCTCAAAAGTTGTAGTTTGGTATCCTCAATTGGAGAAAAATAAAAAAAAACTCTAAGTTGACATCTTCAGTTCGCGCATGAGGCTGAAAATTTGAAAAAATATGTTAAAAATTGAAATTTTCAAAAAATAACAAAATTTGTTTTTTTGTAATTTTGTATAATGCAACAGCCATAAATTGTCAGTATATAGCGTAGTTTCAACCTAATTTTTTTTTTATAGCATTTACATAATATCTTTAGTTCGCGCATATGCCTTAAATTGGGCTAAAATCGCCTAAAATTTGAAATTTACGTGTTTAATATACAATTATACATACATGACATATTTACGTTTCAAAAGTATTTTAAAAATTCTATTCTTAAAAATTTGTTGTATATAACCTTTTATTACAATATTATACGTACAAGTATAGTTACACACATTTATATGTATATAATAACATTGCATGTGATAGCTAATTACAGAATGATTTATAGATTTCACCTATATTTTGTGTCTTTAAGATTCCTCAGATGTGTTGGGCATTGTTTTAAATTGAGATTTATAGTCAAATGATGGCATAGTTGAACTTGAGAACAAAGTTGTCCTTATGAAACCATCCCTGTTCTCTTCTCCACATACAAGATTCTGTTACGACCTTTACAATTATTTTAACACTTTGCGTGTGGCAAGGAAATTTAATTAGCTCGAACTCTGGGAGAACATTAGTATTAATAAGTTCTTCTAGGCTTTGCGTTGACACATTGCTCATAATTGGAGGAGGTGTAAGTTTACACTTGGACCAATCAATAAGTTCAATGTAATTTGAAGCTGCAAAATTGATGGTCGGTGGTTGAAAACTACGCACCGATTTCCCTTTTGGTTCTTGTTTTCTTGCTTTTAGCAATCTTCGAAAAGCTAGCTGTCTTACGTGCACTCTCACATCTAGTACCATTGAAATTAAAAGATTTTCGGGATGACAAAAATACGCATTCTTCTGAATGGCAGGATCAATTATTTTACGTACCCTGTCGGGAAGCTGTCTTGTCTTCTGTACTAATTTAAACACGTGACCTGCTCCAAACTTTACAAAGGGATGCATTTTAATTCCGAACCATACTCGAGCGTATATCTTCATAATATAGCTGACCAGCAGTTTAATTTCGTCAGAAGGTTTTACTTTGGAAATATATAGTCTTAAGATCCTATTTGCACAAGTTAACCACCTAGAGTTACTAAGAGGACCAAAATCTTTCACAGCGAGATCTGGCGCACACTCTCCTGTCTTGACTCTTCGATAAATATTAAGTAAATACTGTTGGTCCTTGCCTAAGTCAGTTTTGGCCACATTTGTCTCCTCACTATTAATCGTTTCAAAATTAGCAACAGGGAGTTTTACACAGTCAGTCAACTTCTTGCCAATTTGTCCTGAGAAACTTGTGGGTCCTGTAGTATCACCATCTACACTTTCAAAAAAATGTCTGAGCGGAAGTTCGTTGAAATGTAATAAACATATAAACCATTGTAAAGAACGACCAAGTTTAAGCTCAAGATTACGAATAACACCGTTTTTACATCCTGTGTTAGTCGCTGTTCCGTCACATTCAGTTGCAAAAATCTTAACATAATCAAAGTTATTGTTTTCTAAATAGCAAAAGATGCTATTAGCTATTTCACTTCCAGTGGCTCTTGGAGGTGTCAAATGTCCCAGATACTTTCCACCAGGCTCTTGAACCAAGCTGATGTGCTCCTCTTTCTTTAGTCTGCGATACATTTTGTTACAATTATTTTCCTGATAATAAGTGTTGTCGTTTCTCCCGTCAAAATACAGTCCATGTAACTCTACATTCGGAGAGTCTGATTGTAAAGAGTATCGAATTTTATGTTTTTCTCGTCTGATCTTACTCTTATCTATTACTAGAGACATATCTCCTTCATTTATCAAGTCGGCGGTGGAATAAGAATGCGACGACGCGGCGCCAACTTAGCGCTTGCCGGTCAGTTATTGTTGATCAGCTTTTGACATTTTTTCAAATTTTAAGCCTCATACGCGAACAGTATCATCTAAAAGTTATATCATCTAAAAGTTATAATTTAATTTTTAGGTTGAAACTACGCTATATAATGATAATTTATGTCTATTGCATTAAACAAAATTACAAAAAAACTAATTTTGTTATTTTTTGATAATTTCAATTTTTAACATATTTTTTCAAAATTTCAGCCTCATGCGCGAACTGAAGATGTCAACTTAGAATTTGTTTTTATTTTTCCCCAATTGAGGATACCAAACTACAACTTTTGAGAGGTAACGCGATTCCGAAATAAAAAATGGATTTTTTCGAACCACCCTAATATATATATATATACATTATTAGTATTTTAAAATAATTTTTTGAATGGATGAAAATAAATAAATATTACAAATAAGGGAGTCAAAGATTAAATCTAGTGAAAAACTAGCATTATTATTGTATAACTAATGTTTCTATAATTTATTTGAAAAGCCTGGATTAATTTTGTAATTTTATGAAATTTCATTGTAATAACTTTATAACGATGATGACTCTAACAAATTTCAGTTGCCTTTTTTATTTTTTTACCTTGGAAAAATATGATTACTCAAAAATTATACCCGATTACCTGATTTTCCAGTCAGATGAACTGACAACCCACCATCAAACCCAGGTAATATCAACATTAATGAGCTACACAAATTTATGTTCATATGTATGGAATATCACAGTGTTTAAAATTTTAAAGGACTCATCATTAATTTAAATGTTAAAATTTCGTGCAACTTCTAACTAATATCCGAACCGCATTTAGATTTCTGTTTAAGGTCCATAAGTAAACTCTATGAAAGGATTAGAAAAGTTTAGTCTTGCGTGTAAATTGTTTGACAAGCAAGCCGCAGGATATATATTTCTTCTCTCTTAGGAACTTTAATTAAATTTTATTTTGAATTTCTCTTTGAATTGAGTTTTCAAGTTAAATGTATCAAGATTCTTAAGTTATCACAGAAAGAAAATTATAAAGATTGCATTTAAAATAACAGGAAATTAGCCATGAGGTACAAATAGTTTTTCTGCATTTTTCTCTGCAATAGTATTCAATTCTGTTAAATAAGTGAAATATATCTATTCTTTCATGTTGATCGAAAATGTTGTTTTGCTTTCTGTATTCTTGTAAAAGGAAATATCTTTAACAAAAGTAATAAGAAACACATTAAAATGAACTATTTCTTCAACCTTATTCATTACATCCCTAGAAATATTTCTCAGACGCATTTGCATGTGATAAAAATATTTCCTGTATTTATTATTTCTTAAATAACTGTTATGAAAATATCAGAAAAAAAAATCTTACAAAATTAAAACTAGAAGCGCCAGAGCAGTCAATTTGACTGTTTTCGTTTTTCAAATTGGATTCGTAATAAAACCCGCCGTCTTAGGAACTCACAATTTTTTACGTTTTCCTAAAAAAACCTGAAAAATTATTGGTATCAAATATTAATCGAATGAAATTAAAATTATCAAAGTTATTTGTAATTATACCTAGAAGCGCCAAGAACAGTCAAATTGACTGCAAGTAAAATTGGATAGGTTTATCTTAATTTCTCTCGAGGAAAACAACTTTTTTTGAAAAAATATTTCCCATGCACAATCCTTTCATTCACTGATTCTTTAAAACAGGAAATACTTCCCCCCTTCCCCCTCCCTCTCTACCGTCGACACCTTTTTGGAGAAATGCAACAGTCCACAGTTTGCAGCAGTTGAGTCAGCTTATCTTTTTATGGCATTTCAATCTTTCAAGCTAATCTTTCAACGATGATGGTTACTGGAAGACCTCGTTATCTCTAGCCCAGAGAAAATTGTACAACTTTTACAGGATATATCTGAAAATGAATCTGATGTTGAACCTAGTATTGATGATGATATGGATTACGAGTCTTCACAAAACTTTGCAGCAAAAAGTGGGGAAGAAATCATGGACGAGCAACCTTCTGGCCAAAATATTCAGTCCATCGGAATTTCTGCAGTAAATAGTTCGTCAATAGTACTTGCGGCATCCACATCTGCTGAAACAGGTAAGAAATGTTTATGTTTAGGTATTGTTGTTTTTTGTGACAATTTCTCTTGTACTTGCATTTTTTAAAACAAAATGACTCATTTATAGTCAAAACCATACTTATTTTTTTTTAATTTTATGTTTCAGTAATGGACATGATAGAGGATCAAGAGGCATTATTCATCTAAAACAGGATATCGACGGGAAAGAGAATGTTATTTCAGACATCACGAGGAAGGATCTTTATATGTCTCGAAAGATGGAACCTCGTGGACTGTGATATCTGCTTCAGAAACGAAAGCTGTAAAATATGGAGCACTAAATGTGCTAAAAGAAGTTTCGGGTCCAACACCATATACAAAAAGAAATGTCGGGGACAATGTGTCCAGTGCTTGGAGGTTATTTATGGATGAACCAATGTTACGCCATATAAAAAATTGCACGGAAGCACAGGCAGTTTTGAACAACGAATAAAACTTCCCAATAACTTTAGAAGAGCTTGATGCTTTTATTGCTATTATTTATGCAAGAGGAGCATAAGGTTGCAATGATATGGATTACGAGTTTCTATGGTATAATACATGGGGTTCTCCTTTTTTTCGAGAAACAATGTCTCGCAATCGTTTTCGAGATATAATGAAAAACCTAAGGTTTGATTTGAAGTCAACTAGGACTCAGCGTTTATAAACTGTTAAGTTTGCTCTGTGTTCTGACATTTGGAATAAATTTATAGAGAACTGTGCTAGTTTATATAAGCCAGGAGAAAATCTTGTTGTTTATGAACAGTTATTTCCATCCAAAGCCAGGTGTAAATTTATATACAGTATATGCCGAATAAACCCGACAAATCTGGTATAAAATTTTTGATGCTAGTAGATGCAAACTCGAAGTTTATGTGCAATGCTTTTTCCATATCTTGGAAAAGATAAATCAAGGGATGACACTGAAAGCCTTCCTGAAAATGTAGTAATGCGTCTTATAAGCCCTGATCTGAATACAGGTAGAAATGTAACAGCGGACAACTATTTTTCCACACTATCTTTGGCTAAATGACTTGAAAGGAAAAATACAAGTTTTGTGGGCACAGTAAGAACACTTCAAAAAGAGATTCCGTATGAAGTAAGGAAATCAAAAACCCAGCTGTATGAAAAAGTTTTACTAAGGAATGGAGAAACTACAATGACGTTTTATCAAGGTAAAAATAAGAAAAATGTCTTGCTACTAAGCACCTTGAATCCAAATGTAAATGTAGAATCACATAATATGGAAAAACTTCCAGAGACAGTCGAGTTCTAGAGCAAAACAAATTGTGGAGTTGATATCGTTGACCATATCACGCGTAAATATTCCGTACGGGTTGCTTCACGTATATGGCCAGTGCATGTTTTTTATAATGTGCTGGGTTTGGCAGGACCAAATACCTATGTTAATTACAGAGAATCAATTGGTAAAAATATTTCAAGGCATAGCTTTCTATTTGCGGAGGAGTTCAGAGAGCTTCATTTCAAGAGGAAAACAAGCTCAAGATTTCCCCAGAAAATTTCCAACACTAGCATTAGGCTCTCAAAGACAAGACGTCGATGCCAGATTGGACATTGTAACAACAATAAAACAAGTAATGTGTGTAAAAAATGTTTATATTATGTATGTGATAAATGCATTTCCAGAGCTGAAAAAGTTTTGCTGTGTAAAAATTGCGAAAAGCAATAAAATGTGTTTTATTAAATGTCAGTGAAAATTTATACAGTTTTAATTTTTAAATAAACCGTTGTTTATTAAAGAAGGTCTTAAAAGATATAATTAAAAATATTGAAAATTATATTAAAGTCGTATAAAACATTTGCAATTTAAGATATGCATTACATTCATTGAGCAGTCAATTTGACTGGCGTTGGCGCTTGTAGGTAGGGCGAAAGTTTAGCGCTTCTAGTGTTTTAAATACCATGAATTCACTGGATGCCGTAAATTTGCAATCTGAAAGTTTTTCGTCACGTAATTATTAATACTTACAGGAACAGCATATGCTTTTACATTCAGTTTGCAATGTTAGTATGTTTTAGTTTACATGATTCTCACGGATTTCTTAATAATAACGTATTACATTCTTTTAGGATTTCAATTCGTTTTGAACTACTGAAGTTAAATTTGCATCTGCAAGTTCTTGGAAACTTTTTCTATGTTTCATATCTTACAGAGAAACGCCCCCTAGATTCTAAAAAATAATTAAGTAAAATTATTCAAATAACGTTAATTGTCATAATTATGGTTGACCGTTGAACAGAACATTTAAGGAAGTAATAGCTGTGAAGATTGTAATAGAAGACCTTATATATATATATATATATATATATATATATATATATATATATATATATATATATATATATATATATATATATATATATATAGGTATGTGTGTGTGTGTGTGTATAATTTGCATGAATTTCATTTTCACTAAATGTTAATATGAATGGGGCATAAAAGTACAAAAAAAAATGTATCACTACAAACACTAATCACGAAAGTGTTTTACAAAAGTTCTAATTTTATAGGGAATAAGCATAGCCACTATAGTGTTTTCTATCTTGAATAATAGTGGCCCTCATATATATATATATATATATTTGAATACTCTAATGAATTATACGCAGCACACAGTTTTTATGTAATAACAATATTTGTTGCCCATATAAATTTGCTTTTCAACATAAAGCATGCGTACTACTAGTACGAAATATATAACATGTATGCAAGAGAAATACAATTCAATATATTCACTGGTATAACTTGTCATGCAATGAAAATACAACTTGAGATACTCACAAATACACTGCTGGCCACTGTAAATGCAACAACCTGAAGGAAACATGCAAATAACATGAAATTTACAACATGCATTAGCGGAGGTGAGATATGCAAATGATTAGAATTTCAGCGCAGACGCACATCACGCGCGCCTGTGGAGCCACTTAAAAGCGCTATTTAAGTCTTGGAGATTTCGACGATTTCAAGTTCGGCAATTGTGTTTTTCTTGTGGTTTTTTCAAAAAAACGATCAATTATGCCTCGTCGAAAACAGCGATCATCTTTTGACCGTGTATCCGAGTTCAACAGAGGAAGGATAGTGGCCTACCGGCTTTCAGGGAAATCGGTAGTCGTGTTGGACGAAACCAAACAACTGTAATGCGGATATGTGATCGTTGGAAGCAGGAGGGTACGACGGACCGGCGTGTTCGATCGCATCCACCTCAGCGCACCACTTCACGTGATGACAGGCAAATTGTGCGCATGGAAGTGACGGATCGCTCAGTTACATCACGAACCATAGCACAGCACATGCAGTCTGTAACGCATCATCCAGTGTCTGCGCGTACCATTGGACGCCGTTTACAGCAGAGTGGTCTGTCCGCAAGACGTCCATTGCTTTGTCTACCCTTGACGCAGAACCACAGACGGGTCCGCCGAAAATGGTGCGATGACAGAAGGATGTGGACGGCAGAATGGAATGAAATTGTCTTTACTGACGAGTCACGCTTCTGTCTGAAACACCACGATGGTCGCATTCGAGTCTGGAGACACCGTGAAGAGAGGATGCTGAACAGCTGCGTTACGCACCGCCACACTGGTCCTTCACCGGGTATTATGGTATGGGGCGGTTTTGGATATCACTCTCGCACACCTCTAGTACGCACTGCCGGTACTTTAAATAGCCAGCGCTACATCTCCGAGGTGTTGGAGCCAGTTGTCCTTCCTTACCTTCAGGGCTTGCCCACAGCCATATTTCAACAGGATAATGAGCGACCACACGTGGCACGCATTGTTCAACGGTTCTTCGTCAATCGCCAGATTGAATTGCTTCCCTGGCCGCCTCGCTCTCCGGATCTTAACCGATAGAAAACATGTGGTCCATGGTTGCTCTACTATTGACCCAGATTCCATCCCCAGTTGCCACAGGAGATCAACTTTGGCAACGTGTGGAAGATGCTTGGTCTGCTGTACCCCAAGAACGCATCCAAAGTCTCTTAAAATCAATGTCGAGGCGTGTGGCAGCGGTGATCTCCAACAATGGCGGCTAATGTGGCTAGTGATTTTGGCAGGAACCACACTTCACAGAAGTCTATAAATTTAATCATTTGATACTTGGTCAACATGTTATCTAAAAAATAAATTTTGTTGTGATATCTCTTGTCTTTCTTGGTGTTGCAATTTGGGTGAATAGCAGTGTACTTTGAAAGTCAACCAGCTATTCTGCTTCGTAAACCTTAGCCTCTAAATAACTTTCACCTTACAAGAATTCGCGTAGGTTTGAAGCAACCTAGCTATGTATCGAGCGGCTGCTCGCAAATCTCAACTATTCACACACCAGACTCTAGGCCAAGCTCCAGCTCGATACTTCGTTTCGTCTTCGTTTCCTTTCACTTCGCGTCTTCTCTCACTTCAACCCTTCTGTAATTTAGCTGCTCGGTATTTATACAAACAGCCTATGCTGCAATTACTAGCATAACTTAAGCGGCTCCTTTAGATTTATTCACTTACAAGTTCGATTATTGTGAATCGAATCTTATGTAAACCTTACAACTTTAGTTCATATTTTTACTCTTTCCAAAGCTATTTCGGACTATGAAGTTAGAGAACTGGGAAAATTATGTGCCAGAAATCCTTGATTTCCTTCATGTACAAGACACTGCATAATGCTATGAATAGATTAAAACAGAAGACTTTTATAGCAATCACATATTGTCCACACATACTTCATTTATTAAAATATCAACTTCGTCTTTTAAATTCGTATACTACTAGAATGATTTTCATATAGATTTTTTCTGCCACATCTACCATAAGTTTCTGTCAGTGTTGCTTTATAAAGGGTGTTATACTTTTCGGGCTATTTTCCTCAGACGAATACTTTAAAAAATTTGATAGTTTTAGCAGAAAAAGACCAATATATTTTTTGTGGGGTTAACATGAAAGTTCAAATTCATGGAAACCTATAAAAATGCAGCGAAAGATAAAGAAATATACATAGAGTTTATTTTTAAGCTCTTGGGAAACTATGAGGAGTTGTAGTTCAACATGTATTTTAAGATTTATATCACATTATAAAAATAAGAGATAAACAGAGATAAAATTGCTTCAATTATATGCAATTGATGGAAACTAATAACAGCGGAATATAAAAGAATACTTTTCAATCATATTGTTCTTTGATTGTTCTTTTAAACTAAAAATGGATATTGAAATTTGAGAGCTGTTTCAAATTTTACTATATTATTTATGAAAACTAAAGGTACTTTTTTGGTAAAAAAAATCATTGGCAGACAAAAAAAAATATTTGCCAAATTTGAAATCAGTTTAAAAAGTATCGTAAGAATTTGTTGCCCATTGAACATAAATTTGAAATGAACATTGTTTATTGCTACAGAGGGGAAAGAAAAGTGTTTTTAATATAAATTTAATTACTTGAAAGTATTATTTGATAGACAGTATAATGTTCCTTGTTTCAAATCAGCACAAAAAATATGTTTTAAGAATCGATAATCCTTTTGTCATTCAAAGGAACAAATGTAAAAATCTGCTATTTGGGGCAGTTAAATTAGAGTTTAACATAAAAATATTTTCGCTAACAAATTATATATTTATTATAAAAGAATTCTAATTATATTAAATTTTTGATTGTTTGGTAAAAGTAACTTAGAAACATATTATCAAAGTGACGATATACATTTTAATAACAAATAAATTTATTTACGGTTTGAAATTGAAAAACAGACAATTCCAAAAAGAATATTTAAACTTAATTTATTTTTGTTATAAATTTAGAAAAACTTTTTTCTGTCGAATTATTTTAATATATTACACTTAAAAAAACAAAAACAAAATACTTTATGTCTGTTGTACGAAACAAAATCTTAATTAGATTTTCATTTTAGAAAAAGAAATCGTGACATTGAGTAACGGTAAGGATCATGCAATTAATTAAA
Organism: Dolomedes plantarius; assembly: GCA_907164885.2. Lineage (NCBI taxonomy): Eukaryota > Metazoa > Arthropoda > Arachnida > Araneae > Dolomedidae > Dolomedes > Dolomedes plantarius. Next base: position 101,112,089 of record OU015494.1, on the reverse strand, counting down.
ATTTCTTTTGTAAAAAAATAGGTTTAAAAAGAAAAAAAAAGAGAATTTAGGATTTTATTTCATCCGTTGGCCATTTCAGTTTTCACGAGTAAGATTTGCAGAGCTATAAATATTATCCCGTAAAGCATTCTGATATTTGTTGTCAAATCGATTAAAATGGATTAGTCAATTAAATGCTATAGTTTGAGTTTGGGAACGATTTACTGATATTTAAAGAAAATCTATATTATATGCATAATTGCGGTAAATTTTTTGTACGCGAACAATTATAATTTTTTTCTACTTTAACGTTGTATTGCTGTATATGAGTGTGTGTTTGTGTTTGTTTGAGTATGTGTGTGTATGTGTACATGCGTATTTACCTAAACTTATAGATTCTTTAACACAACTTTTAGCTCAACATATATAATTTAAACTACAATGATATAATTTTCGATAATTACTTTACTAAAACTACTACTCTTCTTATCTTTCTCAAAAAAAGTTCCTCTACTTCGGAACGTTTCTGCGTAACTTATTCTAAATTACCTTAAAAAGTAGAGAAATATTGAAATTTTAAACTTTTTGGTCACATTTTGTTCCCATTTTGTATACGATAGATCTAAACTTATTATTTTTCAATTACTGCTAGTTTTCTTGGATATCTAAATTACCTCATTTTAATGAATACGTTTCTCTCTACTTTGGCATGTCAGCATACGATAATTTCCATAAGAAGTTTCATTGACAATTCTTCTGTCCAAATACCAATTCTCACTTGGTTAATATATGGCGAAAGCCTCTCAACAAAAAATGCTGAAATCATTTTCAAGGTCTTTATAACTCAGGCTTTTGCACCAGTTTTTATTATTTTTTTTCATCAGGCTTTCGTGAATAATCACTTGCTTAGCGCTTACATTTGGTAATGAGTACAGATGTGTGTTGGTTTTTTTAGAATAGTACTTATAATCGAAAGCTTTATTTATATAGTGGGCCAACTCCATTTAAAAAAATAGAGTTAGCATCACTTTCATGTTCATACAAGTCATTTCTATTTTATTTTAAAACTGAAACATCTCCACCTCATTTCTGCTGCCGACAATGGGCATTACAAATCAGACTTCAGCAGTCATTTCTCAGTATCCATTAGACTTTAAAGCCCTGTATCTTAAGATGAACAAAAATAGAGTTGGCCTTCTATTCAAATAAGGCCTTCAATTATTCTTAATTCTTTGAAATATTTCTGAAACATGAAAATTTATTAGTTTATTTTTTTTTTAAATTTATTGCGAGTTAGGAATCCAGTTTCGGATTCAAACTACACAGTCAATGGGTTCTCCTAAAATTCGCATTTGTATTGATTCTTGAAATTTTAACCTAACTATATTTACCATTGTGTCATATTTCCCACTTATTTTGTACGAAAATCTAAGTATTAAATTGAACTTACATTTCATGATAGTCATAAATAGTTAACTTTTGGGGGGAATGGGCGAAAAGTTGCACACTCAACACAATATTTTAAAAATGACATGTAAAATCCCCTATGAGCAATACAGATAAATATTTCTACCAGTTAATTTTTTCTGGAAACTTACGCTAGATACAAAATTATACACCTTGTTACCTGACCGAGAAAACTCTCTCAACACAATAGGATTACCTAGATAGAAATCTTAAGGAACCCTAGGATATACCATATTGTCATTTGCTATTTGACTTTATAAATAATTTATTGTTGACATACTCTGTACGATGTAATCACTCAACATTTTAATAGAGCAGTTGATATGACTTAAAATAGCTGTTATTATCATATAAATGATTATAGCTATATATCTAAAATAATCTGTATTATCACTCTGGCGCTATAGAATTTTGGCATGTGGAATTCTATACGTCCATTTGAATTAACTTGGTTCTGCTGCGAAAGTTCTATGACGTATGTGAGCTAATAATCTAATGCTTGGAATCTGTTAACTGCATCCGCTAGTTGTTTAGTGAATGGATAGGTTTAATTAATCTGCCGCAAAAGGAAAGAAGTGATACATGAGTTATACAGGAGATTAAGTATTTCGGTATATATATATATATATATATATATATATATATATATATATATATATATATATATATATATATATATATATATATACATACAATACCAAAAATAATTAATATATATATATATATATATATATATATATATATATATATATATAAATTTCATTATAATTAATATGTAACGATGTGAAATATCTTGTAAGGTCAAGAACTTAGTCACTGCATGGAATATATCTGCTATAAAATTTTTTTGGATTCATCCCAACTGGTGTCCAAGTAATTCCACGAAAACTCCAGGTTATATATTCTACATCGATGTTAATTAGTCCACTAAAGAACCATCTCACCCATTTAGAATGGCATGTATTAACACATATAAAGAGATAAAAATTACAGGGTGGTCATAAAAAAACTTTGCGGATATATGGACCTCTAGCGGCTGTTCCGTACAACCGATCGAGATGAGATTCCAGATATAATTATTCAGAGGTATGAGCTCGAGATTCTGTGAAAGGCAACCAAGTGGCGCTCACGGTTACGGTACAGAAACTCGATATTCCTGAATGGCAACGACCACTTTTCCCCAGTCGCAAAATACTCAGCGCATGCGAAAACCCCAAAGAGCGTTGGGACGGTACGTGTATCACAAAAAACGGACTCATTATGCACGCACAAAACACAGCTCTCTGTGCATAGTCTGTTGATCATCCAGAGGTGGTTGCGATACTTTGAAAATTTACGCCATATATCTTTGTTACTCTTATTAATATGACAAAGACTCAGTGCTACTCATTAAAATAACTTTGTCGCATGACTGAAAAAAAAACTTGATGGGCCTGGTAAACCGCGACGCTCTGATTTCCTGTATAGTCTGTTGATCGTTGCACTTCCAGAGGTTGTTGCGATACTTTAAAAATTGACGTCATATTCCTTTGTTGCTTTGTACAAACTTTCTCTTGATTTTAAAAGTTCCTGATAATATGGTTGCATTATTAGGAGATGTTTAGTATTTTAGTTAAATCTAGAATAGAAATAAAAACTTTTATCAGAAAAAAATAATGTAATTATTTAAACCAAAAATCTTGGTAGCATATCCTCGCCAATCACCCAAACCGTTGCAACGTTTCTCGCCTTATGAATATGTGATATTCATTTCTAGGTCTGTGTTCAATAGTAGATGGATGAACTAATCTGACGATGTGACGAAATGAGAAGAAACAAATGAAGCAAGAATAAAGTGTTTGGTAACCTACAAATAAAAAAGTTCATCTTGATTTATTGAATTTGAACTGTCTAATGCATATGAGTTCATGGAAATCTACCGTTTCTAACAGTAAGATATCCAGGATTTTAGGAGGGAATTATAATTTCCTCCTAATTTCCTAGATTTCTCTCTATAATTATAAGAGGCCTGTTAGATTGAGGGGATTATGTTGCAGGAAAAATAATGTTTAAACATATTTAATAATATTTCGCACAGATGAAAGAAATTATTATACAGGGTGTTTCAAAAAGAAGCACCCGATTTGAAATAAGTATATTATGAGAAATATTGAACACAGAAACTTAAAATTAACTTTATATTACATGGCTAATCATAAAGTTATTTTACAAACCAAATTAAAGGTGCTCAATATGCCCACATTTGGATGCACGACATATGTCTATACGGTAGGCAAATTCATCCCAAAGTTTTGCGAGCATGTCCGCATACACTGCTTCCACAGCTGTTATGCGTACACAGAAAACCTGTGTCTTGGAATTTTTTATACCATCGCCTAATGCTCTGAGAGGTAGGCACTTCAATCTACCAGGGTTTTGTCTACGAAAATCACGCTGAACAGTTGTTAAGGACACACACTTCGCAAAGCGTAGAACACAAAATGATTTCTGTTGTGCAGTCGCCATCTTTACAAACACTGAAGTAGCGGGGGAAGAAAGAGCGTTAGCTCTACTTGTCGGCAACTGTGTGAAAATTGAGATTTCGCTCTTTCTGCCTGTACATTATTCGATCAAAACGGATTAAAAGATGAACAGCTATGATTTTTTAAAATCGGATGATTCTTTTTGAAACACCCTGTACTATATTTAACATTGCAAAAGAAAGTGAACTTTTCAGTAAATTTTATTCGAATGCATCATGTACTTTCTTCTCCTTTTATCCTCTTGTACTGTTAATGATTGGAGTAACAACATCCAATATTCGAACTCTACCCTTATCGTAAATTGTAGCAATCTCTAAGTTTTAATACATGCAAGGAGATATACATTTAATCTGTCGTATGAAAAGATGATTCAGAAATTGCATTTTAATTTCTTTACAAAAAGTAGGAGCTTTTGATGATAAAAATGAAATATAAAGAATTGGTTAAAATGAGCGTTCAAAGTTGCATTTATTAAAAAATGTAACTCATATCTTTTACATATTTTAAACAAAGTTTGCGTTTTAATTCAAAACAATATAAATTAACGTGCAAGTTTAAAACCTCAACATATTTAGTTACATTTCCAAACTTTCAATAATTGATTCTCAGTATCTCATGTTGATGAACAAACTATTCGAAACAAATTAGTTTTCACCGGTATGAATATTTCGAACTCGCCAAATGTCCTTCACAAATATTTTTGAAAGTAAGTTATTAACAAATATTTGTAAAGAAATACAATGATTTGAACGCATTTAAAAATTATCCTTTTCATTAAAAGTTGTTCGAACATTCCTTAAAAGAATGCATAATAAAGAGAACAACGCCCTTTAAGGATAATCTAAATAGTATTAAAAATAGCGTGATAACTTTCATGTTTATTAAGTTTGTTTCCAGATTAAAGAGAAACTGTTCAAACAGTGTCTTCCAACCTGAGTTACTCTTTACGTCTGGCATATATTACGCTAGAACATTTAAGCGTGAGTGAAAAAGAAGATGAATAATGGCGAAAAAAGGTGTATGTCAACAAAGTAAGAAAAGATGCAACGAAATGTTAATAAATTAATCCAACGTTTTCATTTATGACACGAATGAAACTGATTAAAAAACACATATTAAATACTTTTATCTATTTTTTTGTAATTTGTAAGAAAATATGATATTTCGTGTTCGTTGGTAGCTTTTTCTTCATTATGGCGGTACTCCTTTCATTTGTTGGTATTCGCGAAAGGTTAGTATATTCCACGTTCAGACGGGTGTTTGGTTTTCCCACAAACAGAAAACAGTTTGATGTGCAGCCAAGACTATATAGATGTACTCACGAGAAAGATATTCTATTTTACTATAATTTTGATTTTACGCAACGCAGCTTTTCACCTACGTTTAAGAGAATAATTTATTACCGTCAAAATTATACGTATATATGGACATGTAATGCGTTATATGGATGAAATCTCTATATACTTTTCTACGGTATGTCTTTAGTTTTTAAACTTTTAGCATCGTTTTATTCAAGAGATTAAGTTTTCATATAGCTTTTTCCTAGATATGGATCAATTGATCAAAACCTGAGCAGTATAAAAAGGCTGGAGCAATATGTGGAAAGAGATGAATTACTTAGTTTTTGGGGGAATTGTCTATCTCTATGGAGTGAAACAATAAACTGGCTACCTTTATTTTTAAAAGTAACAGAAATGTTTGATAAAAATATTAAATATGTGTGTTTAAACTAAATAATAAGGGCTTACTTTGACCGAAAATCCAATTAAATGAGAAGTTTATATCACATGGTAGTAAGTATATTTCTATGATATACCCTCCTTATTCCAACTTCACAAACACCTAAAATACGGAAGTTAAAAAGAGGTCCTTAGATTAAATCATTGATTACAAAATGTACACTCTGATATATTTTATAACGCTAAAAAAGTAATGAAAACGATGTTATAACCATCTATTTGTACTAGTCATATCGTTGTTGCATGTGACATCAATTATAGTTGTAGATATGAACGTAAACCCCTCTTTAATTAAAGTTGTCATCGTACGGTCCTGTATGTCTTCTTCAGTTGAAACAAGGGCGAAAAACGAACACTATCTCCCTTTAGAAAATTTCTATTATTGTGAGAAATATAATATAGAAAATTTCTATTATTGATAATAAAATTTCTGGTACCCCTAATTAGAATGGCAAAAAATCACTCATATGAATTGTATGTTTATTTAGAATTCGTACTATTTTCAAAACTTCATCATTAAATCTCTACAAAGCAAACATATTTATCCATCCTTTTATATATGTAGGCTATTAATATTTTGACCATCTGTTCAAAAATATGTCATTTAAAACTTGTTAAACAGTATATTTATTAATTTAAAACATATTAAGTCATATTAAGTTTATAAATATGAATACAGAATATGCAATGATTTCTAAACTGTGAACTTATATTCAAGACGAATTTATTTTAAAGATTCTGAGGCCAATGGATTTATCGTATAAACACAAAACGTTTAAATAGAAAATCAACAAAAAATGCTTAAAAATGTGTAATCTAGGTTACTTTATGTGGATTTAACTGCTGTAGTTTGAAAGTAATTTTTGCATTTTATTAATATTCACACAATCACTCTTAACAAACTAAATATTGTTGACTTAAACATGCGCAATCCTTTAAAATCCAAATTTATAGTTTAAAATTTTTTCACATTTGGATATAATTTCATAAACTTTCCCTAAATAAATTGCCTTAAGATTTTTTTAAAGTCAAAATAAAATAAGTTAATATGCAGCATTATAATATCGCAATTTATTTCGTCTTCTTGACTGCTGTATATGTTTAATAGAAAGGAGAAAAAAAGGAAGTTATTTCGTTTTCAATAAGCCCTGTCACGTATAAGTTCCAAAGTCACGGAGTTGTAAATTTCTTACAAAAACATGATCAAAATACGGAAGATAGTTTAAATTGATATATCTTTTAAAAAAATGAATGCCATTATGATTTAGAAGATTATTTTATTATGTATTATTTTTTTAATTATATTCTTTTTGTTCCTTTTAAGATAATTTAAGTGGCATCGACGGAGTCTCAATGTAATGTCTGTATATAATTATAACATATATAATAGCAATATTTTTATGTCAGATAATACGATTCTATAATTTCTAACTTACTTCAACATAATATTTTTGCTATTTAATATATTATTGAATGAATGATATCCCTCATTCTTTACTGAAAAAATAAGTTTTAATAAAACTGAAATATATTTGTTTGAAACGACAGTTTAATGTTTCTCGTATTTCAATGCATCAGAGCTGAAGCAAAATTCTTATCAGGAAAAAAAAAAGAATATTGACAAATTTCACTGCGTAGCGAGTTCGAATTGAGTGTAGTCTTAATAACATATAAGCTTAACTGTACCCTGTTATGTTTCAAAGCAAAATTTGATTATTATTCAAGGAATAAGGGCTCTACCGGTCTTTAAAACAGTTCAGTTATCGATACAAGAAAATATTTCTTAGGAAACGGATATAGAGCTATAAGACACAACACAGATAAAATTATTAGAAGCACTACATGGACAAAAGTAAAAGCATTACAATCACAAAAGTCTGCCGTGGTATTTCATTTCATATTCTAAAAGACGAGTTACTTAAATAATTGATTGCTATTTTAAGCGTTGCAATTTTTCCTTCTGAAACGTATCATAAAACTTTATTTAGCTATTTTCGAGGTAAAAAAGGGCATTTCCACAAAGTTATTGCCTTTGGTTTTAAACCCGTATGCCGATTATCATAGTTGAAAACTTGCTCATTAAAATACTTTGAAAAATTTAATTTTAACTGATAATTTTCGGTGGTTCATTTTAATTCTAATAATCTGAAAGAAAACCCGTTGCAACTATTTTATAATTAAAAATGCCACAATAATTCTCTCTGAAATTATAAACCACGTTAAAGACACAAAACGACTATATATGTGTATATAAATTATTTTTTGTGATAATTTCAGATATTTTTTTAGATAAACTTGAAAAGTAAGTTTCAAGAGAGCAATGCATTTATACTTTTATTATATTTGGTAATTTGTGCATTAAGTTTCTGTTCAGTATATTTATGACAAAGTTGTTCTTTTACCTCATTTAAGAATGTTTTTATTTTCCATTCCACGAAACTCTTATTATATAATGAAATATACTTTTTTGTTTTAAATACAATATAGTAAAATATTTTTAAAGCTGTAGGAAGTTTTAGGTAGCAACTATTAACTTCAGAGAAAATAAGCTGTTAATTAAGTTTTAAATGATCTTACAATTTTTTATATTCACCTACATTTAAAAGTATACATAAGGAAACTCCCCTCGTTTAAAAGTAGGTTTTTTCCCCTTATGCTAAATATTTTACTTAAAAAGTTTGAAAACACTGCAGTTATTTATTATAGCCTAGACAAATTTCATATTTACTCCTTCTTCTAATCCCAGTTAATTTAATTTCAATTTCAAATTAATACCTGAGAGGTTATTTTGCTGCATGAAAATACATTTTAATTTAGACTAAAGTTACAAAAGTACATAAATATTTAGAACATGCTAAAATAACGTCGACATAGAAGTAAACAGCGTACATCACAACACGTTGATTGCTTAAATTCCAGAGTTACTTTTAAAAGTGAGGAATTTTCGTAATTAACAGCATGTCTATCATTTGGAAGTCGGGACAGTTTTAACAAAAATTTCAAGGAAAAAAAAATCCCCTGTGGTTTACTTTAATAACGGTGTTCGTGCTTTTGTAAAAGTAATGGAGTGTTAAAAATTGGAATTAGGAAATTATATTGAAGTGAGATTCTTGCGAAAAAAGTTCGCGAGGGAAGAATATCTTCCTGTTTACCTTCTTTAAAGCATGCTTAGCGGCAATGGTTATTACATAAAAACCTGTAAGAAAAGGATACTTGAATGTGTTTAAAACCTGTGTAAACATAAATGATTCTAAACAAAATATTCGAAATACTTAAGTTTAAGTAAAAGAAATCTAAGTATTTAGGATGAATTATTTTTATACATTGTTCATAAAATATAAAGGTTTTTCTACGCAACTGATAAAAAATATTCATAATATGTTTTCTATATACTATCCATCAAAATATTATTAGATATAAAATATATATTTATCTCTTTTGAGATTAAAATAAGTCCATCTTACGAAAGATATATCAATTTATATTTATAAGTTTATAACACAGTTATGAAATACTTCATCATTGAAGCAAAAATGATAATAAATATAAACTCCTCTCTCGAGTATAATGATAAAAATACGTATCACTTTTATAAAAAATAGACAAATATTTAATGTCAGAAGCTCTAAGAGATTACAAATTCTTAAATCAATGAGAGGTAATTAAAAGATTAAATCATAGAAACTATGTCAAATATTGAATAATGACAATACACCGATGACCAACAGTTAAGCCTAACTTGTATCATTTTTATTACTTCCTAAACTTCACTTTGAATGTAACAAGAAATGCTGGAAGAACAATGACTGAAAAGAAAGTAAGAAAAATAAATAATATAAAGTAAAAAAATATTTTGCTTAGAAAATAGCCGTCGAAATTCGGCGGAAAAGCTCGAAAATGCCAGTACGAGGTCATAAATGTTGTTACAACTTGAAGCGAAGCTAACCTCATATCAAATTCTTAAATTGTCTAGGAATATGTACAAGCTTTATGAATCTATGATAGTAACAGGATGGGAACAATGTAGTAGATATATCTGCAATATTTGTCTGATCGATCTACTGAAAGGAGATCATACTGACCCACCGATTAACAATGCAGTTGGGCTGTTATTTACAACACTGTATATTTCCACGTCTGTCCCCGGGTGTAAGCTTGGCCTTAAATGGTGGATGGTATACAGATCGGCTTTCTCGACTCTATTGTAAAGAGATTTTCTGAATCCAGTTGATCCTGTGTGGCTGTGATCTCAGACTGTTATCTCCTTGCAGACATCGCCGTACGTTGTCGGACTTCAATGTCAGATACCGATGTTTTTAAGATATTTTTAAATATTCGACAACCCCGTACTAGTTGTCATCTAACATTTCCCTTGTTTTAGAATCTTCTATACAGTCTGGAAATTACACAATTAGGTAATACTAGTTTATCATTTCTGCGAAACAATTTCTTAACGGTGAAAAAACGCTTTTCATGAATTGTTACGATCGTAGTAATACCTGCATTTAGTGGTCAGATGCATTTATGGGATCCCGATTCACGCCTTTTGTTCCAACATAATCTGTCGACTGATAGATTTTCCATGTATCATTAGATTGGATTTTAAACTAAGAAAAATTATTTGTAAATGTTCCCCACGTTAGCAGTCGCTAAGGTCATTTAATGTGTCGTGAAAGCATTCTAGAAGGGAAATGGCATAAGGTAGGTAGAAGATCTAAGATAAAGTAACTTGTTTGGACGTAAAGAAACAAGAAGGTATGTATGAAAATTTTTTTTAATAATTTATATAAAAAATATCAGTTTCAAAAGAATGTTTTTTTGTAATCAGCAAAGTGGTAAAAATTGTTTAAAAAAAAGCACCAAACGTTACTTATGAATTAGTTGCACATTTTTCATTGATCTTGGGGAAAATGATGCTAAGATTTAAAGTAAGACATTATTTTAATTTTAGTAACTTACAACTAGTTTAGCGTTTCTTTCTCTACTGTATCCTCACTAGTGACTGCTCCATACTATACCTAGAGTTTTGCTTTACAAAAGAAAAATCTTAGAGAAACATGTACTTGCAGAGGCATTGAGTTCATGCTTACGCATTGCATTAACAGATAGAGAAAAATGTGGATCTAGGGGATTTATGAGAGAAGTGAAAATACCGAATGCAAGGCTGTTTCAATATTATAGCATGTTTTGTAAGCTCAATGGTATACTTATTAGATCACACAAATTTACAAATTATCAGTCGTCACCGTTCGTTAATATAGTAGTAGAACCATTTTAGACGTTGCGTGTTGTATAAGAAATGGCTGGTTTACGTAATACAACTCTGCCTTTCCCACATTAGTAGAAAAAATAGCTAAATAAAATTGGGTAAAATTCCATATAATCTCAGGATTATGAATTCCATTTAAAAAATGATTAAAAACCTTCCAATATGTTACATGTTTCTCAAATATGAAATTCACCCAAAAATATATGATCATTCATTTACAGAGCTACAAATATAAAGTTGAAGCAATAGCAATTATAAAATTACGTTAACCAATATTTGACCATCGTTCTATATATAGGACAGCATACATTTCTATCTCATGCTCATAAAATATTTTTTCTATTGCGTTTGTTTTAGTATTACATTATTGTGAAAGGATCACTCCTTACGCTGGCTTAATTTTTAATTTTTAATTTTAAAATGTTTATTTATTATGAAATTTTTAAATATGCCAATTTTTAGAGTTTTTGTAGGAAAATGTATAAAATTAAGTTTTAAAAAATCGGATAAAAAAATATTAAAATTCTGCCTTACTTTCAATTTTGTAGATGTTTAACATTATATTGGGTAAAAATCAAGAAGAAAAATCAATAAAAACACCTTTTTTGACTTCGTTTTTACAAGCGTCCTATAAATAGGACAATGGTCAAATTCATTACTACATTCTCCTGCCATTCAGACATAACTATCTTCCCTTCGACATGGAGTAGAGGGATCTGTCTGACTACGGCATTCTTTTACTATGACATTCTTTCATCAGTGGCATTCGAAGATAATCTGTTTCTGAAAGTCAAACGTTCTATATTCCTCTCGAACAAAGATGGAATCGTTGTAAATCCACGTTCTTTGAGATACATCTTACTTTCTGGTGCATTGGTTACAGAGTAGTGTCCAAAATGAGCCGCTAATTTTTGAATGCTGAAGAAGACTTCAGAGAGACTTTGAGAATATTTGTGGTCTTTGGATGATGAAATTTCAGATATTGAACCAGAAATGATAATTTTACCTCCTTATCCAGATATAATGAGTGGTAATTAGGAAATAGATGTACTGGGAAAATGCTCCGGATACTGGAACAACACTAGTTAGTCGAGCAATGCCATGAAATAGATACTTAGAGAAAAATAAATATTTGCATTGTAATGACAATAGCTGTATTGATTCGTACCGTTATTACAAATTACGTCCAATATATGACTTACTGAATGAAGCTCTCCAGCAGTTTGGTGTATTTTCTTAGCATCTAAGTATTTATGAAAGAATGGTGCGCTATTACGGAAGACATAGCTGCAAGATGTTTATGAAAGGAAAACCAGTCAAACTTGGATATAAGATGTGGGTACTGTCTTCTTATGATGGATATCAATTTCATATCAGTCCATATGAAGGAGCGCAAAAAGACCCAATCATATCTAGTCCAGAAAATTTGGGATTGGAAAGCAACAACAAATATGATCCTCAAATTTTTGAAAAGAAAACTAAATCAGTGCAAAAGAACAAAGTACTATTATCTCAAGAAGTTGTGGAAAATTTGCTGTCAATTGTAAAAATCCAGCGCAGCACAAAATTTATATGGATAACTTTTTTACCTCCTATAGCCTTTTAGTTAGACTGAGAGTAGGCAATTACTTTGCTACGGGAACTGTAAGAGAAAATAGAATGACCACTAAAGTCAAGTAAAAAAATGGCTAAAATGGATCAAGGTGTGGCAGATTGGAAATTTGATGAGAAAAATGAAATTGCAGCAGTTCGCTGGAAAGATAATAAGGTTGTATCATTGCTCACGAATTTTGAAGATACAAGATTCTATTCAAAGGTAGAAAGAAGAGTAAAAGGAGGCCGACAAAATGTTGATATACCAGCATGCGTAATTCCTTATAATAAGTATAAAAATGGTGTAGACCTATTTGATAATCATATGGAAGCCTATTTTTCCTCTATACAAGAAAAAAAGTGGTATTGGACATTATTCTTAAATGCTTATGAAACTGCACTTATTGCAGCCTGGAAGATAATGAAACTCTTCAATCCAACAGACGCTCTTGAACTTCTGGAATAACGAAGAGCTTTTACAATAAGTTATTTAGGACTGTCTATACCAAGGAATATGATGATTAGGCGATTAGGCACTCAACAAAGAATTCCAGATTTTTGAAGCTGCAAAGTGAAGACACATTATTGTGAAAAACCCCAATGGAAGACAACGTCGTTGTCAACTAGAGAACTGTACAAAAAAACCAACAACTATCTGCAAAAAATGTGATGTTGGACTCTGTTTAAACTGTTTCTTACCATTTCATTTGAAAAAAGAAGTTTGTGTACGAAAAAACACAGATTAGTCTCATAGCAGTGGATTTGACCGTCGTCCTATAGATAGGACAGCATGTAAATCTGAAGATAATAAAAATTTGGCAAGTTTTACAATTTTATATATTTTATGGTGTCTTTATGAAGCTAAACCACAATTTTTGAACAAAAGAATAATTTTTTTCAATATTTGGTCAAATATGGGTTTTAATAACTTAATATTTTTATAGCCAGAATTAGGATATCGCAAAACCCACTCGATGTATTTGACAGCTAAAAACAAACATCATTTTAAAATCATGATGCACAAAGCTATTTTTTCAGTAGGTATAACAACTACGCTTAAAATAAAATCTTTAAATGATCGATGATCTGAATTGTGTATGTTAATTACAAAAAATTCTTTAGAAAAGAAGATAGGTATTTGAACATTAACAACATTAGAAAACTATCTATTTCAAAAATACTTTTTTAAATCTTGTTACTCAAATTTTATTGAAATTTCCTCATTCCTTTTTTTATTTAAAAATTTTGACATAAATTTAAATGGCATTATCAAGATTAAACCTGATTTCATTGAGCAAAGTTCTGATTCCAAATGTTGTATAACCTTGTGTGCAATAAAGAAAGGTGAGTGAGCTTTGTCTTGTACTAGAGTAAAAAAGGAATTTGCAAAAAGAAAAGAAACGTTAAAACAAAAAAATTTTTCCGCTTACAACCAAAACAAACTTGGCTTAAGAAACTATTTACCGGTACGTGTCTTATATCGTAGCTTACGACGCTCATTGTTTCGACTGACAGCTGTAATTCCGTAGATATCCGAAAGCACCGAGTCGTCGAATACCAAATGCGCTGTATCAGCGACGAAGCAAATCATTTATTCTACGCCTCACGCGGTTATTCCTCTTCTTATTGCCACTGGAACAAGTTTACATATTACGAGAGGGGCCAGAGTTTTATTAGAATTTCCGTTTTCACTTTGATTGTTCAGTTCCGTTATAATTCCGAAGTACGCTTTATAAGTTTTAATGGTAACTTATTTTAACGTTCAATAGATTAATGAAAAGAAGTAATTCTTCGAATAGTTTGAATCAACAATATAAACAATATCAACTTTAAATACCGAATAAAGGCAAATGGAATAAATTATAAATAAATTGATTCAAACTGAGATAATATACAATAACTAGGTATTAACACCAACGCTTTGGATGATCCAGCCCTGTAATCAATATATATATATATATATATATATATATATATATATATATATATATATATATATATATATATATATATATATATATATATATATATGCATATATACATACATATATATATATATATATATATATATATATATATATATATATATATATATATATATATATATATGTATATACATATATACATATATACATATATACATATATACATACATACATATATATATATATATATATATATATATATATATATATATATATATATATATATATATATATGTATTTATATATATAAATGTATTTATGTATATATGTATATATGTATATATACAATGGAATATCGATCTATCGTTTTTCAAGGGACCGATTGAAATGAACGACACATACGGAAAAACGATGGATCCGGAAACGATCGATCGAGATTCCACTATATATATATATATATATATATATATATATACAGTAAAAATCGTTTATAAGAACATCCAGGGGACTTTAAAAACTGGTTCTTATAATCGATAGTTTTTATATCCGATAGATAACTTACAACTGCTGGAAATACCAAATTCATTGTCACATAATTTCTATTTACAGCTGAAACATGGCGTTCAAAAAATGGTTAAAAGGTTAAAGTTCAATCAAGTAAAAACACACTGCTCATTGTCATATAAGTATGTATTTTTGAACTCTATCAAATACATAGTTCTAAAAACGTTAAAAAGAAAAGTGAATAAAATTATGTAGCTATTATAAATGTACATAAATAATGCAATATTTTGTGTTTACATGTTTATTCATTTTCTGAAAAATAGTCAGTAATATTTGTTTGTTTATTTTTTAATTTTTGTAAATAAAAAATAATTTTCGGTTATTGCGACAAGTTCTTTGACAGCTTTTTTTTTATCGCATCCTTCACAAAATCGTCATTGCAAGCTAAAAGTTTATTTAAAGTGTTGATTGCTGAAAACATTTATTTTAAACTCGGACAAGGAAACTCGTTCAAAAGATCTTCTGAACTGGCACTGTCGTCAATATCATCATCTCTGCCAGAAATCTCTGCATTTACGCCTGCATCAATATCTTCATCCGTTACATTCCCATGAGTTGCAAGAGCCAAATCTATGTCTTCATATTCCTGGAGTGAATCTTGTTCAATTGTCAAATATCAAACCCAGTCTTGAAGCATTTCATCTCTAGCGTCTTGAGTTTAAAAAATGGGAGGATTTTGAACCCTAAGAAAACCAGCAGCCAGAAAACAATTCGATTTTTTTATATTGAAGATTGCAGATTTCATGGTCTTCATAACCTTCTCTTAACGTAGTCCAAACGGTTTTAAGCCAGTTATCAGAAACTCCTGTTTGCACGGCGGCCAGGTGATGGTCGAATTGGTAGGGCGCTGGCATTCGGTTCAGATCCTGTGGGTTCAAGTCCCACCGTTGGCATGGCTGTTTGTAGCTGTTCGGAATCGGCTTTAAACTGTAGGACCCGGTCTAATTAGCCCTCGTGTAGCAAAAAGTGGACCGTCGCCCTCCAAACCAAACCAAACCAAACCAAACCTGGTGGCACTGCCTTCGATTCTCCACTGATTCTCCCGAACACAATGGAATGCCTCTCCCGAAATCTCTGGATCCACGAAGTTGAACAAACGAAATAATGTTTTTAAAGAGGTTCGCAAATTCATTTGCTTTCGATTGCAAAATCGGTCCGATTAGTGAAATGTTGGCACTCCTTTAAATCTTAAAACAATGCAAAAGGGCTTCTTCTATGTCAGCATGTGGACGTTTTCAAAGTTTGTTAATTTTAGTCCTTTTTTTAGATAACAAATGGATAAAATGGTTGAAGAACAACGTGCTGCTACTTCCCAATTAACATGTTCTTATAAGCGATTTATTTTTCCAGAAACAAATTAATTTTAAGTCACTAAGAGCGATATGTTCTTATTAACGATGTTATTATAACCGGATTTTATATCCATCATTACACATGAGAATTGGCCAGGAACTAATAATTCCGTTCTTTTAAGCGATATGTTTTTATAACCGGTGTTCTTATAAGCAGTTTTTACTGTATATATATATATATATATATATATATATATATATATATATATATATATATATATATGAGGGGGTCACAACCATAGTGAACTAAATTGAAGAGATCGAGGTTTAAAGTTTTTTGTGTGTAATCAATTCTAGTCAAGTGATAATGTAAAGACAAATATGACATTATATTCTTAAACCTATATCTTTTTTAATTTTCCTGCATCTATAAGTAGAAAATAAATATTTCTGTTTCATATTGTGTTTTTCAGTAAAAAACTTGGACTTGGTTCACTATGTTTATGAACATTCTATTGCATGGAAGAATACTACGTTAGAGATTAATAAAGAAAACTACAATAATATGCATTATGTGAATGAAAAAGAATAAAATTTCATTCTTGATTCACTGTTCCAATGCAAGCAAAAAATAACCTGACTCATGCTGCCATTTAACTTTTCTTAGTCACGGTATGCAATAGTATCATCATCTTCCTCTTTTACCGAACTAATGTCCTGGAGACTAGTATTTGTTTCCACGGGAAGGTTCTTGAAAATATGATGATAGATCGGTAGAATGAATAGAAGGAGTTCCATTATATCTTTCTTTTCGGCAACACTTATCTTTCTCCTACCCATGTAGAATTTGTCTTGAGTAACAGATGACAGAGAGATCAACTGTCGTCCACGAGCCTTCTTTTGCATTTTTTTCCTGGAAAGGTACATCTTCATTCAAAGTTTCTTTGAACTGTAAAATGAAAGCACAACCTCTCATAACTCGCAACCATCTAAAATTAAGCCTATTTAAATGAGCTCCCTCGGTGTACTTTTTTATGTTTGTGTTAGTTTCTTCTAATGATCTTGTAGAGAGGAAATCAGAATGTTTAATATTAATGACTGTAAAATTAGGATGTTTCCTCTTTGCATTTATCATAGTTTCCTTCCAATCCCTTGGAACGGAAAAATGTTCTTTCTTACGACTTGCTGCTTCAATCACTCCAAATTCTGCATCATTGGGAAGGAAGGAGTGACCAGAGACCATGAATTTGTGGTTAATTTTCTGTGCTACAATGTCTGTTCTATTGGCTATTTTAAGCAGTTTAAGGGTCACTTTGATGTTCCAATTTGGCCCACAACAGGCATCAGAGTATAGAACAATATCCTTATGAGATGCAGCATTATTTTTAAGATGTCTTAAGAAAATACTTGAAATGTTCCCTTCTGCCCTCTGTCTCATCCCATAGATACAAGAATCCAATATTATCATTAAAGGAATGTATCCCAAAATTATAAACTTAGAGATTACGTTTACAATAAGCTACTGATGTTGTGAGTTTAGGAAAGGGAAGTGCTTTCTGCAAGTCAAAAGTACAGCAGTATCTATCATCTGAAGCTTTTTCTTTGTCTCTTTTTATTTCGGTTCTAGCCTGCTCTGCTCTCCGCAAAAATAGTTCCTTTTTGGTCTTAAGCCTTTTTATGGTATTTTCTGCACTCCCTGCTGACAACTGTGTTTAAATTTCATCGCACAAACGACATGTATCTACTTGGCAACTTGAAATGTAAAATGAACTTCGTTGTGAAAAATTTTATAATACAATTTGTCTATCCATTATCTTTATCTCTGCATTCCTCTGCATACATGTCATACATTTTTTGAATGGAAAGATTAAAATGAAGATACTTTCTCTCAGGATTATCTTTCCCTGGAATAGTGACTTTCATAAGCAGGAAATGACTTAATGTGTGCCACAACATCAGAAATGTCAATTTTGTTGCCAGGGGTCAAAGATCATCTGATGATAAAGCTGGTACATATTCTTCACCTGAAGACCGTTCATTGCTACTCATTTTGCTAAAACAAAATATATTATTTAACTGTACTCGATGTCAACCCATTAGTGCCTAGCGTCCTTTTAAAAGGACGCTTACATAATAATCTCTAAATCATTGAATTTTTAATTTTTTTCGATCCAAATAGCAGAATATCATGATAAAGTGTTGTATTTATTATTATCCAACAGATGGCAGCAGAACGTTAGTGTTTTATTTCTGCTTTGAAGCTCCAAAGTCCGATTTAGTCGTTTTTTAGCTTTTCAAAATGGCGTCACGCAAAAAGTAAGTTTATTTCATTGTTTTTCAATGTTACGAAAATATTTTATGCTGTTATCACAGTCAATTCTCTTTTCTTAAATACGTATCTTTCAAAATTGTTAAAATTATTTTTTAACACTGTTATATTTTCTTTAGCGTAGCGTTCTATGTATAGGACGCTAGGCACGGATGGGTACAAGTTTTTTCTGACCTGTTCCGATACGAACCGGTACCGTTGTATACGAATGCATCTTTTTTCTCAATTTATGATGTTTTATTACCATAGAGAAAAGGAAATGTTATTTTTTTTTAAAATGATGTTATAAATTATTTTTATAAATAAAGATTATTGAGTATTCCTTATTTATGAAAATAATTTTAAAATAAATGTACTGTTGATTAAGGAATGATTAAAAAAATTTCTTATTTAAGATAAATATTAGCCTCTTGATAAAGTAATGAACGTCTAAACAAATTAGCTTCTTAAATACAAAAAGTTTAATCAAAGGATTTTTCTCTATTTAGTGATTTTAAAAAATAAAGAAAAATTACGAAGTACATAAGTAATTCACTGGATTTTTTTTAAAATATGTGTATTTTAAATGTCTATAATTTAATAAATTTTAAGAATAAATTTTGTATTAATCCAAATTATATTTGATCTAAATATACTGAAATGAGCAATTGATAAGTTTTAAAGCTCTTATTTATATTTTTGTTTTTGTTTTAAGTTTGACTGTTGAAGAGGCATTAGCTTTAATGGCAGAGTTATCTGATGATGATACATTCTATGAAGCGGATATTTATTTGGACCCACCATCTAATGAAGTTTCCGATGAAGATAGTGGTAAGGAAGATTGTATAGATATAAACAATTTCACTAGAGGTCAACTACGAGCAAAAGCCGTTCTTACTCTTCGATGAAAGAATCAAGAAAAACAAATTATTGGTGAATCAGACAGTGAAGAAGATGTGCATGACATTCTTCCTCATTATAGAAATAGAATAAAAAAAGCAAAGATTCCCCCAAAAAATCGGAACTGGTCTAGAAATGAATTGCCAGAAAATAATACCTTTCAGTTAACATGGAATGGAGCAAAATCACTTTTTTTGAATATCCATTGGTCACCCACATCTTTATTTGAGCTGTTCCTAAATGATGAAATAATTGAACACATTTTAGAACAATCGATTTTGTATGCTGGTCAAAAAGGGGACCATGATTTTGTTATTGTTGCTGAAGAATTGATATTATTTTTTGCTATCCTTTTGACTAGCGGATAGAATGTTCTCCCAAGAAGACGAATGTACTGGGAAAATTCGAGTGGTGTGAAAAATAATGCGATTTCGGAAGCCATGCCACGGTGTCGGTTTGAGAAGATAATGCAATACCTGCACTTTGCTGACAACAGCAGTTTAGATAAAAATGACAAGATGGCTAAGCTGCGTCCACTTTTTAATCACTTAAACGAAAGATTCTTAATGTATTTACCGAATGAGCAGCAGTTATCTGTTGATGAAAGTATGGTCCCATACTTTGGACATCACGGGTGTAAGCAGTTTATTAAAGGAAAACCTGTCAGATTCGGGTACAAAGTTTGGTGCCTAAATAATAAACTTGGATATTTAATTCAATTTGAGCCGTATAGAGGTGCGGGAACTGTTTCGGATGAATATGGAATTGGTATGGGAGGTGCAGTTGTTCTGGATCTAATTTCCGAGCTACCGGAAAATAAGCAATATGACTTATTTTTTGATAATCTTTTTACATAACCTGCTTTAATCGATAAGTTAAAAGAAAAAAGAATTGGAGCAACTGGCACTGTACGGGGTTAATAGAACTGAAAAATGTCCACTTGAAGATGTTAAATCTGTTAAAAAGAAGAGTAGGGGAAGTTTTGATTTTCAGAACAGCAAAAATTTGAAAATGGTTCGGTGGAATGACAATAGTGTCGTTACTTTGGCGTCTAACCATTATGGTATTGAACCTATAGCTCAGGCCAAACGCTGGTCGAATATTGACAAAAGATTTGTAGAGATTGACCAACCGTATATTGTGTCTCAATATAATAAATTTATGGGAGGCACCGATCGAATGGATCAAAATCTTTCACAATACCGGTGTTCCATACGGTCTAAAAATTGATGGTGGCCACTGTTTTTGTTTAGCTTAGAAGCATCAATCCAAAATGCGTGGCTACTGTACAGATTATGCCCTTCTAATGACAGTGACAGAATGGATCTCCTACAATTTAGAAGGGAAATCTGTGAGACATATTTTTCTAAGTACAGTAAGAGACCAAATAACAGTCTGGCTGCAGGGAAACCAAAAAAAATTTCAAAAAGAGTGTCTGGTGATGCCCGGTATGACGGAAAAGATCATGTAATCGTTGTGAATCAGAAACAGATAAGATGCGCCTACTGTGGCAAAAAATCCACAAGAAAATGCAATAAATGTTTAGTTGGATTGCACGATAAATGCTTTGAAATCTTTCACACAAAATAGCTTGTATATAAATTGTGTAAAAAAAAATTACTAATAGCTTTTTTTAATAATTTTGTATTTTAATAAGCCCTTTTTATATGTAAATCTAAATATAAAAGTGTGTAAAATTTATCATAACACATAATTTGTTAAATTTCTGCCTTTTAAGCTATTATTTTTGGCATTTTTAACTTTTTAAATTGTTTTGATTTCTTTTAAATGATTAAAATACAATTTAAATTCATTGTGTTTATTTTATTACGCATTGTTTCGCAGATTTCCATTTGTTTCATGCGTTTATTTATCTAAAAACGACATTAAAAGGAATTGTTTTAGAAAATCTAAGGGTTGAAGTGTCTGTGTAAAACCTGTACCCTCCTGTGCCTAGCGTCCTTTTTATAGGACGGTAAAATTATTTTGAATAAAAATTAAAATTTTAATGCAGGAATTTTTTTATTATTTTTTCAGTTCATTTTGCACCTGTACAAACATAATTAGGTAAAGAAAATTAAAGAATTCGATGTTGGGCATTAATGGGTTTTAAAATGTCCTATGGACTTGGTTTAATATGGCTGTGAAGCATTCATGAACTTTCTTGTCCCACTGTTGCTACAAATGCTATCTCTGGGAGAGAAAACGTATTAATCAGAGGATTAACTATGGCAGTGAATAGAACATGTTTTCAAGTTACTCCAACATGAACTATCTCCATTTTTAAAAAATATGGACTTGGTACACTATGGTTGTGAACCCCTCATATATGGGATCATCACGCATCTCGCTCATTAAACCCATTCAATGAATTTCTAAGACCACAAAGTCCAATAGATGTACCCGTTTGCGGAAGGTGGTTATAGGACCTATTTTCCAACGTGGATGATACAACTCACCAAGAGCGTGTTTCACTATACAGGGAATTTCAACCCGGTGAAGAGAGTTCATGAACCAACTTTTATTTCTCCGTGTCGTACGAGATCTTTGAGGCAAGTACATGTTATTTTCCCAGAACATTATTTAATTTTCCTCAAAAAATTGATGAAAAATAAAACATATTTTTTCGAATGAAAATTAAATACTAAAAAATAATTATGAAAATTAAATAGTAATTAAACTCTAAATGATTCAATTTAGAAAAATGAAGAAACACAAAACACACATAAAAACAAACACACACACATAAAAAAAAATCAAATGTGTTTTCAGAGACCGAATATTGAAAAGCCCATTGTAAACTGTGATCAGTACTTTTACGACAGAAAGAGGAAAACATGATAATCGTAAGGAGTATTACATGCAAGATGGGTGCATTAAAAAGGAATCATCATATTAATTCGAAATTTTTTTGACGAACGTCTATATTGGCAAAAAAATGTGTGAAATTTTCATTTATGATATTTATAAAAGCATTATAAAGAATTCTAGCTATACCTTTTATGTATATATCATATTCAATTTAGTATTATATTTTTACCTCTTTTTTAAGTGTATGATAAAGGCATACATAGCCATATCTTTCATAATAGAATGAACCATGCTGGTTTAATGTTTACTTTTTTAATCCTCATATTTATGAAATAATATTGTAGACATACAAAAGAATTCTTTTATGTTTAAGGCTAGGCGCCCACTGTAGATTATTTCAAAGCAACTTTTTAATCACAAAAATGAAACACATTGATTCCTTTGGTAATGCGCCCACTGGCGATTTTTCAGTTGCGGCAACTAAAAAATTCCAACATGTTCGATTCTTTGGGTGATGAAACTGTTGCCGCGGAAAATAGATCATGTTGGTTTAGATAGGACTGCGCCCACTGGTGATTATTTAGTTGCTTGCAATAGATCTGATCATAGGCGTAGCGTGCTTCTAACTTTTTTGGGGGGCTGCACGAATTGAAGTCAGTTAGGGTCCTTTTCCGCGTATTGACTGCCAGACGGTGCTTAAAATATGAAATATGATATTTTTGAAATTGAATAACAATAAAATTGATGTTTGAGTAGTATTCAAAAGTTATACAATGTGAAAAATAAATATAATATAAATAAAATGAGAAAAAAAATAGCATCGATTTTTTCTATGGATCATATCATTGTTAAAAAAAATGTTAAGGCTAAAGACATAATCGGAATCTGTAGTTTCATAGTTTAAAAAAGCGGAGAAAAAAAACAACTTTCTTAAAAGTTTTCTACAATTTTCCAATTTTAGCTGAAATTCTATTAACGTTTTAATGTATTTCAAGTTAAGTTGGGGTCACGTATCGTTGGGGTCACGTATCACACTGGTATCGAGAGGCCTGTGAAATATTCTGCATTTGTTTGGTAAAATTCCAAAATGTACATTCTACCAGTCTGCGGACTCTTGTTAATGTGCAATTAAAGATACGTTGTTTTACGGACAGATTTCTGCTGGAATATAGTCGTATACAAACTGTGAAAGAGCAAATGCCTCATCCCCCACTAGAGTAAATGGCATTGCCGTTCCATTGTCGTCATTAGGGAGACAACTTTGTTCTGGAATTTTTAATTGGTTTCTTTCAAGGAACCTTGAAAATGCTGACTGTTTAAAAATATTAGAATCACTTGATGAACCGTATGCTACAACTTCTACATAATTGAACTTGTAATCGCAATCCACTATTGCTAGAATCACAGTCGAAAAATGTTTTACAAAAAAAATGTTTGTAATATGTATTTTATTTCGATAAACATCCAAATGTTTAAGAAAATCTTTTTCTTACATTAAAGTCACAGCTAATATTTCCTTGGGTGGTATAGCCAAACGTAATCTTGTATTTTGCTAAGAAATACTGGGCCCCACTAATAACAACAGGCTCTCGAAACTTTCAAGGCTCATCCGAAAGTAGTTGAAAAATTTTGTTGGGTGTACTCTTAAATCTTCAAATAATTTATAAAACTGCTCGTGAAATAATCTCCTACTTATTATTGGATGGACCCAAAATCTTCTAAGGCTTTGTATACGTCTTCGCCGTAGAGCGAGGGCACAAACACATGCATCTTCCACGAAATCCATTTTCAAACTGAGTGCAAAGCAACTATTTAGTTACCAGTGGACGCTTGTCGAAGGTATCCAGGCAACTTTCAAGTGAGTAAACTGTTTAGTTGCCCAAATTAAAAGTTGCCAGTGAGCCCATGGCCAAAATTAATAAAGTCGCCAACAAATTTATATAATCGCCATAATTATAATAAAGTCGCCAACAAAATTTCTCTGATCTTCAAGGGACACTGTCAAATAGTATCTACCGTCAGAGACAAGTTTCTGCCGCATAAACATATTGAAAGTATTCCACTATAGGAAGTCCCGGAATTATTTGAAGTTTTTACCACAGTGTAGTTGGACTCTATCTATGAAGCCGTTGTTACAGGACCATTCGGTTAACTAGTTACATTTTGAGGCATGCTAAAGATGAAATTTTCATATGGAAGACTTTAAAAAGTAATTTGCCTGTTCGGGGAGTTTCTTGATTTATGATCTTTATCTTCATTACTTTTTGTATTATTTTACTATGCTAGTTTTAAACCACTGATCAATTTCTTATATTGTGCTGATTACATCGCCGATTATCTGATTTTATCGTTTCCCTTCAGATAATTCCAAAAAGTATTGTACATGATTTATAGAGAAGAACATGCGTTTTATAACTTGCTCCTTTGTAATTTAATTGCATTAAAAAAATATCGAATGAAATTATTACAATGGGGGCGATGCATGCTAAGTAGGACAGCCTTTGGCGTCCATTGCACATGCGCTTGGCGTATATGCATATAAGGGACAGGTTGAATGAACGGGTTTTTCTGGACTCGCTTAGAAAACACTCTCTGTTCGATGGGTTAGAGCAAGGTCGTTTGTTACGAGGTATGTGGAACAGTTTTAGGCCTAATGTGGTAAATCATAGTTTTTTAAAAATATTTGCAACAAATATTTTCTGAGAATAAATAGCTTATAATAATGTACTCCCATGCAATTTGTTTCTGTTAATAGTGTTACCCTGACATCATTTAATATTAATTATAAGTATTAAATTTATTCATTGCGCTTGAAAGCTACGTGGGGCATGCGTAGGACATTTGCATAAGGAATCCTTTTTTTAGCTGAAAGTTTGGTCTATATTATATTATCATCGCCTAACAGTGAGATGTAACCTGGTTATTGCTGATTCAAGAAGGAAATTGTAGTTTTTTTAAGCGCAACGCTCTACAAGTTTTTAATCTTTGCGATCACTGGCAAATCAATCACCATTAAACACTGCGAGTACAGACAAACACAGTTGTAAATAAGTAAACAAGAATTGAGAGAGACCCGAACTGATGTGGAGGGGCTATCCGCTAAGCATACCCCTTAGGCACTTGTTTTCTAAACGAACTTTTGGAAAGAACATCCAAATTATCCAAAATAATAAAAATTGAGTATACATGACTTTATAAACCTAAAAAAAAGAAGAATAGTCACTGAATCACTAATCAAACATTTAAATTATTTTCACAACATTTCACTTCTATCATCTCACGCAATTTTTTTTTTCAAATTTGATCTAAATTTTCCGCAGCGGAAAAACACTTACCTTAAAAAATGTTAACACTACGTATGGAAGTACATCATATTTTTTACATCAGAATTTTTCCAAGATAAAATAAAGTTTACATTAAATGATTAAAGAAGCATAAGAGCAGTAATTGCGGAACTCGTTTTTGTAAATGAAAGAATGTTAATAATATGTAGGCGTTCGCTCATTAAAAAAATTGGATAATTATTGAAAAGAAAATATACTAAAAGGAAACTTTTATGAAAAATAATATCAGACTTCCTTTGGAAAAAAAAGTAAAAGGATATGAAAACAAGAAAATAAAAACACTTTATTTTTTTTCCTTTTTGTTTCAAAGATAGATTTTTTTAACACGTTTCATTGGAATGTGTCTAAATTTTATTTTATTATTTTTTGTGTCTTTTAGGGTAATTAATAGTTTGTGTAATTGTGTCGGCAGTGCCTGCTTCTCTTGCAGCGTAATGACGCCAAAATTGCGCTGACTCGCCCGAGAATTTTACCTAATGTTTTCAAAATGAGATGTCTCCAGATAGTTAGGATTTTAGTGGTAAACACGCACCTCTAGTTGGGGACCTTGGTTCAGCTCTTGCTTATCTACAACTGAAATTCTTATGTTATTGAACCTTTTTTAGTATTTCACGGTTCAATTGAGGTTATTAGGAATATATATATATATATACATATATATATATATATATATATATATATATATATATATATATATATATATATATATATATATATATATATGTATATATATATATATATATATATATATATATATATATATATATATATATATATATACATACATACATACAGTGATTTCCGCTTATAAGAATCACGTTAGTTATTACTGTTTTTGATTCTTATAAGCGGTTGATACTTATAGCCGAAATTTTGGCTTTTGGACAGGCACATACACACCTATACATACATATATTTGATAAATTACAATAAAATGCTCTTTAATTTACGTTAATTATCTTTTATGAAAATAATTTTTTTATAATTTTAAAAATACAACTTAATTTATAGACCTATAACTAGATACACATGATTATAGTAAGCGAAGAAAAAAACATCCAATATTTGTTACAACATACCTGCTTAACAGTTTTAACATTTCAACTACAGGAAGGGAGCAAGAAAAAGTTTTCTATGGTATTTTGACGTAATGAAGTTTTCAGGAGACTGTTTCAATACTCTTTTAATAATAATAGTATCAGATGAAGATTCACCTTCTACCTTACGTTTCATGGTTTGATAACGTGCTGAATCTACTAATGTCATGTTTTCCAAAGTGATAGTGGACACTTCGCCGAAGAGTTATGTGTTTCAGGGTCCAGAAAGCCGCAACCAAGATGTGGGATGTGGGAAAAAAGAGTCCCTATTTTTTTTCTCAGTGGAGAAAAGTGAAATCGGACCCGGACGGGTAAAAATGCCACTGGGTCAAGCTAATAGGGCAATGTTGTGCTAAAACGTTCAAAGAGAAACTTTTATGTTATGTCTAACAAAGAAAGGGATGAATTTTACGACTATATTCCATAACATCTTATCAATCTTTCCTTTAAATAAAAAGACAGAACTTCGTGCCTTTTGAGGGTTTAAGTGGCTTTTTTGGAAACAATACAAGGAAAGCGAAGAGTGTAAACTGATTCTTAAATCCGGTGGAATGATTCTTTAAAGCGAAAATTTTAACATGAAAATAATACATTTGTTTTTGTTTTCGCGATATTGATTCCTATAAACGGTTGATTCTTATAACCACTGATCACTATAAGCGGTGGTTACTGTATATATATATATATATATATATATATATATATATATATATATATATATATAATATATATATACATATATATATATATATATATATATATATATATATATATATATATATATATACATATATATATATATATATATATATATATATATATATATATATATATATATATATATATATATATATATATATATACTGCATTTACGCAATTTTATTCCATAAAATAGGTAGGTTAAAAATGGGTTGCGGTCTATACATGGAATTTTAAAATTGAATACAGTAAACACTCTATAGTTTAGAACACTTTGCTACCCTAAAAAACTTGTATTTATATTCCACAACCTATTGCATTCAGACCCGATGTAAATACTTTAATGTACCTATTCATTATCATTTCTTTATTTATCACCACTGTCACATTTCGCAGAATGATGCTACCTAGAGTCTACAACGGAATTAAGAAAAAATTCCCCAAAGGTTGTCTCAAAATTCAGGTGCGTCTGATACACGCACGCGGCCTATATACGAGTAAATACGGTATATATATATATATATATATATATATATATATATATATAT
Source organism: Dolomedes plantarius (assembly GCA_907164885.2). Taxonomy (NCBI): domain Eukaryota; kingdom Metazoa; phylum Arthropoda; class Arachnida; order Araneae; family Dolomedidae; genus Dolomedes; species Dolomedes plantarius. The sequence continues at coordinate 101,084,032 of OU015494.1, read as the reverse complement.
ATATATATTCATTCTTATATATATTCATTCTTATATTTTTGCATTTATTTATTTTGCACTGTTCGTAAAATCTAAAAGTTGGTAACATAAAATCTACTGTATTTAAATGATAAAAAAACTTTCAATGAGCCTAAATTTTAAAAAAATATTTGAACTCTATTTAAGGCCACATATCTGAGTCAATTTATTTTTATAGCGCATTTTGTCACATTTCAACTGATTTTAACGGTACACTTGGAATTATCTGGAAACATACTGGAATTCGCGATAGAGCAGAAAGGTATGCTGATCTGTTGTCCCACCTGAGTCACTCAACACTGAATCAGCTCCATATTTTATCATAGAATACACACTGTGAGATTTACAGTGAACGTTTTAACGTCCGACTGCCAGGACCGAGACTAGATCCATAAATCTTTGTATCGGTAGATGGTCGCTTAAGTGTAGCTACAGTGCATTCTAAAGGGAGTCTTATTTTGTATAACTTTCCTCGGGTAATTTTAGAGTTTATCCCACGAGTTTTTAAAGTGTCGAAAATTTTTTTAACTAAGAATTTTTGTATTCCGCGAAATTTGTAGTCGAATACAAAAATGCTGAGATAAAAGCTTAGGAGATTTATTCGAAGTAATAAAAACATGGGTTTATAGCGTATAATTTGGCACATCTGTCCAGAAAGCAGGATTCTGTTTTTGAAGTGTAAGAAAAAGTATTTGAAAGGTTATAGCTGAGTATTCAAGCTATAGTCTCATTATATGCCATGTAAAAACATCTTATATTTTGTTTATTTTATTTCGAATTGAAACTGAGAATATGATAAGCTTCTAAGGACAGTCAAAATTTTTAAGTGACTGTTGTTTTGTAGTTCAGCAAGGCGTATAAACTTATTTAAGGTTTTAGATGAACTGATTTTATATTTGAACGAAAATTTTATTCATTGGTAGATATTGTACTACGTATGCTTCTGATATTTGCTCTAAAAAATAAGAAATCATGTGAGACATTTAAGTAATTTAATATCTTTAAGGAATTTTTGAAGAAGCATGATGTCTTGTTATTTTTAAACATTTTTATAGTTTGCAGTTTATCAGAAAACAACTGTTTATTTGTTTTTTTACATTTTTTCGCATTTCTTAAATGTTTGATGAGAGTATTATTTTAAGCAATATTTCAAATGATATCAAAGTTTTCTTTTGTTATTCTGAAGTATTTTTAAAGTACTGCCGTAGCCATGAATATTAGGAAGTTTTGATGAAATGAAACTACATCTAATCAATATTTTGAATGAATGACTTTTTACGCTGTCAATTATGAAGCTGAATATATGCTGTGTAGATTATACAGGGTTCCACCCTATATCCATTACACCCCCTTAACTTCTAAACGGTGACAGCTTCGGCCATAAAGCTGGTGTCTAGATATAGTAAAAAGGCTATACGCTACTCGATTAGACAACCTACAACGCCATCTATTGTCAAATTTTGGAATTAGCATTTTTATCTCAAAAGCGGTACGAGATACGGAGAAAATGTCAATAACAAAGTTGTTCATCATCATCAATTTGGTAAGAAAAGACACCTTGCGCACATTAATACTTAAAACAGAATGTAGAAAATGAACATTTGTTTGGTCACGATTTCGAAAATTGTCATGTCATGGAAGAAAGAGACTGAAACACTTCCCTATCTTCAGGATCATTTATCTATGTTACTTAAAATGCTCGCCATTAGCAACTATACACATTTGCACCCTGGATTGGATTTCTCGCTGAATAGTGTGCAACATGCATTCTTTATGACATAAAAATTTTCGAAATCGTGACCAAACAAATGTTCATTTTCTACATTCTGTTTTAAGTATTAATGTGCTCAACGCATCTTTTTTTACTAAGTCGATGCTGCTAAACAACTTTTTAATTAACTTTTTCTCGTATCGCGTGCCGTTTTTGAGATAAAAACTCTGATTCCAAAATTTGCCGATAGATGGCGTTGAAGGTTGTCTCATCGAGTAGCGCATAGCCTTTTTACTATACCTAGATACCGAATTTATGGCCGAAGCTGTCCCCGCCTAGAAGTTAAGGGGGGGGGGTGAAACGGATATAGGTGGGAACCCTGCGTAGCAGGCAACTAAAGAAACGGTGCATTTTTGTTGTTAGTATGAGCACTACGCAAAATCAAAATAATCTGTATACCTCAGCATGAGGGCGATAGTCGTAACTAAATTATCTATGGTCTTGTTTTAAAGTAGAACTCTATGTTCAGGATAGATTACGTTAGGACTTAGAAGCCATAAAATCTTGAAAAGGTTTCGGACCTCTATTAAAGGATTTCAAATTGTAAACAATCAAATGGGATTCAGTTTTAATTATCGCTGGAAATCGACTCTCCTGAACCTATTTTAAAATTTTCTATAAACGAAGTAAAATATTTTGACTACACGGGCATGATCGATACCATAAAGCAAAGAATAGATATCGACATAGATTGTTTATCTAGGAAACGTAGATTGTTTATCTTCTGCATTTACGCCTGATATAGTTCTTCTGCCTAACGGAAAGCAGTCTGGCATACTTCCAAGAATGGAACTAAAAGGTTAAAGTCGCCAAATTTGTCTGATATATGTAGGATACTTAATCATGCATTCTTCCCTATTTGAAGAACAAATTCAGTCATTTCTGACTAAAACAGTATGATTATCCTATTCTTATAAATTTGTAGGAATACATTACTCTTCCACATTCATACAATTACCGGATTTTAAAAGTAAAATTTGACAAAAGATCATGCTGTAGAATTCGCATATTTTCCTTTTTTATTTCTTCTGGTCTTAAGAGAAAACAATATGTGAAAATAGTGATTTAAAGTCCCTGTTTTAATGATATTAGAGTATTTGTATTTGTAATAGATTTATCTCATTGCATCACGGGATGTATCACAAAATGAATTATTCTGATCTTTTTTAAGTGATATGGTTATTTCAATTAAAATGCATTATTCCTACTTATAGATAAAATTCAGAAATTTAGGAATATTCATGTACTTTCGGATTTATTGGTTATGCTTGCAATTATAAGTAAATCAAAATTTTCCTCTCGGGAAATTGGATTTGTATCTATATTTTGTCGTTATTGATTTAAGTTCCCTCCTTCAAAAATCTCGCTTTATCAACAATGAAGCGATTCATAATAATAATTGTTAAAGAGATGCCCTCAAAGAACTCCGTTATTGCTATAATTTAATGAAAGGATCAGAGAAACTAAACAAAGAAATTATGCTACCCACTCTTCGTCGCGGCAATTTATTTGCGAGTCGATAGTCGAGAGCTCATGTCACACGCTCGCTTGAATAATGCAGAGCGTTGCAAATCTATCGATACCGCCTAAGACGAAAGATACAAAGTGCTATTTTCACGAACAATCGATTGGGTGCGTACTGCTCTATAACTGCACCGTATTCTTGTTAAGGGCATTTCCTGGCATAAATGCTCCCAAAAATTTCTCACACAAAATTTTAATCAGCTTCCGTTACATGTCTAAACTGCTCTGCGGGATGAATAAATGATATAACCTGACGCGTCTTTATGCATTCTGCCATTAAAGAAGGGGATATCTTCTCATTCTGTTACGGTTTATTCTGGAATAGTAGCGGGGAAAGAAACAAATGTTGCAGTTTATTTTCCACTTTAGTTATGAAGAAAAGAAATTGTATAAAATATGCATAAGAGCGTGAAAAAATGCATAATTATTTGACATACAATAAACATTTTCAAGCCGTCATTATTTCTTATTGCTTTGAAATACAATATTTACAAAATTTTCTGTTTTTCTCTTAAAGTAAATATTACTTTACGTGTGCGATCGTTTTCTCGTGATGTATACAAAACATGTCCTCTTGTGAAATATGCTTATGTTAAGTTAAAAAAAAAAATCTCGAGAAGAAATTATGATACGATACAGACCACAATTAATAGTTATTAATATCTAATTTAGTAATAAATGATGAATTTTTTTAAATATTTAAAATTCATTCTTAGATGGATACTCTGAGGAACGTGTTCAATAATATATACCCAACAAACACAGAGGCATCGGGCCGGGGTCGGAAGGTTCGGGCCAGCCGATTTCTCCACTGCCGGACCGGCGCATTAGGTCAGTATCGTTTCCATCACGGTCGTGTCATCTCGCCCGCGACTACCTCGTCGAGTGCCGGGACGCTTCCGGTAGGAATCAAGCCATCGTTCATCCGACTGCGAACCGTGAGGCAGCCGCGAGGAAGCCATCAATGCGGACAGAAAGCCGCCGCGTAACCGGAGGTTGACGGGCCAGTTACGGGAGCAATAATTGGTGTCAACATACCGACATCTACCCATCTCGTAAACAGCAATGTGCAGTAGGTCCAGGCGTCATGCCAGCATTCTACCAGAATCGGACCACCGGCATTTTTTCAAAGTTTTGCGTAGGACCCTTTCGTTTATATGCTTATTTTTATTATTTATTACATTGACGAATAACCTCTGATATCAACCCTTTCACCTTTATTATGATTATTTTTTTTTATTTCATATTTCTAGTATTGTTTCCAGTTTTGCCTTATGTATTTTTATGTATTACCAAATGCTGATCTTTGTTATTACCTAAAAATTTGCATATGAATCACAAGTTTAATTGTTAGAACAAAACCTCTTTTTGTATTAAGATACATTTACCCAAATTTGAAAGTTAAGATAACATTAATACCAACCATTAAAGCTAAATCTATCTTTCCATTCGATCTAAGGTTCCAATTTTTTTTTCAATTTAGAATGAGATATAGTATGCAAAACAGTACTATGTATTTATTCTTTCCCTTCATATTATTGCATTTCATCCAAAGAAATGCAACATAAATCAATGTTTTTAATAATTTAAATCTGTTGTCATTTTATTGATAACTACTTCCAAGACGTAAATTCCTACCACATTTTTTTGTAAAACCATTATATACTGTGAAAACTACAATGTCACTAAATTGTTATTATAGATATAAATAAAATAGGGTAGATTGACTTGATAAGAGTACAATAATAAGCTTTTACTGTTGAGCATAATTTCAGCTCAACAATGAAAGCTGAATCAGAGACTTGTCTAGAATGACTACAAAATTTCCTCTTCACTATTGAGAATAATGTTGTTGATAGTAGAGAAACACAAGAATAAAGATTGAATGCTAAGTAAAACATTTGGATACAAAATCTTAAATTTCTAAATCTGATTACAACATGCCATAGAGAGCATTAATACAGATGCTGGGTCAGGTTTAGAATTTTAGGATTTTATATGCTAATACTTTATTTTGTATTCAATCTTCAATCATGTGTTTTTTTACTTTCAATGTGAGAGTGATTCTCGATAGTGAAGAGAAAATTTTGTTGTCATTCTAAACAAGTCGCTCGGTCAGCTTTCAATTATTATACTCTATCAAGGCATTCTAATCTATTTTATTTATATCTGTAATAACTAATCATTTAATTGACAGGATTGAATGTCTTACTGTACTCAGAAATTTAGCGAAAAGGGTGAATACTCTTTAACAACTAATATATTACTATAATAATGAATAAAGTAAACATTTATTATATGATGTAGCTTTCACAGCTATTGGTTTTACAAAAAATGTGGTAGAAAGTAATTTGGGATACTAACTTCTGCATAGCATTTTTATAGAGTATATCTTTTGTTACTTAATTGTCAAATTATGGTGGAGATCTGTGTATAAAATATATTTTATTTGCGAGCAGCTGTTATTAGGGATAACCACAGTATGAAATTATTCAAAATATACTATTTAGATTCAGTAATTACTAAACAATTGTTATGATATATTGTTTGATTAGTCTAGGTTAATTTGAAAAATGAGGTGGCTAATATTCACTAGCTGTCTGTTGAGTTTAATGGCATAGATTATATTATAAACCGTGAAGAAACACTTAGACTTTTTGAACCAAGCTTCTAACACAAATTTAAATTTTTTTTAAAATATTTTGCTAATGAGAGTATTTTCACAGATTTTAACAATGTAATAGAAAACCCGTATAGTCAACAAATTCATGGATAAACGATTCAGTTCTAAAAGCAAACAGACTGGTTTTTGTATACTGTTGTAACATGATTATTATAAAAGTATACAGAAACCAGGACTTTTGCTTTTAGGGCTGCATCTTTTATCCATGACTTAGTTGACCACACAGGTGTTCTGTTCCATTCTTTAGATCCATGAAAATATTTTCAATTTTAAAATTTTATTTTTTTTTAAATTCTGGTTAGAAGTTCGGTTTGAAAAGTTAAAAGTATTTTATTGCACTTTGTAAAATAATCTATGCCACTAAACTCAACATTGACAGCCAGTCAATATTTGTATACTTGCATCATTTTTCAACTTAACATAGATAAACCAAATAATACACCATAAAAAAAACCTACACACTTGCAAACATAACCTTATTATAGTCAACAATTGTTTAATAATTAACTGAACCTAAATAATATATTTTGGAATATTTTATTACTGCCCTTATCCGTACACTTTATAATAACAGCTGCTCACAAAAATATATTTTATAGACGGATCTCCACCAAAATTTGACAATGAAATAATAAAAAAATTAAATACTAGGCAGAAGTTAGTATTCCAAATGACATTCAATTACCTATTAGCTCATCAACGAATGATCTAATACATCTGAAAGCAATATTATTATTTTTATTTCTTCTGTAAGGAATTATGAATGAACCACTAACTACTTCTCATGAAATTCTGATAAATAAATTTAAAAAAATTTTAACATTAACTATCAAGAGTAAAATAACCCTTGGCAATTTATATCTTTATAATATAAAAATATAAAATATTTTTTGGTAAGCAGTTATGATAAAAGACTTTCACAAGAGTCATGGTTAACTGAAGTCTCTGAACTGCACTTTCGGACATACCTAATACTTTAATAACAGGCTTGCCAGTTAAAAATATAAGGAATAAAGGAAATCAATATCAATCCACAAATTACTGCAACCAAAGTTTATGAGAATGTTCGGATTAGCATATAAAATATACAAAGAGAAATTTGAAAATTTGAGTTGTTTATTAATTAAGAATTATGTAATAAAAATATTTTTTATGGTTTTTCATAGAAAAATTCAAATTTATGTACAAAAAATAAATTTTAAAAAATATATTCACAACTTTGTAATTTTGCCCACAAGTTCACTGCTGAAAAAAAAGATATCTATAGAATAAAAAAATGGGTTCAGTGAGGTTCAAATCAACTTACAGATTATGAATCGAGTTCACTGCCAAGTGAGCTATGGAATCTTTCGAAGGAAATCACAATGAGGTGAAGATGGATTCCAGTTTCAGAATTCTGTAAAGAAACCAATATTTTCTTATAATGCCATAATAAAAATTAGAGTGGTTTGTGACACCAAGAAGCATTGAAAAGCAGAGTTCATTATGAATTTGCTTATCAGTGAAATAAAAAAGGTAGTATGACCCCCCTTACATATATATTTGGACCATAGGCGTAGCGTGCTTCTAACATTTGGGACGGGCACAAATTGAATTAAGCTAGGGCCCTTCTCAGGTCATTGACTACCGATCGATCCTTAAAATTTGAAATATTATGATTTTTTGAAATTGAGTAACAATAGAATTGATGTTTGAGTAGTATTCAAAAAGATATACAATGAGAAAATAAATGTAGTATAAATAAAAGAAGAAAAAAAATGTAGCATCGAATTTTTGTTCTGGATCATATCATTGTTAAAAACGATGTTAGGGCTAAAGTCATAATCGGTATTTCTACAATTTAATGTTCAATCAATCGGTTTTGTACAATTTAATGATTTAACTGAACTTCTATTAACGTTTTAAATTATTTCAAATTAAGTTGGGGGGGGCATGTATATGCTTTGGACTAGTAAGTTCTTATTTATTTTGCACAACATGACAACTAAATACTCTCTAAAAGTCTTGAAAACAAATAGCTTATAAATCAGTTATTGAGGACATTCTCACATTTTTAATGAAGATTTTACAAATGACACACACATAATGCAAAAGTTTACCTAAAGTTCTAATAAAAATCTAGTTTTATAAACAAACTTTGTCCATGAACAGATTTTATATTTTCTAAATAAACCTTGGAATTTTATACTTTTATAATATAAACCTCTTTTTCGGCAAGAGTTAAAAAGACTTTCACAAGAGTCATGTTAACTGAAATCCCTGGACTGCACTTTCTCACTCACCTAAAACCTTAACAACAAGCTTCACAGTTAAAAAAGAATAAATAAAGGAAATCAATATTCAATCCACAAATTATTGAGACCATAGTTTATGAGAAAGTTGAGATTAGCATATAAGTTAGAAAAAAATAATTTCAAAATTTTTAGTTCTTTAATAAATATTTTTATAGTTTTTTCATAGAAAAATTTAAATTACGTTCAAAATAAATCTAAAAAATATTAAAAACAGTGATTTTGGCCACGAGTCTACTGCTGAAAACAAAAGTATATGTCGAGAAAAAAAAGTTACACAATCTTACGCAGGTTATGAATCCAAGTAAACTATGTTGAATCCAAGTCAGCTTTGGTCTTCCAAAACGACTGCGATTAGAAGCTAGATTCCACTTTCATAATTCTGTAAAGAAACCAATATTTTCTTAAAATACCATAATAAAAATTGAACGATTTATCAAACCAAGAAGTATTGAAAAGTAGAGTTCTTTATAAACTTGCTTATCACTAAAGTAAAAAGGGGAATATGACCCCTTTACATATAACTTTGGGCTAAGTTCTTATTTAATTTGAACAGAATGATACCTAAAGACTTTCTATAAGTCTTTTGAAAGCAAAGAGATTATATAGACAGTTATTGAGAACATTATGACATTTTTAATAAAGATTTTACCAATGACACACACAGAATGCAAAAGTTTACCTAAAGTTTTAATAACAATCTAACATACATGATGTTATCTAAATAAAAGTTCTCATCCTTGTTGGGTTCTTCAAGATTTTAAAGCTGAAACTGAGAAATAAAATTATATAAATGCACAATGACCAACAATTTAATAACTTAGGGATGAAAAATGGAATAACCTTTTGCATCTATGTATGAGTAAGCGAAAAAAATTTTAAAAATTATAATCATTAATATTCACATTTATACTCATATGTGCATGAGTATTTTGCATCTTTTACGCACTCATTCATACGGCATGATGTGGCATAAATCAGAATTATATGGTTTTTACCGTTAAAAGTATGCATGATCTATAAGTATAAAATCAATAAAGTTCTGTTAGAATTTATAAAAATTATAGCATGAAATTGAACCTTCTTAGTTGGTATTCTGAAGTGTATATAAATATCCATTATATGCTAAATTTTTTGTTTCTTAATATAAAGCCCAAGTTAACATACAGGCAAAATGCTGTCTATATTACCGTTAAAAACATGAATAATGTATTTGGATAGCAGTCAAAATTATAGCACCATTGACTCTTTTTTAAGAATTTTTAGTATTTCAGATCTGGTATTATGAAACACATCAAATGTTCAAATGTTTTGATTAACTCGTGTATTTCGTAGGCATTCATGAAAAGAAAATTTTAATGTTTCACACAAACTGATGGAAAAAAAGTTAGGTTAGAAAGAAATCGTATAGGTTTTTATAAACAGATTAAGAACATCCTACTGTCATATTAAAAGTCTTTTTTTGTTATTTTTTTACCAATTTTACTGTACTTATTTATTTTAAAACTTTTTTCTTGCTATTAATTGTGTGGAAAAATATTTTTCTCTTAGTTTAGGAAACACTGCATTTATATATCAATAATAATTGAAAATATCAATATATTCAATGGCTCCTTTTCAATCACGAGCAACTGAACGTCCAATCAGATGGCTCTAGTGCAGTGGTCGGCAAACCGTGGCTCGCGAGCCACATGTGGCTCTTTGGCCCCTTGAGTGTGGCTCTTCTACAAAATACCATGTGCGAGCGCGCACGTACAGTGAGATTGAAACTTCGTGATGACCAGGGCCGAATTTAGATTTGCTGAGGCCCTAAGCTATATAAACCCCAAGGGCACCCTGCTGTTTTAAATTACATCAGCTGGTGTCGGAAAAAAATTAAATATGTACGCCTTTTTAATGTATGAAAATATATTTCTTTTAATTTTTATTAAAAGTTAAAAAAGGATGTGTTTGCAAAGTCACAGAAATAATTATATAATTAAAGGGTTTTAAAAACGACAATTAAGGCTCACAGAACAGAAAGTTTTAAATTAAAATATTAAAAAAAAGGTAAAAATTAAATTAATATAACAACATAATTGGTAGTATATAAAAACTTAATCTTTTTTTCGGGTGAAAATTTAGTTTCAATCAATTTTACGATGCGCTTAAATTATTTTAATGTTGCATTTTATATATTTAAAATTATTTAGAAGTTATCGTGATATGTCGGACTTCATTTGAGTGATTTTTCTACAAGATATTTTTATATCGATTTTTATATATTTTTTGTGTTTTTATTTGAGGCCTCGGCAGATTGCGAAGCCCTAAGCTGTAGCTTTTTTAGCTTATAAGTAAATTAGGCCCTGGTGATGACTGGTTTTCTTATTTCTATTTTTACATACTTAGTTGGTGTTTATGTGTCTTTATCTTTAAGCGAGTGCTCTGAAGCGACTTAATGAGAAATCATTTCTAGAAAGATTAAATGTCAACGCATATCGTCGTATCTTTGCATCGTGTTTTGCAATGTATTACTTCCGAGAGCGTCTCCCCGTAGAAAACACTAGACTAGTCAAAATGGTCTTCGAATGTAACCAACCAGCAAGTCGAAGATCATAAATTAGTTTCAGCTTTATCAATAGCAGATGATGAGTCTTGTGACATAAATGATACATCGCTAGTTTCACTTCTTGTACGATTTATTTCATCTACAGGTCCTAAAGAATAGCATTTAGAATTATTGTCACTCAAAGGTCAAACACGTGGAGAGGATATAGCAAATGCTGTAATTGAGTGCATTGAAAAACGTATTCTACTCGATAAAACTGTCTCAATTTCAACAGATGCGAAAAGTATGACCGTCGTAAGAAACGGGTTTGTTGCTATTTTGAGAGAAATTCATCTAGACGCGCTTTGTACGCAGACATTTAATCAACTAGGACAGGGATGGCGAACCTGTGACCCGTGGGTCACATAGTGACACGCGAAGCAATTTTAGACGCGAGACGATCACATTGTTTTAACATCCATTCAACTTTTCAAATTTTTATTTTCATTCGTCGGACTGAGAGATCTATAATCTAATTTGTACTAGAAATAATTTTTTTAAAATAATTGTTTGAAATCAATTTTTTCCTCTTTTTGGCAAAGAGAAGTCTTAAAACACTCTTCTTCAACTCTAGCGAATGCAAAAGAAATATTTGACGAAAAATTCTCCCAATTTCTAGAAATGGAGAAAACTTAAATTATCCTCTTTCGATTGGCTTCAAATTGATAACGTAGAAAAGAAAATGGTTGAATTTCCCAACAGTGTTGTACTGAGGAATAAATTTGCAGAACTAAACGTAAAATTACAAGATCTGGAAAATTGTGACGAATATATTTTAACAACAAGCACTGAAAATATTATTTTAACTGAATGGAACTCAGTGCCTAATTCACTAATGTCGATGAAAAACTTAACAAGAGCTCCTTTGACAATGTTTGGATCAACCTACGTTTACGAACAGTTGTTTTCGACAATGAATTTTATTAAAAGTAAGAATAGAAATCGCCTCGGCATCGACTTATCCGCTGCGTGTGTACGATTAAAAGCTATAAATATCGAACCACGTATAAATAAATTATCGTCCGAAAGACAACAACACGTGTCACATTAAGTTCGATAATTTTTGTATTTATTTTCTTCCTGATATTGATAGTTTAAAAAAATCCTAATAAAAAGTTAAATTTGTTTTTGTTTTAAATATATATCGTATAATTTTTTTTAATTTCTGAAGGTCTTCTAAAGACCGTCACTTTTTTTTAAGTCACTTTTTTTCTAAGTCACTTTTTTTTAAGTGACACACGGTTTTAATTTCTACGGTTTCAAGACATTTTTTGACGCGCTTTAGAAAAAGGTTCGCCATCCCTGAACTAGAAGATGCGAGGCTATTGATCATATTAGTGTTTGTCTGTCATTGTTATGATTTAATTTTATGGATACTTTACAATTTAATTTTATCAATAAATAATATCGATATTAAGAATATCAAGTTTTATTCGACATACCAATAGTTTAACAAAGACATAAAACTTAAAGTAGAGTTTGTTAAGTTAATTTTATGGAGCACTGTGGGGTGAAAGAAAATGTAGTGTCGAGGATTGAGAAAGGTATGTTGAGATGGTTTGGACATACAGAGATGATGAACGAATGGAGATAGACGAAATAAGCATACAAAACGAGTGTGTATGGAAGAGTTGAAAGGGGTCGACCTCAGCGAACGTACCTCATTCAGATTGAGGACGTTTTTAGCAAAGGCCAGCTTTGGAGTATCCTAATTAAATTAATAACAATGCACCTGCCTATATAGTTTGAGTTTTAAAAAATTTGGCTCTCAAAGGAAATTTCAATCGTTGTACTGTTGACATTTGGCTCTGTTGACTAATGAGTTTGCCGACCACTGCTCTAGTGCATTGTAGTTCCGAGCCAAGGTCACGAGGCGAAAAAACATGTTTTGGAATTTCAATATGCTATAGCTTTCAAAATATGTCTTTTAGTATTAGAATAACGAATATAAAATTTTATGCTCTACTGAAATATTTTTCAGGTGCTTGAAAATAGATATTTTTGTGAAAAGAGATAAAATGCTTTTTCTGTTTATTTTATGGTATATTAAATTAATAATATATATTTTTTTGTAAATAAAATATTCAAAATATTTTTACAGGGAACTTAGGTGTTTCTAAGTATTTCTAATTTTTAGATGTCATTACAGAACAACTGATATTGTAGAATTTCGCAATTTTCATCATCTTAATTATACAGTAGCATGTTCTTATAATACACATTGGAATGAAAAAAACAGTTTTTAATTAACGGACCTTAATTAAATTAAAGAAATCATACGTATTTAGAAAAATATTAATCTAATGTCTTTAAAGGCAAAGTGTTATTTTGAAATAAACATTCATATTTTTCAAAAGTCCATAGTAATCATACATGGTTTGCTTTACTTATTTCACTGACACATTCAATTGCTTTCAGTTTCATTTTTTGGCATTATCTTTTGAGAATGTATTTTTGACTCGCTGACTAGTTCACCAATCCTCTCAACTGCTTATGTGTGACATGGGAAAATTATTGAAGTCAATGCATTGACTCTCGTGATCAGATTCTTTTGCTTCCTTTATAAACTGCTTTAGTTTGTCACCAGAAATATGCCTCTTCATAGGAAGTCCTGTTACTTTAACATCATTCCATTCAATCATATCAATATAATCCTTGGCATCAAAGATTATACGTTGAAATAAAAACATTTTGATGCCACCTTCATTTTCAGCCCTTGCTTTTAGAATCCGGGGTAATCCAAGCTCTCTCTTACTTGGGTGCGATCATCTGATATCATACAAAGGACGAGATGTTCAGAAGCAAATTTCTGGCACTGGAAAATGTATATAAGATAGCATAATAGCATTTTTCAATGGCAACAACCAGCATTTAAACATTACTGTAATTGGAATGGATGGAACTGCCGTAAATACTGGATTGAATAATGGTGTGGTTCCTTTATTGGAAAAGGAATTAAGAAGGCCACTGCAATGGTTGATTTGTCTATTTCATGGAAATGAACTGCGCCTACGTCCTAATTTGGAGTAGAAATAGGTAAACAACTAGAAAACTACTATGTACTTCCAGTAATTGAATTTTCACCTATTGAAAATGTCATTCCATTACTAGAAATTAAGGATGATTTAAGTGTGGACCCAAAATATTTGTTAGAAATGTCTGATGCAATCTCTGTTGGAAGGGGCTCTTCTGATTTGTCTAGGAGAAAACCAAGAAAACTTTGCTATTCATGATAGCTTACATTACAAACCGAATACTTCATTTGTATGTGGGAACAGAATGTACTGCAAAAAAATCTCCGAATACTGACTGAGTAAATTTTGTAAGTATATGCACCTGTTTCGTTTCACATAAAGCTGAAACTATCTTATATCCATGGATCGAAGCACTTGTGGAAAATTGTAAGCTATTCACGTTACCTCCATCAGACTCTTAAAAATGTAATCCACCCAGTCATTCAAAGAAATTCGTACTTTGCTGCTTCTGAAAATCTCCGATTTATGATATCAGTTGATCGCAGCGACTTAAGAGACCTTGGATTACGCCGGATTCTAAAAGCAAGGACTGAAAAATGAAGGGGGCATTAGAAAGTTTAAAATTCAACGTATAAACTTTGATGCCAAGGATTATATTGATATGATTGTACGTAAAGATTTTAAATTTACTGACCGAGGCATATTTCTGATTACAAACTAAAGCAGTTTCTAAAGGAAGCAAAATAATCTAATCAGGAGAGTCAACGTATTGACTTCAGCAATTTTCCATGTCACACAGAAGCAGTAGAAAGGATTGTTAAATTCGTTACCGAGACACCCTTGCCCGTCCGTGGCACTTCTGCAGGAGTTGCATTGATAAAAACGAAAATACATTCTCAAAAGATAATGCCAAAATTTAATAATAAAAAACAAAACAAAACACAATTCAATATGTTAGTGAAATAAGTAATTGAAAACGTGTGATTACTATGGGCTTTTGAAAAACATAATTTTTTTTTTTCAAAATAACGTTTAACATCCCCAAACTCAAATAACTTGTTAATCTTATGCACAGTAATTGTGCGTTTAAATTTTTTTCTACACCCACTTTTGATTATAGTTCTAAATCTGAAAAAGTTAAAAGTTAGGCGGGAAACCAAATCTGAGCCATGTTTTTTTTTAATGGCGGATGGGTACAAAGATGCCCTCAACAAAATGTACAACCTAGCAAAAATTCAATATCCCAAATCAATTTTATGAAACTTTGTCAAAATCTTATCTGAAAACATTACTGCAATTGGATTAATATCGGACCTTTCAAAATTACTTAATTAACTTACGCATTGAATTTTTTTGGAAAAAAATCCCAAAACCGAACGGCCATTTAAAATCCTTTTTAAGGATTCCTTAACGACACTTTGGCTGTGGAACTCGAAGGCTGTGGAAGTCTAAAATTAATTATTTTAGGCTTACGTCACTGTAAATAATGGTAACTAGTTTGGTACCAATCAAACTTCCAATACTCTTTCATACAGCTAAGCTCTTATAAATAATTTAAATCTATCATCTAGAAAACCAATTCAAAATTTACAACCCAACAATGTTTAATCTTTGGGAAACCTAGATGTACACTAAATAAATTTATCAAAATCCGCGATGTGTTAGCTGAAATTAAAAATTTATGTTCCGACCTTAATATTTCAAATCTTACCCAGTCCATTAATTGTTCACAGGTTAATTCATTGGTTTCTGATAGTGCTTAACATTTTTTATTTGCTTTTCTGTTCCATGCCAAGCAGTTTCCTCTTACTGAAGTTCCACACTTAGCTAGCTGTTAGTGAATCCTGGTGTGTGGCGTCCGTTTTTGCGTCCCATGCTTCCGTCCTGGGTTCGATCCCAAAAGGTGCATTTCTGTTTTCGATACTCGCGGATGTTCAGACCTGCCAATTTAATTTATTAAATATAACTTACTTATTATTTTAAACTTAATTGCCTTATTTTTTATTTCTAACATTTATTTAAACTCATTTTTTGGCCTTTTTTTCTTATTGTAAATATTATTTCTCGTATCCTGATTCAATTACAAAAAAACAATGTAATATATTCTTCAATGTACGTACTGACGTTAAAGGGTCTTATTTTTGGATTTATTTGGTGTCTCATGACATCTACTGTCTATGTCTCTGTCATTACATAACATTAATATTTTCCCTAAATATATGTGATTTGTTTATTGTAACAAAGGTCTGTTAATTTAAAATTCTTTTTCTTTCATTCAAATGTGTATTATAGGAATATGTTACTGTAAAATTAATACGATGAAATTCGAGAAAAAATTCTACAAAATCAGTTGCTTTATAATGGCATCTAACAATTAGAAATACTTAGAATATGTAAGTTTCCTGAAAAATATATTTTGAATATTTTATCTACAAAAATATATAGTATTATTTTAATATACTACAAAAGAAATTTTAAAAAATACAAATTTTATCACTATTTCCTCTCTTATAAATAAAGAGTGGTGAAACAAGGACCCATTTTTAAGGAGATATTTAATTTCTCCAGTAATATATAAAAATAAACAATGAAACTAATTTTCATCTGTTTTTATAATATTCTAGGGCGTTAAAAACATACACACAGAATACAATCTTTACATACAAGGAAAATTATGGGAATTTTCCGCGTAAAAGAAGTTTCACAACAATGAAATAAATATTTTAGAAAAGTCTGTTTAATTTAATCTTTGCCTTCCCTTTCAAATCCATAATTCTGATGCAGATATCTGTTACTTGTGGTTACGAATCGGAGGAGCAGTTCCTGGACGGAAGAGGAATAACGATTTCGGCGCGATTCACATCAACCCATCACAGGCCCTGAAACTCTTAAACGGAAAGCGTTCCCCCTTCGGAGTTTCGGAAACAACCCGCCAGCGGCCCGGAAAAATTCTCCCGTACTTGTCGTTCAATCGGCACCTCCAGCACTGGCCCGATAAGCTGCCGTCAGTCCTGTGTTTGTTGGGTATATATATATATATATATATATATATATATATATATATATATATATATATATATATATATATATATATATATATATATATATATATATATATGAGTTTGTCAAAAAGTCAAAATTTAGTTAATAAATACGAATTATAGGAAAAACTTTCAGAGTATTTTCCTTATATTAGTGTTACAATCAAAAGTAAAGTAGAAAGTGACTTGTCAAACATAATCAGATTACTTTATGAATGAAATGTAATTTAGTAATAAAATAAAATAAAAATAAATATATCGGGTCTCCTTTAACTTTTTTTTCTTAATTCCATGTACCATGAAACACTTCAAAGAATCTATTTTCAGTATCAGATTTAAATTCTGATAACATCTGAAAAGCATGTTTCGTATTTTAAATACATTTCAGTTTTTCTGTTAATCTGGATTGCTTATTTATGTTAGTTTGGAACTAATGCACATACTATATCGTAATAGATTTTTTTTTCTGCCCTGCCATTAGCTGCATTTAATCAAACGAAATGTTTGCATAAAGCAATTATATAAATGATCGAATATCTTGAAAGATTCAGATTAATATTCCAAATTTATGATGATGATCTAGGTTTTTTATACAATTTTCTTTCTCTTTGTTTCATTGGAATTGAAATAAAAGCACAAGAAAAGATAGAAAATGATTAACTCCAAATAATCATTTAAAATAATTAATCAAAAACATTCTTTTACTTAGAATTTTAAGAGTAAATGGCAAAAAATAATGATAAAGCCCAAACATAAAACAATGTAAAATAGAAATACTTGTTCTCTTTATGATATTTTACTTAAAGTAAGAAACAGAAGGAAATAATTCTTGGTAAAGGATTTTAAGTTTTTAGTTTTTTTTCTGATATTTCTATGTGGAGTAAAGATATTTCACTAAAAATTGAGTTCTTTATCTATCAATCAAATAAAAAAATAATGTATTACAATGATTAACAAAACATTGAAAAATCTTATAGACGTATGAATGTGTTAAATTAAGAAAAGTTATCTTTTAGCTATCTAATTTTCCCATTTTCGTATTAATTGCATTTATTAATTAATATATCTCTACCAAAGCAGACTCTCAAGCATTCGAGATGGTTTTTCATCTTGACCAAATTCTCCTTTGGGCTCTTAGCTACGCATTTCCTGTTTTACATGAAGTGAAACCGAATGTATTCCCGGCAAATAGTTTTTTGTTACCAATTTGAATACACATAATCTTCTCAAGAATAATGTGAAGTTTTGCATACACTCGTATGAATAACTGATCTTTTTTTTTCTTCTTTTCCTTTTTAAATGCGGAGGCACTTCTCGCGAAGACATTCGCTTATAATTCACCGCAGATTTGCTTGCCAATTTATTATGGGGGTGCCATATAGGCGGACCATCATTGCCCCCTATGAAGGGACGACACAAACGGAGGCATTTTAGTGGCCCTTCGCCAGGATTCGATCCGAGCACCCTCAGCACCGAAAACCAGTGAGCTGTACAACAAGGCCGCCACGGCCCCTATCTGATCTTCAAAAAAATTAGTTTATTGGATATCAAACTACTAATTTTATGATTTTATTGATTCCATTGTAAATGATTTCATTGTATGAATAGGTTACGGAAGTTTTTTCTTTTTGAATTTCGGTTTACATTTGTACATTGTTACTTAGCCTTTTTGAGAACAATAAATTCCGTATGGTACATTAGGAGCAACTTAATACTCCCACCAGTGATAAAATACAGTGATTTGCGTATCTATTATTTTGAAATGTATCATGCCTTTAATTTTTTATATCTTTTTTTTTGCAATTTTTACTACTTTTCCTTTTACGCGTATTTAATTTCCAAATTTTCCCTTTACAGTTACTAATGTCAGAACTTAGTAATTGATATTCTGTTATCAAATTACTTAGCATTCATTAATCCATTTTACTAATTTCTGTTTCCAATCCTTTAATTATGCTTCATCAGTTTGAAAACTCTAGAACTGCTAAGCAGACATAAAGGTATTAATCTCAATGGGTGTCTGATATTCTTCTTCCCGTTTAACTTCATATCGTTTCGATATATAAAAGAATTGTTTAAAGAATCTATTTATTTCCTTTATATTAATTATAGTTTATGTCGTAACGTTTTGAAACGCTTATTAACTTTTGCTACAATATTACTATTAAAGCCTGCTTTGCCATTCGAATACTTAAACGCATTAGGGAGCTGTTCCCTCAATAATTTTCCAGGTTTATATAGTCCCCCAGACATTCACTTCTTTCTCAAAAAATGTGCACCCTTTTGGTCACGTTATCATCATTCATCGCTTATCAGCGGAATCAGAAAATACCAATGTTAATCCCTTAAAAGGGGTTGCCTAACGATTGGCCATAACATTCTCCTTTGATCCCTTTTTTTACTCGCAGACACATCAATAATCTTTGTCCACAGAACTAGCCGTGCGCCTTGGCGCTTGAATTGGCGTGATATGCTTCAGATGGTGTCTGAATCAAAAAGTCACGTGACCTTCCCAGCACGGGGGAAAAGTTGAAGGAAAACAGACTGAGAGATCTCGGGAGCGCTTTCCATAGGACCATGCAGTCATTACTCCTTTTTCCGACGCCCTGGAAGAAGCGATTCCAATGCATCTACTGGAATCCATGTCGCCCGCCTGATCCTTGTTGACCGGAGATGGACCATGTACCTCTATTTGTAAATGGCAATAAGTCACTGGCCTTAAGCCTCCTCTAACTAACTTAAATTTAAAAATAAATCCGAAGTACTTCATATACTCGTGTCTGTCACCCTTTTATCTTTTTTTTCAGAATGACCAGCACTGGCCATGTTATATGTATATCCACTAGATATTAAGACCTGAAGCATCCTTTTCTTACATTCATTAGTTTGCTGTACCAAATATTAAGATATGGAGTTCCTTTCTTCCAATGACATTTTAGTGCCACAGTTTATATTGTGCTACTAACTTTATAAACTTTTATACTGATTTTTACTATTGTAAACTACTCCATATTTTTTTCGAAAGGCATTGTCAATTGCCAACTGTAAGGATCCTTATTTTTCGTGACCTGTCATTGTCATAAGATTCTCATAAACTTGTTTGAATTTACGCTTATTTTCCCCGAACGTACGTGAAGACAATAACTGCAGTATTTATTTAACACTAGCGTCAATGACCAAACGCTTCCCTTACTTTCAATGACCGGATACCGCGGTACCCACATTGAATTTCAAAAGCGTAACGCTGAAATCGGCTTTCTTTTTACCACCCCTTCTATTTAAATAGAACTGTTCTTTACAAATCCGTCCTCACGGAATATATGTATCCTGTTTTTACTGAAAAATGAAGTGGCTCATTATTTTTTTTTTCGTTTAAGCGTACTTTTCGCGTTGAATTGTATGTAAGAAAAGGACGGTTTTCTTCGATTTATATTGTATTGCAGTTTACTGTATGCTTTGGTGAATTAAAAATGAAGTAGTAATTATTTTATTTATTTATATCCATATAAATCGTAACTTTACTAGGAAAAAATGAAGGAATTATCTGCAAGACCATACGCAAGGTAACGTATATTTATATTTCTTTAGAGAAAAATGGAATTTTTTGGAATAAAAATCCACCAGTATATAACCAGACATCAGCTCATAATATTGCTCGTGAATGAAGTGGGCCACACAAATAAACTCAAAACTTATTCATTCGTGATACATTTAAGTGTATATTTACAGATGAAGTGGTTGATATGATCATTAGGCATACAAATCAGAAGGCTATTACCGTTTACGACAAATATAATCGAGACAATTCAGAAAAGAAACAATTAATATGGACGAAATTGACAGCAAAAGAATTTGATTCTTTTATTGGAATTCTACTAGCATCAGGTGCTAATAATAGTAACATTGATGATACCATAGAAATGTGGAAACCAACTTCATATCCTCTTTACAGAGCAAGTATGAGTATAAATAGGTTTTGAAATATCCTTCGATTCATTCGATTTGATAATCAAAACATACGAACTGCAGGACTCGAAAATGATAAATATGCTGTAAATCACGATCTTTGGATCTTACTAATTAATAACTTAGCAAAAAATTATAAACCATCACAATAGATGAGCAGTTATTTCCATATCATGGAAGAACTCGATTTACCCAGTTTATGCCAAATAAGCCCGGAAAATACTACTTTATTTCAGATACTACTTCATTTCAGATACTACTACTTTATTTCAGATATGAGATGACTATCAAAAACAACATACGTATTTTTAATGGAATGGATCTTCCTTTACTACAGTATGGCATAATTACTTTCAATACATAAAAATATTTTCTTAAATAACTTGAAAATCGCTCTTGCATGAATTATAAAATTTAGTTCAAAATTTATGTTCGGTATGTTTCAAAATTTTTACCAGCACACCAAAATTTTAAACCAAAATTTACCCGTAGGAAAAGTTTGTACGTCCTTAAAAAGTGTCGTAATTTTGCAATTTATTTGTCATAATTTTCAAACCACTTACCATATACTACCACAATTAAACCCAATACGGTTATATTACCACACACAAAAAAACATGTATATATATATATATTTATATATATATATATATATATATATATATATATATATATATATATATATATATATATATATATATATCTGTACCTTGGTACAAAAAGGGCCAATGTTCAAAACTTTGAAAATTTTAGCGACAAATGTAAAAGAAATCGAAATAAACATAATACTAGAATGTAGGCAAAAATTATGACTAAAATTAAAAAATAAAACTTTGAAAAATATTTACACACAAATCGTTAGTAAGATTTGTAAACTGAAACTGATGCTCTCTGGCATTTGATTAAAATGGACATTGGCCCTTTTTGTTCCAAGGTGCAGATATAAAGGTTCATAAGTGTGTCATATTCCAAATACCCGGTGTATGGTGGATGTTAAATCTCTGACTAATATAGACCGGAACTAAATTCCCCAAACTATATTTTTTCAATTTTCATTTTCCAGTAGTTTAGAATTTTGAGCTACTCTGTAGTTATTGTTTTTCCTATATTTTGTTTTGGTCCCTTATATATAAATGTTTGAAGAATTTTATAATTGTAATATAAGGAAATTTTATTAAAAGAGATGAAACATGTTAATTAATCTACTCTACTGACATACGATATATGCTCAAATATCTACTCTTAAAGGCCTATTATCTCTATTGTTCTCCCAGCAAATGGAATATAATTTAAAACTAGTATAACATGAAACTTTACGTTATATATTCAAGTACCAATTTTCGCAGTTTTAAACAACGTTATCTTATCAGTAAATAACAGATTATTACCCTTAATAGAAAACTGTTTAAGTGACTGTTATTTACTGATTTATCGAATATTCTTCAGCCAAGTGGGATTTAAGAGTCTAGAAACGAAAAGGACAAGATCTTTAACTATTGAGTGACTATGCAACACATTCAGTTGCACTTTGCATTTTTATTTACGTTGTGTACTGTCTTGGAGTAATTAAAAATAAATGATTATCATTAAAAAAATACAATTAAACGTATGCCTTTGTAGTTTATACCGGGTTACATGAAATTTCAAGTATTAATATATCTCACAAGGATAGTTGTAAATTCATGTTTTTTTAAAATTGATATTTCATATCGCAACATAGTATTCTTAGAAAATAAATAGTTTGTGTCCAAAGCATTCAAGTACTCAATAGATCATTAAAAATCAAACAATCATATAAGCATCTTGAATAAAAACATACTCCAGATATGCACATCTTAGGCTATGTAAAGATTTTTCTTATAACGAAAACCTTTTAAATAACATACAATGTGAAAGTAAAGAATGTGGATTTTAATTATTCCTCTGCATCACTGAAAGTTTAACTCAATTTATCAGGATACATGAAAATATTTTCCAAAACTACTAATATTTCCTTTTAAAGTTCATTAAGATATTTTGCAGTTTTTGCATAAAATTTTTCATTCGGATTTCCTACAAAATTTGATTACCTTATAAAATTTTGTTACCATATCACATTGTCTCATATCTTTTACAATTCTTTGGTCTTTGTTACTTGTAGTAGGGAAGCATATGTTGGAAAAATGTGCTCCGAGGCGGAGTTAGTTAAGGGAAGATGGGTGGATGGTTTTTCATCTGAAACTACCTGTAGATGACTAGTTTCCATGGTGTCACTCCATGGTTTGTGGCGTATTGCAGTAATGACGTCATCAAGATGGCCGCAATGAGATTCAGAAAGTCCACTTTATTTCGGCTTTTTATTGGTCAATTTCCTTTTTTAATAGCTCATATTAAAGATAAATAAAATGTCTAGATGAGAGATGTAGAGTCACGGGTGACGGAGTCGCCACAGAGGAAGAAGCGCGCCCTGTGAAGAAGATAGTTGGCTCGCTGTTGGGATCTGTGTGGGATTCTCAGAAATGGGAAGAAGAGCCCACAGGAAAGTTCCCTGTTACCATTTTGCTGGTGTGACAGTATTGTGCAGCACATCATCATGGGCAAATACTGTCGACGTGCAAAGGAGCTCATTAAAGCACTCTTGTTGCACTGTACGATTGATATATGTAGAAATTTTTAAAAGGGTACCCATGCACTGACACCTTCAAACAAGTTCAAGAGTTAAAAAATTGAAGTATCTAATGCTTCGAAACTCGGGATCTGTTAGAAACTCTTCAAATATGTTTTCTATAGGAACAAATGGTAACTCGGACCAAATATTTAAAATGATACGGGAATGCATGACCATCGTTGAATGTTTGTGGCACATTCGTGAGGTCAGTAAGAAATGGTAATTGGGATGAAACCATTTCGTTAGTGGAATCTATCGTCCACTAGATTTTTGATTAGATTTAAACAATTACTCTGAAATGATGGCGTATTATCTTGTGGAAATGAGCGCTTTGAAAGAGGCATGTCCCTTAATATGGAGTGATCTTAAGAGAGGAATTCGGTTCTTTAAGAAAAATAGAAAAAATTTCTGTGTTCTTGGAGGTGATGAAGCACTCGGACATGTAAAAGAGTTTTTAAGATTACTTGTGGTTTAGCCTGTATTACTGAAAACCCCACTGCACTAACACGATATTGTCACTTCTTGGTATGTGGCATATAGCTGTAATAGCGTCATCCCGATGGCCGCGTTGAGGATAAAAAAAAATTCACTTTTATTTCGGGTATATAACGGCCGATTTTATTTTTTAATAGATCATGTTAAAGATAAATTTATGTCTAGAAAATAGTTCATATTTACTCTAAATTAAACAGTTTTTGAGATTTTTTATCCAATGCGGAGGCACTTGTCATCTCAACTATACTACGCCACAATTTTACTGCCCATTTTGTTGGGGCACCATATAGGCGGACAGCATTACCCCCATGAAGGGACGACACGAACGGAGGCATTTTTCGTGGAGCGACGACAGGATTCGATCCGAGAACCCTAAGCACCGAAAACCAGCGCGCTGTACCACTGGGCATCCACAAGCCCCGGTTTTTGAGATATTTGTTTATCAATATTGTTCTGTTTCTCATTACTTCTACATATTTAAATAAACAAAACTGTTGTTACTTTTCCTGCAAAAATTCCATTCATTTGATTTTAAACTAACTAAAATGGTAACTACAGACAGTAATAAATGAAAAAATTGCGTCATTAATTTCGACTCTAGTTGTGGTAGTTGCTTTCGTCCATATCGTCATCATTTTCATGTGACTCCTCTGGTGCAATATTTATATCATTGTCATACAGTTCCTCCTTGCCTCCACACTCACAAGTATCTGTATACGATAGGCTGTTTGCAGAACATTTGCATAGTGAACTACATCTGTTCTTCTCGCTGGAGCATCTAGTCAGTTTGATTTTTGAGTCCGGACCACACGGCATTTCACAGCTAACAGAGGCTGGTTGCCTGTTCTCCATGACCCATGTCCTTTAGGGGATGATGTGTTCGGATGCTAATCGCAGTTTTAATTCCAGATCATAATGGATAACTGATAGTTAATCCACTGATAGTTAACCAACTGATAATTAACTCACTTCACTGCAGGTATAAACGCACTTTCTGTTGGCGGTAACTTTTCCCAGCTAGTTTGTTTTTAAAAAAAAAATATAGACCAACGTAAATTTTTAATTTATCTTTAAGTTAATCTTGAAATTAATCTTTGGTTGTTTTTGCTCTAGATTAGTAGATATGGCAGACGATGGTTTCCAGTACTGCCAATACTTCATAAGGAATGATGTTTCGTGTTCCAATTGAGCAAAATGCCAACAGGATGTCTTCTGTGGCTGCACAGAATTGCATATCTTTCCAGTATAAAAATTTACCTATTCCAAACAAAGTTCCTGTGCAATCAGATCAGACAAGGCATGAAAAGCAGACCGTGCAAATGCATTAAACGGACCTGTTACTTCATTTCAATTTTCTATTTGAGTTCTTCCAAGTCTTATCATGTTGTAATGGTTTTACTTCTGCCTGGTGCTTGAAGCTCTTCGATTCCTTCAGTAACTGCTACAGAAAACATTATTTCGCCAGGAGTACTGATAAAAGCTGCTTTTAAAGAGGTTTGGTTTTTAGTAGAGCTGCTTCTTTTCTGTGTGAATGGCAATGACTTATAAAAAACAATAAGTTTATTCTTTCGAGAATATTGATGCATAGTGTCGTCATAGAAAAGTGATCGTAATACAGCAGAAAATTCATAGGAACATATTGTTTTATGTAGATCTGTTATCCGTTTAGATCTACTTTAAGCAGTTTAGAAAATAGTGATCAGTCCGCTTTAAGGTGTTTCACAATGCCAGCTTCCTTTACATTTATTATCTTTTTCAGCTTGAACACAAACTTAGTTTATTACTTTTCACTGCATCCCATAAAAGTATAATTTTACTTTCCTTTCACACTAGTATACTGACCAATGGTCAGGGTGGAGCTACTTTAATACTTCAATAATCATCGAGTTTCAAAGAAAACATTTGCATGTTATAAAATATTTCAAATCGCGAAGAAAATTAAAAAAATAAAGTAAGTATTCAATGCATATGCGCTTATAAAGAAAAGTCGCATATTTCATGTACAACATGTACCTAGGAACTGATTGAGATAGAAAACTACTTAATAATTGAAGTAAACTCTCTCTCGAAGTACCAAAAAAGTAATTACAATTCAAGCATGAAAATAAAACATCGTAGTTTAACATGTTAAATTTCTGTATATTCCTTTCATTAATAAATATTTAAATTTTTGTAAGTAAGATGCCAAATATTTTATATCTACACATTAACTAAGTCTTTCGTATGAGATATTTTGCACATTACGAAAATAAATGAGATCTCATTACTCTCACACTAAAGCAAGAAAATTTTACCAGGAGGAAAAGTTACAGATAAAATCAATAACAATAAAATAGATTTATAATCCTATAATCATCGAATTCTCTTCCATTCTCATTCTTTCTTTTTAGCTTCATAGCTATAAAAACACGTCATAATAGACCTCTAAGTCTAGAGAAAAGTCAACTATTCTATTTTCATCATAATTTATCCCCACGGTGCAGTGTGATACAATACCGATGGAGGAATAATTAGGATATATAAGACCACAGTAAATTACATTTACTGCTCTATACTTTTTCTTACTTTTTTCATTATTCTTAACTCTTTAATGCTGATGTAGAAAATCTTGAATATATATCACTGGTACACTCTTTTTGCTGCTATTAATTACGTTATAAATAGGAATAAATATTTTCTAAGGATCACATTTTCATTTCCCGAATCATTCTTACACTGCTTTTAAACATACATTAGGGAAATAATATGGGTATGGCCTTTTTTATAAAATATTAAACGCCATAAGTTAATGTTTTCAGGCGGTTCCTTACATATCATAAAATATTCTATCGTTATTACATTAATAGGAAAATAGTTCTAATACTCGTACGTTCAGTCAATATTTGAGTTGTACATTTGAGGACATTATATGTGCTAACATTTAGCTTTGTTTTAAAACCTTATTATTTTGTATTGAGACCTTTCTGTAAATATATTCATGAGGGTCTATCTATTAATACTGCCGCATTTTCCATTTCTTGAGAGTGAATCGGTGGCTGGGAGGTAGCGATGTTGCCTTCGAAGCGCCCGGTCCTTAGTTCGAATCCCGCTGGTCGCGGGCTGCGTTTCATTTATTTAATTTAAATCTCCTTTCTGGAAATTTCCAAAATATTCCAGTATACGTAAATTGAATTAATTTGAATGTTCTCTGATGATATATAAGTTGCTGCACTCCAGTTGAGAGGCAGTCCTGCTCTGTACTTTCACTCCGATAGCAATTCATTGCTTCGAATAAATTTCTATATTCCACGTCTGTGTGTTTAACCATCTCGTCAGTTTTCACGTGACAATTTGGTGGAAGCGCCGGTTACAGATCTGGATTCCCATTAATCCATTGTGGCAGAAAGTGAAGAACGCAGCAAGCCGTCGACAACAGCAAATGCCTCCGGAATATGGATTCCTTCCTGCACCGGTCAGACGGATATTCCAAGGAAAGATGTCAGAGGAAACTTCCAGCTAAGCACTTCCAGGATTCCTTTTGATACAGCCAGTTAGAACACCTTCAACCTTCCATGGGGAAGCTGGAGAAAACCCTACGGCGTGGCTGAAAGAATTCGAACGTATATCAAAATACAACCGATGGGACAACACGATGTACCTTGCCAATGCCTACTTCTTCCTTAATGGTTTAGCCAGGCTTTGGTACGAAAACAACGAAGAAAAATTGAATTCTTGGGAAAAATTATTCCAAGAGCAGCTCAAGATTGCTTTCGAACCAAGGACCTCTTCATCAAACAAACTGAACAATAACTCAATAGCCGAGCCCAGAAAACCGGTGACAGCACACAGCCCTACATTCAAAGTGTGTTAGAGCTCTGTCATAAAATTAATCCCCAAATGCCTGAAAGCGACAGAGTTTCTCATTTAATGAAAGGCATCGCGGAGGACATGTACCAGTCCCTACTTGTTAAGGATATTGGCTCAACGTCAACATTCATCTCGGAATGCTAGCGTATCGAACAGATGTATCAACAGTGCATTTCGAAGCAAAGGTTAGCTAGACTGCCAAATGACGTCCTCGTGGCATAAGTAGGAACAAACGATGATTTAGTGACATTAATTACACAAATTCTGAGGGAAGAAGTACAACGTCTATCAGAATCAACGCTACAGCCTCCTCCACTTTAACCCGATCCCTTGACGAAATGATTCGGGAAGAAATCCAGAGTGCACTATATCCAGTCACTCGTCCGCCGGCGGAAAGAAATGGAGGAACTCTGACACAAAAACATCCTTCAATGTACTCTGCAGCTGTACAGCGACCCCGACGTCCTACAGAACTTGCAGTTACCCCCAGGCAGATAGACCTTTGGAGGACGGACGATAACAGACCTGTTTGTTTCCATTGTTGTAGACCTGGCCATGTAATTCGTTACTGTCGAGACCGAAAAGCCATTTTTGATGCCTACCGAAACCGACAAGTAACAGTCAGCCGCAATCACGAAATTTCGTGGATGAGTCCAGCTGACAAGATGCCAGAGAATTGACACCCATCCCACGCTGAGGAAGATCCCCGTCACACCAATGTAGATCCCCATCTCCATATGGCCGTCGCAGTTCCAGCCGATCTCCCAGACGCCGGAGTGAGGAAAACTGAGCGATGTGACCTTTTGTGGAGGTGGGTCCGCTGGTTTTCTAAATCCTCCGGTGACCGCAAAGATGAGAGGGAATCATCTTGACGTTACTGTCGACTACTTGCCGGCGAAAGAGCTTGTGTATTCCGGAGCGTCATCATCTGTGGTGTCCGAGAAATTCCGTCACCATCTTAAGAAAGTGATGTTCCCTATTCCTAACTCCACCGTCCTTAAAGTCGCCAACGGAAGTTATGTACAGCCGAAAGGGAAATGCACCCTCCAAATTGGAATAAAGGGCCGAATCCATCCTTTTGAGTTCGTCGTATTGCCCGGATGCGGCCATGACGTCATCGTGGGATGGAACTTCTTGCAGGCGTCAGGAGCTCTCATAGACGGTGGCTGATCGGAACTTACTCTTGACGACGTTGAAGCTGATCAAGAGAAGGCATTTGTCAAACCTTTAAGTCTGTGCTCGATGAAAGACTACGAAATAGCGGCCTACTCCATAATGGAAATTGCAGTACAGAATCCCTGTCGAGAAGGCGCCGTGGACGTGGTTGTCAACGGATCCAAGCCGTTAACTTTCAAGAAAGAAATTTTCATGACTCCGACACTTGTTACTTTGAGACGCGGAAAAACCGTAATATGGGTCGTCAACGGCCAGCCCACAGCAAAATTTGTCCCTCAAGGTATGGTCGTTGTGTTTGCAGAACCATTCTCTCTCGACAGCATAGCAGTAATTTCGCATTTCACTCTGGAATTATTTAAAAATATATAAATGAAAGAAGAACTTTTGAAAATTTTAGAGTTTTTTTGCTATCCTGGGAAGTGACTGATTGGGTAAACTAATAGTCCGGGTTTTGTATTATGTAATACTAAGAAAAGCTGCAAAAATACCGGATTTCTTGTCATCAGGAAAAGAACACAATCATGTTCAACTATACAACAGACAGACAAATTGCGAAAGATCTATTATTGTACCAGTCATATAGAAGACACCAACAGAAGAATATTCCAAATTTATGCAATTTCTTGCACGTAAGTGTCGGATAGACTAGAAAGTCCTCAATGTAATTTTAGAGGAAAGCGATAATGATTTCGTCAGAACCAAGTTAGTTCTCCAGATCACGGCTGAACAATTCGAAATGTGACGAGGGCCGTATTACTTTATGGAGAGCTATTGCAGGCCCCAAGGAAATACAATAAAAAGGAAATCGAAATATAATTTCTCTAACAAAAAATATATTACTGATTATTTAAAAAATAAAGTACATTCTAATATTAGATGTTTATATATTTCTTTCGTAATGTTATAAATCTTATAATAATATACCATATTTTTTCAGATTTGTAATATTATGCATCTTCAAAAAATGCTTCCCGGGCCACATGTTGAGTGCCGAATGCTGTGTAGGCCTTCTCTAGATAGTTAAGACAAATAACTCGCTTATAGTTTTACTTCCTTTAACCCTAAGTAGTGTAATGCCCCCGTACAATAGCAAATATTTTGTACGTGGTAATTCCAATAAAGACCAACCAGCGCGCGGCATGTGTACATAATGGATTCAAGCTACCTTTGCCAAGATGAGTCAGTCTGTCATCCGTCAACATAATAGGCCGGGCGTGCTAACGATGGCAGGGAGCTAGATACAAAGGAAAGTTGCCGACCAGATGTGCCACACCGGCTAGAATGTAACTGCATAAAACAAGAGGGCTTTACACAAACCTTCCCCCGAACGCTCCACGGAGGTATCTATAGTCGTGGAATGAGAGTGGAGAGTCAGTGATTCAGTGATTGAGAAATGAAGAGATTTAGTTAGTCACAGTATCCAGGAATGGAGTAGAACTGAAGCCATGATGCTGCCGAATCGTATGAAATTCCTCGTCGAACATGAACCCACGAATTTAATTGTCTTATATTGTAAAATTGTAAATAGTTTGCATTTAATCGAGAAATGCAATTAAAGCATAAAATACAAAAGGTTAGAAGCCTTTTTATTTAAAGCAAAGTCTTTACATTATGCTTACAACGAATGGTACTCAACATCGTGTTTTACTGAACTTAAAATGTTGTTGTGTAACGTAATTATCACGATTATTTGAACATACCCATCTTACGAAACGCGTAAGTGCATTTTTGGAATGGATCAAAAGTAACACGGCTCTGAAAATGGTGTGCGAGTTTTTCTGTTGGATTTTAGGAGATGCATCAATAGGGGTATACGGAATAATCCCATTGCAGAGTTTTCCACTTTTGTAGAACAATGATTCGAATCTGAAGAAATTATATCTGCCCTCCGCACTTGCCCAGATATAATATAAAAACGGTTTCCTGTATAAAAACATGGAGTATTTTGGAAATTATTAGGAAACTCAAAAAATGCCAGACTCGATTCAGCAGTAGTTGTAGAAAATTTGTTTACTTTTTCAAAGATATGCTATCTAATCTTAAAATATAAAACTGACATTTGATTTTATAATTACTTAAAATATTTGTTGAAAAAAAATGAAATTTGAAGTGATTATATTTTCTTCAAATGCATTCATTTCCTAGAATATGTTATAGCTTACGTTCCTTTCTTTCCGACTGAGAATTTAAACTAACAAAAGATCGAAGTATAAACCTTTTAACTGAGTTAGAGATTTTTATATTTTTATTTTTAGGATTGCTTCAGATATTTGCAACAGAAAGTCATAATATTAAATAATGACATAAAACTTTCATAGCACAATAAAATCATACATTGGGAAACAATTAATGGCATTTACATTATAATTACGTCACCTATTTTTAGATAATTTTTGTAACATTCATTATGTTGTCAAGAGACGCTGTTTATTCAAGAAAGAAGATAATTTGGAGCTTAATTGTTCCTCACACCATCGGGGTTATTCTGTTGAGAGAATGTGATTTCCAGATTAGAATACATGTTCTCGTAAGTCAGCCCATGTGGTTGAATATCTATATAATTAATATACAGAAAACCATAGAAGAAATATTGGTATTTCAGAGGCATTGCAAATTCCCACAACTTCAATGCACACTGATATATAAATAGCAAAAAATGCAAACTTCTTTTTCTTCTTTGCTGCCACAATTCTTAAATAATCTTATTTAATTCGCAAATTGCTTTTACACGTGTACTCAATAAAAGAGGAGACCAATGTATGCAAAATTTAGAAAAGATGGTTAGCGGTATAATAAGAAATCTGCTTTTAAGAATAATCTTATCCAAGACAACTAAAGAATTTTAAAAAGAAACAAAAATTTCTTATAGTTCTCTTGTAACCGTACTCGAGATGAGTATATACCTATCCTTCAAAACCTGATAGGAAAATAGTCTACCAATGTTGTATAAGAGACCGTTTAGGAAAAATACAGGGTGTCCGGGCTAAAGGTATCCAAAAGTCATGGCTTATTTTTACGGAACTACCCATTAGAATAAAAAAAACTATTTTAATAGAAAGAACATGTCATTAAGTTTTAATATCAATCACAAATTTCTATCATACTATCATAGATTTCGATGTGTGCACCTTTTGTAGCACGACTAACGTCTAAATGGTAATCCGGTTCTCTCCAAGTGTTTCGTGGCATATCAGGCGTTATTAGATTTTTTTGCTTGGGAATTCATTAAACCCGTTGTGTATAAACAAAAAATTTAAACTGTAGATGAGTTGAAGAAGCGTATCATTCAAGCAATTCTTGTAATATCTCCGGATATGCTACGAAACACTTGGAGAGAACTGGATTACCATGTTGACGTTTGTCGTGCTACAAAAGATGCACACATCGAAATCTATGATACTATGATCGAAATCTATGACTGATATCAAAACTTGGTGAGATGTTCTTTCGATTTAAATATTTAAAAAAAAAATTCTAATGGATAATTCTGTAAAAATAAGTCATGACATTTGGATACCTTTAGCCCGGAGACTGTGTAGTAAGTATAAGAGGAGGGGATGCAGATAATGCCCGACTTGCGATAAGGTTACATTTTAGATGATAGAACAGTGGTAAATTAAAAGCTGCATTTATCATACATTTAATGTATCAAACGCTATGACCTACACAAAGGTTAAAAGAGATAAGTATGCATACATTAGTTTTCCGCTGATCACAAGTATCTGATACAATGCTTATTTCAAAATGAAAAGGAGAATAAATGTATTTAATTTACTGAATGTAGAGCCAAAAATAAAGTTTTGTTTTATTTTTGGCACAGAGTCCATTCACGGGACATATGCACCACCCAAAAATGAAGAACAAAATGTTTTGATAACGTTATCATAATTATGATAATTATGCACGCCAATTACAATTGACGTGCACTTCTTTAAATATACGAAGCAGAGAAAATTTTTGTAGCATTTAAATGCAATCAATATTTAGTTGATGGATATGCTACAGTAACATAGTTTTTATTTTTTTCTCTTTTCTGACTTCTCTCTATTCCAGGTACGAATAACTAATAAAATGTTGGGGAGTTTCTTCATTTGTTCATGGCTTTGGAGGCTCAGTTTTCTATACGAAAATTTGACGTTTAGAGTGTTAATCGTTTTAGTATGAACTCCTGTATAGCAAGGTAGGGTATCGTTATCTTCCCAACAAACACAGGACTGACGGCAGCTTATAGGGCCAGTGCTGGAGAGGCCGTTAGAACGACAAGTACGGGAGAATTTTTCCGGGCCGCTGGCGGGTTGTTTACGAACCTCCGAAGGGGGAACGCTTTGCGTTAACGTGTTTTAGGGCCTGTGATGGGTTGATGTGAATCGCGTCGAAACCGTTTTTCCTCTACCTTCCCGGTACTGGACCTCCGATTCGTAACCACAAGTAACAGAAATCTGCATCAGAATTATGGATTTGAAAGGGAAGGCGAAGATTAAATTAAACAGGCTTTTCTAAAATATTTATTTCATTGTTGTGAAACTTTTTTTACGCGGAAAATTCCCATAATTTTCCTTGTATGTAAAGATTGTATTATGTGAAATTGTATAATTGTATTAAGTAAAAATTCACATAATTTTCCTTGTATGTAAAGATTGTATTCTGTGTATATGTTTTTAACTCCCTAGAAGCTTATAAAAACAGAGGAAAATTAGTTTCATTGTTTATTTTTATATATTGCTGCAGAAATTAAATATCTACTTAAAAATGGGTCCTTGTTGCACCACTCTTTATTTATAAGAGAGGAAATAGTGATAAAATTTGTATTTTTTAAAATTTCTTTTATAGTATATTAAAATAATAATATATATTTTTGTAGATAAAATATTCAAAATATATTTTTCAGGTAACTTACATATTCTAAGTATTTCTAATTGTTAGATGCCATTGTAAAACAACTGATTTTGTAGAATTTTTTCTCGAATTTCATCGTATTAATTTAAAGTAACATATTCTTATAATACACATTTGAATGAAAGAAAAAGAATTTTAAATTAACAGACCTTAGTTAAAATAAACAAATCACACATGTTTAGAAAAATATTAATGTAATGTAATGTCAGAGACATAGACAGTAGATGTCATGAGACACCAAATAAGATAAAAAAAATAAGACCCTTTATCCTCAGTACGTACATTGAAGAATATATTACATTGTTTTTTTGTAATTGAATTAGGATACGAGAAATAATATTTACAATAAGTAAAAAAGGCCAAAAATTAGTTGAAATAAATGTTAGGAATAAAAAATAAGGCAATTAAGTTTAAAATAATAAGTAAGTTATATATAATAAAATAAATTGGCAGGCTGAACATCCGCGAGTACAGAAAACAGAAATGCACTTTTCGGGATCAAACCCAGGACGGAAGCATGGAAAGCAAAAACGGACGCCACACATCAGCATTCACTGACATATTGTTAAGTGTGGATCTTCAGTAAGAGGAAACTGCCTGGCTTGGAACAGAAAAACAAATGAAAAATTTTAAGCACTATCAGAAACCAATGAATTAACCTGTGAAAAATTAATGGACTGGAAAAGATTCGAAATATTAAGATCGGAACATAATTTTTTAATTTCAGCTAACACATCGCGGATTTTGATAAATTTATTTAGTGTACATCTAGGTTTCCCAAAGATTAAACATTGTTGGGTTGTAAATTTTGAATAGGTTTGCTAGATGAGAGATTTAAATTATTTTTAAGATCTTAGCTGTATGAAAGAGTATTGTAGTTTGATTGGTACCAAACTGGTTACCAGTTTTTACAGTGACGTAAGCCTAAAATAATTAATTCGCCTTCGACTTCCACAGCCAAAGTGTCGTAAAGGATTCCTTCAAAACGGATTTTAAATAGCCGTTCGGTTTTGGGATTTTTTTTCAAAAAAAATTCAATGCGTAATTTAATTAAGTAATTTTGAAAGGTCCGATATTAATCCAATTGCAGTAATGTTTTCAGATAAGATTTTGACAAAGTTTCATGAAATTGATTTGGGATATTGAATTTTGACTAGGTTGTACATTTTGTTGAGGGTATCTTTGTACCCTTCAGCCATTAAAAAAAAAAAATCTCAGATTTGGTTTCCCGCCTAACAGGAAATTCATCATTAGCAGCGGGAATTGCTTTCCTCCGGATTACGAGAGTTTCCTAGGATAGAAAATTGGTTTGGGAGAGTTATTCTATCATTAATACTAGTTAAGATAGAGTCGCGAGCAATTCGCTTTAGACCAACGGTGTTTAACCTGCGGCCCGCGCATGATATAACAAATATAAATCATTCTAATGTTGATGTTGTATTTCACCATTTTCCTAATCCTAATGCAATTAAAATTAATTTAACATCACATTTATTTGCAAAAGTTATAATTTCATCAAATAATAATATTTTTCATAGTTAATATAGCAGACATATTAAAAAAAACACCAATTTCAAAAATCACATTATGTTCGATTTCGTTCAAAATTACCACATGACATTGCATACCAAGATTATACTATTTTATACATTACATATACAATGTATTGTTCATTTTCATAATAAAACTGAACTTTTGAATGTAGTTGACTTTTTTATGCGGCCCGCCTGCCTTGAAAAAAATTACCATGTGGCCCAGATGCTGCAAAAGGTTAAACTCCCTGCTTTAAAATCAACTGCCTGATTGAGAGGTTTAACTATTTCAGATTTAGGAATATAATCAAAAGTGGGTGTAGAAAAAAAATTTAAACGCACACTTTCTGTGCGTAAGATTAACAAGTTCTTTGAGAATGGGGATGTTAAACGTTATTTTGAAAAAAAAATCATGTTTTTCAAAAGTCCATAGTAATCACACGAGGTTTCCATTACTTATTTCACTGACACATTGAATTGTGTTTTTTTTATTATTAAATTTTGGCATTATCTTTTGAGAATGTATTTTCGTTTTTATCAATACAATTCTTGCAGAAGTGCCACGGACGAGTAAAAGTGAATCGGTAACAAATTTAACAATCCTTTCTATTGCTTGTGTGTGACATGGAAAATTGCTGAAGTCAATACGTTGACACTCCTGATCAGATTATTTTGCTTCCTTTAGAAACTGCTTTAGTTTGTAATCAGAAATATGCCTCGTTCTGTTACTTTAACATCTTTACGTACAATCATATCAATATTATCCTTGGCATCAAAGTTTATACGTTTAATTTTAAACTTTGTAATGCCCCCTTCATTTTTGAGTCCTTGCTTTTAGAATCCGGCGTA
Source organism: Dolomedes plantarius (assembly GCA_907164885.2). Classification (NCBI taxonomy): domain Eukaryota; kingdom Metazoa; phylum Arthropoda; class Arachnida; order Araneae; family Dolomedidae; genus Dolomedes; species Dolomedes plantarius. The sequence continues at coordinate 101,047,735 of OU015494.1, read as the reverse complement.
ATCCAAGGTCTCTTAAGTCGCTGCGATCAACTGATATCATAAATCGGAGATTTTCAGAAGCAGCAAAGTACGAATTTCTTTGAAAGACTGGGTGAATTACATTTTTAAGAGTCTGATGGAGGTATCGTGAATAGCTTACAAGTTTCCACAAGTGCTTCGATCCATGGATATAGGATAGTTTCAACTTTATGTGAAACGAAATAGGTGCATATGCTTAAAAAATGTACTCAGTCAGTATTCGGAGATTTTTTTTTGTAGTACATTCTGTTCCCACATACAAATGAAGTATTCGGTTTGCTAATGTAAGCTATCATGAATAACAAAGTTTTCCCGGATTTCTCATAGACAAATCAGAAGAGCACCTTCCAACAGAGATTGCATTAGACATTTATAACAAATATTTTGGGTCCACACTTAAATCATCCTTATTTTCTAGTAATGGAATGCAATTTTCAATAGGTGAAAATTCAATTACTGGAAGTTCATAGCAGTTTTCTAGTTGTTTACCTATTTCTCCTCCAAATTAGGACGTAGGCGCAGTTCATTTCCATGAAATAGACAAATCAACCACTGCAGTGGCATTCTTAATTCATTTTCCAATAAAAGAACCACATCATTATTCAATCCAGTGTTCACGGCAGTTCCATCCATTCCAATTACACTAATGTTTAAATGCTGGTTGTTGCCATTGAAAAATGCTATTATACTATCTTATATACATATTACAGTGCCAGAAATCCGCTTCTGAAAATCTCGTCCTTTGTATGATATCAGATGATCGCAATCATGTAAGAGAAAGCTTGGATCACCCCGGATTCTAAAAGCAAGGGCTGAAAATGAAGGTGGCATCAAAAAGATTTATTTCAACGTATAATCTTTGATGCCAAGGATTATATTGATATGATTGAATGGAATGATGCTAAAGTAACAGGACTTACTATGAAGAGACATATTTCTGGTGACAAACTAAAGCAGTTTATAAAGGAAGCAAAAGAATCTGATCACGAGAGTCAATGTAGTGACTTCAATAATTTTCCCATGTCACACACAAGCAGTTGAGAGGATTGTTAAACTAGTTAGAGAGTCAAAAATACATTCTCTAAAGATAATGCCAAAAAATGAAACAAAGCAATTCGATGTGTCAGTGAAATAAGTAAAGCAAACCATGTATGATTACTATGGACTTTTGAAAAATATGAATGTTTATTTCAAAATAACACTTTACCTTTAAAGACATTAGATTAATATTTTTCTAAATAAGTGTGATTTGTTTATTTTAACTAAGGTCCGTTAATTAAAAATTGTTTTTTTCATTCCAATGTGTATTATAAGAACATGCTACTGTAAAATTAAGATGATGAAAATTGCGAAATTCTACAAAATCAGTTGTTCTGTAATGACATCTAAAAATTAGAAATACTTAGAAATTCCTAAGTTTCCTGTAAAAATATTTTAATATTTTATCTACAAAAAATATATATTCTTAATTTAATATACCATAAAATAAACAGAAAAAAGCATTTTATCTCTATTCACAAAAATATCTATTTTGAAGCACCTACCTGAAAAATATTTCAGTAGAGCAATAAAATTTTATATTCTTTATTCTAATACAAAAAGACAGATTTTGAAAGCTATAGCATATTGAAATTCCAAAACATGTTTTTCGCCTCGTGACCTTGGCTCGGAACTACAATGCACTAGAGTCATGTGATTGGACGTTCAGTTGCACGTGATTGAAAAGGCGCCATTGAATATATTGATATTTTAAATTATTATTGATATATAAATGCAGTGTTCCCGAAACTAAGAGAAAAATATTTTTCCACACAATTAGTAGCATGAAAAAAGTTTTAAATTAAATAAGTACAGTAAAATTGGTAAAAAAAATAACAAAAAAAGACTTTTAATATGACAGTAGGATGTTCTTAATCTGTTTATAAAACCACTACAATTTCTTTCTAGCCTAACTTTTTTTTTCCATCAGTTTGTATGAAACATTAAAATTTTCTTTTCATGAAAGCCTTCGAAATCCACGAGATAATTAAAACATTTGAACATTTCATGTATTTCATAATAAAAGATCTGAAATACTAAAAATTTTTAAAAAAGAGTCAATGGTGCTATAATTTTGACTGCTATCCAAATACATTATTCATGTTTTTAATGGTAATATAGACAGCATTTTGCCTGTATGTTAACTTGGGCTTTATATTACGAAACAAAAAAAATAGCATATTATGGATATTTATATACACTTCACAATACCAACTAAGAAGGTTCAATTTCATGCTATATTTTTTATAAATTTCTATATTATTTATTCTATATTATTTATTCTAAGAGAACTTTATTGATTTTATACTTATAGATCATGCATACTTTTAACGCAAAAAACCATATAATTCTGATTTATACCCCATCATGCAGTATGCATGAGTGCGTAAAAGATGCAAAATACTTATGCACATATCAGTATAAATGTGAATATTAATGCTTATAATTGTTTTTATTTTTGTTATTGCTTAATCATATATAGATGCAAAACGTTATTCCATTTTTCATCCCTAATTTATTAAATTGTTGGTCATTGTGCATTTATATAATTTTATTTCTCAGTTTCAGCTTTAAAATCTTGAAGAACCTAACAAGGATGAGAACTTTTATTTAGATAACGCCATGAATGTTAGATTGTTATTAAAACTTAGGTAAACTTTCGCATTCTGTGTGTGTCATTAGTAAAATCTTTATTAAAAATGTGATAATGTTCTCAATAACTGTCTATATAAGCTCTTTGCTTTCAAAAGACTTTAAGAAAATCTTTAGGTATCATTCTGTTTAAAATAAATAAGAACTTAGCCCAAAGTTATATGTAAAGGGGTCATATTCTCCTTTTTACTTTAGTGATAAGCAAGTTTATAAAGAACTCTTCTTTTCAATACTTCTTGGTTTGATAAATCGTTCAATTTTTATTATGGCATTATAAGAAAATATTGGTTTCTTTACAGAATTTTGAAAGTGGAATCTAGCTTCAGATCGCAGTCGTTTTGGAAGATCAAAGCTGACTTTGATTCATAACCTGCGTAAGTTTGTGCAACTTTTTTTTCTCGACTTATACTTTTGATTTCAGCAGTAGACTCGTGGCCAAAATCACTGTTTTTAATATTTTTTAGATTTATTTTGAACTTTAATTTAAATTTTTCTATGAAAAAAATATAAAAATATCTATTAAAAAACTAAAAATTTCATATAATTTTTTTTAACTTATATGCTAATCTCAACTTTCTCATAAACATTGGTCTAAATAATTTGTGGCTTGAATATTGATTTCCCTTATTTATTCTTTTTTAACTGTGAAGCTTGTTGTTAAGGTTTTAGGTGAGTGAGAAAGTGCAGTCCAGGGATTTCAGTTAACATGACTCTTGTGAAAGTCTTTTTAACTCTTGCCGAAAAGAGGTTTATATTATAGAATTAAAAAATTCCAAGGTTTATTTAGAAAATATAAAATTTGTTCATGGACAAAGTTTGTTTATAAAACTAGATTTTTATTAAAACTTTAGGTAAACTTTTGCATTCTATGTGTGTCATTTGTAAAATCTCATTAAAAATGTGAGAATGTCCTCAATAACTGTTTTATAAGCTATTTGTTTTCAAGACTTTTAGAGAGTATTTTGTTGTCATGTTGAGCAAAATAAATAAGAACTTACTGGTCCAAAGCATAGACATGCCCCCCCAACTTAACTTGAAATAATTTAAAACGTTACGAAAAGTTCAGTTAAATCAGAAAATTGTAGAAAACTTTTAAGAAAGTTGGTTTTTTCCCATTATTTTAAACTGTGAAACTGAAAATACCGATTATGTCTTTAGCCCTAACATAGTTTTTAACAATATGATCCATAACAAAAATTCGATGCTATATTTTTTCTTCTTTTATTTATATTACATTTATTTTCTCATTGTATAATTTTTGAATACTACTCAAACATCAATTCTTTTGTTACTCAATTTCAAAAAATCACAATATTTCAAATTTTAAGGATCGATCGGTAGTCAATGCGCTGAGAAGGGCCCTAGCTTAATTCAATTTGTGCCCTCCCAAATGTTAGAAGCACGCTACGCTTATGGTCCCAAGTATATATGTAAGGGGGTCATACTACCTTTTTTATTTTACTGATAAGCAAATTTATAATGAACTCTGCTTTCCAATGCTTCTTGGTGTCACAAATCACTCTAATATTTATTTTGCATTATAAGAAAATATTGGATTTTTTACAGAATTCTAAAACTGGAATCCATCTTCACCTCATTGTGATTTCCTTCGAAAGATTCCATAGCTCACTTGGCAGTGTACTCGATTCATAATCTGTAAGTTGATTTGAACCTCACTGAACCCATTTTTTTATTCTCTAGAGATCCTTTTTTTCAGCAGTGAACTTGTGGGCAAAATCACAAAGTTGTGAATAAATTTTTTTAAATTTATTTTTTGTACATAAATTTTAATTTTTCTATGAAAGACGATAAAAAATATTTTTATTGCATAATTCTTAATTAATAAACAACTCAAATTTTCAAATTTCTCTTTGTATATTTTATATGCTAATCCGAACATTCTCATAAACTTTGGTTGCAGTAATTTGTGGATTGATATTGATTTCCTTTATTCATTATATTTTTAACTGGCAAGCCTGTTATTAAAATATTAGGTATGTCCGAAAATGCAGTTCAGGGACTTCAGTTAACCATGTCTCTTGTGAAAGTCTTTATCATAACTGCTTACCAAAAAAAATATTATATTTTTATATTATAAAGATATAAAATGCCAAGGGTTATTTTACTCTTGATAGTTAATGTTAAAAAATTTTTAAATTTAATTATCAGATTTTCATGAGAAGTAGTTAGAGGTTCATTCATAATTCCTTACAGAAGAAATAAAAATAATAATATTGCTTTCAGATGTATTAGATCATTCGTTGATGAGCTAATAGGTAGTTGAATGTCATTTTGAATACTAACTTCTGCCTAGTATTTAATTTTTTTATTATTTCTTTGTCAAATTTTGGTGGAGATCTGTCTATAAAATATATTTTTGTGAGCAGCTGTTATTATAAAGTGTATGGATAAGGGCAGTAATAAAATATTCCAAAATATATTATTTCGGTTCAGTTAATTATTAAACAATTGTTGACTATAATAAGGTTATGTTTGCAAGTGTGTAGTTTTTTTTTATGGTGTATTATTCGGTTTATCTAAGTTAAGTTGAAAAATGATGCAATCATACAAAAATTGACTGGCTATCAATGATGAGTTTAGTGCCATAGATTATTTTACAAAGTGCAATAAAATACTTTTAACTTTTCAAACCGAACTTCTAACCAGAATTTAAAAAAAATTAATAAATCTTTTAAAATTGAAAATATTTTCATGGATCTAAAGAATGGAACAGAACACCTGTATGGTCAACTAAGTCATGGATAAAAGATGCAGCCCTAAAAGCAAAAGGCCTGGTTTCAGTATACTTTTATAATAATCATGTTAAAACAATATACAGAAACCAGGCTTTTTGCTTTTAGAACTGAATCGTTTATCCATGAATTTGTTGACTATACAGGTTTCTATTTCATTGTTAAGATCTGTGAAAATACTCTCATTAGCAAAATATTTTTAAAAAAATTTAAATTTGTGTTAGAAGCTTGGTTCAAAAAGTTCTTAGTGTTTCTTCACGCTTTATAATATAATCTATGCCATTAAAATCAACATTAACAGCTAGTCAATATTACCCACCTCATTTTTCAAATTAACCTAGACTAATCAAACAATATATCATAACAATTGTTTAGTAAATACTGAATCTAATAAGTATATTTTGAATAATTTCTTACTGTGGTTATCCCTAATAACAGCTTCTGGCAAATAAAAAATATTTTATACATAGATCTCCACCATAATTTTACAATTAAGTAACAAAAGATATGCTCTATTAAAATACTATGCAGAAGTTAGTATCCAAAATTACTTTCTACCACATTTTTTGTAAAACCAATTACTCTGAAAGCTACATCATATAATAAATGTTTGCTTTATTCATTATTATAGTAATAGATTAGTTGTTAAAGAGTATTCACCCTTTTCGCTAAATTTCTGAGTACAGTAAAACATTCAATCCTGTCAATTAAATGATTAGTTATTACAGATATAAATAAAATAGATTAGAATGCCTTGATAGAGTATAATAATTGAAAGCTGACCGAGCGACTTGTTTAGAATGACAACAAAATTTTCTCTTCACTATCGAGAATCACTCTCACATTGAAAGTAAAAAAACACAAGATTGAAGATTGAATACAAAATAAAATATTAGCATATAAAATCCTAAATTTCTAAACCTGACCCAGCATCTGTATTAATGCTCTCTATGGCATGTTGTAATCAGATTTAGAAATTTAAGATTTTGTATGCTAATGGTTTACTTAGCATTCAGTCTTTATTCTTGTGTTTCTCTACTTTCAACAAATTTATTCTCAATAGTGAAGAGGAAATTATGGTGTCATTCTAGACAAGTCTCTGATTCATCTTTCAATTTTGAGCTGAAATTATGCTCAACATTAAAAGCTTATTATTGTACTCTTGTCAAGGCATTCTACCCTATTTTATTTATATCTATAATAACAAATTAATCGAAATGGTTGGAATTTCTACTCTACAGAGAGAAATTTAGTGAAAAGGGGAATAGTCTTTATTAAATATTTTATAACTATTTTCTATTAGTATATTTATTTAATAAAGTAAATATTTATTACATGATGTAGTTTTCACAGTATGTAATTGGTTTTACAACAAAATGTGGTAGGAATTTACTTCTTGGAAGTAGTTATCAATAAAATGACAACAGATTTAAAACTGCATTCGTGTGTTGGGTGCTGTTTTATATCAAGTTTTTTTAAACCCCTGTCTCCGAATTTATATTTCCTAATTGGATTTAATTAATTCTACTTTATCAACAATGAATTTTTTCAACTACTTTCAACAATCAACTATTTTTACAACAATAAATTACCCTTTAATTTACAAAACTATGCAAAAAATAATTTTCTTATCTGCAGAGCATTTACTAACTCTACATCAAAAAATAATTTAAATAAATTCTACTTTTGATTCATAAATTATATCAGGGGATGGGAGTAATTTTCCTTTCACATAAATTTATGAACTGATTTTCTCTTTCTTTTTTTCCCTAGATGCTGTAAAGATTGAGCCAGAGGTACAGCTAAAGGATCCTATTTTGTAGAAATATAGAAAAAAATTGTGTAAATGTGCTATGCACTTTCTAAATAAACTATTTTTACTTTAAACCAGCTCTTTTCTGTATTTAAAAGCATGTGTTTCTATAATTATTTTCTATTGTTGTAATTTTGAGAAATATTACTATCATAGTACTATTTCTCAAAAATAGTACTCCCCTCAGGGGGTTTACCTTCTTTAGGTAATCACGGGTGTCGCAATCCCGAGGTACTCCAGCGAACTATCTCTCATTTCTCTTTTCCTCTCCTCTCTTCCTTTACTTTTCCCCTGAGGGGGTTTACCTTCTTTAGGTAAACTCGGGTGTCGCAATCCCGAGGTACCCCAGCGAGCTTTCCCTCCTTTCCCTTTTCTTCTCCTCTTGTCCTTATATTTTTACCTTTTTTTCTCCCTCGTTGAGGTTCCCTCTTCGGAGGTAAGGGCTCCTCTTCAGAAGCTGTAGCCATTCTGCTACTTCTAGCTTCTAATGGCGATTAACTGCCTACGTGTTTGCCGTGCGTGGAGACCCGTGTCCCAGGAAATGGGGATCCTGGTAGTTGAGGGGTTTTATTCTTCGCCATAATGTGGGTTTTAGTAAGATACCGGTCCAACACACTACTTTGGCCCTTGCTTCAGGTAAACGGGAGGTGCACATTGGTCCCGTGTGTACCAATCGGCTGGTCGGTTAGACATTGTTCACTGGCTCAGGGCTAAGCAACCGGTCATTGGCCGCGCGCGTATAATTCCCGGTTAGCACTGGCGCAGTAACCGGCGTGCCCTTGTTGGGCTCCATGGTGGGTGGTGCCGCCGGGGACCGAACATACGGCCCATTTTTATGGATATTTCAACCAAAGCTAAGCAAGCATCAACTGTCTCATCATCTGTCTCATCGAATAAAAGTCTAACATCTCGCTTTTTCATTATTAAACGTACCGAAGGCAACTTCACAACAGTATCACCTTTCTTGATACAAAAATGTATAAATTCTGTAATAGGCCATGTGAATTCAATAAAGAAACTCCGTTCTGGTGACCTCCTTGTTGAAGTATTGACTGCAGTACAAGCTGCGCAGTTGTCTAAGATAAATATGTTTGGAAATATTGCTGTGTCCGTGGCTCCTCATGGATATTTGAACTCTTCGAGAGGAGTAATATCGGAGGCCGATCTCCTCCATACCCCCGAAGAGGAAATCCTGGAGCATCTACGCGACCAACATGTGTCTGGTGTTCGTCGTATTAATATCCGTCGAGATGGGAAAATGCTTCCAACGAAGCATCTCATCTTGACTTTCGACACACCTAAATTACCATCATTCCTTATTGCTGGGTACCTTTGGTGTCCCATCAGGCCCTACGTTCAGAACCCTCTCCATTGCTTTCAGTGTCAACGTTTCAGACACTCGAAAACATCGTGTCGTGGTTCCGTAGTCTGTGCCCAATGTGCCCAGCCTGACCATACATATGAGACCTGCACAAAGCCAGCTAAATGCGTCAACTGCCAAGGAGATCACACATCATACTCACGCTCCTGTCCAAAATGGATAGTTGAGAAAGAAATTCAGACCGTAAGAGCCAACAATAGTCTTTCATACTTAGAAGCGCGCAAACAAGTCGAGGCTAGATGCTCTAGAGTTGGTGTTTCATACGCCTCTGTTGCCACTTCCAAGAAAGCTATGTGTAACTCATCAACACAAACGGAGCCTATTCTTACAACCAATAAACCAAACAATAGTAAAAATTCTAATACTCCATCTTCAAAAATAAGTAACTCACATCCGTGTAAAACATCCCGTTCATCCACCTTAAAACCTTTTACACCTAAACCACCTATACATAAAAAGTTAAAAAGTGCTGAAGTTGCTAAGCGAGTGAGTCATTCACGTAAGGTGAATGACCCTCGCAATGTGGCGCGTATGGAGGAGGATTCCCTCCAAATTTGCACGTCCAATTCGGATCTTTCTGATCCTGATGCTGGGGTGTCTATGGACATCTCAACTCTTCCAGCTTTTGATCCATCTCCCTCTTCCTCCTGATGGCGACTTAAATTTCCTGGAACTGTCGCGGTTTCCGAAATAAACTATCAGATCTGAAGTCTGATCACAGATTACCATCCGGCCTGTATCGCACTTCAAGAAACTTTCCTGAAGTCAGCGGACACGGCCAAATTACGTCGTTATAGTATTATTCGGAAGGACAATGTTTCGGGTGTGCGAGCGTCTGGAGGTGTTGCTCTCCTGACATCCCACAGCTATCCCTATGCTGTCCTATCGTTAAATACTTCACTTCAAGCGGTAGCTGTGCGCATTCATATGCGGATATCAATTTCTGTGTGTGTAATATACCTGTCATCCAACGACGTTGTTGATCAAAGAACTCTAGACGACTTGGTGACTCAGCTTTCGGAACCTTTTATTATATAGGAGACTTTAATGCTCATAATGTTTTGTGGGGGAGTAGTTGTAACACCGCTCGAGGTACGCAAGTGGAGCAGTTGCTAACTGACCACAATCTTTGCCTCCTCAATAATGGTGATCCTACTCACTTTCACGAGCCATCTCGGACATTTCACATCATTGATCTTGCCATCTGTTCACCGTCAATCTTTCCATCTTGCAACTTTTGGGTCGGGACAGATCTTCGCGGAAGTGACCATTTTCCTGTGTTTGTGTCACTGTCCGGCACTGGATCCGTAGTCTGTCGTCCTGTGAGATTCAAATATGAATTGGCGAATTGGTCGCAATTCACAGACTCTGCAGTCATCACCCAACGTATGGTGGACGGTGACATTGATGATGCAGTTCGTCTTGTCTCCAACGTTATAACAGAAGGAAACTCTTGGGAATGGCTGCATCGGCAGCCATTCCCAAGAGCTCACCTAATGGTCGATGAAACTGGAAACCGTGGTGGAACCTTGAGTGTTCTGCAGCATTGAAAGTACAACGTAAAATGTGGGGGATATTTCGCCGAGATCCCACCACTCCAAATTTTGTTGCTTTCAAGCAAGCAAGAGCTAACGCTCGTAGAGTGCGTCGACATTGCCAGAGAGAGTCGTGGAAAAAGTACGTTTCGGAATTGACACCATCCACCCCCAGTAAACAGCTTTGGACGAAAGTAAAGAAATGTATTGGATTATATCCAGACCAGCCAATACCATGCATTGTTCAAAATGGTGTTACACTTTCTACCTTAGAGGAAATAAGTAACGCCATTGGCAGTGCCTTCAGTTCAGTGTCGAGTGCGTCGTCGTATACGACCACTTTCATGCGACACAAACTGCGAGCCGAGTCAAGACCTTTGCGTTTCGAAACTCAGTCCGATCTAGCCTACAACTGCCCCTTTACGGAGAACGAGTTGGAGAATTGCCTTCGGCAGACTCGGATGACTTCCCCGGGTCCCGATGGCATTAGAAATGCTATGTTACAGCATCTCTCTCGCAGCTCGCTCCGTAATTTGCTGTATCTATTTAATAGAATCTGGGAGGAAAATGCTTTCCCATCCTCTTGGCGTAGGGCAATAGTGATTCCTATTCCCAAACCGGGAAAGGATGCCTCTAACCCTAACAATTATCGTCCAATTGCACTCACCAGCTGTTTATGCAAGTTGCTGGAACGAATGGTTATCAATCGGTTAGTGTATCAGTTAGAATCCCAGCTTTGTCTGTCACCTCTACAAAGCGGATTTCGGCGTGGCCGGTCCACGATGGATAATATCATAGCCTTAGAATCTGAAGCTCGCAATGCCTTTGTCAGAAGAAACCACTTAGTGTCTGTTTTCTTCGACATTGAAAAGGATTATGACCGGACGTGGCGATATGGTATCCTTCGTGACCTTTATAATAACACCTGTCGTGGTCACTTGCCGATTTTCATTGCGAACTTATTGTCACTACGAGAATTCCAAATTCGCATTGGTACAACGCTTTCCGATGTTTACATCCAAGAAGAGGGAGTTCCTCAGGGCAGTGTATTGAGTGTTACACTGTTTTCCCTGAAAATTAACGGCATTTTACAGTGTTTACAACCATCTGTTCGTGGCAATCTGTATGTCGATGACTTGCAGATCTCGTGTCAAGGTAAGGATATGCGTTACATCGAACGACAATTGCAAGCTTCAATATCTCGCATGATGACATGGTGTTCGGAGAACGGTTTTACGTTTTCGGCCGAAAAGACCTCTTGCGTACATTTTTGCAAGCGCAGAGGTTTGCATCCTGACCCGCAAATATACCTAGGTGACTTCCTGATAGCCGTAGAAAACGTGGTTCGTTTCTTGGGCGTATTGTTCGATAGTAAGTTAACTTTCCTTCCGCACGTAATGTATCTGCGGCGGAAGTCTAAGCAGGCTCTAAACTTGCTGAAAGTTCTATCTAACACTTCCTGGGGAGCTGAGCGATCTACTATGCTCCGGGTTTATCGCGCGGTCATTCGATCGAAAATGGATTATGGATGCGCCGTGTACGGTTCCGCACGCTTTTCCATGCTACGGAAACTGGACACGATTCATCATTCCGCCTTTCGAATCTGTTCTGGTGCTTTCAGAACAACGCCTATTAAGAGCTTAAATGCCATCTGTGGCGAGCCTTCTCTACCATCCGTTCGCAATCAATTGTCGCTTCAACTGTATTTTCGCATCCTGCTCACCCTCTCCATTCGGTTCTACTTGACAGCCAGAATGACCGAATTTACCAAAATCGGCCACCTTGCATACCACCGTTTGGACTTCGCATGAGGACGTTTCTTATTTCATCTCCGCTGTTTGATGTGGATGTCATGCTGCAACCGACTTTGCATTTTCCACCTTGGCGAATCCACAAGATTTCGTACTTGAGCCCCTTCCAGGGTTTTGCAAAATCGAATACGGATCCTGTCATTTTTCGCCAGCTTTTTTCGTCGCACCTCGCTAGTTACCCTAACTATGTTGATGTTTATACCGACGGCTCTAAAACAGAAGATCATGTTGGATGTGCCTACGTCTGTGGCAGAGACGTTAGGAGCTATTCACTTCCCGACTGTCTTTCTGTTTTTTTCAGCAGAGTTTGTCGCTGTACATGAAGCTCTGAAGTAAATCTTCCGGCAGAGCCATAGGCGTTTTATAGTGCATACAGATTCCATCAGCGTTTTAGAGACTTTGGAGAATGGTGAAGTGTCACACTCCCATTCCCTTGTATCTCCGGTGTTGGATCTGCATCGTCGCCTCTGTCGTCGTGGATTCAGTGTCCTTTTCTGCGGGGTGCCTGGTCATTTCGGCATATCGGGTAACGAGCAGGCAGATGCTGCGGCTAAAGGTGCTTTGCATCGGCTGAATCAGCATGTGCCTATCAGTGATGTGAAATCCGCTGTGAAAATGTTAGTTAGGAACGAATGGCAAGTAGATTGGGATCTGCAGGTTACTAATAAGCTGCGACATTTTAAACCATGTATTGGTGCTTGGCTATCAGCTCAACTGCGTCGTGCAGACGCCATACTCACACGATTGCGAATCGGGCATTCCCTTTTGACGCATCGACATTTGTTGATGGGTGAGGATGCCCCTCTCTCCCAACATTGTAAGGCTCCACTTTCAGTTGGACATATTTTGACGTCTTGCCCTTCGCTTCAAGCCCAGTATTATAGCGTTTTTGGCTCCAGTTCACCTATCTTATCTGAACTGCTGGGGGAGCCCCCCCATCCTGCTCTGTTGGCCTTCTTATATTTTACTGGTTTTATCCACAGTCTGTGCTTTAGCCATTGATTTTATAGTTAAACTTTTATTGCGTTTTACAAATATATCTTTCCCTGTTTATAATCTTTTTATCAATTTTATCTATCATTGGTTATACCACCTTATAAATCACCTTATTTATATCACTTTACATATCATTCTATATTACCTTGTATATATCATCATTCTAACATGTTTATACATAATTTTTATCATCCCTTTTATTCAGTTTTTCACGGTTACTCGTTTTTATATTTATTAGTGTTGGTTATAAATCTGTTATTTCACCGTTGGTTCGAGCTTGGTTACTCTTTTTGTACTCTCTTTTGGCTGTAGTCTTGTGTTTGGCTCTTTATGTCCTATTTTGGATCTTGCGTCATAAAACCCCAACCAACCAACCAACCAACCAACTAAAAATAGTACTATCAAGTGTTAGATATTGAATGTCCTATCTAATATAAAAGAAAATATTTTTTTAAAATGACTTATAAGAATTTAATGAATTACTCTTTAATTCACAAAACTATGCAAAAAAAATTTCTTATCTGTAGAGCATTTATTAACTCTACACCAAAAAATAATTTAAATAAATTCTTCTGAGCAAGTTTTCATAAGCTCACAAAGGTTTGAGTATGGGTTTCATCATATCACACTAAACATTACTCAAGTTTTTAAAAATGAATGTATCAAATTTATGTTTATAAATTTATCAAATTATGTTAATAAATTTTATACTGGGGAAGTACAAATTTTTGGGGTTAATTATTAAAAACATGGATTTATGTTGCATTTCTTTGGATGAAATGCAATAATATGAATGGAAAGAATAAATACATAGTACTGTTTTACATACTTTATCTCATTCTAAATAAAACAAAACAAAACGGGAACCTTAGATCGAATGGAAACATAGATTTAGCTTTCATGGTTGGTATTAATATTATCTTAACTTTCAAATTTTGGTAAATGTAAGGAAATGTTTGGTAAATGTAACAAAAGGAGGTTTTGTTCTAACAAGTAAACTTGTGATTCATATGCAAATTTTTAGGTAATAACAAACATCAGTATTTGGTAATACTTAAAATACATAAGGCAAAACTGGAAAGAATACTAGAAATATGAAGGCAAAAAAAAATAATAATAAAAGTGAAAGAGTTGATATCAGAAGTTATTCGTCAATGTAATAAATAATAAAAATAAGCATATATACGAAAGGATACTAAGCAAAAATTTGAAAAAATGCCGGCGGTCCGATTCTGGTAGAATGCTGGCATGATGCCCGGCCCTACGGCACATTGCTGTTTACGAGATGGGTAGATGACGGTATGTCGACACCAATTATTGCTCCCGTAACCGGCCCGTCAACCTCCGGTTACGCGGCGGCTTTCTGTCCGCATTGATGGCTTCCTCGCGGCTGCCTCATGGTTCGCAGTCGGATGAACGATGGCTCGATTCCCACCGGAAGCGGCCCAGCACTCGACGGGGTAGTCGCGAGCGAGAGGACACGACCGTGACGGAAACGATACTGACCTAATGCGCCGGCCCGCCAGTGGAGAAATCGGCTGGCCGGAACATTCCGACCCCGGCCCGATGCCTCTGTGTTTGTTGGTTTCTTACCAACTCTAGCGGATCTCTTTCAGATTTCAGATATGGTTAATACTGGAAATTAATTTTACTAGTATAACCCAGAAATTAGTAAATATCAAAATAAGGTATAAGGGAATGTCATATATTATTAAATGTAATAGTCCCTTTTGTTTTGTTTCACATTATCTTATGATGAATTTATTTTTAGCAATTATTTTATTGTTCTAAATAAAATTTCCTTCAGACTCTATTCAGAGTTAAACTTTTTTTATTCTCTATCCATACAACAATGCCGTATAATAGATAATGAGAGACAGAGAGAGAGAGATTTTGGAATGAACACCAGATCTCACGTGAACATTCAAGTTTTGTACCGTATCCAACTTATAAAAGGTGGTACAGTGATGTAAATTTCACTATACGTGGATTCATTTATATGGCTTTCGCTTAGTTTGACATGATTTGTCATTAAATATATTTACGAAAAAATCTTGTATGGTAGTTTTGTTGTAGTGAAAAAAATTGTTCTCGAGATTTTAATAAATTACAGTTGCCTTTTTGAAAGATAAAAATTTCGCGGCAAATCTTATTTTTTATTGTTAATTCTGTATGTATTTGGTCACCTTGAAGAATGGACTAGAATACCTTTTTAAAGTTAATAATTAAGTTATTATAAAGATTTTAAACCGTGCAGTTTTAATGTACTCGAAATCTTAAATCATTATTTTTTTAATCTATGGACAGTCTCTCTTAAAATATCTTGTGATAAAAGCTAATCTGAAAGAAAATGCATTAAACACCCTCTTAACATTAATTAAATAAATCTCAAGTAAAATAAAAAGTTTTAATTGTTGAATAGTTGTTCCAAATTTTCAAATCAGTCATTAATGAACAAGTGTCAGAGGTCATTCATTTCGTTTAACAGGCAAATCTAAATTGACTTTTTGCCCGAATTCTATGTCCTTTTAGGAATTTAAGAAATAAAATTTACCATTATAGTACAGTTCTTATGTTTAGACGGATGAATATAACTGTTTATAAATTATTCATGGTACAATAAAAAATTGATGGAAAATTTTCTTTTATGGTATGTGAACGAAAATACTGATTTTTAAGTTTTTTATTTCTTTCTATGAAAAAGAAAAGAATTTGCTGTTTGAAATATGTTCTCTGAAACACAGTAATTTTTTTACACGCACAACAAATACCTACGTTCTAATATTCATTACTGCGAGTGTTTCAGCAAATTATCTTTTTACCAAAAAATGGAGTAATTTATAATATTTTTTTTTGTCAAAAAAGAAAAAAAAGACTCATCAAAAACTAAAAATTTATTGTTCAAACTTTTAAATTAAAGAATAAATTATAAGGATGACGTGATGAATATAAATAAATTAGAGAGATTAGGTAGTTAAAAGTGGGCATTTAAGGTAATCTACTGAACGCTCGAAGGTGACTGTATTCGTTAGTAAATAGACGATTAAAAATTATCTATTTAATCCCTTCCATTGCTTGTCTCCGCTTAAAGAACACAGAAAGATATCGAAAATGAGAACTACTTCAGATATCATAAATAAAAAATATTTTTTGATATGATCAGATAAATGGGGTTATACTCCTAATTATGTAAATTGAATTGATATTACAGGCGTATTTGCAGGTTCGAAATCGATCCGAGCCCCGTTTCCTATACAGAGAATTTTCTCATTCCTGTTGTTCTATTCGTTCTTTCCGTTGATGAAAATCATTTGCATACATGTTTTTTTCAAGTATGAGTCTGTTTTCGATATTTACTGAAATGAATCCTTGACCCTTTCCCATTTATTTCATTGCATTACTTTTAATTACCGGGTGGTCTGAAACACGGCTGCAGAAAAGTTTTCATATATTTTGAAATTTAATGAATGACTTTGATATAAAACTTGCATGTTCACATGAGGTGTCGTGTTCATTCCAAAATCTCTCTCTCTGTTTCTGTCATCAAGCTTCAGGTGATGATTAATGATAGTATTATATGTATATTGCAATTTTTATCTGTATTGCACTTGAAAAAATAAAACTATTCCTAAATAAATTTGATAAATATGTAATCCTATCTGACTCTAGATCTTCTCTGCAGTTGTTTGATTCATTTCGAAATCTAACTTCTGTTGGAATCGCAAAATGCCAAACATTTATCTAGAATCTAGAATAGACGGGAATAATTATTGTGTTGTAGTAGATCCCGGGACACTATGGAATCCATGGAAATGACCAGGCAGAGTCCTTGGCTAAGAGGGGTGGTGTACTCCAAATTATAATTGGCAGAACCTCCTTTTCGACTCTAAAACGCCTTGTGAGGACATCAAAATTCCTCGAAGATATTTCTAAGCGTGTTTTTGCCAAGAACTGAGGTTTCCAGAAACCTGAGGCTATCCTTGATGGAGCCCATTTGGAGGCTTTGGCTTTGTTTCGACTGCTTACTGGTCACGGCTCTCTGGCAACCCATCTTTTTCGTACTGGTGTGTTGCTTACCCATTTTTGCTCCTTTTGCGGGGGTTACTTTGCTACGGATGGTTCCCACATTCTTCACTGTGGAGCTCTTCGTGGAACTTCCCTATCGAAGTGTTATTAAGATGCCAGAGGCCAAATGAGACAATGACTTTGATTTATTCACATTTTTGGCGTTTTTCACGTGTTACTTGTAAAGTCTCTGCAATTGGAAACTATATATATATATATATATATATATATATATATATATATATATATATATATATACCATATTGATTGCAATAGTCCTTATTATATCTGTTTAATATCTGTTAAAATCCTGTTAAGATCCTGTTAAAATATCTGTTTTTAACCAAGGAAAGCAATTAATTCAGTATAATGGTAAAACATAAACTTCTTTGGATGTAAATTAAAAATTTAGGAACTTATAGATGGTTAGTTTTTCTCTCACCTATATTTTAATATAATTTATAATGGATAAAATCATATCCAACCTAATTCACAAGTGAAAGAAGATGATACAATATACAACCTCAATGGTAATGTAAGAGCTTAAATAAACCATTCTAAACAATTTCGAAAATGCAGTTTATCTCATCCCTTAATTCAATCGAAAAATATACCGTCGGATATTGTTGCCTGTTTTACCATACCATTCATCAGACTGCCTCATTTTTGTAGTATTTAATCGATCACAATATTTGGATAATATCATCTTCAAGAATTGTTTACGCAAGTGTTTTTTTTTCTCGCGCAAAGTAAAATGACTTGAAAGTCGATGAATTGTCGGCAATTTTGCTTTAGAGGGAAAACAAATATAAGAGGACAAGACTATTTTTTCCCCATCGTGGCATGATTTTTTCTCCTGAGGACGATGACCGATTTACACCGTGAATTCGTTGGCAGCTCTACATTGGGAACACTATATATTTTAGCCAACACTGCTCCCTATGAAGAGACAGCATGAGGAATTTAATGCTGTTTAATGATTTTTTTCATAGTTTTGTGACCTTTTGATAAATAACTCCATAGACACATTTTTAAGCAATGTTTTTTTAAAGATTATTAGGCCAAATATTAAAAATAAACGACTTAATCTGAAATTAAAATATCTATAATCTTTAAAAAACATTAATCTGTAAAAAAGATTTGCTATTTTTTAAACTTTTAATGGGAAGATGGCATGTATGAAATAAAGTTTAGTCTGTGAGAAATTAAGAACGTAACGGGATTTAAATATAAGAGAATGCTTATGAACTAACCAAATTCCAAATAATTTTGATAGATATTTACATAAATTACAGTACACATAATTTAATCATAATATTGATTAATATAAACATTAATTACTTTTATAAATGTCAAAGCTACTAGTTTTATAAATCCTATTATTTACTGTTATCAGAATTGGATATCACTCCCTACATTAATATATATTATTTATGAACAAATTTAATGTCCGTCAAAGTCTTAAATAACTTAGTGTAATCATAATTTCTCAATTTATCCTCTTATATATCACCAAATAAATCAGAGTGCATTAACTATAGAGCAGTTTACAATTTTCATTGTCATAATTGGTATTAAACGAAATATGATGGATTGATAATGAAATGCATCTAAATTTATTAACCTGCACGACATTCATTTCGAGTTGAGTTTTAAATGTTCGTATAAATTTTTAACGTGTCGCTATTGCTTTTTATTTTCCCGAGGATATTTTCGAGTATCCTACGGCCTAGAAAATTTGTCTTCCAGTGTCTGTTCTTTTTTCTGACTCAGAATTGACAGTTTGACAGAATTATATTAGAAGTTTAAGGCTCAGCATGCAATGTACTTTATCATTTAGTTAGATGTTCCTTTTATTACACGATCGTAATATAGTGTATGGGGATATAAACAATCTAAAATTCACACGTAATATTCAGACAATTTCTATTACCCTTTTACTGCTGCTGTTTTCCACGAGAAATGTCTGTACCATTTCATGCACCTTTTAATGCCAACTTATAGTGATAAAACTATTCAGGATAAAGCAACTAATACTATTTTTTCCTCTTCCTGTCAACACGTATTTTTTGTTCCTTTATTTATGCTTTGTTACTTCTTAATTAAAGGTTATTATTACTAAATTTAGTTGAGTTTTGTATCCATATTCGTTGGTATCCACTTCTGTTGGATTCCTTTTTATCACATATTAAAGTTGCAGAGTGAGAGTAACTAATTTTTACCATTTTGCCTGTCCTTACTTATCTTTCTTTGACAATGTTCTTTAGTTATTTTCTGGAATTCGTGTACGACTTTTGCTCCAAAGAGCATCTTTCAGCTACTTATATCTCAAGATATATTTGTAGAATATATTCGAAGTAAAATTCCCTTTTGTAATATTTAAGGATTTTTTATGAACTCATTTATACAGTGAGGTCTTGATAACTTGTTGTTTTATTATCATTTTTATGTTTGTTATTTAATACTACCGTGGAAGCCAAGAATTAATCACTCTTTAGGGGACTTACTTATGCATTTTTGACGATGTTCTTTCTATATTTTCTGAGAATCCTGTTCGACTTTCGTTCCAAAGATCATCTTTCAGCTACTTATATCCGAAGATATATTCAAGGAGAACATATCCGAAATAGTTTACCCTTTCTAATAATTTACCTTTTTTCATGACCTCTAATTTCCACTGAGGTCTTGGTCTCTTTTTGTTTTATTTTCTTTTTAAGTTTGTGATTTAAAACTACCGTGAAAGCTAAAAGATAAGTTTTTTTTTAATGTTTAGGGTTCTTACTTATGTTTGTTTGACCACGTTCTTTGTTTATTTTCTGAGACTCGTGTCCTGCTTTCATTCAAAAGATCATGTTTCAGCTACCTATATTCGAAGAAATAGTAAAGTAGTATAGATCGGAAGTAATTTACCCTTTTCATAATATTTAGTGTTTTAAAACTCAATTTTTCCGTAATGTGCTGTTAATAATTTGATTTATTTTCCTTTTTAAGTTCGTTATTTAAAAATACTGTGAAAGCTAAGAAGTAACTCTGTTTAGGTTCCTTACTCATGTTCGTTTGACCATGTTATTTATTTATTTTCTGAGAATTTTGCTCCAAAGAGCATCTCTTGGCTACTAATATCCGAAGATATATTTATGGAGAATATATCCAAAGTAATTTTCCATTTCCTAATATTTAATGACCTGTTTTGTCCAGGGAGGTCTTGGAAAAATTTGTTTTATTTTACCCTATACTTTTGTTATTTAAAATAACATTGAAAGCATAGAAGTAATCATATACTATATATAAACTTTCTACCCGTCTTTATGTATGACCATATTCTTTATTTTTTTAGATTTGTGTCCAACTTTCACTCCAAAGATCATCATTCTGGTACTTATATATGAAGACATATTTATGGAGAATATAACCAAAGTAATAATCCATTTTGTGATATATAATACCTTTTTTATGAACTCCATTTTCTACTGAGGTCTTGAAATTTATATTTATTTTCCTTTCTATACTTGTTATTTAAAATTACTGAGAAATCTAAGAAGTAATTACATACTGTCAAGGAATTCTAAGAAATGCAGTATCCTGTTTTTCAACGGGAAGACAAATAAACTTCCTATAATTTTCTATTACATAGTCCAAACAAAAGCATCACAAATACGAAGTTTGACAATTTGAATCCCTTTTTTTTGGTTGCAAAAAGTTCGGATCGAAAAAGAATACCAGTTCTTTTCATTATATTGACTCTACTAAGACATGAAGTTTAAAAAGGAAAATTTTAGTGTTTAACATTTACTGAAGGTAAATAAAACTCATATGTAGAACTTAAATCCTTGAAATTATAAAACTGTGTTACGTCATTAATTTTTTTTTCAGAATTACACTGCTGGCCACCCAAATTTCAACACCAAGAAAGACAAGAGATATCACAACAAAATTTATTTTGTAGATAACATGTTGACCAAGTATCAAATGATTAAATTTATAGACTTCTGTGAAGTGTGGTTCCTCCCAAAATCAGTAGCCAGAGTAGCCGCCATTGTTGGAGATCACCGCTGCCACACGCCTCGGCATTGATTCAAAGAGACTTTGGATGAGTTCTTGGGGTACAGCAGACCACGCAGCTTCCACACGTTGCCAAAGTTGATCTGCTGTGGCAGCTAGGGATGGAATCTGGGTCAATCGTAGAGAAACCATGGACCACATGTTTTCTATCGGCGAAAGATCTGGAGAGCGAGGCTGCCAGGGAAGCAATTCAATCTGGCGATTGACGAAGAACCGTTGGACAATGCGTGCCACGTGTGGTCGCGCATTATCCTGTTGAAATATGGCTGTGGGCAAGCCCTGAAGGTAAGGAAGGACAACTGGCTCCAACACCTCGGACATGTAGCGCTGGCTGTTTAAAGTACCGGCAATGCGTACTAGAGGTGTGCGAGAGTGATATCCAATACCGCCCCATACCATAATACCCGGTGCAGGACCAGTGTGGCGGTGCATAACGCAGCTGTTCAGCATCCTCTCTTCACGGTGTCTCCAGACTCGAATGCGACCATCGTGGTGTTGCAGACAGAAGCGTGACTCGTCAGTAAAGACGATTTCATTCCATTCTGCCGTCCACATCCTTCTGTCATCGCACCATTGGCGGCGGATACGTCTGTGGTTCTGCGTCAATTGTAGACAAAGCAATGGGCGTCTTGCGGACAGACCACTCTGCTGTAAACGGCGTCGAATGGTACGCGCAGACACTGGATGATGCGTTACAGACTGCATGTGCTGTGCTATGGTTCGTGATGTGACTGAGCGATCCGTCACTGCCATGCGCACAATTTGCCTGTCATCACGTGAAGTGGTGGGCTGAGGTGGATGCGATCGAACACGCCGGTCGAGTCATACCCTCCTGCATCCAACGATCACATATCCGCATTGCAGTTGTTTGGTTTCGTCCAACACGACTACCGATTTCTCTGAAATATAATCCACAATCTCGGTAGGCCACTATCCTTCCTTTGTCGGACTCCGATACTTGATCAAAAGATGATCGCTGTTTTCGACGAGGCATAATTGATCGTTTTTTTGAACAAACCACAAGAAAAACACTATTGCCGAACTTGAAATCGTCGAAATCTCCAAGCCTTAAATAGCGCTTTGAAGTGGCGCCACAGGAGCGCGTGATGTGCGTCTGCGCTGAAATTCTAATCATTTGCATATCTCACCTCCGCTAATGCATGTTGTAAATTTCATGTTATTTGCATGTTTCCTTCAGGGTGTTGCATTTACAGTGGCCAGCAGTGTAGTTATTGTTTATTATTTTGTAAATAATGAAATGATTATCCAGAAAACTTATATATTCTCTCCATAATTTAACTTTATTGTGTATAAAAACCTGGAATTAACTTTTAATTATAGATTTCCAACAATCGCAGTTTTTCATAGTTCAAAATGCATTTAAATTTGACATCCATTATCAACCAAAGGAGAGCACGGCGTGCTGTAGTTTGACTGCTAACGAAAGTAATGGACATTTTTCATGATTGTTTCATATAATTTTTGTGCACAATCTAACATTAAATATGTTCCGCATGAAAATAAATTTTTATATATTATAAAAATGCATTAAATCTAAAAATAAAAAATCCTAATTTTGTGTCTTCTTTTGTCTTCTTTTGTGAAGGAGGTGTGGGGAAGGGTGGCGGGTCCAGAAATATTTGCTTTTATAAATGCCATCATGTTAAGTTGATAATTACAGCGGTTATTTCCTTACTGCTCTTCATATATTGTAAAAATTTGGATTTTTAAAGAAAGGCGTCATTTTTAAACTATTAATATTTTTAAAGACTATTATAATTTTACGAACTCTCCACTGTAATAAAAAATGTAAAAATTACAATCCCATTAATTAGCATATTTTTTTAGCTTTAGCTTATTCTCTTATTAAAAAATAAATTTTACTCTAATATTAATGAAAATTGTATCTTGAATTTATTATCAAAAAAGTAAATGGACACATTACAAAGGATTTCAAGATGTTTCTAAGGTTTTTTAAATTGTTTGCTTATTTTAATCACAAACAATTTTGAAAATTTTACAAGAACCAAAATATGTCTATATCATTTAAAGAAATATAATTAAAGTGTAATTTGATAATATGTATTGTAGGAATTTTAATAGATTTTTTTTTTCTGGGACTCAGGAGGTATTTTATATGTTAAATATGTTTTAATTAAATATTAAGGACATTATTATTGCAGATTTGAACTATATGTGCATGACATATGGGATTCCTTGACAAAAAATAATAATAAATAAATGAATGAATCATATAATGTAGTTAAAACAAGCAAGGAATTCAAAATTATGGTTATTTATATCACCTTATAATGCTGGACCAGGAAATAGTTATGACTTATAAAATAATTTAATGATAAATTACTTTTTTTATTAGAAAATATATTAGACCTATATTCCAAATATGAAGACCTATATTCATATATTCCACACACACACACACACACACACACACACACACACACACACATATATATATATATATATATATATATATATATATATATGTAACAAGAAAACGCGTCTTCCTAAATTACTTTACTTTACAGCGTATTCTAAATTCTCTTTTTAATAAAGAAAGACCCCCTTTTCCAAAAATTGCAACCTAAAAGTAAAGTAAGTATAATTTATATTAGCCCTGCAGATCATTAAGCAGGCATGTGAAGTATCGGAACTCAATAACATCCCCAGATATGAGTGTTAGAAGTTTATGAGATTTCGAATGTCAGTATAGTGTCAAAATTCTTGAAGAGCTCTCGAATCTGAAGTTATGTCTTTATAACGTCAAAAACCCCACTTTGCAAGAATTTTATGGCCACTTATCCTAAATCCCAGGTCAACAGTTCTCGGTCTAACAAGCGCGGGATCTATCAGTCCCCGGGAAACTGAAGTGGACACGTGAACTCCACGAATCTGAAGTCGCCCAATTAAAAATTAAGTAGTTTAGGCCCTCTGGCGAAAATATCGCAAAACACCCATTTAATATTGCATGAACGGAAGACTTTCCTCCCTCTTCGTTTCTAACTGTTGTTGCTGTCGGACATGCTGTCCGCTCCTGTATGTTTTTACGTCCCGTCCTGGCATGTACGCCGGACAAGTCATGTGGCTACTGCAGCTAATGCCTTCTGATAAATAAAGCACGTCTTGGAATTTGTGCATTTCATCAATGGCTCTATGTTTGTTTCTCCTAAATTTTGTAAGTGCTTCCCTGGATCAACACTACGCCCGACTGCATCTCTCCAAGTTGTGCGCATCAATTCAACTTGTGCAAAATTTTCGAAATGTGATTATTATCACACACATATATATATATATATATATATATATATATATATATATATATATACATATATACACTAGTTATCAAAAATTAAATAAAAATCACAAATAGAGAAATAACACGTTCAAAACTAGGCTAATCTGTTTAAAATTCGAATATGTTGTTAAGTAAAAGGTACTGAACAATACTACATTATCCAAAATAGTGGCGCTGAAGTAGGAATACGTCATTTGCAAGTAGCATAGAAGTGCATGTTTCAGAACAAGGCGGCACTGGTCGCTGCGATGCTGAGATTAGACATCTGGCATAGCCAAATTGTAACAATGACCACCAGGTATAATTTGACCAAAGAACTGCGATGGAGAGCTAGTGGGAGACTAGAGGCAGGACAAAGTCAGACAGAAGTGGTCAGATGGCTAAATGTGAGTCCGTCTGTGGTTCATAGACTTTGGCAACAATTTGTAACCACGGATTCGGCATCCAGGAGTTTCAGCCAAAGGACGGCCATACGCTACGACGAGTGCCGATGACCGATATTTGTCAACTCCGTCTGAACTCAGTCCTCCGTCGCTGCAAACTCCGGAAGGTTGGTATCAACGTCAACCATGCGTAGAAGACTTCACGAA
This sequence comes from Dolomedes plantarius, assembly GCA_907164885.2. Lineage (NCBI taxonomy): Eukaryota > Metazoa > Arthropoda > Arachnida > Araneae > Dolomedidae > Dolomedes > Dolomedes plantarius. Next base: position 101,022,704 of record OU015494.1, on the reverse strand, counting down.
GGTGGAATTTTCCCATGGAGAATCAGCCATTGGCGTCCCGCTCACGTCACGCTATAGGCGGGAACGTTTGCAGTGTGCAGTCAACATGTCCACAGGACGGGTGAACAATAGAGAGTTGTTCTCTTTACAGATGAGTCCAGGTTTAGCCTCCAAAGCGATAGTAGGCGTATTTTGTTTGGGAGAGTACCTGGAACTCGTTTTCATCTATAAGACATCCGTGAAAGAGATGCAAATGGATCAGGAAGTGTCTGTGTTTGGGGTGGTATAACTTTGGATGGACGCGCAGATCTCCATGTCTTTCCCCGTGGCAATGTGAATGGTCACACCTATAGAGATGACATCCTTGATGCTTATGTGCGCCCTTATGCCGGGGCAATAGGGGATGCTTTCGTGCTATAGGACGATAACGTTAGACCGCACAAGGCTCGCATCGTGGATGCTTATATTAGCAGGAAACAATTCAGTGCATGGAGTGGCTAGCTCGATCACCGGACCTGAATCTTATCGAGCATGTTTGGGACGCTTTAGGACGACGTATAGCTGCTCTCAATCCTCCTCCTAGGACCCTAGCCACGGTTTCAACTGCTTTGCAAGAGCAATGGCTCTCCCTTCCTACCGAACTCATAGACCGCATAATTGCCAGCATCACACATCGCTGTATGTGCTGTATTGATTCTCGGGGGGATTATACTCCATATTAAAGGTACTTATCCTATACCAAACGGACACATCTGATTTGTTCATTGTATACATATGCTAGTTTCTGAAACACCATAATTGTCTGTCGATTTCTTTGTATGCTATTATATACCTACCTAATGTGTATAAGTTTCATTAAATTCTACGCGTAACTTTTTGAGTAATCGCTATTTTTGTGACTTTTTCTTAATTTTTGATAACTAGTGTGTATATAAAGTGTTGGAAATTGATTTATGAAATCATGGTTTTTTAACAAAAACTTCTTTAATATTCATTAAAAATGAATGAATTTTCATACATTATACATGCTATGTATAACAAATGATTTACAAAATTAAAATTTCATACATAATAATAAACAAAAACATGCGGTCAAAAATTAGATTTTCTTAACATACAAACATGGAAATTGATTTATGAAATATCACATTTCATTGAAATTAATAGTTAGTAAAGCAGCCTTTACACGTCAAAGTTTCTTTTAACTCACATGGCATTGATAAAACAATATTTTTAATGTACTTCTGATCAATTAATTTCCAGTTTTGACAGATTGAAGCTTTCAATTCTACAAGTTTATGTGCACTGTATCCCGTCTGCATAAACCATTCGAACAAGCTGTCCCCAAGCGTTTTCGATGGGGTTCAGATCAGGACTATTAGGTGGATGATCTAAAAGAACAATATTCTGTTCGTCAAATCAATCTTTCATTGCTTTTGAAGTGTGAATAGTTGCATTGTCTTGCATGAAGATGTAATCTAAACTATAATATTGCCATACAAATGGAAGAAAGGAATTTTCTAAAACTAAGCTGTAATCATATGAATTCTGACGGCAATTTATCAATACTATTTCCCTTCTGCCATCATAAGCAATCGCTGCCCAAACCATCAAACTTCCGCCAGCATAATTTTTGTTGAATGTAGATTTTGGTTCCTTTCGGAGATCTATCCAATAATACCTGAAACCATCGGTGTCCATCCAAATTAAATTTCTTTTCATCAAAGAAAATGACTTTCTTTCAATTGTCGCCCGTTGTCATGTACTTCTCACAAAACTGAAAGCGCATCTGCTTGTGACGCAGAAGTATCTTTCTAGATTTCATTTTCGACCATCTCAAGCTCCATGAAGAATATAAAATTTGCCTAACTCTTCTAGAAATAACAGGAAGTGATAGATCTGCACAAATCTGCTTTGAATTGTGGCCACTTTTGATAGAAGCTGAAGAATCCCCCTTTTCTCCATCTCAGTTAAACGTGGATTATCTTTTTTGTTAAAATTTTTTCCAAAATTTGCTGAATATTTTCTATAGTTATATATCACACTAACTGGTCACATACCTGGGTCTTATATTCCTGGTCTTTTAATTAATTTACTAATTTCCGGAACAGATTTTCCACATTCTAGATATGCACCGATTTTGTCTCTTTCGTCCACAGACAACTTTAGTTTACCCATCGTGAAAAGTATGACTGAAACGTATTGCTTACATTATATAACGCTTTTTATGTCTACTGCGCAGATCACGTTACTTTGATTTATGAAAAATTTTGTCACATTACTTCAGACCTGCTAATGAAATGTGATATTTCATAAATCAGTTTCCATGTTTACATGTTACGAAAATCTAATTTTTACCTTATGTTTTTGTTTATTATTATGTATGAAATTTTATTTTTGTAAATCATTTGTTATACACAGCATGTATAATGTATCATTTTTAATGAATATTAAAGACATTTTGTTTAAAAACCATGTTTTCATAAATCAATTTCCAACACTGTATATATATATATATATATATACAGGGTGATTTTTTTAGACTGACAGAACTCAGAGACATCTGTAGCACGATCTATCAGCCGGAATGCCACCAAAATTGATAGAGGGACTAAGGACGACATGGGAAAGAGTTTTCCGTGATAAAAATAAATAGTTTCAAAATTCGCCCGTAGGGGAGGACATGGTGATGTTGTCATCGGCTCACCTGAGAATTTGCATATAATGTAAGTAAAACGTCAAAATACAAATTCACAACTATGTAGTCGACAGCAGCGCCAGTATTTTGGGCTATAAAGATTAGGTAGGAATACGGAAAAAGTTGTAGGCAGACAAATGAATACCAAAGAAATTTCACTGCAACACCACATTATGCAGCAAATTCACTTCTCCCTCCTTCAATGTGACCACAATCCTGGTGGACGACACATCCTGAACTGCATCCTGAACACTACGTTCTCAACGGCCGAGCGTAAAATGTCACCAGGAATGTTCAACAAAGTCCGGGATATGTTGTCCTTTAGGGCCGCCAAGTTCGAGACTCCACCAAGATACACATTATACTTTAAATAATCCCACAGAAAATTGTAACATGGGTTTGGTCCAGGGAGCGAGGTGGCCATGCAAGTGGAAAAAAAAAGTCTGATGACCCTTTCTCCTGTAAAGCGAAGGCTCAACGAATTCCACACTTTATGGACCGAAATACTGGCGCTGCTGTCGACTACATAGTCATGAATTTGTGTTTTGATGTTTTACTTGCCTTTTATGCAAATTCTCAGGTGCGCCGACAACAAGAGTGCCATATCTTCCCGTATCGGCGACTTTTAGAACTAATTTTTATTCACGGAATCTCTTTCCCTTGTCGTCTTTAGTCCCTCTATTAATTTAGGTGGAATTCCGGTTTATACATAGCGCTACAGATGGCTCTGAGTACTGTCAGTATTTAAAAAAAATCCTCCTGTACATACATATATATATATATATATATATATATATACGCCGTCCGCTCTCTAATTTCTTTCTATAGTATTCGAAAAGGTCACCGTCTTCTTCTAATTTTAAACTTCGAAACTCGGTTATTAATTCTTTGCTTTGTGAAAATACTGTTAATAAATGTTGTTTTAATTTGCTATAATCTTCCCTGTGCAACTGAGTCGAAATAATCAAATCTTGCACTTCATCACGCACGAAATTTATTAAATTTTCCTTGTCCCAATTGTCTTCTAATCGCAGAATTCTTGTCTTCTCGTCAAACATTATAATCTACCGGAGAATATTTTTACTTTTTATGCTATCGAACTTGGGTATTTTAATTCTTTTCAAGGATTTCGTTTTTCTATACATTTGTCACTTTCTCGTTTTTCAGTTTGCGTACTGCCAACAGCTAGTTCGATCACATTTTCTCAGTTTCATTCACATCTTTATTTGTTTCTGTCCTTTCACGAGCCTCAGACTGGTTTAACATACTATCATCGAGATATAATTTCGTTTTTAAGTCCTGTTCTTCTGAGTTAGATGCCATTGTCGAAAATTCCGTCGCGCCGTTATTTTTCGTAGTTGCCAAAAAAAAATTTCGTCAAACCAATGCGCTATCCAAAGTGAGGTGGGAATTTTTTTTTCCCTTCAGAGTTCTTGATCCTATTCGGCTCCTGTCAGGCGAGGGGTTTGCCTCCTATACATCTTAATTGCAATCATCATGTCCATTAATGTCGTTGGCGAGTGGAAGACACATAGATAAAATAATCAGTCCAATATTCGAATCCGTTGGTTTATTTCCATTTCATGTTAACCAAGGCTTCAATTTGGCGCGTTTCAGAGCTCGCCATTTTCAAATTCAGGGATCCGGTGAACGCACGTCCACCAACACCGATTTTATCCCGCACTCTGCGTACTTCTAGATTAAAATAGCGCGTCTATCCTCTTGGCACATGCGCAGAGCCCAATCTGGAAAATTCTAGAAGCTTGCTTCCCGCCAAACCTAGCACATTATCTAAAAATAAATTCCCCGATGGAACTTCAATCCACTTCCGTTAACCGAGGTCATCCTTCAAAACGGGGAATAACCTTTTTTTTCACCCACAACGCGTCTTGGAATTTGAAACTAGTGACTTTTAGCGCCACGAAAATAATCTATCCACAATCCCCCTTTAAATTTTAACTTAATTATTCCTTTCCCCAATTAATTCCTGACATATATATATATATATATATATATATATATATATATATATATGTGTGTGTGTGTGTGTGTGTGTGTGTGTGTGTGTGTGTTTGTTTGTGTTTGTGTGTGTATATGTACACTCATGGACAAAAAAATTAGCGCACCAAGAAATAATTGCGGGATCGTGACGGAACTTGCAATGAAGGTACATGTCGGGGAGATAGGCAAATGATTAGAAATGCAGCGTGATTGAGCATTACGTATAGCCGGTAGAGGGCGTTGAACATCGTACTCTGTGGAGTATAAAACAGGTAACCAAAGCTTGTTTGAGTGTGCTCAATCATTCACAAAGGAAGAGCTGAGATAGACATGCCATTACGCCGTGTTCGAAGACAATATAAGCATTTGTCGCAGTTTGAGAGGGGGAGAATCGTCGGGATGATGGAAGCTGGGTGGTCGGCTAGGCGAGTAGCTCGTATATTAGGCCGCTCTGGTTGTGTTGTGAGGCGGTGTTGGGACCAGTGACCCGAGAGATGTCATGTACACGAAGACCAGGCTCAGGACGCCCTCGACAGACCAGTCATCGAGAAGACCACCACATAGTAAGAAATGCACGCGTACAGCCAACTGCTTCATCGGCCGCCATCCAGGCACAGGTAGCACCTTCACTAGGGGCCTCTGTGTCTTCTCGAACCATACGAAGGCGCCTGGCTGAAGGACAGTTGGTATCGCAGCGCCCATTACATGTGCTGCCCTTGACGCCCACCCATCGAAGCCTCCGTTTGGAGTTTTGCCGCGCACGAGGAAACTGGACTGCAGCGGAATGGAACCAGGTCGTCTTTAGCGACGAATCCAGATTCAATATCGGCAGTGATGACAATCGTGTTTGTGTGTGGAGAGCCCGTGGTGATCGCTTCAATCCTGCCTTTGCTGTACAGCGACACATCGCTCCCACAGCTGGTGTGATGGTATGGGGTGCCATTGCCTACAATACACGGTCACCCCTAGTATTGTTCCGTGGCACCATGACAGCCCAGAGGTATGTTCATGAAATCCTGCAACCACATGTGTTGCCACTCATGCAACGGCTCCCAGGAGCCATTTTTCAACAAGACAATGCTCGGCCTCATACCACAAGGGTGTTACAAGACAGTCTCCGCACTGTTACTACCCTTCCTTGGCCTGCCCGATCCCCAGATTTGTCTCAAATCGAGCATATCTGGGATCATTTGGGACGACGAGTTGGGCATCCCACGACTTTGAACGAACTAGAGGCAAGGTTACTGAAAATATGGAACGAAATGTCTCAAGACATCATACAGAAATTGTATGACTCAATGCCCGATAGTATCGCATCGTGCATTCGCGCTAGAGGGGGTCCAACGGAGTATTAACTCCTCCGTTCTTTTGCCTTTTTCTCTGAAATAAATTATCCTTTTTCTTTGATTTTCTTATCATTTACTTATATCAAAGTAGTCATTACGAATGTAAAATTTCGTTTCATTTTGACGACTCCTTCTTGGTGCGCTAATTTTTTTTGTCCATGAGTGTATATGTATATATATATATATACATATGGTATATACCATAGGTGGTATATATATATATATATATATATATATATATATATATATATATATATATATATATATATATATATATATATATATATATATATATATATATATGTGTGTGTGTATGTGTGTGTGTGTGTGTGTGTGTGTGTGTGTGTGTGTAAGTAACATGATGGGCCCCCAACCCGAGAAGACCGAAGAAACTATTTCCCCACCATGTCACAACGAAGACTTAGAAGAATTGTAGTAGTCGAGGTCGGACCAAAGACGGTAGTCGTTACGTTGAACTAAATATTTTATTAGACAAGATCACACAACCTGTCGGGTCATTGAAACATGAAAAAAGCTCTCCGAATCTTGACCGCAGGGTCTTATATAAACTTTTGAGGTGGCTCGTCATGTGATCATTAAAAAGCTTAATGATTTACTATCCGTGACTCTGGTGTCAGAGGTCACATGATACCTTACGTATGGATGCGCTAAAAATTGGACTTTTCGAGGGGACGCTACGAACCTGTGTTTGTTCTTTTAATCGGAAATAATTTTACCTACGCCCAAGGAAGTTTAGATCAATTTAGAATCTTGAAAGTGAATTTAGGGGGCTTTTACGTTATATATATATTTATATATTTATATATATATATATAAAATTAAACAATATTTTCAGAAATATAAAATCCTCATTTCTTAATAATGACAGAGTAATTTCTCTTGATGAACAGGAACCTATCTCGTTTCATAATGATGCATCTTCATCAATTTGGACGGAAAATGGTATTACATAATTTAAATTGGACTGCTTTCTGATTTTTTTTTATTTTACATCATTTATTCTCCAAATAATAAAAAAATATACATAAATATTACATTTCTGTATTTCACCATTCTTTCTCTTCGGTTTCACCATATTTTTTTCTCTTCGGCTTATTCTAAATATGTAAACCAATATGGTGTTGTTGTATTCTTGTTGATACTTGTATTCCTAAGTGAAACGCGAAACTGTTTCACTTGGCTTTTGAACATATATCCGCCCAGCCACAAATGCATTTATTCTAAATAATTAGTATGTCAAGAATTTATTTTCTTTGAAGTCGGATTGGAATAGGAAAATTGTGTTCTTCTTGCGTAAGAGTCCACAAATAAATGGAGATCTCTTTTTTAAAATGTAAAATATCCTTCTTTAAAAATATATAAAATGAAGTGTACACATAAATGTAAAAATCGCTATTAATATGGTAGCGCAAGAGGGGTTTTATGTTTTTTTGTTTTTTTTCTAGTTTTCATATGTTATAATTTAAAAGGTAAAGAGTATTATATAAAACATATATGGAAAAAAGAGGAAGGAAATATTCGAGATATGAAATTTAAGAAGAGGAAAATATAGCAAAGTAAAAAATTTAGTTTCCTAAGAAATTTTAATTGTATGTAAATTATTTATCTCTGAACGTTACATTAATAACAAAATTATTTATGTTATTAACAAAATTATTTATGTTATATTATTTTACTTTGTAATTTTTAGCAAATAGTTAAATCACGTTATGTATGTATGCTGAATATTCTGTTTAATGCCCAACTACGATTATGTAAGAAAATGGGAATGGTATAATTGCGATCGTAAAATATTTTCTGTCCATTCCTGAAAGATCACCGTATTAGTTTTTTATATTTAAAATGAAATTTCTTATCAGACTTTTGTTTAATTAAACTTTCATTAATTTTAACAAAATTTGATAATTCCGAGAGGAAACCTAATTTCTATAGATATTCGTATGTTAAAAAATTCAAAATACCTTACACATATAACCATTTTATTCGCGTTATATTATTAAACTTTAAATTTGCTAGCGAAGGAGTGAATGTCATACATTTAATATTTTCTTCTAAATGCAATAGTATAATTTTAGAAACTGTAACTTGTCTCGTTAGAGACTCCTCAGAATTACGAAAAGCTAAGAATTCTCAGTGTGTATAACGCGTAAGTGAAATATAATATACTGTCAAGAAATGTCCGTAGAATCACGGAGATATTTTGAAGTTAGGACTAAAATATTCTCTGTTGCATGTAAGCAATATAGGAATTCAATTGATTTCTCTAAGTATTAAATTATAATTTTTTTAGAGCTAAATGGAAGAAAATAAAGTTGTAGTATTGAAAGTAGTTTTCTGAATCTTTTTGGTAACTGATTTGAATGGAATTTTAACTAGTACGTGAAAATATATTATTTTCAGGTACTTGTTAAAATACCTGTAAATGCCAGTTACCTGTAAAAATATATTATTTTCTGCAAAAAATACTAAATTCAGTTCGCAATTAAAATTTTTTCACAATTTACTTCTTTTAACTGAGTTTGTAAATATAAAATATTTTCTTGATTAAAAGCCAGTGTCAATATAATGCCCGCATATATCTTATTTTCGAAACTGTATTTGTTATCCTGTACGTATTTCAGATACATTTTACAATCATCGATATTAATGAAACAATCAGATTATCTTTACCAACAAAATAAATGTTACGCTTTTCTTATTTAAATCTGATTTATTAAAACGTAGGTCACTATCATTCTGATGGATCTACGTTCAGATACAAGCAACATGCATAAGTACCCAACAAACACAGAGGCATCGGGCCGGGGTCGGAAGATTCCGGCCAGCCGATTTCACCACTGCCGGGCCGGCGCATTAGGTCAGTATCGTTTCCGTCACGGCTGTGTCCTCTCGCCCGCGACTACCCCGTCGACTTCTGGGCCGCTTCCGGTAGGAATCGAGCCATCGTTCATCCGACTACGAACCGTTAGGCAGCCGCGATTAAGCCATCGATGCGGACAGATAGCCGGAGCGTAACCGGAGGTTGACGGGCCGGTTACGGGAGCAATAATTGGTGTCGACATACCGTCATCTACCCATCCCGTAAACAGCAATGTGCCGTAGGTCCGGGCATCATGCCAGCATTCTACCAGAATCGGACCGCCGGCATTTTTTTAAAGTTTTGCGTAGGACCCTTTCGTTTATATGCTTATTTTTATTTAATACATTGACGAATAACCTCTGATATCAACCCTTTCACTTTTATTATTTTTTTTGCCTTCATATTTCTAGTATTCTTGCTAGTTTTGCCTTATGTATTTTTAGGTATTACCAAATACTGATCTTTGTTATTACCTAAAAATTTTCATTTGAATCACAAGTTTACTTGTTAGAACAAAACCTCCTTTTGTATTAAGATACATTTACCCAAATTTGAAAGTTAAGATAACATTAATACCAACCATTAAAGCTAAATCATCTTTCCATTCGATCTAAGGTTCCCGTTTTTTTTTTTTTTTAACTTAGAATGAGATTATAGTATGTAAAACAGTACTACTTTAATAATTAACCCAAAAAATTTGTACTTCCCCAGTATAAAATTTATTAACATAATTTGATAAATTTATAAACAAATTTGATATTCATTTTCAAAACTTGACTAATGTGTAGTGTGTATGATGAAACCCATCTTTGTGAGCTCATGAAAACTTGCTCAGAATTTATTTAAATTATTTTTTGGTGTAGAGTTAATAAATGCTCTACAGATAAGAAAATTATTTTTTGCATAGTTTTGTGAATTAAAGAGTAATTCATTAAATTCTTATAAGTCATTTTTAAAAAATATTTTCTTTTATATTATATTGGACATTCAATATCCAACACTTGATAGTACTATTTTTGAGAAATAGTTCTATGATAGTAATATTTCTACAGAGTAATAGTTTCTACAGAGTTGATAGTAATATTTCTATTATACAAAATAGTACTATGATAGTAATATTTCTCAAAAATAGTACTATCAAGTGTTGGATATTGAATGTCCAATATAATATAAAAGAAAATATTTTTTAAAAATGACTTAGAAGAATTTAATGAATTACTCTTTAATTCATAAAACTATGCAAAACAAAAGATAATTATAGAAACACATGTTTTTAAATACAGAAAAGAGCTGGTTTAAAGTAAAAAATAGTTTATTTAGAAAGTACATAGCACATTTACACAATTTGTTCTACGAAACAGGATCCTTTCGCTGTGCCTCTGGCTCCATCTTTACAGCATCTAGGGAAAAAAAAGAAAGAGAAAATCAGTTCATAAATTTATGTGAAATGAAAATGACTCCCATCCCCTGATATAATTTATGAAACAAAAGAAGAATTTATTTAAATTATTTTTTGATGTAGAGTTAGTAAATGCTCTGCAGATAAGAAAATTATTTTTTGCATAGTTTTGTACATTAAAGGGTAATTTATTGTTGTAAAAATAGTTGATTGTTGAAAGTAGTTGAAAAAATTCATTGTTGATAAAGTAGAATTAAATAAATCCAATTAGGAAATATAAATTCTGAGACAGGGGTTTAAAAAAACTTGATATAAAACAGCACCCAACACATGAGTGCAGTTTTAAATCTGTTGTCATTTTATTGATAACTACTTCCAAGAAGTAAATTCCTACCACATTTTTTTGTAAAACCAATTACATACTGTGAAAACTACATCATGTAATAAATATTTACTTGATTAAATAAATATACTAATAGAAAATAGTTATAAAATATTTTTAAAGAGAATTCCCCTTTTCACTAAATTTCTCTCTGTACAGTAGAAAATCCAACCATGTCGATTAATTTGTTATTATAGATATAAATAAAATAGAGTAGATTGCCTTGATAAGAGTACAATAATAAGTTTTTAATGTTGAGCATAATTTCAGCTCAACACTGAAAGCTGAATCAGAGACTTGTCTAGAATGACACCAAAATTTCCTCTTCACTATTGACAATAATGCTGTTGAAAGTAGAGAAACACAAGAATAAAGATTGAATGCTAAGTAAAACATTAGCATACAAAATCTTAAATTTCTAAATTTGATTACAACATGCCATAGAGAGCATTAATACAGATGCTGGGTCAGATTTAGAAATTTAAGATGCTAACATTTTATTTAGTATTCAATCTTCATTCTTGTGTTTCTTTACTTTCAATGTGAGAGTGATTCTTGATAGTGAAGAGAAAATTTTGTTGTCATTCTAAACAAGTCAGCTTTCAATTATTGTACTCTATCAAGGCATTCCAATCTATTTTATTTATATCTGTAATAACTAATCATTTAATTGACAGGATTGAATGTCTTACTGTACTCAGAAATTTAGTGAAAAGGGTGAACTCTTTAACAACTAATCTATTACTATAATAATGAATAAAGTAAACATTTATTATATGATGTAGCTTTCACAGTAATTGGTTTTACAAAAAATGTGGTAGAAAGTAATTTGGGATACTAACTTCTGCATAGTATTTTAATAGAGCATATCTTTTGTTACTTAATTGTCAAATTATGGTGGAGATCTGTGTATAAAATATTTTTTATTTGCGAGCAGCTGTTATTAGGGATAACCACAGTAAGAAATTATTAAAAATATACTATTTAGATTCAGTAATTACTAAACAATTGTTATGATATATTGTTTGATTAGTCTAGGTTAATTTGAAAAATGAGGTGGGTAATATTGACTAGCTGTCAATGTTGAGTGAAATGGCATAGATTATATTATAAAGCGTGAAGAAACACTTAGACTTTTTGAACCAAGCTTCTAACCCAAATTTAAATTTTTTAAAAAATATTTTGCTAATGAGAGTATTTTCACAGATCTTAACAATGGAATAGAAAACCCGTATAGTCAACAAATTCATGGATAAACGATTCAGTTCTAAAAGCAAAAAGCCTGGTTTCTGTATACTGTTGTAACATGATTATTATAAAAGTATACAGAAACCAGGCCTTTTGCTTTTAGGGCTGCATCTTTTATCCATGACTTAGTTGAACATACAGGTGTTATGTTCCATTCTTTAGATCCATGAAAATATTTTCAATTTTAAAAGTTTTATTAATTTTTTTTTAAATTCTGGTTAGAAGTTCGGTTTGAAAAGTTAAAAGTATTTTATTGCACTTTGTAAAATAATCTATGCCACTGCATTCAACTAGAGAATAAAATTAAGTTTTAGCAGTAAATTTACTTGAAGTAACATTACATTAACCAAAAGGTTTTAAATACCTCATCAAGTATTAGAATAATATCCTCCATAATCCCAGCTTTAATAACTGATTGAATCTTGTGTATTACTAGCAGTAATATTACACACTGTCCAACAGACTTCCTGAAATGAATAAAAATAAATATATCATAACACAAGGCAAGCTGTTAAATTATAATCAGAAAAATTTCTCCTCACATGAATTTTCAAATCAGATTGAGTGAAAATTACACATAATGGAATATGCACTGAGCATATAATTTAATACCAAAAATTGCCTGGTGATTAAAAGTTGAGAAGAAATCAGACTTTCAATGTGCTGAATATGTTTAGCACAATATTTAAATAAGACTTTAATATACATGAACTAGATTACTACCTCACAAAACTTCCAAGAAACAATTTCAACTAACTATTGTATAACTTTCCATATAATTTGGCTTTCCATAAAACTCCAACTGATGTTCAGAATCAGTTGAGTTATTTTTCAGGCACAACTTTATCAACATATTTAATTATGAAACTTTGAGAAAGTAAAGGCAATTTACAATGCATTTCCCCCCATTTTTTAAACAGCTAAACAAGATGCTCAGTGGAATTTTAAAAAATTTAGTACAATCAAATATTTGACAAGGCAATAAAAGAAATTCTAAGCATAATGCAACAATTTAAAGAACAACATAAAACAGATGCTGTCTATGATTTTTTTCATTAACCCAAAGCTCATGCTTAACTTGAAGAGTTCAGAATCAATGAGGAGAAAAAAAAGTACTAATCAGAATTTTTGAAAAAATTCCAGTTCACATACCATATACGAGATTTTTACCATACCATATATGAGATTCATACCATATACGAGAAGTTTGTCACAGGCACTAGTTCCCAGACATACACTTAACTAAAGTTTAGATTTATTGAGTTTCTAACGCTTAATTTTAAGATAGTAAAACATAGTTATGTCTTAACTGGCTAATGTGTGCATGTAAGAAAGCACATAATAGATATATTTAAGATAAAATACTAAAGATATTTTTCTTTACTGCCTTCATCTCTAATAACACAGATAAAAGTGATTTCAAACACGATACAAATTATAAAATTAAGGGGCTAGGGTTTGAAGTCTAAGCTTCGATTCATTTTCGAAAACCTGTGTCAACGAGAAGTTGTATTGTGACCCAGACAATTGGCGAAACTTTCCAAACCTATTTTCAATAATGTCGGTTTGAATTTTTCCTGTTAAGAAATATGCCATCCCCAATTCATTGCAACAATATGTTCACATTTCAAGTACCATGCTCCTCCATAGCATGTGTAGTGTGATAAAGTGTGGTATATGTTTTAGTTAAAAAGCCAGAAGTATATTTAAGAAAATTCCAAGTATCAAGCCAAACTAAGAATTTTTGTAGGTACATAACCTTTTCATTGGATGCATTAGATGACAAAGGCTCACAATACACATCTCGTTTATGACCCCCTTTTAACTTACTTTACACATTCATTATCTTCAACCATTTAATAATGATTGCAATATATTCAGATGTTTCTAAACAAAAAGGTTCATCAGTATGTGTAGAAAGCACTTTCAACCCTTCAACAAAATGGTCATTGAAAATTTGAAGACATAGTTTTACATTTTGTCTCTCCATAGAAGATGGAGTAAGTACTTTTGAAGAATCCAAACACATATTTAACTATCTGTCCATCCTCTAAAGAATGGATACTTTTAAATGGTTCTAAAAGAGGCAGGTTTAGTTAAGTTATGATCATTAAAATCAATAAAATACATACACTAACCATAATTCTTCTGATTCAGCCAATTATTTCTGACACACTTCAGAATGTGTACAGGATCAAAAATATAAAATAATGGTCTATTAGGATTTGAAGGATGATTATATAATATACTTAAACAAGGGGGGGTAGCAAAATAGGATATTGTTTAATAATAAAGTCAGTTGTTCAGTCAAGAAGTCAATTATTGTATTTTGATGATCAGAAATTTTATGTCTTAGAACATCAAGCAATTCAATTACCACATTTAATACATTTTCACCATCACTCATTACTGTTTTCATTTAATCCAAATTCTTTATATAAGTATTAAGACTTAAAATGGAATAAACATGTTTAACAGAGAGAAAAATTTATGGCATGCATAAAATTAAATTTTTCCAAAATTTAAAATTACTTAGCCCATTAACTAATGATCTAATACATCTAAAAGCAATTTCCTTTTTACTACTTCTGTAATGAATTATCAACGAACTTCTAACAACTTATCAGGAAATTCTAAAAATATTTTTAAAATTTTAATGTTAACCATTAAGAATAAATAAAGCTTGGCACTTCACATTTTCATAATATAAATATCATTTTTCTGTTATTATAAAAGACTCTGTAAACCAGGCGTTTTGCTTTTTGGAACTGTATCTTGTATCCGTGAATTCATTGATTATACAGGAGTTCTATTCCATTATTAAGAAAGGGTTATTTCATTCACTTATCAAACACACATTTTGATATAATAAACCACAACTCACAATGAATGTCTTATCTACAGTTTTATAAACAAACTTTGTCCATGAACAGATTTTATATTTTTTAAATAAACCTTGGCATTTTATACTTTTATAATATAAATCTCTTTTTTTGGCAAGAGTTAAAGACTTTCTCAAGAGTCATGTTAACTGAAATCCCTGGACTGCACTTTCTCACTCACCTAAAACCTTAACAACAAGCTTCACAGTTAAAAAAGAATAAATAAAGAAAATCAATATTCTATCCACAAATTATTGAGACCAAAGTTTATGAGAAAGTTCAGATTAGCGTCTAAGTTAAAAAAACTAATTTGAAATTTTTAGTTGTTTAATAAATATTTTTATAGTTTTTTCATAGAAAAATTTAAATTAGTTAAAAATAAATCTAAAAAAATATTAAAGACAGTGATTTTGGCTACAAGTCCACTGCTGAAAATAAAAGTATATCTCAAGAATAAAAAAAGGTATGCTCAGTGAAGTTAATCAAAAACTTACACAGGTAATGAGATCCAAGTGGTATTTGTCTTTCAAGCCCGAAGCTCTGAATAGATTCCAGTTTCAAAATTCTGTAAAAAAAAACAATATTTTCTTATAATGCCATAATAAAAATTTAATGTTTTATCAAACCAAGAAGTATTGAAAAGTAGAGTTCTTTATAAACTTGCTTATCACTAATATAAAAAGGGGAAAAGAAACTAATTTTACCCTTTATATATATACTTTAAGCCAATAAGTTCACATTTATTTTGCACAGCATGACAACAAAATAATTTCCAAAAGACCATTAGAGATGAACAGCTTATAGATAGTTATTGAGAACATTCTCAGATTTATAAAAACTCTTATCGTACAATATCTATTACAATAAAGCAATTTTTTGTATGTACACATTCTGATAATCTACAAATCTATATACTTATAAATATATAATTTAAAAACATGGAATGCAAATTAATAATTTAAGAAACAATTTATGTATCTAAATAGTCTATTTTGGAATAATTTTCACTGCCCTCATCTCTAATAACACTGATAAAAGTGATTTCAAACACGATACAAATTAGAAAATTAAATGCACGTGGCATCTATATTGACACAAATTTAAAACTCTAAAACGATCTAAATTTCCAAAATTTTGAAATAAATCTGAAATATAAACCTGTAGTTCGAAGACCATATTTGAATGAATTCAGGAATACAATGGAGTTTACATACCTACAAAAATTAATAATTCTTCAAAATATATATACACTCAATTGCAAGAATATATACACTCAGTTGCAAAAAGTATGCACCATTATGTTATTCCTAAAGAGTGAAATTGAATTTATTTTATATCTTCAGAGAGAGTAGAAATATAATCTAAATATCAAAGCCAGTTCAAAATATTGATTAATAGCAATTGAAATTCAAAATGTTCCTTAAATAAGCTTTTTATTTAATGAGATATTCGAAATAAAAAAATGCTCCAATATTTGCTATTGTTTCAATATTTACTTGACATGTGGATACTGATTAAACAATATTTTGATCTGGTTTTGAAATTTTGAATATATCTTTTCTCTCGATAGACATAAAATAAAGGAATTTCACCCAGTAGGAATAACATATACATATATAGCAATTGAGTGTACACATAGAACATTATTAATAGAATTTTAAAAAATTATATTTTAAGGCTATTAAGATTATACATGAAAAATACCCATTAGTGTTTAGTATTTAAATTAAAATATATAATTATTAAATTATGAACACAAAAATTTTAAGAATATTTGTTCTTAATTTCTTTATAATGTATAAAATGCACAGTATTTTATAAAGATTACTCAAAAAGCAATTTGATAAGGAATTCAATAGATCCTTTTGTATGATTTACAAGTTCATTTTTAGAATCTTTTATAATGTGGAATGTTCTTGAATCCATCTTTTAACATTTAGACATTGATAATTTGTTGCCTATTGATACCTGGCAATGAGAACATAGTCCATTTTCCTATTAAATATATTTTACAATTTTTCACCATTGAATACTATGCATTGAATACTATGCATTAATTTACTATGGAGGAATCATGTGTAAGTGATTTATCAATCCAGTAGTAAAAAAATGTTTAATTTGGATTAACATATTAAAAAAAAATCCATTATAATTTTCTTTCAAATTTCTTTAAAGAAGTAAAATGGAAAATATTATACTGGAAATGAAAATACATTTTTATTTTTCACCTATGTAGATTTGGAATTGATATTTGTGTCATGTATTTTATACTTTCTAAAGGATATAAAAATCTAAATAGTGCATACAAATTACAATTCTAAATATTAATTTAATTAGCAAATACTTATATAAATAAATATAAAAGTTCAACTTACCCTGAAAATTTTCTCTGGGTATATTATATATCCAGTTTTGTCCTTTACCACGTGCAATCTAAAATTTTAGGGTTATGAAAATAGCGCCAGTCACGCATTTTAAGCTCATACGAGAGGCAGATTTCAGCTGAGAGTATTATCTGTTGCCCATTGGTCGAGGGAGCTGCCATTCAAACTATACGACACGCCTTTCCTCTCCGAAAAAAAATCATGGCGCCGAGCGATCAGTTTGAATTCAAAGTTAGTTAAAACCATGAAGCTACAGTACTCTGTAACTTCATGGTTAAAACAAAGGGGTGTTCCGCAAAAAAATAATCAAACGATTAGAAAATTATGTGAAAAGATTAGGAATGACACTTAATGAATACAGAGTAAGTTTTTAAGTGAATTGAAGAGAAATTACAAAGATATTACAATTATTAGGTCAACTTAGAAAATACTTATGAAGTGATAACATATTTTGGAAGCTGAGAATTTTCTTTTCTGTTTTCATAAGCTTCTGGGGAGCTAAAAACACAGACGACGACTTCCTCCCCCTCTTTTTTAAGTGAAGAGTAAGTTTTTAAGTGAATTGAAGAGAAATTACAAAGATATTACAATTATTAGGTCAACTTAGAAAATACTTATGAAGTGAAAAAAGTTAGAAATCATCATGACAGGATCTCTGGTTCCCTCTCCAAAGTTTTAGGGAATTTTTAATTTTTAACGTAAATTTCAAGCTAAAACTTTACTACATTATTTATATTAATCATAGTAATTTAATAAATTAAACTCTAGGAAGTTCTAAAAAATTAACTAATTCATGCCTTAAATTTTAAAATACAATCTTTTAAAATTTATCTTAACCTTATTCTTTAATCTTAATTCCTACACAATCAATTTCAAATTTGCTATGTCTCATCTTTTTTTCCCCTTTTTTATTATTTATCATACTTGTTGAATCAATCTCAAAATGAATAGAGTGCCCCGTAATTTTCTTACCGAGCCTATAGCTCTCTCAGGTACTTCATGAGCTTAGACGGTCTATTGTCTATATCACAACACAGCCATAGTGTATAGCATCGCGTTTAAAAATCAAAATCAAACCCGTTTGAAATAAATGCTTGAAAATTAAGCAATTGCAAATATGTTTACGACCAACACTTAACATTACTGCAATTGGATGTGATGGAACTGCGGTGAACACTGGATTGAATAATGGCGTGATTCCTTTATTTACATTACATTAATGTTTTTCTAAATATGTGTGATTTGTTTATTTTAACTGTTAATTTAAAATTCCTTTTCTTTCATTCAAATGTGTATTATAAGAATATGTTACTGTAAAATTAATACAATGAAATTCGAGAAAAAGTTCTACAAAATTAGTTGTTTTATAATGGCATCTAACAATTAGAAATTCTTAGAATATGTAAGTTTCCTGAAAAATATATTTTGAATATTTTATCTACAAAAATATATATTATTATTTTAATATACTATAAAAGAAATTTTAAAAAAATACAAATTTTATCACTATTTCCTCTGTTATAAATAAAGAGTGGTGCAACAAGGACCCATTTTTCAGTAGATATTTAATTTCTACAGTAATATATAAAAATAAACAATGAAACTAATTTTTATCTGTTTTTATAAGCTTCTAGGGAGTTAAAAACATACACACAGAATACAATCTTTACATATAATTGTATAATTGTATTATGCGAATTTTCACATAATACAATCTTTACATACAAGGAAAATTATGGGAATTTTCCGCGTAAAAGAAGTTTCACAACAATGAAATAAATATTTTTGAAAAGTCTGTTTAATTTAATCTTTGCCTTCCCTTTCAAATCCATAATTCTGATGCAGATTTCTGCTACTTCTGGTTACGAATCGGAGCACCAATTCCGGGACGGTTTTGGAAAAGCGATTTCGGGTCGATTACCATCCAACCGTCACCGGCCCTCAAAAGGGTACACAATACGGGATCCCCCGTCGGAGATTCGTAAGTCACCCGGCAACGGTACGGATCATTTCCCCCGAGCCTATCGTTCTGCCGGCGCCTCCAGCACCGGCCCGTCAAGTTGCCGTCAGTCTTGTGTTTGTTGGGTAGTTTACACAATATTATCGTAAAGTATCGATGATAGTTTATTAGTTAAAAATACTAAATATTTTACCATCTTATTCAAAAATTAAAATCAGAGAAGTACATCTTTCAAAATGAAATTTAAAATAATACGCATCGTGATATCAATGCGTTTTGGAAAATTTTTATGCTTCAATCTTTGAGAATCAAAATATCACGAGATAATATATATGCAAATGATTTAAAACCAATGTCCTTTAGAGAAATAATTAAATTAATGCTCCCTCCGACATGTCTCATTTTCATGCAAAATTTTCGGCGTCCTTTTTTGAAGCAGTGTACAATTCCTTTTTGCATGCAGGGCATACCGAATGAAACCCTTGCAAAGTAAAGTATATTTACTTTAGATTTTCTTTTTTAATTTTCCACTGATTGCGTGGAAAGATTAGAATTAATATTTGGTTTCTAGCGTGACAAGTTCGAATCAGCAAAAGAAGTCTTTGTTTGAAATGCTTTCCCTTCTTTCCAAGTGATATCGATCTCGCTTGGCACAAGTTCTTTGATTAATCACCTGTAAAGTTAGTTGGAAATATTGTTGATTTAAGGAAATACTGAAGTGCTTAGAATTGAGCTAGTCTTTCTTCCTTATCTGACCACATGCCTTCTCTGAACATCAGATGGAAATTAATTATGCTGATTTATGGTATGACTAGATCTTTCACGTAAAATTGATTAAAATATACTATAACCAATATATTTCGATAATGATTGACTATGAAACAAACAAATTTGGTTAAAATACTGTCATTTCTTTTATTCGAACCATATCTTGCGCAAAAGATATATGAGATATTTTTGAAGTTATTGAACACTTTGCCTAAATAAAATTATCATAATATTCAATGACTCGTGGTGAGAATGTATTCATATTAAATATTTAATACATCAAGCTAATTTGGGATAAAAATTTCTAGGTTTTGTAAATCACTTAAACAGATACTTTTTCAAAAGTATTTATGATCAACACTGTTTAAAATAAAACAGTCTGAAAATATTGGAGGAAATATTAGAAAAACATGCACAGTGTTTTGAAATCTCTAATAAAAATCCCAGTTTACAACTATTTTTGAAATAATTAATATAAAGATTGATTACGGTTAAGTTATACTTGATATTACACTAAATGGAACTTGTAAATATACCGAACTTCAAATTCATTAATTCTGGAATATTTTATACTTGTTTCTACAACGGATATGGACAATTTAAATACGTAGGCCGGAACGTCGTTCCATTATATCACGGATGAGAGAAAGTACGAACCCTACAGTTGTCGCCCCTTGGTCAAAATTGAGGCGGCACCAGAGAGCAATGTTGACTCGCCTGTATGGTATTCCCATATATAAAGCAGTCAATAAATTACCGTGCGAATTTATAGTGCGAATGTCTCAGGACAAGTGTCTCCGCATTAGAAACCTACAAACAAAAAAATTAGGCTGACGGTTATAGTTTATAGTTAAACAGTCAAAGTTCGGAAACTTGTACTCACAATTAAGCATGGAAAAGTGAAGTTTGACGGTAGGTAATTCAAGTATCCAGTTGAATGTCGAGCTTCAGGGAGTTATCAAAATAATAATAACACCACCTATAAAATATACGTACTCTGCGACTTATGCAACTCACGACGATCATAAGTGACCAGAGGTAAATAATACGTTGAAGTACGAAGATCGGCCATCCTGCAGTGATAATAGAGTCGATGTAGAATTAGCTACTATAAAATTAATATGCAAAATAGCACATTTAAGTGACTTGTTGAAAAGTATGATAATTGGTGCAGGTTTAAGGATGCTTCTGTGGCGAAAACGGTACAAACTTTTGGTATATTTTGAGGCACAATATCAATGCTTTTGAAGCGGTACAGAAATTAACAAGACAATGCCTCTAAACGCAAAAGAGTTTACGTCATATGACTATGTAGGCGGAGAAGAAGGGAAACTTTATACAGACTATATGATTAAATCCTAGAATTATAACATAGCTTATAATAGCAGAAGTGAATACTATTTGTAATGATCCTGTTTCAGTAATAAAAGATCGTTGGAAGCCGCAGAAAGATGATATTATGATCATGCAGCATTTAAAAGCTACGAATTGCTAATAGCAGTATTTAAAAAGAATGTCCTAGGGTGCTTAAATCATAAAAATTGGGGCTCCAATGATTAGTAACATGTCATTTTGTTGTCTGAATTTAATTTCCTATTGTCCCCTACCACTGGTAGAGTTATACGGATTACGAACTCATTCGTGACCATACCATCCCTACTCCTTGGAATCCCCTGTTAAGCGTGGTGGTTCCTCTCTGATGCTGTCGGGTGCTATCTCTTGGCATTACCTAGGATCCGCAGTTGCTCTTCAGTGTCCTGCGATATTGGAAGTGTACTTAATAAGTATAATTAATTATAATAGCATAAATATTCAAGTTCAATACGTGAATTCTATGATACTGGAGTTATTCCCTAATGTCGTCCGTGTATCCAAGAAGATAATGCACCGTGCATCTTGCGAAACATGTCAACATGTGGTTTGAAGAGGAGATACAGCTTCAATCCTGGACAGATCAATCGCCTGACCTGAACATTACAGAATATTTATTGGAAAATTTAGATAGAATGATTCGATCAGGTTATTCCCTTCCATCATTAGTGGAATAGTTAGGACATATGTTGCTGGAGGAATGATTCCAAATTTTAATATCTTATGTACATGACTTATATTATATCATATTTGTGACTTATATTATATTATCTTATGTACATGACCATGGCGAGCAGATTAAGCTGAATAAGCAAAAGGTGGGCCAAGAGTTGATTAGTTAAAAGTTCTGTATTAACGTTCACTGTTCCCATTATTTTGACAACTACTATTCGTACGTGTTAAATTTTTAGGTTTACAAATTATGTTGACAAATAAAAGTGATATTGAATGGATAAATCTTGGGTACCATTCGTAAATCTATGCAACAGAAAGTCCATACAAAAAGTATATTTTGAAATAAAAAAATTGTGAGTTATAACTAAGTTATTGTAACTACATAATTTGTGTTCCAAATGGCTTTATTCCGGAAATTAATCCATACAGATCAGCCAGCCCACAGCATTACAAAGGATCAGGAAACAAAACAGCAATATAAAATAGAAAACAAACAATAAAAACTATAAACAAAATAAACTAGAAAAATATACGCAATCAAAAAGTTCAGTCACAAAGAGAGTTGGTACTAGTCCTTGCATCCCAATACAATTTGCTGATGTCTCCGTTTCTCTGGGAGATACTGACAAGTCCATGGCAAGTTAGGAGATGATCCGAATTCATAACGCCTGCCTTGCAAATCTGGCAAACGTTGGTTGGAAAAATACCCATTTTGAACAGATGTTCTGTCAAGCAGCCGTGTCCAGTCTATAGCGTGAAATTTGCTACTGCTTCCTTGTGTAATTTCATAATTTATATTATTAAATCGTTATATTAATTAATTATTTTTAAAATACAAAAAATAAAATTATATTATCAAACGATTAAAACAAAATGATAGAAAAAATACCACTCATAATTAATTCACCTATACAAATACAAAAGAAATTAATTCACAAAACACGAAAAATTATATTAAGCTACCGTTTTTTTAAAGTGATATTCGAATACATATGAATAATTTGTCAGTGGAGGCGATAAAATCCAGTGCTTCAATTGTATACCATTTTCAATCTTATTTATATCTCCTAATTTCACATTACAGTTTTCGAAAAGTGTACCATGTTGAAGTAACATATGGATGTTCTCGTACGAAGGCTCTGATAAACAGATTATGAAAAAATTTAAAATTTATGAGATTTATACATCCCTACTTGACATTCAGCCATAAAATATACTTAAAATCCCTCTAGATCTTATGAATATATAAAGAGGGCACTTTAAAATATGTATGATATATATATATATATATATATATATATATATATATATATATATATATATATATATATATATATATATATAAAGTGTTCCTAGTCAAATTAGAATAGTGAAATAAAACCGATAGAGGAATATGACGTATTCTGAAGTAGCCCACCTCCACAAAAAATATTGGAAATCGATATTCCGAAGCATCTCAATGTCTGTAATCGATGTATATCGTTAATGTCTTTTGTATGTAGAAGGTCTGCAGCCGTTGATCGTTCTCATGGTGCGATAAAGGGAATAAGCACTGTCTTCTTTATATATCTTACATTTTTATGCACATGAATTTAAATCATTTTTATAGTGATGGATTTTCAAATGTGGGATTTATGTTTGAAATCTTACAGAAGTTTAATAGATTTTATTGTGTTTTTACATTTCAGGTAAATTTCATATTCAAAATACTTCAATAACACGCATTAAATGGGATGTGGAAAATTTTAAATACTTTTTTTCTGTTTTTTTTTTCCTCATTCGGAACATCGAAATTGAAAAAATAATTTGTTTCTTGAGAATGAAACATAAATATACCTATCTGAATGTAAAACTGCGATCGCTGTCATGAAATAAAGTTTTTGTAAGCTCTTTGAATAGATTTTGAAACAGATACAACCAAAAATTTTTGACATATTAGTTTTAGAATATTGATACTCATCTTTATATTAGTCACCTTTTATAGAATTTTTCTATAAAGAACGTGTGTATTGGACATGTATGGGAGGGCTTATTTTTTATATTCGCTTTTATGTATATATATATATATATATATATATATATATATATATATATATATATATATATATTTTTTTTTTTTTTTTTTTGGAGGGGGGGGGACTTCAGTTGAAGAATAAATTCGTAATTTGTTGAAAAAAAAGACATGGCTATATATATATCCGAATAAGAAACTTGTTTAGGGTTCAATGAATATTTTTTCCTCTATTTGTATTTCTTATGAAATTAAAGTCATTATTTTTTATATTTTTTTATCTTGTACTTATAATTTCTGATTCTTCAATCCTGTATGTTTTTACGAAGTACTTCTAAACAGTATTTACAAATAAAATTTATTTAAAACACTCACGCATATACACTAACAGCCATACATGTATATAAATGTACAAAAACCTTGATTTAAACACAGCTTTATAAGTAAAATGTTCTATATAGTTTGGCATGAGCCAGGATAGATATTTATGTTTGTCACAAAGCTAAGGTTGAAGATTCTGTAAATTTCAAGTAATTATACATCATTTTTCTTTTCTTGAAATAGCTATTGATGCTTCTATATTCCACTTGCATATTCGCAGTACTTAATAATATATTAACTAGTTAACCTTAAACTGGTGAAGGAAATTTCAAAGTTTCTCAATTATGTAGTGTTTCAGTTCCCTTTCTATTTTAAATATCATTTTCTTTCAAATGGAAATGGAACTAAAAAGCTACATATTTAAAAAAAATTTAATGTACAGGACAGTGGAGGGAACCAAAGTTTAACAGAAAAAAATGAATACTAAATTAAAGAGATGAATTTTTTTTTTACCAAACTAGGCTAAACGATATAGAAATATAGTTTGCCATCACAATACTTTGTTTTCTTAGTCTTATGCATAGTTAAAAAAATTGAATGTTAGAAAAATAAAAAAAAACTTCATAAGATAAGATGGTCAATAATTATTCTACCTAGCTTAAATATTTAATTGAACGTAAGCAGTGGTGTATATTTCGAAATGAAAATTAATTGTTAAAATAATTTGAAAACATGAGAAGTATACTTCTGTTGATAAACCTTATAATGAACCAGGATTTATTAAGTCACGACAATATAACGATTAACAGACAGTTTCTTAACAATTTTTGCATAGATGTAAACCTGTATATATTTCTTTTATTATTTTGGCTTGTAAACATCAATTATTCATTTCGTAAAAATTTTCCCTTGCTGATGTCCCTACGTTACCACTTCTTACATATATTAAAGACAGTTTCATAAGAGAATAAATAAACTTCTGAACAGACAAAAAAATTTAAAGGTGGGGAAACAGGGTTACCCTTCTCCCCCTTTAGAAGAATTGTCGATATATCGACTATTTAATATAGTGTTCCTGCAACGACAGTTTTATTAATGTAACTGTAAGGAAGAGGGTAGCTACTGTGTTTGTTATTCCTTGCGAAACGTGTTTTGTCACTGCTTATTAAAGCTTATTTGCCCATAATCTTTGGTTTCTATTACAGCTTATAAAACACTATACGACAGAAAAATAATCACCGAAGATACAATATGTTTTGTATTCATTCAAAACACCGAATAAAATGCAGTAACAAATGTTTAATGATATAAACAAAAAACTCACATAAACATAGATAGATTTTTTACTATAGTAAAATAATAATGGATATTTTAAGATGATACACATGTATTTAAAAAATGACTTCACCGTTTAAGCTGAAAATTTTGTTTGAAATTTTAAAGAGAAAAATATTCTCGCTAAATGTAAATCTTACTTACTGTATGCCTTGTTCGAACACACGACCAAATCTCCCTACAAAAGAATATAAATGGAAAACCTCTTTTTAAGTCAAGAGTTCAAAAAGAAACTTTTGTAAATGCAGAATTCATGAGTCATTTTTACCAGAGAACTGCTATTTCACATTTATTTTAGCCATCTTATTCTTACATCTTAAATTCACATCTAGGCTTTTTCTGTGGTAACGATTATCTATTTTCATTGTAGGTACGATATTCACATTACTGAAACTAGTTGGTTGCAAATGGTAAACGGATAGTTTTTTTTCTGAGCTTATACTGTTAAATCGTACTTTTGCAGAGGCAAAGATATGAAGAATTAATCTAAATCATTAGGTTTAGACTAAGAAACAGCATTTCTTCTTTACTTTTGTCTATTCAAACAAAATAACCTACATGATACTAAATATAATATTTGCGTGTTATCGCGTGTTATCCTATGTAACATAAGAATGCACAATGAAGTACACTGCAAATTTATAAATAATTGTATTTCCATGCACACACGCATGCACGCTTTTAGTAATAAACACGATCTACCGTGACGAGAATGATTCGCACTCAATCTCAATATGATGTATATTTTAATAAAACATCTTAAGTTATTATACAATTAATCTCTTAGAGATATATTTTTCCCTTTCAGAAGAAGTGTATTTCTCTTACAAGAAAGTATGTGCGATACCCTTCCTTGTCAACAATCCCCGATTGCATAACTCAGTATGACGGTATATTCATTCCTTTATATTCGAAATTCTATCTTATGACTATCTTTTGAAGGATAATGATTTCTTTCCGAAAATCCGTCATTAGTCATTTATTAACATTAAAAAGATTATATTTATTCGTATGGTTTGGTGCTTTGCTCTGTGATTCCTTTTTAAAATAACTTTGAATTAATACCTCTGACACTCGTTGCATACTTTCTTCCGTTAAACTTTCGTTAAGTTTCAAGCCAAGGTTTTCTAACCTAGAGTAAGGTATTGTATCAAGTAAACTGTTCCGTGATGAGAAATAGGTTGGAGGGTTACTGCTACAAAGTGAAGAAATGATAAATTGCGTCACACGCATGAAGACGGCAGAAAAATAACGTTTTTGTATAAAATGCGTTAATTTACAATGACGATTGAAAGACGTGTAAATGTGATAAAACGGTAATATACAAAAGTGATAAAAACCATGATATATGAAGGTGGTAAGCTTCGAAAAGATTACGACGACCACGGCTCTCGCCTATATGCCCTATCAAATTACTGACCGGTCACTACGTAGCAAATTTTAACAACGACAGTCTGCTAGGACCAAGAATAGAACAGCAGTCTCTTTATCAGCGAGTCTAATATTTTGCCAACTGAAATATCCTATGAATGTGAGGAAATGTGTTTTTATCATTATATCTTATACTCTTGTGATATATTTTTCCCAGATGCGGCAGGCATTCGTCTTGGCCACATTCGCGCATCCACACCACGAAATTTGATAGGCTATTTTATTATGGGAGCATCTTATTAGCGAAACAACATTGGCGAAACAACTCCTTATGATGAGACAGCCCATTTACGTCCAGCCTTTGTTGCGAATTCAATCCAAGAAGAAATTAAGCAAACCATAGGAAAATCATTTGGGCAAAAAGTTTGAAGTTACAACGGTGATTGAAAAATGCATAAAGATGATATAAGAAGGGGATAAAAACATATGTGAATGTGGCAAAATAAGTCAAGTATAAAGGTGATAAGAACAGTGATATAAAAGATGGCAAAAAACACTAAAATGAAAGGATAATGAAAGAAAGGCATAAAAAAGTCATGGGCATAGGTGTTGAAAAACCTATACTAGTTACAATCCCTTATTTTAATTTCAATATTTTCGACTAACACCAGTCCCGTAACCATTTATCGAAACAATGGCTCCTTATGAAAGGAGAGCAAAGAATGTACGTAAGAAAAATGGCCTAAATAGATCTTCGATGATTTTTTTTCAATAAATGAAGGAAAAAAACAACTGGATATCATATTCAATCGGGCTTATATCAAATGCATTAAAAACACTAACACAACTAAAAAAAATTATGTAATCTCATAGTCAGTCGCAATAAATAAAAACACACAACTGAAAAAGAAATTAAAGAAACCTTACAACAACACATATTTATGCAGTTTAGGGAAAAAATATTTAACTAACTCCCAAAGAAAAATTTAAGTACTTGCGTGTTAGACTAAATTTTTGAACAAGAAAATGAAATGGGACCGAAAATTTTATATTCTTTATTTGCTGTCAAAAGCACCGATAAAGATTATGGAACGGACGAAATTAATAAAAATCATCACCAATGTAAGTATTCGTTTACGATCTGCGACCATAAGTACAGCTGTGGAAAGCATTTAACGCATTAGCAGCCGAAGCATTTTTGGAGACGCTAATGGGACTGCAATGAACGAGACTACACCTGGGCAATCTTTTTGGAAAGAAGAACCACACAATTTTTATACATTTTCTAACGGGATAATCAATTATAGACTCTAAACTATTTTTCCGACTAAGAAGTATCTCATATAAATTAATCGCTTAAAATTACATGAAAAGTGAATTTTTTAGATTTTTTTCTCTTTCTCAAAGAGGAAATTTTTTGTAAAAATATCTACCCGCAACAGGTTCCTACGGACAGTTTAGCCATTGATGAACATTTCACTCACCCTGTGATTGTATCTACTTTGATAGGGATTTAAATTTCTGTACATGAGAGATCGTACACTATTCACAAAGGAATGACATTCACTAACTCACGGGGTACATCTGGATTAAAATTATTTAGTTTAGTCGGGTGCCACTTTATGTAATTATAGCTCTCATTTGCTCTTTTATTTTCTATATATCATTAAAACATACATAATCAGGATCTCTTTAAAGTTTCACTTAAAAACCCCCATGAATATTTATTCGAAATGCACAAACATAATATAATGAAAAAGGAATTTGTAAGATGTATGTAATCCATCAATGCTTATTGATGGTTGTGTTGAAAATTAAATATATCAATAGTTGCAAATTAAATTGATACCTCAGATTAAACTTTTAACCAAATAAATATCGAGAAAAATTCAATTTAAATTTTTACTTTAAGCTGTTTTTCAAAATAATTCTTTATTTCGAAAATAAATATGGGTTAGTGGTACAGGAGTGGTAGAGCTTTGGGCTTTGGATTGAGGGTACTCAGTTTGAATACCGAAGAACGCCATTAAATACATTCGTCTCTAGACCACAAATAGGAACATTAAATCCTAGTATTAGAAAGTACGAAGGCAAGATGTCACCCCTGAGGATGTTTGGTCAAAATTGTTCTAGCACCTGGTTAAATCGGACCACGAACCTTTTGGTGCCATCAAAAACCCGAGTCGCAGTCCACAGCACGCACCCTATGAGGATCTGCTCTGGAATGCTCTGGCCTCGGGGCATAAGTCCAAACAATAGCAAAAATAAATAAATAAATAAACTAACTTTCTTTATGAAGAAACATATTTCTTCTCAGCCAGGAAGCTACTAGTAATTTAATATCGAGGGATGGAACTTTAATAGTGGCAACACTGTCGTAGAGCCCCCACGCAGCAGAACCCAGGAAAGCAGCTTACACCACACGTAGGTCACATACCTTCCATACCTCAGAGCGAATGCGGTCTTCCGACAAACATCACACGCCTGCACAGTGACAGGATGAATACAGCCATGTTTTAGTTACCGGTATATCGAACGAAATATTTTGGTGCATCATACTGGTGAAGGAAAATGCTTGTGCGCACACTGTGGCTGATGTGTTTGCTAGCTGTTGCTGGGAAGTGTTCTACCTACCCCCATATTCCCCGGACATATGTCCCTGGGACTTTGATCTCATCCCCAAGAGGAAGGAACCGTTCCGTGGATTCCACTAGAGATACTACAGGCTGTAGACCGTTCCATTCGAAAGATTTACAGATCAGGTGCTGCCAATGCATCCTACAGCTTCCAGAACGTTAGCAACGTGTGATAAATAATACTGGTTACTACTTTGAAGGGCTATGAAAGTTTCACCCATTTATCTCTCCTGTATACTTTGTGTTGAATACCTGATGGATTGGATAAAAAGAATGAAAAGTTAGGTTTACCTTTTGCTCCAAAGGTTGTAGATAACATTTTAAAACTAGTGGTTAAATAACTTCACACACAGGAGTAATTCGAACTTAAACTGGAATTTTTAATTATTTTCTAATGATGAATGAATATAATAACCCGTTGACTACATGTAGAACATAATACGAAATAATAAGAACAGCGACTTAAAAAAAAATAAATATTTTTTAAAACTACATTGTTCTCTCTTTCCGTGTAAGCGCATAGTCCTGGTAACGGTATCGTTCCACCATCTAATGTTAAAAATCTGAAACTATTCCGTTACCGACTCTTTTTTCATACTTAATTGTCACTATTAAAGTTCCATCCTATGTAGAATAATTTATACCGATTGAATTTAAATTTTTTTTATAGAACTACGAACCATATTTAAACAAAATTTAATTTGATGAATTTAATTTAACACAAATTAGTCTAGATAGCTTTTCAAACTAAGACTATATTTTGAATTATTAAAAAAAGGGGGTTATTGGTCTAAGAGCGCGACGGTCATTTTTTCTCTACACGAGGGTTAGTTAGAACGGGCTCTACTGCTTAAAGCTTATTACGAACGGCTACAAACCTCCATGTCAGTTCTGGGACTCGAACCCACATACTATGGTAATGAACCGACCCCATATCCATTCAGTCATAGACCGGTGGGAATTTAAAGATGGTGCCCATGTTACAGCGTCATTATATGGGTTTTGGAACGGGTACCTTGGTGTTTCGGGGCTGCTTTTGTGGGAAAGGTGATTAACTGCCTAAGGGTTAGTAAGATACAATGCGATGTAGCCATGTCAGGCTCAGTTAGACGCATAGTAGTTTAGAAGGATGGTAAGCAGCTGTAGCTTCTTCCACTACATTCCTAATTCTCTAAAAACTTAGGTTATTTCCATGTTCATTACGCCCCAAGACACAACAGCGCATAGTTAATAGATTAACTTTAAAAGATGAAAAATTTACTGTATCTTAAATACTGAAATATTTACTTCTAATATAATTATTATAATGTTTCAAAAATCAGATATCCAAGTGCTAGTAGTTAAAATTAACAAGGAAATATATTACACTTTGCAGTATTTTGCAATTCCATCACGACGCAATTGTTAAATTAATCCATTTAGTTTAATACATATATTTTCATTTTAACCTTGAAATTTGCCAGTTTGAATAAAGCTCAGACATTATAAGACTCACCCAATTATAATTTTACATTTCTTTCAATTCTCTGCAATAATTTTAAGTTAGCCAATTTATAAGGAAACATTCAGCTAACTAAAATTTTGCACTTTAGGAACCCAAACAGTACAGTCAAAGGAGTTCATTAATCATCTGGCTGTTTTGAAGATGATGGAAGTATTTCTGCTATTTTTGAAAGAATAACTTTCGTTCGTAATGATGTAATCTAAATAGAGTCAGAATTAGGATTGAATCCAGTTGATTTACTGTTGTTCTGAATGCTTTGACTCCAAATTTTGTTAGTAATATAATACTAATGGCACTGAATTTATAATCACGGATTTAAGATTATATTCTTTCAAAATACTCTAAAATTAGACAGTGAAGCTTCCAAAATTAAGGCTTATTATTTTTGTTCCTTATCTTGGACGAATAAAATTAAGAATATACCATATCCCATTTCCATTCATGAAGACAGTTCACAATTCGACAGAGATGCTTGTGAGTATATTAATGTCTCTTTAACCTAAACATTGTCACTTATACGCAATAATTTGCCATATTTACGAGTTATATACCTTCTTTCTATATGCCATTCCTGACATAATATATAATAGGATGAGGAATATAGGCAGTTAATCTGGGCAGTAAAATATCATACACTTGATATTAAGTAGGCAGCGAATCTGTTTTGCTTTGTGTCCTTTATCAAAATTAAAATTTAACTCATCTCTATGTGTTTGATTGTTATGCATGACAGCGTTTATGGCGTATGTAAAGATGAATATTTTTTTATGCATATAAAACTTATGGTACATTAAAAGCTTCAATTAATTAAATAAAGCAATCAAATATTGGTCATCTACACTTACTTCCCCTCTCGGTTTGCCTCTCTGCCTGCCTATATATGTGTCTATCTATCTTTAACGTAAACATTATTACTTATACGCAATAGGGCGCGGTAGCCCGGTTGGAAAGAGCAGCGGGCCAGTGATCTGAAAGTCCCTGGTTCGATGCTCGTCGCTGCAAATCTACCGCCGTGTTCACTAATGGTGGCCGGGGCACGTAAAATAGGGCGAGGCTACAATGTCCTCCAAGTTCTCAAATTTACCTCTAGAGGTGCGGGGTCAAGTGTTCTGGTCTCGTCACTTGACTCAGTTCAAAATTACGGGACCGGTCATTTAGCCAAGTCGGACTCCGACCCTTGAGGTGCTATTAAAAACCGGAGCCGCACCTTCATCGCCCATAGCCTTCGGGACTTGACCTGATGTTACATGTCGGTCAAGGGGCATAAGCAACAACAACTTATACGCAATAATTTGCCATATTTACAAGTTATGCACCATTTTTATATATGCCATTTCTGACATAATATGTATCATAATAAGGAATCTAGGCCGTTTATCCTAGCAGGAAAGACCCATACATTTGATATTAAGTGGGCAGCATATCGGTTTTACTTTGTGCCCTTTATCAAAACTAAAAGTCTAACTCATCTCTATGTGTTTGATTGTTATGTATGACAGGGTTTATGACGTATGTAAAGATAAATATTCTTTTGTATCTACAAAGCTTAAGGTACATTAAAAGTTTCAATTAAATAGTACAATGAAATATTGGCCATCTATACTTACTTCTCTCTGAGTTTGCCTCTCTGCCTGCCTATATATATGTATATCTATATATCTATCTAACAGCACGTGTCTATGTATATCTATCTATCGAATTACCTATACAAATATCGATGTACGTATATTTAGTCTGCGTAACCGGAACTTATCATTAATCTGAACGAGGAAATACATACGAAAATAATCACTGCTCTTGCACTCAGAAATCGAGCTGTTTTATTCATAAAAGGATAATATAATTGCCCAGGTATATTTTATACTTCAGATATACTGGACGCTTTATTTTTCTCAGTAAATATTTGAACATACACGTGTCAAACGACAACTAACAAGATTTCGCCGTGACGTCACAATTCGATGAAAAGAAACTTTAGAAGAGATAATTAGGTGTCAAGTGAGAGATGCCAGAAACTCCGGAAGCATGTCAGAACATGAATTTCTGAACTTCCTCCCAATGGAAAATATTTCATGACAGGAAACGAGGTGTCATCTTTGCAATTTCTGTTTTAAAATATTCTTTATGATAACAGTTTCTTTCTCTATAGTCACTTCCTGCCAAAAATGGGAATTTTCTGTTGATGAATAGCTAATAAATGCTCGTTTAAATGCATTAAAATTGTTTTAGATTTATAGAACTTTGGTTCTTACTTTCATTCACTCTTAAATTATGACAGGATAACGAATAAAGATTAAATAAATATGAAATGACAGATATTCTAAATACTTGAAGTCACTTCAGTGGCTCCTTAAGTAAGTGCTGTTTGTAAGCAGTGTTAGGAAGTGAGGTCTTGGCAAATAATTATTCAGACTTTCCTTTAGAATATTTTTGAGTCACATGGGGTTTGATATGATAACCAGTTGAAAAATATTTTTGCTTCTATTCAAAGTATGTTTAGTTTAAAGTAAGTTTACTTCCCTCTGTTCCTTATTGGTGTTTTTATATATGTAATGTCTATCCATATATCACAGAATTTTTATAAAAGTTGTAAGGAACTTTCAAATAAAGAAAATATTGCTGAAAAATCACTCATTATACCAAGTCTACAAGAAAAATATTTGTTTTAAAAATGCATTTACATAGTTATCTTTAAAAAGGAGGGCATTTTTTGAAAAATAAAATATTGAACTTGTTAAGTAATATTTTTTTGGAAGTAGGAAAATTATCTCGAAATTTACGGTGACACCATAGGTGATTTTGCAAATATTTCTTTTAAATAAATACGAATCGTAAATTTATGATACAAATTTTCATCCAAAAGAATGTGCACCACAAACAAAGGTTGTCATCATGAGACATTTAATAAAAAATTCTTAATGATTTTGTTACAACACACGTTGCTTGTAACACACAGGCCTTGCAAAAACAAGGGGTGAAACGCATATTGTGCAAGTCCTGTGGTCATATGGGTTTGCATACCTAGAAATAGCGTCATTGTAAATAGAAAACAACAGAGCTCCACTAGTAAAACGAAAGGTATACATTTTCTGCCTCCCCCCCCCCTTCTTGTGTCACGTGGTTGCATTACTGACGACGTAACAAGCTCGTCGTTTTGATTTCATGGATCATATAAGAAAGAAAAATATCTTAGAACTTAGTAGAGTAAATCTTAATTTTCTCTTAAAAAGAAAAAAATCTATTAGAAAAATTTCTAAAACGTTACTTTAATCTTTTGCACATTTTATGATGTTCAACTTTCTAAACATAAAATGATGTAATTTAAAACAAAAGAAGACATCAGATATATTCCGTAGTATAAAAATCATTGTTGCCAGAAAACTTGCTGATCCAAAACATGTAGGAGAACTACATTTTTGTTAATAAGAGTGGAGTCGATTATTTGTTAATAAAAATATTACTAGACGAGTCGTGCGATTGGTAAGGTATCATACATATCGAATTAACTATATCTTACTTTCAATCTCTCTACCTATCTATATATCTATCGATACACACACACACACACACACACACACATATATATATATATATATATATATATATATACAGTGGTGGCTGTAAATATATTGTACTGTCCTGAACACAATAATTTTTTTTCCCTATTTTTTATGTTTGACTTAATTTTTCGCTATGAAAATATCGTACTATCTTAACTATTGTTAAAGATTCTAATGTATTTTTAGATGCTGATTACAAATCTGTTTGTAGAATTCATGTAAAGATTCATGTAAAGTAAATAGTTTCATCGATATTTTGAAAACAAACCATGATAAGACAAGTACAAGGTCACTGTAATAATGGATGACTGTTTTTTTCAACTAATGAAATGCTCCGTTATTCCAAACAATCAGAGACTAGTAGTAATAAAGGGTTGAAATCAGAATGTGCAGCATGTTTTAATATATTGAAAGCAGTTGTGTGTTGCAATTTTAAGTGATTGTGTGGAAAATATTGGAATTATGGGTAAATTTTCATTTCTGCCTGATGATAAATGGAAGAAAATAATATTTTTGAAGGAAGAAGGTTATCCTATGCACCAAATTGCTGCTAAAGTACCATGTGATCTTTATACTGTCGTGAGAACGTCGAAAAGATATTCTGAAACAAATTCTATTGCGGATAGGGAGCGATCTGGACGACCCAGTAAAACAACTTTAAGTAAAGACAGGGTATTGCACAGGATTTCCCTTTCAAACAGAAAGCTCACTTCACCATAAACTTTCAAACAATGGACTTTAACATCGAATGTGAATGTGTGCCCAAGAACTGTGACGGGAAGACTGCTGGAAATTTGATAACAAGACTCCAA
The DNA here is from genome assembly GCA_907164885.2 of Dolomedes plantarius. NCBI lineage: Eukaryota > Metazoa > Arthropoda > Arachnida > Araneae > Dolomedidae > Dolomedes > Dolomedes plantarius. The sequence goes on along the minus strand of OU015494.1, from coordinate 100,987,180 downwards.
ACTCGCTCAAAACCATTACTGTCCTACTTTCAATGCAAGAGGAGATTTGCGTGGGCAAAGGATCAATCGTTGTGGGCTATTAAAGACTGGCAAAAGGTAATATTAAGTGATGAAAGTCAGTTTTGTATTTCTGGTAACCAAAGTAGTGCCTATGTAAGACGACGTACTCATGAGGAATTCAGCCCTCAGTGTCTGAAGTCCACAGTAAAGCACCCAACGACAGTCATGATATAGGGCTGTATGTCTTCTCGTGGTGTTGGAAGACTTCACATCGTGAACAGAACAGTGAAAGCCAGGAATTACATTGGAATACTACAAAATAAATTGTTAACAACAGCGAGAGATCTTTTTTGGAATCAGTCATGGCTTTTTCAGGACGATAATGCTCCATGTCACCGTGCAAAGATAGTCCAGAAATGGTTCGAAGACCATACTGTGAATAGGATGATCTGGCCAGGACAGTCTCCGGATCTTAATCTAATAGAGAACCTATGGCATAAAATTGGTAATGATATTTCAAAGAAAAAACCTTCAAACAAAAGTGAATTAATTGAAGCTTTAATAATTTCCTTCAACCATGTTGTCATGAAAGAACTTCTTGTGAAATTGGTGCATTCCATTCCAAAAAGATGCAATTAAAGCAAACGCCTGGCCCATAAAATATTGATGTTCAAACATGTAACCACCAAATTTTCAAAATGCATATTAAATGTACCGTATTTGCAAGTTTTTGGTGTTATTCTACTACGTATATTATGTTAATCTATATTGTGTTATTTTGTACATACTACAAATACTTGTGTTTAGGCAGCTGTACTACAAAAAATACTTGCGGCATTAAAAAAACTAGTAATAGATTTGAAATTAGCGTGAAAAAATACATTAGAATCAATAATAATAGTTAAGATAGTACGATAATTTCATAACGAAAAATTAAGTCAAACACAAAAATTAGGCAAAAAAATGAGTGTGTTCAGGACTTCTTGCCACCACCACTGTATATATATATATATATATATATATATATATATATATATATATATATATATATATATATATGCGAGTGTGTGTGTGTGTGTATATATATAATAACGCCACACCAGTTTGAATACTATTCCATTGATTCTCTGCTTTTAATATTGTATTTACCTCATATAACTAACTTCTGGTTTCTCTGGATGGCCCGTAGAAGTAGTTGCGCTAAACATATTACACATGATAACCCCGTGGACAAACGGGACTAACTTTCCTTGTGCTGTTGTGATTGTCGAACTGCGCAGTTAGAGATTCGGTCATGGATGGAGACGATCGCCATTATTAATTTTTTTCTATTCTTTGTAAATATGTAAATATCCTCAGGTCTTTTATATTTCTTAGAATGTGCTTAAATATTAAATAACCATAATGAGCATAAATTAATAAGTTTATTGCTTTCATCAATTCGCTTATTTGATAGACTTTGATGCTGCTCTGGTCAGCATATATACTATATGCAGGTGGTTATCAAAATAATGCAAACACCTATCAATATTAGTGGTGTTTACGAATGTACTTCGTATTCCTTAAAAAAAACGAGTCTGGCCGCCGGTATTTTTTTATAATATAGTGTATGTATTATTTTACTGTCAGATAGTAGTAATGAAGCTAAGGGCATCGTGCTTTCTGGGGGAGTCGCGTAAAATATCAAACCTTGCAGACCTTGCAAAAACGGCAAATTTTTGAAGCACGTTTAAATTGGAGTATCTGTTACTGCAACCCCTAGGTTAATGGGTGTTTTTCGAGGTATTTTATCGAAAGTCATGTTAGCATACAGAGTGCACGGAAAACATCCTTTGCCAAACAGAATAATGGACGAAAGAGAGAGCTGAAGTGAAAGAGACGGACGAGATATTGAAAAGGATTGCGATATAAAGAAAGAAATCAACTGCAACTAAAATGACCGAGGAGCTCAATCTGCATGTGTATGTTCCGGCATCAACCCTTAGAGATAGAAGGGAACTTCAGAAACAAATCATTTACGGAAGAGTAGCTATTCCCATACAACTTGTAATAGATGCCAATATAAAATATCGTCCCCAGTGGTGCCACGACCGCAAATCCTAGTCGAGTAATATGTCGAAAAAAGGCATTTGGTGCGACGAATCATTCTTCACATTGTTCTTTGCAAAAGCACGTGAGTATGTCTAGAGAACACTTACACAAGCGTAAGTTTCATCTCAAATGTCAATCATGGAGGTTGATCTATCAGGGTTTGGGATGGCATTTCATGGTTTTCTTCAGGCCCTATTGCAACCCTAAAAGGGAGATAGAATGGGAAGGACTATGTTGAAATTTTAGCCCACTAATCCATCCTATGGAGCAAACACTGTTTCTTGCAAGAGATGGCTTTCTCCAGGATGATAATCCCCTTATACATACAGATAAATCTACCAAGTATTGGTTTGAAGAGCATGAAAAAGTAGTCCAATACCTTAGCTTGCCCTGCACAATCTCCCCGACTATATATCATCCAACCACTGTGATCTGTATAAGCGGATAGAGCCAGATATCGATATCCACCACAGCATCTCTACAGGAACTTTCACGATTTTTCCTGAAGAATGGTATAATATATTCTTACCCATTATTCGTGACTTGTATAATCCTATTCCAAGGTGAATCAGGTGGTATTATATGACAAAAGTGATCCTGTGCCGTATTAATAAAGGTTTTCATGATGTTTCTTAGTGTTTCCATTATTTTGATAACCAATTGTATATATATATATATATATATATATATATATATATATATATATATATATATACACAACAAACACAGGACTGACGGCAGATTATCGGGCCAGTGCTGGAAGCGCCGGTAGAACGACAAGTACGGGAGAAATTTTCCGGACCGCTCGCGGGTTGTTTACGAACCTTCGAAGAGGGAACGCTTTGCTGTTTACGTGTTTCAGTGCCTGTGATGGGTTGATGTGAACCGTGCCGATACCGACATGGCTCCATAGTACCTTAATCGGACGTCCGATTCGTAGCCATAAGTAGCAGAAATCTGTATCAGAATTATGGATTTGAAAGGGAAGGTGATGATTAAACAAAAGATACTTTTCAGAAAAATGGCTCTTATTTCTGTGTAACATCTTTTACGAGGAAAATTCACATAGCATTCTTGGTATGTAAAGATTATATTATGTGAGAAGTGTAAGGTAATCAAAAAGTAGTTTCATTGTTAATTTTTTATCTATTACTGGAGAAATTTAAAAAATATCTACTTAAGAATGGAGCCTTGTTGCACCACTCTTTATTTAAAAGAGAGGAATTAGTGGTATCTATCTTATTTTACTACTCATTTATTTTTAGCGGTGGATGTCACACATTTACGTAGCAACTTCCACAATGAATTTGCTAGTAAATATTAAAGATATTTTTTCTTAATCAAACTCTTCTCTTTTTGTTTTTACCTGCACTGCAAAAATAAAATGCTATTTAGTGCATGTAACCAAATTATAATTATACCTAAAATGTATAAGAAAGTGCCTCAACTACCAAAATATATTTGCAGTTGCTAATTTTCAAGCACATATTTCAGACGGGTATGATTTTGATTTTAAAACGGATATAGACATAGATCTCCAATGTGGGGAGAGGTTCCATATTTATGCCCTCTACTTCTGAAAATAGTTCTTATTTTGTGGAGCTTGTTGCCTAACACCATTGGTAGCAAGAATTGTTAGTAAAAGATATAGAAAAGAGATAGCATGTTCCTGGAATTTCTGCAGCCAGAGAGAGTTTGCAAGAGAGTTTAAAAATGTTAACATTTGTAAACAAAATATTTTTCTTATAGGTTATATTGCCATAAATAGCCTACGTATTAATATTTTTTTACGACATTTAAATTTTTTTTTGCCGTCGACTAACATTTACATGTTAATTACATATATTTTTTAATTAACATGAAGGAAATAATCCAAGAACTTCAGCTTGCCAGCTTTGAAGAAGGGGAAAGAGCGGGAATAAAGAGGGGAAAAAAATGCCAGCCGCGGGATTCGATCCCGCCACCGCTAGGTTACAAACCCAGCGCTACCACCCATGCTACGAACCACTCAAGTTAAATGTGTGAACTACCGATAACAAACCAGAGCATGTTGGCGGTTTCAAGATAATCTTCGTGCATGTTCGCTAGGGTGGAACGAAAAAACTTTTTTTTTAAATTTAACTATGCTATAGTTTTCAAAAGTTGCCTCTTGGGATTAGAATAAAGAATATAAAATAAAATTTTATTGTTGTACTAAAATCTTTTCAAGTACCGCAAATTGCTTCAAAATGGATATTTTTATGAAAAAGTGATAAAATTTGAATTTTTTTATTTCTTTTATACTATATTAAAATAATATATATATATATTGTAAATAAAATATTCAAAATACGATATTTTTACAGGAAACTTACAATTCTAAGTATTTCTAACAGTTAAATGCCATTACAGAACAACTGATTTTGTAGAATTTCGCGATTTTCATCATATTAATTTTACAGTAGCATACCTTAATAATACACAATTGAATGAAAGAAAACCAATTTTTAATTAACTGGCATTAGTTAAAATAAACAAATCACACTTATTTAAAAAAATATTAATAGTGATTAATGTCTTTAAAAGCAAAACGTCATTTTGAAAAAAACATTTATGTTTTTCAAAAGTCCATAGTAATCACACATGGTTTCCATTACTTATTTCACTGACACATTGAATTGTTTTTTGTTTGAAATTTTGGCATTTTCTTTTGAGATTGTATTTTTGTTTTTATCAATGCATCTCTTGCAGGAGTGTCACGAACGGACAACTCGGTATCGAATTTAACAATCCTTTCTTTCTGTTTGTGTGTGACATGGAAAATTATTCAAGTCAATACGTTGACTCTCGAGGTCAGATTCTATTGCTTCCTTTATAAACGGCTTTAGTTTGTCATCAGAAATATGGCTCTTCATAGGAAGTCCTGTTACTTGAACATCATTCCATTCAATCATGTCAATATAATACTTGGTATCTAAATTTTTAGGTTGGTTTAAAAACTTTCTGATGTCCCCTTCATTTTTAGCCTTTGCGTTTAGAATCAGACTTAATCCAAGCTCTCTTATGTGACTGCGATGATCTGATATCATACAAAGGAGGAGATTTTCAGAAGCAGCAAAGTATGCATTTCTTTGAATAACTGGGTGAATTAAATTTTTAAGAGTCTGATGGAGGTAACGTGAATAGCTTACAAGTTTCCACAGGTGCTTTGATCCATGGATACAAGATGTTTTCAGCTTTAGGTTAAACCAAACAGCTGCATAAACTTTCAAAATGTACTCAGTCAGTATTCAGAGATTTTTTGCAGGATATTCTGTTCCCGCATACAAGGGAAGTATTCTGTTTGCTAATCTAATCCATCTTGAATGACAAAGTTTTCCTGGTTTTCTCATAGACAAATCAGAAGAACACCTCCCAACAGAGATTGCAGTACTCATTTCTAACAAATATTTTAGGTCCACACGTAAATCTTCCATAATTTCTAGTAATGGAATGCCATTTTCAATAGGTGCAAATTCAATGACTGGTAGTTCATACCAGTTTTCTAGTAGTTTACCTATTTTTCCTCCAAATTCATTTGGACCTTTAATTAGGATGTAGGGGCAGTTCATTTACTTGAAATCGACAAATCAACCACTGCAGTGGCCTTCTTAATTCCTTTTCCAATAAAGGAATCGCACCATTATTCAATCCAGTGTTCAAGCCAGTTCCATCACATCCAATTACAGTAATGTTTAAGTGTTGGCTGTTGCCGTTGAAAGTGCTATTATGCCATCTTTTATACCTTATCCAGTGACAAAAATCTGCTTCAGAAAATTCCTCCTTTGTATGATATCAGATGATCACAATCATGTAACAGAGGTTGGATTAAGTAGGATTCTAAAAGCAAGGACTGCAAATGAAGGAAAATTTTTAATTCAACGTATAAACTTTGATGCCAAGGATTATATTGATATGATTGAATGGAATGATGTTAAAGTAACAGGATCTCCTATGAAGAGGCATTTCTGATGAAAAACTAAAGCAGTTTATAAAGGAATCAAAGGAACCTATCACGAGAGTCAACGTATTGACTTCAATAATTTTCCATGTCACACTGAAGCAGTAGAAGGGATTGTTAAATTAGTTAGCGAGTCATCGTTGTCCGTTCGGGGCACTTCTGCGAGACATGTATTGATAAAAACAAAATTACATTAATACCAAAATTTGAAACAAAAAGAAAAAAAATTCAATGTGTCTGTGAAACAAGTGATGGAAACCATGTGTGATTACTATGGACTTTTGCAAAACATGAATGTTTTTGTGTACTACAAAGGATCAGGAACCAAAACAAAACAAAAGAACAATATAAACTTGAAAACGACAATATAAACTAGCAACAGAATAAACTTGAAAAATATACAAGAAATAAATAGGTGTGATTTGTTTGTTTTAACTATGGTCCGTTAATTAAAAATTGTTTTTCTTTCATTCCAATGTGTATAAGAATATGCTACTGTAAAATTAATATGATGAAAATGAGATGTATTTCATTATGATTTGAATTCTTTAAACTGTAAATACTGTTCATATGACTAAGATTTCTTATAATGACAAACTAACAAAAATTTTGTCATTGTAAGAGTAGCTCAGTGGTTTGATATAAAAAAGGGGGGTCGTCGTCTGTGTTTTTAGCTTCCCAGAAGCTTATGAAAACAGAAAAAAATGCTTCAGCTATCGAATTTGATATTTGGTTTAAATTCGCCCCCATTTTTGAAAGATCGGGGAAGAAAGGCAGGACTTAGGTTGAATGGCAGCTACGTGGACCAATGAACGACGTAGAGAACAACGCTTTTGCACGTTTTGCCACTTTAAAGCGTGACGTAGTTAGGGTAGCTTCACTCGTAGTGGGTGCGTCTTAAAAGAAGTTACTTCCAGTTTAAGGGTAAGTCACATTGTTTATTGTTTAGAGATTTGTGATTAAACTAATTGCAGTTATTTAAAATAATTTATTGTTTTTAATTTTCAACGTTTCAAATTTAATGCATATATTGATGTAAAAGAATGGGTAGAATTAACTGAGTTGATCTGAAATGTCTTGCCTACAGTTATTAAAGGATATAAAAGTTAAATTAATGTAATTGAATGTTATACAAATTCCAGAAACTTCATTCTAACACTGTTTAATTTAGATATACATTTATGCAAATTCTTTTGTATTTAAATGAAATATGTAATTTTACTTTGTAGTAAAGTAAATATCTTTTTGTTTGTATTTAGCTTCGTAGAAAAGATCAACAAAACATCAGCCTGGCTTAAAGGATTGTGGAAAGCATCAAAAGGTAACGTGCTATTCTAAAACAATTTAACTTATAAATTCATTAGTTTTTTATCAGTTGAATTTCTAATATGCACCATGTATTTTAAAATCTATACTTATTGATAATAATCTTAATATTGTGGCATTTGTTAAGAATTGTAAGATTTCAAAATTTAATAATTATAAATTTCCTTGCAAAGTAAATAACATAAATAATATGTTAAGCATTTTAAAAGAATTTGGATTAAATGAAAACAGTAATGAGTGATGGTGAAAATGTATTAAATATGGTAATTGAATTGCTTGATGTTCTAAGACATAAAATTTCTGATCTTCCAAATACAATAATTGACTTCTTGACTGAACAACTGACTTTATTATTAACCAAAAAAAGGCCTTTCATTATAGTTCTGAATGAATGATATTTTGTAGTATATTATATAGTAAATATTTGAATGCTTAGAATAATTATGTCTATCAAAGTATTCTCTTTAAACATACAGACTTCGTTCCTTTCCCAACCTCCAGTCAACCAGAGCAGAAAATTATAAAAAAAAGAAAGTTACTATTTTGCTTCAAAATTTTTAGTTATGAACTAGCTTTTGCGAATCACTGTACCGGAGCCATACCATAAGAGAGGGGAAAAAACTTTTAAATTACCATATATTAAACCTTTACATAAACATAATATTACTTAACAGACATTCTTAATTACTTACAATTTCTTATATTACATTACATAGAAATTCATCCATAAAACAGCTATAATATAACAATGAAACTTTTTAAAATTTACAACATTATTTATGTTTTTAATATAATATATCCAGCATTGCAAGCATTTTGCATATGTTCAACTTCATGCTATAATTTTTAAAAATTCTAACAGAAGTTTATTGATTTTATACTTATAGATCACATATCTGATATGCATATTTTTAACACAACATACTATATAATTCTGATTTATGCTCAATCATGCAGTCTGTATGAGTGCATAAAAGAAGCAACTGGAAAAAAAGTCATGCACTTATCAGCATACATCTGAATATTAATGTTTATAGTTGTTTATATTTTTTAGTATTGCATAATCATATGTATATAAATATATGCAGAAAGTTATTCTATTTTTCATTCCTAAGTTATTAAATTGCTGGTCATCATGCATTTATATAATTTAATTTGTCAGTTTCAACTTTAAAATCTTGTATAACCTGACAAGGATGAGAACCTTTATTTAGATAACATCATGTGTGCTAGATTTTTCTTAAAACTTTAGGTAAACTTTTGCATTCTGTGTATGTCATTTGTAAAATCTTCATTAAAAATTTGAGAATGTCCTCAATAACTGATTTATAAGCTATTTGTTTTCAAGACTTTTAGAGAGTATTTAGTTGTCATGTTGTGCAAAATAAATAAGAACTTACTGGTCCAAAGCATAGACGTGCCCCCCCCAACTTAACTTGAAATAAATAAAAACGTTAATAAAAGTTCGGTTAAATCAGAAAATTGTAGAAAACTTTTAACCCTTTCACCGGCTCAATTCGAAACTCTAATTCACCTATCCTGGCTTCTGAAACTTGTGCAGTTCTACCCTTCAAGCGGCCCGATTCCCTGGAAAAAAGTTTGTTTTCACTGCAAAAATACTTCTTTCCCCCTTTTCGGAAGTATCTTTTGCCTGTCACCGCAACCCTCTACAGTAATAAAATTTAGCACCCCGCTAGTGTCTCCCCCAAATTTGTTCCCCAACAAGAAAGCGGAATTTTTCTAGGAAACCGTACGTGTGTGTGTGTGTGGCTTATTCCAACCGCTCTAGCCGTAGGCTAGACCAGAGGAAAAGGGGGAACAGCTTTTGAGGGTCGTGTATAAGAGATTTCCGTTCCTCTGAAACACTCCTCCGTAGCGGTTGATGATAATGTTAAAATGCTATGAAAATTTGGCAAAAATATTATATTCAATTTCTTCCAAACTTCAGATATTTTCAAAACAAAGCATTCGAAAATATAAATTAAATATTAAATATTTCAGATTTTAAACCATCTCTTATAGTTTTAAGTTAATAAAAAATTCTAGAGAATTCCATTAAATATTTCATCTCACTAGCATAATATTTTTCACACGTTTTCCCATATAAATTTTATTTCTTCATTGATTTCAGGAACCAAAAATTTAAACTTCTATAATTACCATTTTGTTACACAGAAGATACATTTTAACAGCCGTAAAAATATTTACACATTCTGAAACACTGCAAGTGGTTAATAAATGTTATAAGTGTAAATTTTGTATAATTAAAACATAATAATACACAAATTATTTAAATGTGTCATGTTACAATCACATTGTTTTATCCTATGAATTTTATATTTCATTGTTAAACGAATTACACTCACACAAAACGATAAAAGAATATTGCAGTTCACACACAGAATTACTTATTGTTTCGTATATGTAATGAAATTTCGGAAAAAAGAATTATTTTAACAAACCAAAATTAGATAATATTAAATTTTAGAATTAAGGTTATAACATAATATTCCATTTTTAGCATGATCTCAAGGTTAGTATAAAAAGTGACACACAGTACCAAAATGACTGCTCAAAGGTTATGCTTGAATATATATGGTTTATTTACACTACTATATATTTTATATACAATAACACTTCAAAATTCATTAAACTTTCTTCAAATTATTTAATCTTATTCTAAATTTCTTTCAAGTTAATCATTCAATGCAATTTTTCTAGATATTCACAAATGTTAACCGCAATAATTATCACAATTAATTTCAACAATAAATATTTGCTAATAGATACACACATCATTGATAATCAGTTCCATCAGTAATAAAATTCCTCATCATAACTTTGTTACTACCAATTACATTCATCAATAATTTTTACTAATAGTTATACACCTCAATAATAATGTTTTGTCAGTAATTAAATTCCTCACAATAACTTTGTTACTACCAATTAAAATCACCAGTAACATTTACTTATAGTTACATACATCATATTCAAAATCACCAATCATCAATCATATTCAAATTCATCAGTAATTAAATTTCTCAACATAACTTTGTAATTAATGTTTTAATTGTTTTCAATCTTTCTCTCAAAATCTTAAAATTTTAGGAATGCCGAAATTAGAGTTCCAAATGACACTTCCCTATCATTAATATAAAATACTCTGAAACAAACCTTGTCTGACATCGATGACACCACATGTATACGCATGAGTTTCAGTCCTCGGACTCATTAACACTCACAGGTATAAGGATAATAATCCGTTGCGTCATAATTGGCAGTCCACGTAGAATATCAGTAAACACAGTCTGGAAGTTACCACTCAGTTCCTGATCTTTGTGCAAGGGTGCAGAGTCTCACGGCTGGCATGGGGTTGATCGTTGTCGTCAAGGAAACAGGCTCAAACTCTTAGCGTCAGTTCCAGATCATTGGGCAAGGGTGCAGAATCTCTCAGCTGGCATGGGGTTGATCCTTGTGGCTGAGGGAATAGGCTCAAATCCGTGTAATCTGGTAATCAACTATTTTATCATGCAAGGGTCAACAGCAACATGGTTTCACCCTTGCTTTTAGTTTCGACTCATTTATTCTATATGTTTTCACGACAGTATATTTTCTTTTATATTACAAATAAATAATTATATCGCTAAAAATTTGTTAGTTCTTTCTGATGTTACAATTATAGATGCAATGATCTTGTTATAACCTTAATACATAATACCATATTTTCAAGTGCTACAATTTTTTACAACAGAAGATCGATAATAGATCGCTATATCATACACAATTGCTTATTTCTTATTATGTGAAAATGTGATGTAAACAAAGACGTATAGTTATTTTAAATATAGAAATATATGTTAAACATTCTATTCTTTTGTATGGTATTTTTCAAAACAGGAAGCGGGGCACAAAGCTAAATAGATGCATCCATTCTGTCCACACCACCCATTGTATGGTTGCAATCCAGAACTGGTACGGGTATTTTATAAGTTTTCCCATGTTTTGTTATATTTTGCATTTCTGTGGAATGGATCGTGCTTAAAATGGCGACAGATCTTTTATCATGCCACTTCATTATCAAAGTTTTCCCCCGTTGATAAGCAATCAGCTCACCCTTTTTCATTTTCTTATTTTTGATTGATTTGCAGTGCAATAGCGAATTAATAACAATTTTGGAACAACATCCAAAATTAATTTTTATAATATTTATATTGCAGCCGAAAAATTTTGTTGATGAATGAATATTCATGCTTAACTTATGACTTGCCAATTTTCATGGTTTTCATGCAGAAAACCAAATTTTTTGAAATATCAGAATTAAAAATTTAGTATTTTCTCGCAACACACATATTGGATTTGAGTTCAATTGAATGCACTATTTAGACGCTATTGCACATACGTACATACACAAGTTTATAGTTAAATACACAATTTTACAAATCAGTTTTGTTTTAATCATATTCTTTTTGTGTCTATGAAAATACATCTTTTTTTTAACTGCAATTTTAAGATTGTATCGGTCATATCAATGTCCTAGTTAAATGCTGTAATAAAGAAATTCCGATAATTTGGTTGTTTAGAGAGCTTAGGTCAATTTTTGGTACTCGAAGACTAATTTGACCGGGACTTACTGCTTAATGTCGATACAGATGAATACAAACATTCATATAGAAAAGGGACTCGAACCTGCGAACTCCAGCACCGTAAGGTTCACCCGGAAAATTATGCTTTCATTAATTTGCTTCCGACCACTATCAAAAATCAATGAAATTTTAAGGAAACAGCTACGGGGTCCGAAAATCCTCTCGCTGGGAAGTCGGCTACGCAAGAGAGGGGTACGAAATCAGGAGAAAATTCCTATCTCATGAGGATGATCAAAATTGTGGAGATAACCTCGAATGTGACGCTCTAAACGCCTTACACCTGATAATTTGGGTAGGTAGTTCAACGTGAGTTAAAAAAAAAGAAAAGAAACACCTAAGAATTTCTCACCAATCCCTCCAACCCATTAATTTACAGATTAAAACAAGATGTTAGAAGACCGAGATGAAGAACTAAACTATATTTTGTTACACGAGGGTTAATTAGATAGACTGGAACCTAATTTTAAAGCCGATTACGAAAGGCGGGAATCATCCATGCCAGAAGTAGGATTCGGGACCGAAAGACAGAGCCCTACCATTCAGCCATTTCCCAGTATGAAGCACTGTACAACATCAAATAACTTTTCAAACTTGTATGGAAAGTAATAAAATAATAATTGAAAAGTTTGAAATGTAGCCAAATTGATAAAATAAAATAAAATATGTTTAGACATTATTTTAGTTATTAAAATCGTTATTTTAGTTATAAAAATTATTAAAAGACGATTAATTAAATTTAAATATACATAATTTAAATATACAGTACATGAATTAAATCCTGATTTAAATTAGGATTTAAATCACTTGATTTTTTAAAAAAAATCATTGATTTAAATCAAAATTACTTATGTATATAGTTTTACATTATGTTTCATTCAAATGTAATTTTATTAGCTATAATGGCTTTATCAAGATTGTAAAGTAAAAGATAAAGTAGGAGGGAACTTCTATTATTGCAATATCATATTTTATCTATCACTGTGATTAGTAAGAGTTTTGTTGACATAGGATACAAAAAATCATGGTTTCATGTATTTAATATATAATTTATCATATGTAAATACTAATAGTGCAATGAAAACTTTATCATTAATCGTAATAATAATTTAATCATAATTTAAATTATTGCCTTTGAAATTTTTAACTTGTTAATGTTTAAAAACATAAAAATTCGCAAATCTCCCAGATTATGATCCTAGGGAAATTCATAAGCGCCCTGTTCCTGTGGCCTTACAACAGCCAGCTAGATATTCCACACCCTCCATTCTTGACCTTCCTTCTTGGAAACTGATGCAATTACCGAACATCTGACTTTTCGGGAAAGTCGATCTGCAACCCCCCCCCCCCCCCCCCCCGCCCCTCCAACTTACCAACGTCGCTCTATTCAGACCCCCATCCCGTGAATGCGTCAGAATCGGAGATGTGCATGTAGGGGTCTTCATTCCCCAATTTCGGACAATTCGAGGTTGTAAATCAAGCACCTTTTATCGTTCCGAAAACGGGGGAAAAACTCCGTGCAGTGCTGGAAAAATAACCTGCGCCTGTTCAGGGGTACGTCACTGCCCGAATGAGACGGCTAAGGTCGGACGTAATATTTCGTCACTGCCCGGATGAGACAGTCAGGGCTCGACGTAATATTTCGTCACTGCCGTTGAAAGGGTTAAGAAAGTTGGTTTTTTCCCGTTTTTTTCAAACTGTGAAACTGAAAATACCGATTGTGTCTTTAGCCCTAACATAGTTTTTAACAATATGATCCATAACAAAAATTCGATGCTACATTTTTTTTTCTTCTTTTATTTATATTACATTTATTTTTCTCATTGTACAACTTTTTGAATACTACTCAAACATCAATTCTTTTGTTACTCAATTTCAAAAAATCATAATATTTCAAATTTTAAGGATCAACCTTTTTTATTTCACTGATAAGCAAATTTATAATGAACTCTGCTTTTTAATGCTTCTTGGTATCACAAATCACCCTAATTTTTATTATGGCATTATAAGAAAATATTGGTTTCTTTACAGAATTCTGAAACTGGAATCCATCTTCACCTCATTGTTATTTCCTTTGATTCCATAGCTCACTTGGCAGTGTACTCGATTCATAATCTGTGTAAGTTGATTTGAACCTCACTGAACCCATTTTTTTTTATTCTCCAGATATCCTTTTTTTTTCAGCAGTGAACTTGTGGGAAAAATCCCAAAGTTGTGAATATATTTTTTTAAAATTTATTTTTGTACTTAAATTTGAATTTTTCTATGAAAAACCATAAAAAATATTTTTATTACATAATTCTTAATTAATAAACAACTCAAATTTTCAAATTTCTCTTTGTATATTTTATATGCTAATCCGAACATTATCATAAACTTTGGTGGCAGTAATTTGTGGATTGATATTAATTTCCTTTATTCATTATATTTTTAAATGGAAAGCCTGATATTAAAGTATTAGGTATGTCCGAAAGTGCAGTTCAGGGACTTCAGTTAACCACAACTCTTGTGAAAGTCTTTTATCATAACTGCTTACCAAAAAAATTTTTATATTTTTATATTATAAAGATATAAAATGCCAAGGGTTATTTTACTCTTGATAGTTAATGCTAAAAATTTTTTTAATTTAATTATCAGAATTTCATGAGAAGTAGTTAGAGGTTCATTCATAATTCCTTACAGAAGTAATAATAATAATAATACTGCTTATAGATGTATTAGATCATTCGTTGATGAGCTAATAGGTAGTTGAATGTCATTTGGAATACTAACTTCTGCCTAGTATTTAATTTTTTATTATTTCATTATCATATTTTGGTGGAGATCTGTCTATAAAATATATTTTTGTGAGCAGCTGTTATTATAAAGTGTATGGATAAGGGCAGTAATAAAATATTCCAAAATATATTATTTCGGTTCATTTAATTATTAAACAATTGTTGACTATAATAAGGTTATGTTTGCAAGTGTGTAGGTTTTTTTTTATGGTGTATTATTTGGTTTATCTATGTTAAGTTGAAAAATGATGCAATCATGCAAAGATTGACTGGCTGTTAATGTTGAGTTTAATGGTATAAATTATTTTACAAAGTGCAATAAAATACTTTTAACTTTTCAAACCGAACTTCTAACCAGAATTTTTAAAAAAAATTTAATAAAACTTTTAAAATTGAAAATATTTTCATGGATCTAAAGAATGGAGCAGAACACCAGTATGGTCTAATAATTCATGGATAAAAGATGCAGCCCTAAAAGCAAAAGGCCTGGTTTCTGTATACTTTTATAGTAATCATGTTACAACAGTATACAGAAACCAGGCTTTTTGCTTTTAGAACTAAATAGTTTATCCATGAATTTGTTGAATATACGGGTTTTCTATTCCATTGTTAAGATCTGTGAAAATACTCTCACTAGAAAAATATTTAAAAAAAAATTTAAATTTGGGCTAGAAGCTTGGTTCAAGAAGTCTAAGTGTTTCTTCACACTTTATAATATAATCTATGCCATTTCACTCAACTTTGAAAGCTAGTCAATATTACCCACCTCATTTTTCAAATTAACCTAGACTAATCAAAAAATATATCATAACAATTGTTTAGTAATTACTGAATCTAAATAGTATATTTTGAATAATTTCCTACTGTGTTTATCCCTGATAACAGCTGCTCGCAAATAAAAAATATTTTATAAACAGATCTCCACCATAATTTGACAATTAAGTAACAAAAGATATGCTCTATTAAAATACTATGCAGAAGTTAGTATCCCAAATTACTTTCTACCACATTTTTTGTAAAACCAATTACTGTGAAAGCTACATCATATAATAAATGTTTACTTTATTCATTATTATAGTAATAGATTAGTTGTTAAAGAGTATTCACCCTTTTCACTAAATTTCTGAGTACAGTAAGGCATTCAATCCTGTCAATTAAATGATTAGTTATTACAGATATAAATAAAATAGATTAGAATGCCTTGATAGAGTACAATAATTGAATGCTGACCGAGAGACTTGTTTAGAATGACAACAAAATTTTCTCTTCACTATCGAGAATCACTCTCACATTGAAAGTGAAGAAACACAAGAATGAAGATTGAATACTAAATAAAATGTTAGCATATAAAATCTTAAATTTCTAAATCTGACCCAGCATCTGTATTAATGCTCTCTATGGCATGTTGTAATCATATTTAGAAATTTAAGATTTTGTATGCTAATGTTTTACTTAGCATTCAGTCTTTATTGTTGTGTTTCTCTACTTTCAACAGCATGATTGTCAATAGTGAAGAGGAAATTTTGGTGTCATTCTAGACAAGTCTCTGATTCAGCTTTCAATGTTGAGCTGAAATTATGCTCAACATTAAATACTTATTTTTGTACTCTTATCAAGGCAATCTACCCTATTTTATTTTTATCAATAATAACAAATTAATCGACATTGTTGGATTTTCTACTGTACAGAGAGAAATTTAGTGAAAAGGGGAATACTCTTTAACAAATATTTTATAACTATTTTCTATTAGTATATTCATTTAATCAAGTAAATATTTATTACATGATGTAGTTTTCACAGTATGTAATTGGTTTTACAAAAAAAATGTGGTAGGAATTTACTTCTTGGAAGTAGTTATCAATAAAATGAAAACACTTTTAAAACTGCATTCGTGTGTTGGGTGCTGTTTTATATCAAGTTTTTTTAAACCCCTGTCTCAGAATTTATATTTCCTAATTGGATTTATTTAATTCTACTTTATCAACAATGAGTTTTTTCAACTACTTTCAACAATCAACTATTTTTACAACAATAAATTACCCTTTAATGTACAAAACTATGCAAAAAATAATTTTCTTATCTGCAGAGCATTTACTAACTCTACATCAAAAAATAATTTAATAAATTCTTCTTTTGATTCATAAATTATATCAGGGGATGGGAGTCATTTTCCTTTCACATAAATTTATGAACTGATTTTCTCTTTCTTTTTTTTCCCTAGATGCTGTAAAGATGGAGCCAGAGGTAGAGCGAAAGGATCCTGTTTTGTAGAAATAATTGTGTAAATGTGCTATGTACTTTCTAAATAAACTATTTTTAATTTAACCCTGCTTTTTTCTGTATTTAAAAACATGTGTTTCTATAGTTAACTTCTATTGAAATTTTGAGAAATATTACTATCATAGTACTATTTTTGAGAAATATTACTATCATACTACTATTTCTCAAAAAGAGTACTATCAAGTGTTGGATATTGAATGTCTAATATAATATAAAAGAAAATACAAATTTTTTGGGTTAATTATTAAAGTAGTACTGTTTTACATACTATATCTCATTCTAAATTTAAAAAAAACAAACGGGAACCTTAGATCGAATGGAAAGATGATTTAGCTTTAATGATTGGTATTAATGTTATCTTAACTTTCAAATTTGGGTAAATGTATCTTAATACAAAAGGAGGTTTTGTTCTAACAAGTAAACTTGTGATTCATATGCAAATTTTTAGGTAATAACAAAGATCAGTATTTGGTAATACCTAAAAATACATAAGGCAAAACTGGAAAGAATACTGGAAATATGAAGGCAAAATAATAATAATAATAATAAAAGTAAAAGGGTTGATATCAGAGGTTATTCGTCAATGTAATAAATAATAAAAATAAGCATATAAACGAAAGGGCCCTGCGCAAAACTTTGAAAAATGCCGGCGGTCCGATTCTGGTAGAATGCCCGAACCTACGGCACATTGCTGTTTACTAGATGGGTAGACGACGGTATGTCGACACCAATTATTGCTCCCGTTACCGGCCCGTCAACCTCCGGTTACACTCCGGCTATCTGTCCGCATCGATGGCTTACTCGCGGCTGCCTCACGGTTCGCAGTCGGATGAACGATGGCTCGATTCCTACCGGAAGCGGCCCAGCACTCGGCGGGGTAGTCGCGGGCGAGAGGACACAGCCGTGACGGAAACGATACTGACTTAATGTGCCGGCCCGGCAGTGGAGAAATCGGCTGGCCGGAACATTCCGACCCCGGCCCGATGCCTCTGTATTTGTTGGGTATATATATATATATATATATATATATATATATATATATATATATATATATATATATATATATATATATATATATATATATATATACACAGGGAAGTCCGGTGGCGTAGTGGTTAAAAGCCTCAAGCTGCCATTCCACAGGTCCAGGGTTCAACTCTTTGACTGGGCAAGTTCGACTTAGCCTTTCATCCCTTCAGTGGGTCGATAAAATTAGGATCAAGCATGCTTGGGAACTAAACTCTGGGGGTCCCACGTCAGGTTGACCACCTGACTGAGACATATGCTGTATGGCACCCCAAGCAGACGGTTACGAAATCGTAGATGGGTACCGCCGGCCCTGGTCCACATCGGACTGTTGTGTCGTGAGTTTATGTTTCTATATACAGGGGGATTTTTTTAAACTGACAGTAGTCAGAGACAACTGTAGCGATCTTGCATCCGGAATTCCACGAAAATTTATAGAGGGACCTAAAGGCGACATGGGAAAGAATTTTCCTTGAAAAGAAAATTAGGTCCTAAAGTCGCCGATATATGGCGCTCTTGTTGTCGGCGCACCCGAGAATTTGTGTAAAAGGCAGGTAAAATATTAAAATACAAATTCACGATTATGTAGTCGACAGCAGCGGCAGTATTTCGGGCTATAAAGATTAGGGATGAATACCGAAAAAGTTGTAAGCGCACAAATGAATGACAAAGAAATTTCACTGGAACACACATGCAGCAAATTCACTTATCCCTCCTTCAATGCGACCAAAGTCCTGGTAGATGACACATTATATCCTGAACACTACGTTCTCATCGATCGATCATAACATGTCACCAGGTGTGTTCATCAAAGTCCGGGATTTGTTGTCCTTTAGGGCCGCCAAGTTCGAGACTACACCAATATACACCTTAGACTTTAAGTAACCCCACAGAAAAATGTCACATGGGTTAGGTCCGGGGAGCGAGGTGACCATGTGAATGGAAAAATGTGACTAAATACCCTTTATTCTTTAAAGCGAAGGCGCAACAGATTCCGTACTTTATTTCTCGAATCTTCCCATATCGGCGACTTTTGGAACCATTTTTGTTTTCACGGAAACTCTTTCCCGTGTCGTCCTTACCCTATATCAATTATGGTGGAATTCCGGCTGATAGATCGCTCAACAGATGGCTCTGAGTACTGTCAGTTTTTAAAAAAATCACCCAGTATATATATATATATATATATATATATATATATATATATATATATATATATATATAAGAGGGAAGGAACTTTTAAAGTGGCAACACTGTTGTAAAGCCCCCAGGAAAGCAGCTTACCTGATATACCTGCCTTACCTCAGAGCGAATGCGCTCTCCCAACAAACATCACAATGTCAGGATGAACACAGCTGTGTTTTAGTTACCAGTCTATTGTACGAAATAATTTCTTGCATCGTACTCATGGAAGGGAATTTACTTGTGAGTGCAATGTGGCTGATGTGTTTGCTCACTGAGATTAGGAACTGCTCTCCCATCCATCCATATTCTCCGGATTTAAGTCCATGTGACTTTAATCTCATCCCCAAGGTGAAGGAACCGCTCCATGGATTTCACCGGAGATTCTGCAGGCTGTAAGCCGCTCCATTCGAAGGATCAACATATCAGATGCTGCCAACGGTATCCTGCATCTTCCAGAACTTTAGCAACGGGTGCTAAACAATTTTGGTTACTACTTTGAAGGGATTTAAAAGTTTCACCTCAGTATCTCTTCTATATACTTTGTACATTGCTATTAAATTTCCGCTATTAAAGTTCCGTCCTATGTATATATATTTATTAAAAATTTATAAAGAAAGAAATAAAAATGTATCAATAGCTTGAATTTACGAAGACATTATTTTGCACATAGAACAAAATTTGTTGATTAATGTATGTGTAATGATGCGCATTAGAATATGTAAAAATGTCATAAAAATATGAAAATGTTAAGTCGATCGAAGGCTGTCATCATTACATTTATTTGATAAATTTGGAAACGACGGCTGATAGCGGTACGATAATTAAAGAACGGACCGGTCCTGTGTGATATAACGTATTGAATAGTCTTACGGCGGCGGTCAACTTGGGGGTTTGATCGCCAGATAAGATTAAAGCGAGGATGTCGCAGGGTTT
Source organism: Dolomedes plantarius (assembly GCA_907164885.2). Classification (NCBI taxonomy): domain Eukaryota; kingdom Metazoa; phylum Arthropoda; class Arachnida; order Araneae; family Dolomedidae; genus Dolomedes; species Dolomedes plantarius. The sequence goes on along the minus strand of OU015494.1, from coordinate 100,966,940 downwards.
GACATTATACGACAATGGACATTGTATTCGTATTTACAACGGCGGCATGTGAAAACCATGGGCGTCATGGGAGGTTGTTGCAAGCTTGTTTTCCTTGGGAGCGTACGATAGTTGAGCAGGGGTGGAAATTTAAATGAGGGTGGAGTAAAACAAGCTAATGAGATGTTGGCAGGATCGGGAATGGAGGAAAAGGTAATTCGAGGGGGGAGCCAAGGAAGATGAATGGGCTTCAAAAGAATATAAATTGAGAAGTTTGAAAAAACTCAAGAGCTCTCTCTCTCTCTCTCTCCCTCTCCCCCTCTTGCGAAGATAGCTACTTCTACGATCTCTCAGGGAGAGACATTTTTCTTGGTTTTTGGCGTATCGGGTGTACGAGAGTTCCCCGTTGCCTTATTAGTTTGGTGTGCCACGACAGGGAGAAGATATTTTAAATTCCCCAAATATACTTTGAGAAGTGAAATATTGGTGTGTGTGCTCGAGTTGATTAAAAGGCTGCAGCAAACTCCCCGGCCATAGAAGCATGAGTTACCCGTCCCACAATTAGAAGTAGATTTACAAGTGCACCGAAATACAACGCATCGAGTGAGCCCTAACATTTCATTTTGCTAAGATTAGTCTTTTTCTTTTGGTAGATGTTTGATTTTGTTTTAGATTTTGGGTTTACGAATAGGTGTGCAAATAATTGATAGGAGAATTAATTGGTATTAGATTTTTTTGGTTAGTTATTCTGTGCTCCCTTGCATTGTTTTGAAAAGTTATCTTTTAGAAGTATACTTTTTAGTTGAGAATTTGGTTTATGTATGGATAAATGTTTTTACGAAAGTGTTTAAGATAAAATGTACAAATGTATAAAATTGTAAATAAATTAAGTTTAATTTAAATTTAAATTAACTCTCTATTTTAATTGTTTTCAGTATTTTTTCAGTTTACTTGTTCGTCATTGCTAATTACGTCCTGAACTACGGGTTATTAACAAATAATTTAAAACACAACGCACCCAACTACCCCTTTATAAATAATTAATGTACTTCCCAACTAATTCACGTTCGATTAAATAACTTTGGATGAGCAATACGACAGTATGACGAAAAATATTCATAATAGTAGACTGAATAAAACTGTAAGTCAATTCATGAAACATAATCAGTAAGATAATAAGCCTCAACACAGGAAGCATCGGATGGTACATTCAATTCTATAACTCATATCCTATGAGAATGATTAAAAGTTGTGAATGAAATATTTTTTATATGAATACAAATTAGTTAATGACATAACAGTTTATACTATAACTATCAATTACACTCCCAGATATATATGTGTATGTGCTTATAAAATAAATTTAAAATAATGAAAGAAAGTGTACCTACTCTTAATAGGTGGATAAAAACAGGGTAAATTGAAAGATCTTGACCAGAAATGTAGCTCATGTAAACAACTTTGCTCCAAGTCCAGTCAACTCCTAAAGTGGGATTAGGGTTAATTGAATGAGCACAGCTGACTTTCTAGCCCTTCCAAGAACTCTCTAGCAGAATCAATGCTGGTAGTAAGGTACCTGTCGTAAAGGTGTCGTAAATATCTAGAATGCTTAGTTACAGCTAACAACAGTCTTCGGAGAAACGTCGTATTTAAGTGCAAGAAAAATATTTCTTTTTCGTTACAAAATATCTTATCAAGCGGTCTTACAAATTAATCAATAGTAGCGTTTAAGAATATTCTATACTATAATGGAAAGAGTTTAATTAAAAAAAATCAAAATTTTAAAGTTTGTTAGGTTTGTATTCTTACTTCAAATTCAAGGAACAGTTTCTATTTGTATTTGCAAACTTAGATGGAAAAGGGAATATTTGAGCTGACTTTTAATAAATAAATACTTTTTATAATACAATTTCTCGTTGTAAAGATGTTAGAAAATATGAGCAAGTAAAGCAGTTAACAAAGCCTCTAGTTTTTTCAGCTGTTTTGAATATTCTAAGGACGATGAAAATTACACTTCTAGTATTCTACGGGCTGTTGCAATCTGAATAAAATAGTTAATATTAAAAAGTTTTTTTAAATAAAATGCAGTTATTTCGACATTTTGTCTCAATTTTATTGACACTGATAACATTTTATTTTTCTTAAAATGCATCTCGCTACCCTAGGAGTTAAACCTGAGGACCTCTGCTATGAAGATAAGTTCTTTGTCTGTACGTGGTAACAGCACTAGTCTATATCATTTTTATGATACAGCCTAGCATTCTTTTCAATCTTAGAAATGTCAGGATTTTGCCGTTCAGAACTCCAGTTTAACATGCCTTAATTTCTACTGGAAAATTCTAATGTCCGCTATTCAACTTTTTCTCCCCCTTTATAATTTTTCTCGTACTAAAAATGCATTTGACAACAGAACCAGAGATAATGTTTTTTCGCACATTCACGTTCCTAACAGGATCACACACGTTCTTAACATCCACTATATAAACAAAGGGCTGGCTACATGTTAAGAACAAATTAACAATCTTCAGGACAAAGATAATTTGTTGTGATTGTAAGAATTGACGAACGTGATTGGGAAATTTTCGTGGTTACAATCATAATTGCGTCTGACAACAAATTATTAATTCTTTCGAAACATGTAACCATCCTTTTTTATATTGGGAATTATAAGAAGTTGTAAGCTCCTGTTTGCTTTCTCCACAAGCTTCCTCTAAGTCTCTTATGTTGCTCTACGACAATACAGAAAAACTTTCATAATTCGATTTGATGCAAATATCCAGTTATTTTAATTTAATTCCATAATTTAAATTTTAATAATAATTTAATATAATTCTTCATAAATCTTCAATACTTTAATGGATTTCTCAACATGATATTACATTATTATCGCTTAACTAGATCTGGTTTAGTAAAACAATTTCGTACTGATGAAACCTGATTTGTTTCAACGGATGAATTAACAGGATAAATATTAAAATATATTATCCCCTTAAATTATCAAAAATAAATTTAACATGCGTAAAGGAATGTATTTTGTTTAATTTGAAATTGTTCTAATAAATTTGAAGTACATTATTTGATATAGCAAGATCAGAATAAAAACTGCATAAAGGGGAAATAAAAAGGGTATATTAAATAGAAACTGGTAAATAACTACTCTGGTTACTTGTAAATATAAGCAATCTTTAAGAGATCAGAGGAGACATTTGTAACAGTTAATTTCTCATGAAACTTTGTGTGGTATGAAACTTTGAAATACAGAGGCTGTTCACACATTTTTTAGATGATGTATATTGTATTCATAAAACTAAGTTACATAAAATTCTTGTGTTTCAAATGTTTTATTTGACATCCCTTATTCTGAACTATCTTTCGACACCGCAATTTCCAGGATAATAATGCCTTTTGAAGTGTCAGAAGAGGTATTCTATCCCATTCCTCCTGAACAGCTTTCCAGAGTCCTGTAAGGGTTTTGGGACGACGTTTGGATAATGCAGATTTTAAAAGTCCGAAAGCACAAAAATCCATAGGTGATACATCGGGAGATTTAGTAGGGATATCAGTGAAGGGTATGGCCTTGATACCAGTTTTTTGTTCCATTTCTTTTAGGAAATTTACAGTGGATTTTGATGTGTGACTGCTAGCTTTGTCCTGATGGAGTCTCACAGATTCATGGCACTGTGGGTAAAGTGGTGGTATTTCATTCAGAAAAATTGGCGATAAAATATGTTCCTGATAGTATTTGGAGTTAATCTTGACATTTTTTCCACTCTCTTTATTTTTAACTTGCGATTATAAGAAAAACCAGCAACAATCATGAATCCCTTAGAAAAACTTTCTTTCGATTCTTTGAACCATGTACTTAAATTTTTTTCTCCCCTTTTATGATAATAAATGGCTATTTTTTTGTTGCAGTCATTTAAATAAACCCATGATTCATCTATTGTGACAATTTATTTCCATTTTTCGTTGGATAAGTGTTTCTCATATAGAAAACTGCAGCGTGTCCTCAGCGATATGATTTGGAAGAAGACGATGCACATTGCGTTTTTTCGCTTTCTTAAGATTTAAATCAACGTTTATCATTTTGTTTACAGTGGACACCGAGCATTGTAATTATTTTACAACTGTCCTTTGACTAGGGGGATTTTCCTTAACATTAAACAACGTACCTATGCAATAGTCGAAGATGTCCGTTTTTTCATTGGATACTTGTTTGGAATTTTTGTCCCACTTGAGGCTCCAATTTGACGTTTTTTTCCTTTCCTCTTGACGATATTACCTATCGGCGCTTTAGATATAAAAAAAAACCATGACTCTCACATCGTTTTTAGATAACGGAGTATGCATATTTCTCTTCGGAAAGAGCATAAATGTAGCCTTCGAACCACTGCTTTTTAAAAACGCCATTTTGAATAAAACAAAACTTTCAAGTCGCAGACGATAATTTTGACTTTTAAAAACATAGTACAATTGCAATTATTTCTTTTGCAGCAAACGATTTTTTATTACCGCTTACCAAAATCGTCTAAAAAATGTGCGAACAGCCTCTGTATTCCTGTGTTATAGACGTTGTCTCTAAATTTTGTATTACATAGTTCACTTAAAGGCTGACATTTACAACTTATTATTTTACTGCATTTCAAATCTTGAATAATATTCCGAAAATTTTAACAGTATCTTTTAATATACACTCTGTCACAACAAACTATATGCCTCCAGAAGGAAACGAGCTACTATCACGAAACTGTACATGTATGCAGTATATGAGGATATAAGCAAATATTAAAAATTCAGAAGAACAGACCGTTTTATTAAGAAGATATGGTATGAAAAATGTTACAAATCAGTAAGCAGTAAATCCACCTCTTGCAGCTATACGAGCCGAAACACGACGTGGCATCGAATAAATGAGGTCACCTATGACCTCCTGTGGAAGATCATGCCATAATCTTTGCAGCTGGGCAATTAATTCACCAGTATTCCAGGACGGCTGCAGTTGCCTTCCAAGCACGGCCCAGACGTGCTCTATTGGTGAGAGGTCTGGTGACCTGGCATGCCATGGGAGTACGTCCTATCCTTGAAGACATTGTTAGGAGAGTCACGCAGTATGTGGACGAGCGTTGTCTTGCTGATAAATGATACCTAGGCGACTTGATAGCACAGGCAGTACAACTGGTGTTAAAATCTCGTCCACGTAACTGTGTGCCGTCAAAGTGCGTTGAAGGACGACTAGAAAGAGGTGATCGTGTGTCCCAACAAAAAGCTCCCCACATTGTCACACCTCGTGTTAATAATCCGAGTTGATTTTGACATTTTTTCTACTTTCGTTATTTAAAGTTTTCCGTTATAATCCAGAAATAACCATAAAACCCTTAGCAAAACTTTTCTTGTTTTCTTTGAACCAACCATTTAGGCCATTTTGTCCTCTTTTCCGGTAGCAAATCTATCTTTTACTGTTGCAACCAAATAAATATATTCAAGACTTATCAGTTGTAACTACATATTTCCATTTTCCGCTTCCAGTAGTATTCATACACCAATCTGCACATAGTCTGACTCTGAGAAACATATTTTCGCATTAAAATGGTGTTTTTTTGTTATAATTAACTTTTAATCAGACTTTATAGTTTGGTTACAGTTCCTATAGAAATGTTGAAAATTTTGCGATAGTTCTTTGGGGGGGTTGAATTTATTTTAAAAACACGAGATTCAACTTTGAATATAGTAAGCGGTGAACGTACCTTTGTTGGGTATGCATTTTTTACATTTTCACAGTAAAACTTAAACTTTGACGCTTCTTTCCGATTATTTCGTTTTCCTGGGTTAGTTAGGATTGAAAAAATATCTTCTGAAAGTTCACACAAAATAAATTTATTATTCTACAAATTCTTCAGGCGAATACACAAATTCACACATAAAACACTCAACAACTGTCTTCTATAGAGCAGAAAATTCTAAAAATACAAGTCAGGATACCAGAGTTTTCAGTACAATAAACACCAATTATCGCACTTTCAACACATTCAATTCTCCCTAGGAAATTGAACTGAGTTCCAATGCCAATGTCTGGTATATTTTTAGATTTCGAAAGCGCGCCCTATAGGTGAGTAATAGCTAGATATTTTAAATGCTTCCACTGAGGTTTAGTCGACAATTTGACGACTAAGACAAGTCACTAAATCATTCGCCTCTTTGGCGATAACTCTCATATTTGGCTAAATTTCCATAGATTCCCACCCTAAATACACATCCATAGGAGCCATTTTAACAAAACAAAATGCAATATTTACAACATTATATATATTTATATATATATATATATATATATATATATATATATATATATATATATATATGTATATATACACACACTTATTTCTCCCAATATGCGCTTGTTTTTCCTTTTTTCAGTATAGATAAATGTTGGTCATTGGCATTTTTAACACTTGAAAAATTTTTCGCAATTGAGCTTTCTGTTCTTTCTTGGAAAAAAATGTTAAATGCCTAATTAAACTGTTCAAACATTAGGATAGTTGATAATATGATCATCGTGAGTCGAAAACAAATCAATTAGCAGGGTATGTGAAAAAAAATTAATGCAAGGTGGAGAGAGGTATGTATTATAAAATAAGTCTTTAAAGAAACATTTTCAGAAAAATACTTTTTATTAAATCTTTAAACTGTATTTACGTAGCTGGCGTTTTGCATAAATTTTATATATAAAAAAATCATGATATAAATCATCCCTTTCTTTGGACTACTTTCTGAATTATCTCTAAAATTTTCGAAGGGTAATGTATGTAAATAAAGAGTCTGATTGAAAATAAAATTTTTTAATTAAATTTGAAACGAATAGCTCTTTTTATTTCAGCTATTATATTTGAGTTTATCACTTTTTCTCTATTTTTACGGATTCGAACTTCTTTTCGGAAGAGAATATGATTTTTTCCACTCGGAGAAACAATTCGAAAGAAGAAGCTGAAATTGCGCTTTAGCCAAATCCACCTAACGATGTTACTTCTGTACCTAAAAAGTACACAAAAGAAAGATCCTTTTACGACCTTTCGAATTCTTCCTTTAAGGACTGCTCACAAAGGTTTAATTTCAATGTAAATTAGCTCTGAAATTCGCGTTCTTAAGAAGTATAGGATCTCCTAAAATGTTGCGGAGTTTGAGATAATTTTTATAAGATGTTTCTCTTTCAAAACAGTTAAGGACAAAATAAACACTTTTGTTCACTAAGATTCTGTTTTCAACTGCAAATTATTTTTAGTGTATTAAATGAAAGAGAATTATCTAGTGAGCTGAACGTCTGAAAACAAGAAAATAGTCAATTCGTATAACATTGTTACAGAATTTTAAATAAAGTGAAGGAAATCTGAAATAAAGTGTGTGAAAATAATTTTTTTATATCCTAGATATTTCTATTCACGCGTAAATAACATACATATTTCCTTAGGAAGAGCTATCTGCTCAGTATGTTGTTTCTATTTTGAATGAACACAGGCATGAAATTTAATTGGATTTATCAATAAATATATTTAAAAGCATCATTTAAAAATTTGCAAGTGACGTATTTTGATTATTTATTTCTGCAGTAGAGAAAATTGAATCGGTAAATATGTCTCGATAATGAACACCATTTCGTTTTCAGAAGTAATCCTACATGTTTTTTACTGTCATGTGATAAATAAGTTGCTTCTTGCTAAAATATAATGTTGGAATATATTTACTTGATTCTAAATAACGGTCACAAAATTTTAATTGCAGTTCTAAGTAATGGAATTATTATTGTTTTTTGAAAAAAGATAAATATGGAAAAGCAGTATTTCTTGCATATTAACAATTTACAGAAATATTTTGATTTATAATTAGGTGAAATAATGGAATAATACAGAAAATTACACAGGTTATAAAGGGTAGTTTATAATCATGAAATTCAAGTAATGAAGTTCTACAAAAGGCAAATGTTATACTTATATAAGCTACAGTAATACTCATATTTGATAAAGTTTATAGATTATTATAGCTTAATTTTATGATGATAGAATGGCACTCTAATCAGATACCACGCAATAACCTGTGTGTACAAAAGAAATTAAATAAAGCGAGGCAAATATTTGGAAACTAAAGATAACATTATGGAACTCAAAATAAAAGATTTTTTTAATAAAATGTATTGCACATAGATTATGTTCCGTTTGAAAAGATATTTAGAAGTACACACTACGTACTGATTTCCAAGCTCTCAAGTTAAAAATTGCTTATTCCTACAAGCAGGACAGTTTTCCTTTATTTAAAATCTTTTTTCACTCATAAAAATTAAAGTAAATGAAGAAAAAGTAACATCCATGACAATTACATTCAACGACATTTACACAATATAATTTTTTACAAGCACCTATGCATAGAGAGAGAAAGGGTATTTAGGTTTCCATAATAAATTATGTTGGCCATGTGAGGCAATTATGGGAACGAAACGTTCCCTTTGATGTCAGAGGTTTTTCGGCATACGTCTCATCAGATATTTACCACACACCCACTACGACTGCACGAAGTGTATATATACTGGACTATGGAACACACAGTTTGAATGATTAAAAATTGGAATATGAAAATTCTCAGTTTGCATTTCAATAAGTTGAGGGTCATACCGTGTTTATATGGCCTAAAACGTGAGTTAAAGGTAAGCAATTTTCAAGTGGCAGGTTTGAAAATTATTTAATTAGGATAGGTATCTGTTGTCTGTAGCGGCACGTATAGTTGAAGAGTTGAACCGGAATGTCTTGAGAGATGATTTACAAGCCCTATGTGGTTCTTCTTACTGAATTTATGTGATAAATACCAGGATAATAATGCTAGAGTGTGTTCTTAAAAAATAATTGAAATACATTAAATCTTAAAAATAATAATAAATAAATCTGAAATGTATATATTGTATTTCTTTGTAATCATTCACTATCGTTCTTTTGGGCATTCAATTTGAATCTCTTGAAACACTCTCCCGATTTTAAAAGCTCTTTACTTGCTGATGCTCAAATAACTATTCTACAAATTCTGAAGCCAAGATGAAGAAGGAAAGGAATAGAATTGAGAGAACACATAGGTGCTTTAAGGCCAGTTGTTGCAACTAAAGATTCCAGGTTCCACGAGAACTGCTACAATGTATTGTATATATGGGACAGTCCTGTAACACAAGTAAGTGTCTAGACAGAAAGGGTAAAAAATAAAAACTTATTAACTGAAGATTGTTACCCTTACGCACATTCTTGCAAGTTACGGATATGAAATTACGAGGGATATAACTGGAGAATACAGAAAGAAAATAAATAATATTGAAGAAATATACTACTTCTATACTTCTGTCTTTCCAAAATTTATATATATATATATATATATATTTATTTATTTATTTATTTATTTATATATTTACATAGGATAGGATACGTTACAGGCAGTATTATCCTTCCATACACTTCCATTCAGCACATTTAAGGAAGGAAATGCATTCGTATAAAATATGCCAGATATTGTGAAAGATGCTATTGTGATTGATGTTCCTATTAGACCAAACATGCTCTTTTTAGTTCCGAACTTTATAGTTCGGAATGGAGTCTGGGATAGAGGGTATCGTGTTTAGTCTCTTCACAATGCTGGATAATAAACGAATATTATTTGATAAAGGGATAATGTTTTTCTACATAAGGATTATTAGTAGACTGTTTATTCAAACTTAACTCTACCAATGAAGAGAAAAAGGTGTGTAATATCACAAAATGTTATAAGAAAGAGTTTTCTTTTTCGTTTCATAGGTACAGGAAAAACAGCCGTAAGGAGAAAATCCGAAATATATAAATCAAAAAGAATGCAATAAGTCTATAAGGAAATTTTTATAAAATCCGGAATAAACTGATGTTTTACTCAATATATATATATATATATATAATTATATATATATATATATATATATATATATATATATATATATATATATATATATATATATATATATATATATATATATATATATATATATATATAGATAAACTAAAAATGATTGAAAAAAGGATAAATTATTGACGGGAGCAAATTAAAGTTATCTTAAAAGAACTGCAAAAGAGAACGCATGTAGAGAATGGAAAATTAAATAAGCTAACAAGAAAAGAAAGAAAAATGAACATAAAATAAGATAAAAGGTAATTAAAGAATAAGAGAAAATCAAAGGTACTGCCTTGGAAAATAACGAAGAGAAACCTTCGAACGAAGAGAAATAGTTGTATAATATTTCTATGGGTAATTGAGGCCTGATAGTGCTTGAATTGTGGTTTGTAAAATGATTGACACTTAAAGGAAAATACGCTTTTAACTCATTAGAAGTTTGTTGGCGTAAAAAATACAAGTAAGAAAGTTAGAACTGGAGAAAAGAGTCCAGAGGTAGGATGCCATTCTGGAGTCCACAGACAAGATCTTTTAGGAAAATTAGAGCAATGGAACTAATTTAAGGACCGTAAAATAAAATTTTTATTTAAATATTTTAACAACTTTTATCATCTGAAATGAAACTACTTGACCACATTATACTCTTACCCTATATTAAAAGTAAAATTAACAAAAATTGAAATTAATAACTTCTTTTACTGTTTTATTGATTTTTTATCAACAACTGATAACTGTATTTGTTATCTACTAAGGAAAATTAGGGTTCCTAATTTAAAAAAGGGTAAAGTACCTGATAATATATTAAAAAAATTCTATGAAAAAAAATAGTGTTTGCATGAATATATATATATATATATATATATATATATATATATATATATATATATATATATATATATATATATATATATATATATATATATGTGTGTGTGTGTGTGTGTGTGTGTATATATACGAGGGCTGTCCGTAAAGTATCCGAACTGAATGTATAAAACATAATACAGACACCGCTCTGCGTGTGCACGCTAATTAGCATGTTTAAACATATGTAAACTTGTTATGTTTGCAATTCGCCAAGCACTGCGAAGCGCGGTTCTCTTGTAACAATAACGAAAAGTGAACGCAGTGGAAGTCTCGTGCCGGGGTGGATCATGACGGAATCTTCTGAGCAACGTGATTGCATCAAATTTTGTAGTAAAATTGGAAAACCGGCAATAGAAACGTTTGATTTGCTTAAGAAAGCTTACGGTGATGATGTTATGGGCCGAACTCAAGTGTTTCAATGGTTTAGACGTTTTAAAGATGGAAGGGAATATGTGGAAAGTGATGCACGATGAGGGCGTCCATCAACATCGAGAAATGATGTCAAAGGGGAACAGGTTCGTACTGTGGTGCGATCAGATAGACGAATGACAGTTCAAGAGATTGCGGACGAGGTGGGAATAGCAAAAACTGTATCCACGAAATTTTAACCGAAGATTTGAGCATACGGCGTGTATCCGCTAAGTTTGTCCCACGTTTGCTTACCGAAGATCAACGAGAACTTCGCATGCAAATGGCTTCCGAGTTATTCCAACGGTCGTGGAGGATCAGGAATTTCTGAATAACATCATAATAGGGGACGAGATATGGGTGTATGGATACGATCCAGAAACCAAACAACAATCATCTGAGTGGAAGAGTCCGAGTTCCTCCCGACCAAAGAAAGCCCGGCAAGTTCGAAGCAAAATCAAAGTGATGTTAATTCTTTTCTTCGACCGTGATGGAGTTGTGCATTACGAATTTGCCCCGGATGGACAAACCCTTAAAGGCCTTATCACACGTCATCTCGTACGCATTTCAAATGCAACGAATTCAAGATACGATTCCCTTTTGCGATGAAAAAACATCGCGTAGGGTTGCTTTTGAATCGCAAAAGCAAACGTCTGGAATTGGCGTTTAAACGCGCTTGCGTACCTGAAATTGGCGATTAGCTCCTGCGTATATGGAATGACGTTTATTGCGTATGCGTTAACGAGTGTGAGGTTGCAATTTGTTGTACGCGATGGAAAGATTAGAAAATATTAAAATATGTACTACAGTATTAGCCATTACAGCAGTGATGGATTTAATAAATAAGGAGAAAATTCGACTTAGACCGAAGAGATCTGCTTGGTCCAGAAAGTGGTTGCAAAGAAGAAATAAATTGGGCTGCTATGAAAATCTCATGCGAGAACTAGCATTAGAGGTAAGTACTCTGTTGTCTACTTAATATGCCTTTAATTGCATACCATATTATGTATTTCATTTATAAACATGCTGTTTATAGTTAGAACGTTTATAAAAAATGACAGATTTAAAATTAAAGAAAGAAGTGTTGAGGAAAATAGATGAACGTTATAACATGGTTGCAACACCAGCTCATCTGCTCTCTTACTTGCTTGATTCAAAAACAAAAAATTCAAGAACTGAATTATCTGCAGATGAAAAAAGACAAACATTGGAATATGCTAAAAAGAAGTTCCTTTATTATTCTCTACTACCAGTAGATAGAGCAAGTGGTAGTTTTTATTTATTTTTAATGATTAAATTTGCAACACTATTTCAGATAAACTTGACAATTAAAAATTATCAATAAAGACTACATTTCAAAAAAAATTAATACAATTATACCAATATTAATTTAAAAAAATGGTATCTTCCAATATTCTTAGAATTTTTTGTAATTATTTGAAAAGTAGGTAACACTAATGTACATTAGTTAAAAGTATTATTTGAATATCATAATTTTGGTATATTTATGACAGATGATACTCTTAACGAGATGTAACGAGTTGGGCCTCCTCTGGCCTTGATAACAGCTGCCACACGACGAGGCATAGATTCAACAAGTTTCTGGAAAAGTTCCACGGGAATGGCTTGCCAAATATTGGCTAAAGCTGTCCATAATTCAGTAAGATTCTTTGGTGCTGTGTGATGGCCTTTCACACCTTATTCCAAAACATCCCAAAGATGCTCAATAGGATTTCAGTCTGGGCTTCGAGGTGGCCAATTCATGACAGAGAAGTCAGAGGAATGCTCATCCAACCAGCCAGTAGCCAACCGGGACTTGTGAGAGGTACAGTAGTCTTGCTGGAAAACTCCATTACCGTGCGGATAACTAAACATCATAAACGGATGGAGGTGATCACCCAGCAACTCTACGTACCGAATTGCATCGAGGGAGATTGGTACACGCACCAAAGATCCCAAACTGTGCCACGAAAAAACACCCCAGACCATTATTGAGCCACCATGCCCTTGTACAGTTCCAGCCAGGCATGTAGGATCCATGGCTTCATGAGCCTGACGCCATATTCTCAGCCTCCCATCGGCGTTAAGTAGTCGGAATCCAGACTCATGACTCCATGCTACTCGTTTCCAGTCCTCTACACTCCAGTCTCTCTGCTCTCTTGCCCAGGCAAGACGTGCAGCCCGATGGCGAGTATAGAGCAATGGTACTCTCATAGGTCGACGGCTCCCGAAACCCATACGGTGAAGCGAGCGTTGCACAGACCGTTTACTGACTGTACGACTGGCACCGTCATTAAACTGGGTGGTAATTTGAGCTAATGTTTGGCTTCGATGGCTACGTACAATACGCCTGAGCCGTCTCTCAACACGCACTGTCAAGGCTAATTGTCCTTTGCAGTTTGCCCGATCGCTAGTTTTTTTTCCACCATCCATGTATTCTTGGTATACTCTTGACACTGTCGACCTTGAAAATCCTAACTGTCTGACGATTTCGGAAATTGAACGGACCATGCGTCGCGCACCTACGATTTGTCCGCGATCAAAGGCGTTTAAATCAGCCAGTTTACCCATACTGGCGATTCCAACAACTAATTCAGAACAACCACAGTACGCGCTATATATGCAGTTACCATAGCGCCCTCACTTGCGCATACATGATGCGCAGCGCTACACAATTTGCATAGGCTGTGCTATCCCTAATTCAATGGCACTTCAGTGTATATGTATATAGAGTTTCCCCCAGACAGTTTCAGGAGGGCATGGCGGCCCCGCCTGCCTTTTGATTTAAAAATAGCACCCATCTTGCCTTTTATCCAAAAAATAGCGCCCTTCTTGACTTTTATCAAAGAAATAGCGCCCTTCTTACCTTTTATCCAAAATATAGTGCCTTATAAGTATTATAAGCGCCTTTAAGAATAAAAAAATTCCTTAAAAATCTAAAAAGTGCCCTTAAAAATCTAAAAAAGTTCCCTTTTCCAAAAGCAGCGCCCTGTCCTTTTTCTAAGCATGTGGGAAACTCTGCATATATATATATATATAGTTGGGATACATCACTGATACCAATATGTGGTACAGAAGAAAAAAAAAGTATATGCATTAAAAATTCTTTTTCAAGCTGTATGTTTAAAATATTTGAAAGAGAAAAAATTTTGATCAGATTCAGAAAAATCAATATGTAAAATATCAGAAAATTGTATGATCATTACACACACACATACATATATATATACATACCTGCCAATATTGCCAAAAGCTTTTCAGGAGCAAATACAAACGATTTCGGGAGTTTTGAGGAGCATTTCAGGAGCACACCACCAAGTTGATAATTTAAAAATGTTTTTATACACATACATATATGTGAGTGTGTGCAAACTTGTAATTAAAAAACAATGAATTTTAGGGAAAAATTATAAATTATTTTTCATTAAAACTAGTTATAGAGAATCTATGCTCACTTCTACCCAGACTTGGGTGTATATAATTTGAAGTGGCACTCTATTTGAATTATATACAAACACAGTTTATACATGAAATAATGTTTATTGAATTCGCTGCACATATAATTGGCTTTTACAGCAATAAGCATGCGTACTACTTGTACGGAATGTAAATACAGCTTTCAAGAACAATATAATTTTATACTCACGAACAGTAAGTCAAACCAGCAGTACTGCCACGTAAACTTCTGGCCCGTAAAGCACTAGCGCAGGATAACACCTTTTTCAACCTTAACAACAACTCCCCTTTTTTCATTAATGACGCTGCGTGGTATTTATACTAAGCGCGTATGCCAAAATTAGCATATCTGAAGCAGCTTCTTTAATTCACTCAACAGTTCGATTCTTGTGAATCGAATCTTGTGTATACCTTACACTGGCCTCCCTCGAAAAAAAAAATTAGGTAACTGAGGTCTGAACGGCTTCAGTTAACTAATTGAAAACGCGTGCTGGTCTGACTTTTTACATAATGGGTGGCAAAGCCAAAAAAACCTTCCACACGTTGTGTGGGGGAAAAACGCCACTACCATTTTACAAAACTAACCCCGAAGGGTCCAGGTGACACCATTACACAGTGGATTTGCAGAGTTGCGGATACTGGGCTGGCCAACTGCGCCCTAAAATATCTATTTTAATTAAAAGTGACAACACAATTGCACAGCATGACATTTCTTGACTGTATCTGCTCTCCCCCAATTTATAATGTACATGTGTTATGATTTGCGAAGTTAGTATGTTAGTTGTTTGTTATCTGTAGTTAGTATGTATTTTTTTTCACTACATGTCCCCTTCAAAAATTTATAAAACAACAGTATACCGTTTTTTTTCAGTGGCTCACTCCTTCCCCTCAAAATGTTTACACAGTATATACAATGGGGAACTTCAAACCAATTTGGTTCGGTTTTATTAAAGGGTGGGAGTTAGAATAAGAGAATTGATACAAGACTTGTTCCTCATGAATGCAGCAACTTCACTGCACCAGTTTGTCCAATCCGCTGAACCTCTCTTGATGGTCGCAGTCCTAGTAAAGGGATTCGTTGACCGTGTGGGCATCCTTCGTGCAGCAGGTCGTAGGTCCTAAGGCGCTGGTCCGGCTTGACGATGGACAGGAGGTCTCTTGGGAGGAGGCCAACCTTGCTGGGCGGCTGATATCTTGCGTTCCCTGTACTTATGCAAAGGAGCTTTAAAATTGTCATTCTTCCTTTTCATAACCTTGTGTACCTTATGTGTGCCACGTTCATCCTTAGATGGAGGTTTTGTAGTGCACACTTTACTTTTCTTCGTACTTTTGCTTGTATCGGTATTAAATTTTAATGCAGATTCTATTTTTTCAACAACCTGACTCTGCTTTTCGTATTTGTGCTTATACGACTTCTTGTTTACCGCCTTAATTACTATAGTATTAGCAGTTTTAATGCTGGAACCTGAAGGCGCTTTTTCACGTTTTTTATCCCCCTTAACTTTAGTTTTATCCTCTTTTGACAAAAAAGTTTCTTTGAAACTTGCGATATCAGAATCGTTATCATTTAAATTCTTTAACACTGCTTCAGTTTTAGGAAGATTAAGCTTTTCGTACTCGTGCGTTTTATTGCAAACTTTCTCTATAACTTCCGAAGCATCAGCTAAACTACCTACAGTATAACTCTGTGTCAACTTTTCATCCTGATTCTCAGTCTGGTTTTCATGTACTTTATTTAAAACCATATTATCAACCTGGCCTACACAATCCCCATTCGGCTGGAAACTTGAAATAATATCATCACCTAGCAAGTTCCTACTATCGTTTAAAGAATTTTTATTGTCGTCAACTAATAAGTATTCACTAACTTCCGTAACGCATACTTCGTCATCTACTAAATTTCCTTCATTAACAGATGTGTGAATATCATCTAAAATATCAGGTATAGCATCAATAATATCAGGTATAGCATTAATAATATCAGGTATAGCATTAATAGAAGTGTCAGATGATTTATTTTCTAAACCACTAGCATTAGTATCGGCACTATTTTCAGAAATTTGTACTGGAATTACCTCATCATTCCAGCTAGACTCACTTTCTTTATAAGCCACAAAAATACCCTGACTTTCACTATTCTCAAATAATGATTACTGCTCGGACAAAATAATACATTTGACCACACAGTTTCAACAGGTTGAACCATATCATGTGAATCAACTTGCCAGTGCAAGTAAGGTGCTTGCATATTTTCTTTAAGTGCACTAATTTCATTATCACGCCGTGCGCTTCTATTATTTTGCCTGCGGTACTGCTTACGCTGCTGGTTTGAAACTCGCGAAAAATTTTGGCGCGGCTGTATAAAACTTCTCGTACCTGAATGACGGTGAGGGGTAGCGAAGAAATGTCTATTGTCATATTTAGCTAAAGCTTGAAGGAGGGTAACCTTGCTTGTAATTGTTTGATTATCTAAAAAATCTTGAACACTTGGCTTCAAACGTTGGATAACTATTTTTAAGATTACCGCTTCCGTCATTCCCTCTAAATATTCCTCACACTTGGAAATCTTTTCCATAGCAAAATCTAATGCAGACTGACCTTCACGTTGCCTTAGCGAATAAATTTCCGTTTCAATTTCACTTTGATTAAAGGTCTTTGGAAAAACACTAAGAAACTGTTGCTTGAATGACAAATAGTCAAAAATCAGATTACTGCTTTTCATACACGTGTACCACTGATATGCACTACCTCTTAAAGCGGCTAGAGCAATTTTAAGTTTATCCCCCTCTGGGGTGCATTGTTGCTGAAAGTAATGCTCAATTTTCTTTAGGAATTGGCTTGAGGGGCCGCCATTGAAGGTGGCTTCGAATGGCGCAAAATGCTGAACCATAATTACCCGAGGAAAATTTCCAGCAGGATTTTGTTCTACAACACTCATTTTTTAAATAGTATATAAGTACTTGCAACAATTTTATCAATATAAGTACACAGTACACAGTTTTTAATTTCAATTATGTTGTTCGTTACAAATGTAACGCTAACTACCAGGGTATATATATTTTCCGGGCGCCAGTATAGAGAATCTATGCTCACTTCTACCCAGACTTGGGTGTATATAATTTGAAGTGGCACTCTATTTGAATTATATACAAACACAGTTTATACATGAAATAATGTTTATTGAATTCGCTGCACATATAATTGGCTTTTACAGCAATAAGCATGCGTACTACTTGTACGGAATGTAAATACAGTTTTCAAGAACAATATAATTTTATACTCACGAACAGTAAGTCAAACCAGCAGTACTGCCACGTAAACTTCTGGCCCGTAAAGCACTAGCGCAGGATAACACCTTTTTCAACCTTAACAACAACTCCCCTTTTTTCATTAATGACGCTGCGTGGTATTTATACTAAGCGCGTATGCCAAAATTAGCATATCTGAAGCAGCTTCTTTAATTCACTCAAAAGTTCGATTCTTGTGAATCGAATCTTGTGTATACCTTACATAGTTTTCTTAGCAATTTTCAAATTGCACAATAAGACTAACTGCATCGAAATGTTCACAGTGTACATATAAAGTTTTAAAAGTAAATTTGTGCAAAATAAAAATGTAAAGTCTTACTTCCTAGCCTTCAACATACATTCATAAGTTTATAAGCACAAGGGAGTTAGAATTACAGATTCTTAATTAAGCAAAGAAAGTTGAGATATCACAGTAATACATGATTTCAATTACCTTTTGGTAGGTTTGCTACTATGGACGTTAAAAAATTGAATCAAAACTTTGTTGGCACAATAATTTTACCAAATTTTATTTTATTTTCACTAATATTATAAATATATGTAAATAAATAGAATTTCTATTAAAAAATTTAGTAACCATGTGCACACAACTAATTATTGTTTTTTTAATGCTTGATAACTTGCTTTTTTAGCTCTGATTAAAATAATCTGATTCTGATTAATAGCTCTGGGATAGAGACACTTTATAATTTTTCCACAAAAGAAATATTTATTTGATGATAAACAACCTATGATAAATTTAATTTTTAATTCACAATACATTTTAATGTACATACAGTTAACAGCTGTTGTATATCCAAATAACTTTGTGAAAATATATCAGGTATCATCAATGACAATGACTATTGTGCATTTTTCTTAAAAATTTATTAAATTCTTTTTTTTTTTTGGATGTGATATAGTCAAAGAACAAATTTACTAATGAAAGTATCATATTTAAAATGACACACAAATTAAAACATGAAAATTAATAAGTTTTCTAACAGGTAATTAAAAGATTCAAAGAAATCTTACCTCAAATGGAGTTATTTCACACTCCACAGGCATGTCCAAATTCGACGAACTTTCCTGTGGTTCAGTAACGTCATTTAAAGATGACAATTTTGAAAAATGCGTCCATTTAGGCTGCAATTTAAAGGCCCCTGAACCACTTTTTAGAGACCTCAGCAGCTTTTTCTTTTTGAAGTAATAGGCCTTCAAATTCATGAACTTACGCTTGAGCAATTCTGAATGGATTAAGGAATGAAAAAGTAGATAAGTTCACATTTATGTTAAAGTATTTCAATAAAAATAATAACAAATAAAATATAAATTTATAATATAAATTATTTTTATTTAAAAAATAAAATTGTCTTGACACTTCAGATTGAATCATATATATTTTGTGTTTTGAATGAGAACAAAAAGCAAATTATTTTTTTTTTTAGAAAATTGTTTCTGTTTTGAAGCGGTTAATCGTCATTAATTATAAATTATAATTTTGTTGTCAAATGAAAAAAGTTTTAAAATATGATATTATTAATACAATTGCAAATATAAAATGGAGGTTTTTATGTCAAGCGAATTCAATTTATGTCCTGCAATATCTTAAACAATATTAATATTAATATCTTAAACAATAGGTTGACTATTAAAAATATCAAAATAGCGGATATTTTTTATATTTTCGAAAATATCATATTTACGAACTCTGATATAGTCTAATGACAGTATTTGTTTACATTTCAGTATTTGGCGACCATATTGGCGACAAATTGACTCGTTGCACAAAACACGAATTTTGGAAAATGATATTAAAATAATATTGCTGCGAATATGGACTACAAAGGTTAGTGTATGCAATTATGAAGCAACAGCCATTTACAAAATAAATTCACACATATCAAATCAAATTAACAACAATGAAAATAGCACTTACCGGTGGTAAACAGACTTGACTGAGTGGGCCATTTTGATGTCATCAAAAGGCTAATTTCTTGGTATCCAAGGTGTTTCAAAGTTTTTTTAGTATAATTCGGGTACGAAATATCCCATAAACATTTTTTTATACACTTCGTCTATGAAATGTACTTCTATCTCCGCAGACCACTGTGCAGCTGCCATCTTGAATAATAGTCGGTGTGACGTATGAGAAAGGGTGAAATTCTTCGGCCGCTGATTGGTCGATTTCACGATTGTAAACGCGTACGCGTTGCTTTTTCCGTGCATGTTGGAAAATGAATCGAATTCATCAGGTGCCTCTATCACACAGGGAATTTGTGCGTTCTTCATCGCGAAAGGGAATCGTATCTTGAATCCGTTGCATTTCAAACGTGTACGCATTGACGTGTGATAAGGCCTTTATAAAGAATTCTATCGTGATGTGCCCAGGCGACTTCGTGATTCCGTGAGGAGGAAACGACCAGCAAAGTGGAAATCTGGGAAATGGATGCTTCACCACAATAATGCCCCTACTCACTCCTCACATGTGGTTCAAAATCTTTTAACCAAACATGGCACCGTTGAAGTCCCGCCACCTCCCTACTCTCCAGACCTCGCTCCTTGCGACTTTTTCGCATTTCCAAAGCTAAAGAAAACGCTTAAAGGACAATGGTTTAAGGATGTGACGACCATCAAACAAAAATCAATCGAACAGCTGTTGACCATTCCAAAGAACGACTTCCAATCCTGCTTCCAAGAGTGGCAACAACGTTGGGCTAAGTGTGTTGCTTCTTAAGGACGATAATTTGGAAGGGATTAAACTGAAGTATGTATATCCATTATATTTTTTAGTTAAAAATTAAATTCGGATTCTTTACGGACAGCCCCCGTATATATATATATATATATATATATATATATATATATATATATATATATATATATATATATATATATATATATATATATATATATATATATATATATATATATATATATATATATATATATATATATATATGTGTGTGTGTGTGTGTGTGTGTGTGTGTAATAAATTAAATATTAGGCCCTCCATTCTATCATTTAAATTCCCTTTCCTAAATCCAATCCCCAGTAACATTACTTTAGCGCTTTAAAAACCCATAGCAACAGAACTTCCCATAAAACAGCAAACGTTGCATTTCTACACGTGTATACGTCTCGAGAAAGGCGTGGGTTCGCATCGCCAGCCCCAAATTCTTCTGACACTTCAAAATAACAGGTACATGTACCTCGCTTCTAGCGCGTAAGGTTGAAAGGTGGTATTACACTTCGCTCCGAGCATCTGAAATGAATGGACGTATTTTTCTGTCGCTTAAATAAAACTATTCGACCCGACTGCTTCAAAATTTTAATTCCTTTCAGGCTGCTCCAGCCATGTAAATGCGAGCTAGTTTTCCTTTTCAGTTTGCATTTTAAGAACGAGATGTAATGGTTATATAACATAGAGCTGAAAGCGATTCTTCATGTGCGAATCAACCCCAACGGACTTCGAATCCATCGCCTAGGACTATGTGTGTGCGCGTGAAATACCGACCTTGAAAGAAGCGCAATAGGAGTTCGCCAGCGTAACACTTGAAAATGAAATGACCTAGTTTTGATTTCGCTTTTCGAAACGAGCAAAGGAAAAGGACATCGAAAGATTTGAATAAAAAATTGGCTGATCGTGAATCTGACCAACCTGAAGAAAAACAAGCGGATAATTCTGCAGTTTACGACAAACAATTATTGGAAATCAGTGCTATATCTTCAGCAAATCAATTAAGTAATCTCCCGAAATTTAATCCTAATGGAATGGTCAAAATTAATAACTGGTTAAAATTCTTCGAGAAAAAGACTACTGAATTGACGGAAGAAGTTAAACTACAAATATTTCCGGAATTTCTATTGGACGAGGCTTTGAAATTTTACATCGAAAACCTAACAGAATCACAAAAGTGGGATGAAGCTAAAATAAAAATCAGTGACTATTTCTCAGAAGAAAAACAGTTTTCATTCGAAGATTTCAGCAGGTTGAGCCTTTCTGGAAGTAAAAATATAAATGATTATTTTAAAAAGAAATTGAATATCGCTAAAGCATTAAAACTTGAAGAAGAAGTTATAATTCAAGGTCTCACAGACGGATTGTCGACAAGATACAGGGATTTATTTTTAATAAGTAACGTTGGTACAACTACTGAGTGGATTTCCCTTGCGAGGAAAATGATCAACAGCTACGAAGATAACCAGAGGAAAGAACACCATAATAGAGACTTGCATAAACAGTCCTGTCTTCGCAGACCGTTCGATCGGTGAGATGACTATGACAGATTCCCACAACATGAGTCACCTAGATTCCGGCACCAACAACCGCGACAATGGCATAGATGGCCCCAGAATTTTCGAGAAGAGGAACGTCCTAGGACTCGGTTCCAGCCTCCACAACATGCAAACAATTATAACAGCAACATTACAGAACACCGACAATGACGGATGTTTACCGTAGACCTAGAAATCGGTAGTGAACTGATTATCGGCCTGATAGATACAGGTAGCACCATTAACATTATCTCAAGAACTGTGTATGAGAAAATTAAATATTATGCGAACATTCTCACACAAGACAATTCAAAGCAGTACCCTTGCAGGTAAAATCAAAACTGATAAAATCATTTCTACAAAGTGCCGAATCGGTAAGTTGAATAGATTTGTGAATTTTTATGTTATTGCAACAAATTTAAAGTATGCAATTTTATCGACGGAAATCATTAACCCATTTAGGACCGCTCCATGTTTCACTTATTGGAAATGCACCAAACAGTGTTTTAACACTTCTTAGAACATTAATTATACAAATAAGTTGTTTCCATAAAATTAAATTTATTTTTACGAGAGTTACAAAATGTTGCGTTTTCGCAACATCAGTCCAAAGCGATATAACAATTTTAAAAATATAAAAATTTAAAATTATAAATTTTTTTTTAAATCTTTGAAACATTTAGCATGATGAGGTACATTACACTTATTACATACAGAAATTGTTTGACTTTTGCAGTGTTTACATTTGTTTATTTTCACTATTTTTAGTAATAATATGGCCCATACGGTTTTTCCGAGTTTCGTTGAGAGTTAGATTTTGAAATGAAGATCGTCTTCCAATATGTGAAGTTTCAGGTAAAACAGAATTCATTGGCATATCTTCAAGCCTTTTTATCAAAGATAGGGATCTCTCAATGATATAGATCTCTTAAACTCTAATAAACTTGGTTTAGAATTCATTACATCCATGTAGTGTCTCCTTTTTTTCCCATACAATATGCTCATTTTTCTTACTATATTACTTACTTTTACATTTATTAGAAAAAAATGTCGATTTCACCTACAATGTCTTTAGGGGATTCGACATTTTCACATAAAATATTATCATCAATATCTTCTTCATCTGTCAAATCATCCGGATCTGGAGGGATAATGACGAATTATGGTTCCTCATTAGCTTCTGTTGAGGACGATTCTGAAATATCATCATCTAGCCCATGAAAATACTCCAATGTCTCTTCCAATGTCAAAAATCACTTTTTCCTAGAGACAAACTTATCCGAAATGCAAACAATACAAATTCACTGCATGAAAAACTAGGCAGCAATAATAAATCACATTGGAAATAAGTAATACACTTTGGACTGATGTTGCGTTTTCCAACATTTTTAAAAATATGAATTGAGAAACATAAAAACAAAAATTATGATTTATCTGTTAAAGTTATTTTGTTCTTTAGTCTCTAGGAAATTCGGAACAAGCATCAAATTGGAAATTTATCATGTGCTGCTATCTAAGGTTATTATTTGAAAATAGTCATTTTTTTCCCTTTCAAAACACCAGAAAAAAACAATTTTTTGAAAGTGCTAAAAGTGGGGAAATGAAGAAACAAAAAAATTATTATGATCAATTGAAGTATAGAGAATAAAATAAAAATGTTACTTCAGGCGTACAAATTTTTGAACATGCCTTTAAAAAATACAGAAAATAATGTTGCGTTTTCGCAACGCCAGTCTTAAATGGGTTAATCTGTTTAAAATTAAATTGGATTTTAAAAATCTTTGTGATTATCAAGGAAAAAATAATATTTCATCTACTTTGTCTTTGGAAAATGTTACTAATAATTACTATATATTTTTAACATATGATAATCCTAATGTGCCACATACTTGTTCTCATAACACTATGAATCTTAATACTAAATATAATAGAAATTGTGATACTCGTTTTTATAAAATTGAAAATTAAAATATTGTTGCTGATGATGAAAGTGTTCAATTGAACAAAATATTGAATGAGTATAATAATATTTTCGCGAAAAATAAATATGATGTTGGATGTATACGTCTTGAACCACAAAGAGTAATTTTGAATTCTGAACTACAAATTCCCCTTCGTCCATACAGGGCCAAAAGATAATGCCGAAATTAAGAAGCAAATAGACGAGCTTTTAGCTGCAGGTTTAATAAAAACATCTCATTCACCCTATGCTTCCCCAATTACTTTGGCTTACAAGAGAGATGAAAATTCAAAATCCAGAATGTGTATCGATTACCGAAAACTAAATAGTATTACAAAAACGGACTCGGAACCAATTCCTCGAATCGGTGCAGTTTTAGATCAACTAACCAATGCTAAGATTTTCTCCACCCTTGATCTCGCGAGTGGTTACTGGCATATCAAACGAAATGAAAAAGATACAGAAAAATTAGCTTTCACCTCAAACTTTGGCTTATATGAATGGAAGAGATTACCTTTTAGCTGGAAAAACGCTCCTGCCATATTCCAAAGAACACTCAGACAAATTTTAAATAAATACCAAATTAAATTTGCGCTCAACTATTTTTACGATATAATTATATTTTCAGACTCTTTCGAAGAACACTTAGAGCATTTAAAAAACTATTTTTCGTTTTATGAAAAAGAAAACATAAAATTCAAATTTTCAAAATGCCAATTTGCCCAAACAAAAATAAAATTTTTGGAATATGAAGTGGCAAAGGGATGTTATAACACGAGTAACGCTAATATAGAAATTATTAAGAAACTTCAACCTCCCAGGAATGTTAAAGACTTACAAAGATTTTTAGGTAGCGTAAATGTTTATAATAAATTCATTCCCAACTATGCTAAATTAAGAGTACCATTGAATAAATTATTGAAGAAAGACACTAAATTTGAATGGACAGATGATTGCCAAAAAGCTTTCCAGGATTTAAAAGACGCTCGAATTTCTAAACCTGTTTTATCTATTTTGAATCCGAATTACCCATATCATATTTTCGTGGATACGTCCGGACAAGCGGTAAGCGCAATTTTAAAACAACAACACCCTGATGGAATATTTCATCCCATAGCCTATCATTCTCGAAAACTTAGAACCTATAAACAAAATTATGCCATTACTGAGTTGGAATGCTTGTCAATTATTGATGCTGTTGATAAATATTACTGTTATTTACATGGGACTCATTTTACTGTACATACGGATCATGCTGCACTTGTCTCGTTAAAAAGTATTAAACACCCAACTGGACGATTATTCCGATGGTCACTTAAACTTTGCATGTACGATTTTGACATTAAATATAAAAAAGGTTCTACAAATTATGAAGCCGATATGTTAACTAGAAACCCAATTTCTCACCATGTAACTTTACGTGAACGTGACCCATTGTTGACATTTCAAGAAATCGAGCATCATCAAAATTTAGATAATGTAAACGGTAAGAAGTTTAAAAAAGTTAATAATGTATGGACAATTAAAAAACAAGGTTTAATGAAAATTGTTGTGCCCTTCTCTTTACGTTTAAAATTATTCGAAAAAGCCCATGTTAATTATGGACATTTAGGAGTTTCGGCAGTGTTAAATCTGATATCCCCTCAATATTATTGGATTGGAATAACTAAAGATGTGAGTAACTATGTGAAACATTGTGAAGTATGTCAATTAAATAAGAAGTCTACACAAAAAAGATTTGGTCTCTTACAAATGTTACCCCCTACCAGTGAACGCTTTGAAATTCTTTCCATAGACACTGTTGGTGGTTTAAATTATTATGAGTCTACAAAGAAATATTTACACATAGTTATAGATCATGCCACGAGGTATATATGGACCTTTGCTTCTAAAAATGAAAATACAGATACTTATATTAATTGTTTAACACAAATTTTTCAACACGAAGTACTTAAGATAATTTTAAGTGATAGAAATAGTGCTTTTACTTCCTCCAAATTTACACATTTTTTCAGAAACAATAATATTACACAATTGCTAACTACTTCGCATAGACCACAAACAAACGGAAAAAATGAAAGAGTAAATCCGACCTGGATTACTAGGCTAAAATGAAAATGAAAGTCAAACCCTGGTAAAGTCTCCTCGACAAAATTATTACTTGAAATAACGAATGAATATAACGACACACCCCATACCGTAACAAAATTTTCCCCTTCTTATATAATGCATGGAAAACCACCCTACAAAAATTTACTTGATGATCAAAACATGTACCCACCAATTTAAGAAGCTAGGAAGATTGCTAAACAGAGAACTATAAGAAATCATGAAGTAAATAAAGAAAGATATGACACTCATTTTGAGGAATCTAAATTTAAGGTAGGTGATATAGTAATGCACGAAGAGTTTCGTTATCCAAATACTCCTAAACTTACTCCCCCTTATTCTGGTCCATATAAAATTTTGAAACAAATTTCTAGAGAAAATTTTGAAATTAACAGACCCAATTCCCTCACTAAGAAAACCTCGGAAATTGTACACTGTACCAGATTAAGACCTTTTAATCCTGCAGATAATTTTCGATTAGCAACTAGAAAAAGTAAAATTCCTATTTTAATAACAGTAAACCCCAAAACGCCCAAGATCCCAAGTAAAAATTTATTAATAGTGTTAGAAAAAAAACCTATCTGTGATGATTAAGACTACCCAACTGTGACTCAAATAAGTACCTGACTATGACTCCGATAATCCTACGATATTTTGATGACCTAATGAAGACTGTTGACGCATGATGAAGAAAACCCAACTTTGATGGATTTAGATACCTACCTAAATTTCGTAGTTAAACATATTTAGAGAATTTTTGATGCTAGTTTGCCTTCCACAAATTACCATCTGAATTATTTTAAAATAATATTTATTAAAAAGGAAATGTTGATGTACTAAGTTAAAGAAAAATTTTGTCAAAGTTAGGGCTAACATGACATGTCACAGGTTACCCTTAATTTTGCCAAGTATGTTGATGATCTGAGTTGTTATTTTTGTTGACAACGGAGAAAGCTTTTGCCAGCACAAGGGGTAGTTCCTCCCGCAGAGGGATGAGCCTCTTGCTGTCTTTGCATCACAGCACCCTCGTGATCACTAACAATCTTTCACGTTGGACATCACAGAGGTTAGCCCATTTCACCTCCAGGTTTGTCACTGATGTCATGATTGAATTTGCATATTTTGAATTGAAACTAGGGACGGTGTTAAAGCACATAATGTTTTTGAAAATTACCAAATATGAAAATAATGCCCATTTACTTAATTAAGGATTTATAACAAGTTGTTTTGAATTGTTTAATTTATGATCTTATGTATTGTTAAAAAATTTGACAGGTATCTAAATCTATGCTGTAATTGAAGTGAAACTTTCAGAATAATATAAGAAATCAATTTTGTAATAATATTGCCTAAAGTAATGGTGTTTTGAACTTGAACTTATTGAAATATCTTCTGAATTATACGTCGTGAATTATTTTAAAATTTATGTACGTATTCGAGATTAGGAATATGAAAAATGGAGATCGATGAATGATAATTGATGTAACCGAGGAAGTTTTGAAATCATGTGAAATCATGTATAAAATGTAAACACTGAATATAAACCACATACCAGAAGGACTTATTTAATAAACAATGTATAACGACTTGAATTTAAACTGAGCTTAAGGACTCCAAGAATTATACGTTACTTTAGGACTCATTATTGAATGAAGAACTTTGATTTAATTAAAAAGTTATTTAGATTATATTGGCCAATAATAGCTGCGTTTACATGGACAGCAATAATACCCGGGATTTAGACGCTAACAGGGAATCCTTTGAAGTCCGTTTACACGGGCAACATTTTCGTTCTGCATTTACCCGTCTTACCGGAAGTAAAGGCCATCACATGATTCGGCGGAAGTGATCCTCATACACCATCATTCCTTGTAAATCACGTTGTGGGTTCGACCTCAGCCGGTGTGGTACTTTTCCAAATTCACTCTATTGCTATTTTTAGCTTTCCCCCTTCGAACTCAGCATTTATCTCATTACGAAGTGTATGGTCCTGGCGAGGTCCTTTTATTTTTTCAATTGCTGTTCCGTTGACCTCGTATTCTTAAATTTTAAAATTAACAAAAAAAAATCATACAACTTTAAAAATCCAAAAAAACTTACAAAAATATTTTTTGTATTCTTATGATATCTGCTTTTCTGGGCCTCTGAACATTATTACTTTTTTGTTTTCCGTGGATCATTAGTCTTATCTAATTTTTCTTCCAAATTTTCTTAAAATTAAATTTTTTCTCTTAAAATTAAATTTTTTTTCTTAAAATTAAATTTTTTGCTTTTATTTAACTTTACTGTTAAATTTCTTTTCCTTTTACCGGCGTTATTCTTACCTTAATATTTTAATTAATTACTTAAAATTTTAACTACTGAGCACTCCTACCTTGATTACATATATCTTGCTTACAGGAGATAAAGTCGACACGACAAAGATACTCCTCTTCTAAAACACAATTACGTCTCCGTCTATTATTTAAATGCAGCACATGTCAGTCGCTGTTGATAATCATGGAACGTTTACGATTTTTTCTGTTGTTTTTAAAAATAAATTTAGAAAATAGATTGGAAAAAAGGAATATAAGAACTAGAAGATTGATGCGGATATTAGATATAATCGTACGATCTGTGGCTTCATCGCTAGATTAAAAATAATTAATTTATAAATTTTAATGTTACGTTTAATTATTGATTATACTTATTACATTTATTAATTTTACCATAACACTTTAAATGAAAATGTTATTGAAATGAAATTTTATTTCTTATTTTACATACCAGATGGCAGTACCAGGCGATTTATAATGTAATTGGAGATGTTTTTTTTTAAAAAAACTAGATGTGTCAGATCAACAAATAAATGAAATCATCCGGAAAAAAATAGGCACTTTTCTACTGTTTTCTTGAAAATTATGCTATTGCTAAGGGGTTCCAGATCCCTCCATCGATCATTTGGCTGCATATTCATGGATTCGGACATGTTAAAATTGGCCATGTTTGTTTACTACTAGCTTCGTGCTTCGAAATGCATCATGGGTAATTAGCGGGTTTTATCCTAGTTCGAAGCAGGGTCGAAAATCCACCCTGCATTTTTCCCTATCGTAGGGAAAAAGCAAGAAACGACCCTGCTTTGACCTGGGTTTTTGGCACATGTAAACGGCACTAATATTTCAGTTATTTGAATTTTCTTGCACATTGTTTTAAAAATTATATATTTCATTGCATATTATATTAATTCCATATATTCTATTCATTATAGATTTCATTGTATATTTCTTTAATTTTATATATTTTGTGTGGTGGTGCAACGAAGTCATAAGAGTGAGTTTAGTTTTATAGTAAAGATTCAAGAGATTTAACTTTGGTTTTGTTTCGGTGAAGTTAATTTATGATGGGTTATGGACAAAGCTCTTGACTCGGTAACCTTGATGTGTTCTAATTCTCACCCACCTTGCTGTTTATCGTGACTTCTTTCCACCAATGTCGCATTCAGAGACATATAATTGTATAATGTAGTTAATTTTGATTATATTTGATTGTAATTGTACTCACTTTATTATATAAGTGTTCATTTGAATTTTGTTTGTGAAAATGTCACCTTTCAACGTGATGATTTTCCATTTTTCGGGGGGGATTTGTAATAAATTAAATATTAGGCCCTCCATTCTATCATTTAAATTCCTTTCCTAAATCCAATCCCCAGTAACATTACTTTAGCGCTTTAAAAACCCATAGCAACAGAACTTCCCATAAAAGAGCAAACGTTGCATTTCTACACGTGTATACGTCTCAAGAAAGGCGTGGGTTCGCATCGCCAGCCCCAAATTCCGCTGACACTTCAAAATAACAGGCACATGTACCTCGCTTCTAGCGCATAAGGTTGAAAGGTGATATTACACTTCGAGCTGTCGTCTGAGATGGACGGATGTTAATATCGCTCTAATAAAACTATTCGACACGAATGCTTCCAAATTTGATTTAATTCCTTTCAGGTTGAGTCTAGTTCCAACTATGTAAATACGAGCTAGTTTTCCTTTTCAGGTTGCATTTTAAGAACGAGATGTAATGGTTATATATATATATATATATATATATATATATATATATATATATATATATATATATATATACACTCATGGACAAAAAAATTAGCGCACCAAGAAGGAGTCGTCAAATTGAAACGGAATTTAACATACGTAATGACTACTTTAATATAAGTAAATGATAAGAAAATCAAATAAAAAGGACAATTTATTTCAGAGAAAAAGGCAAAAGAACGGAGGAGTTAATACTCTGTTGGACACCTTCTAGCGCGAATGCACGATGCGATACGATCGGGCATTGAGTTATACAAGTTCTGTATGATGTCTTGAGACATTTCGTTCCATATTAGCTGTAACCTTGCCTCTAGTTCGTTGAAACTCGTGGGATGCCCAACTCGTCATCCCAAATGATCCCAGATATGCGCAATTGGAGACAAATCTGGGAATCGGGCAGGCCAAGAAAGGGTAGTAACAGTGCGGAGACAGTCTTCTGACACCCTTGCCGTATTAGGCCGAGCATTGTCTTGTTGAAAAATGGCTCCTGGGAGCCGTTGCATGAGTGGCAACACATGTGGTTGCAGGATTTCATGAACATACCGCTGGGCTGTCACGGTGCCACGGAACAATACTAGGGCTGACCGTGTATTGTAGGCAATGGCACCCCATACCATCACACCAGCTGTGGGAGCGATGTGTCGCTGTAAAGCAAAGGCAGGATTGAAGCGTTCACCACGGGCCCTCCACACACGAACACGATTGTCATCACTTTCGAGATTGGATCTGGATTCGTCGCTAAAGACGACCTGGTTCCATTCCGCTGCAGTCCAGTTTCCTCGTGCGCGGCAAAACTCCAAACGGAGGCGTCGATGGGTGGGCGTCAAGGGCAGCTCACGTAATGGGCGCCGCGATACCAACTGTCCTTCAGCCAGGCGCCTTCGTATGGCTCGAGAAGATACAGAGGCCCCTCGTGAAGGAGCTACCTGTGTCTGGATGGCGGCCGATGAAGCAGTTGGCTGTACGCGTACATTTCTTACGATGTGGCGGTCTTCTCGACGACTGGTCTGTCGAGGGCGTCCTGAGCCTGGTCTTCGTGTACATAACATCTCTCGGGTCCACTGGTCCGAACACCTCCTCACAACACAATCAGAGCGGCATAATTGACGAGCTACTAGCTGACCATCCAGCTTCCATCATCCCGACGATTCCCCCCCTCTCAAACTGCGACAACTGCTTATATTGTCTTCGAACACGGCGTAATGGCATGTCTATCTCAGCTCTTCCTTTGTCAATGATTCAGCACACTCAAACAAGCTTTGGTTACCTGGTTTATACTCCACAGAGTACGATGTTCAACGCCCTCTACCGGCTATACGTAATGCGCAATCACGCTGCATTTCTAATCATTTGCATATCTCCCCGACATGTACCTTCATTGCAATCTTCGTTACGATCCCGCAATTATTTCTTGGTGCGGTAATTTTTTTGTCCATGAGTGTATATATATACATACATATATATATATATATATATATATATATATATATATATATAATTACGCTATATTAATTCCTGCATATAGGAGAGAAATTAAGTCATTATTTATTATTGAATGTGCAATTTCTATTTATTCATCACTAAACATTCAGGCAAATTTTATCTTCCAACTGAATGTCCTTAAAGTGTCCTCATTAGTTTCAGGTTTCTGAGCGATATATCAGGGTGTGTTTTAAACTCTAACTATAAATCATCATGCAATATATGCATCTACCTAAAAATTTAATTTTTGTAACTTTTAATATCTAAACATCTTTTTGGTATTTTTTTCTCTTCTATTGGTGTTTGAAGGCTTAGAGAGATATTGATAAATATTATAATGTGATTCATTGTTTCATTACCATTTCCAATTATGCTTTATATCACTTATTCTTTTATCTGAAAAAAATTCTAGAAATACAAAAATGTAGTAAGTTTTAAGATTAAGAACAAATATAGATAATTTTTTTGATTTAATAGTTAATATGAATCATGTATTCATAAATTTATTTTCTTTGCGTTTTCAGTCATGTTATCACATTTTTGTAAAACTCTGTACATGCTTTTAAAACGAGACTCCCTAAAATAGCAAAACATTAAATTTCTGTGACGATCAACTTTGACCAATTCGTAGATTTCGTATAAATCAAAGTTAGTATTTTGTTAATTAGTTCAAGTTAGTTGAATGACTAAAACACATGACTTTAAAAACTTGATCATGAATTTCCTTTAAGTCCAAAGAATTATAATTCTTTACGATTTAGAATTCTGCATGGAAAAAAAGTCTTTTAAAAAAGAGGTATGTAATTACTATGCTACCCAATACTTTTTAAAAATATTTCATTAAAATTTAAGAAAGCATATTAAGATTTATTGGACTGAATATAGTAGTATTAATAAGTAGCAAATTTAAGTAAATTTTATATTAAACAGTAAAATATTGACCTTTCCGGAAATGTTATATGTAAGTATGTTGTACATAAGGTGTATATGCTCTCTGTCAACACAAAGACAGAAACTGTGTCACGGAGCATTTCTACCTAATACAGGAGTTCCACCTTATCTTTCCTATTAAGTGCAAGTACAAATCAAGTAAATCTGACCTCATAAAGGCTAGTCACGTGCAGGGGAAAAATGTCCTTTTCAAAGAGGTATGTAATTATTATAGTATGCAATAATTTACCTCTGGAAATCTCTCGATAAAATATATAAAATCATATGAAGATTTCTGAGACTGAATACAGCAGTATTACTAAAGAAGCTATTTTAAGTGATTTTTAGACTAAACGGTAAAAGATTGACCTCTCCGACTATGTTACATGTAAGTATGTTGTATGTAAGACGTAATAAAATTCTGTCTGTCAACATGAAGCAAGAAACTGCGTCACTGAGCCTTTCTACCTAATAAAGGAGTTATTCCTTATCTGTTCTAATAAGTGCAAGTACAATTGAAGTAAAACTGACCTCATGTAGGTTAGTCACAGGCAGGAAAATAAATGCCTCTTTTTAAAAGAGGTATGTAATTATTATACTATGCAATAATTTTCTTCTTGAAATCTTTAAGCAAAATATAAAAAATCATATATATATATAAAATATATCATAAAAATCATATATAATATTTCTTAAAATGAATGTAGCAGTATTACTAAAGAAGCAATTTAAAGTTATTTTTAAATTAAACGGAGTGTACAAGATTGACCTCTCCAACAATGTTATATATAAGTATGTTGCATGTGAGGCGTAATAAAATGTTGTCTGTCAACACAAAGCCAGAACTGCGTCACTGAGTATTTCTACCTATTACTGGAGTTATGCCTTAGCTTATCTTATAAGTGCAAGTACAATCCAAGTAAAGCTGACCTCATGAAGGTTAGTCACGTGCAGGGAAAGAAATGCCTTTATTTTTAAATAGGTATGTAATTATTATACTATGCAATAATTTTCTTCTTGAAATATTTCAATAAAATATAAAAAATCAGATCAAGAGTTCTTAAAATGAATACAGCATTATTACTAAAGAAGCAGTTTTAAGTGATTTTTAGACTAAATAGTTCAAGACTAACCTCTCCGACTATGTTATATGTAAGTATGTTGTATGTAAGTCGCAATAAAAAGCTCTCTGTCAACACAAAGCTAGAAAATGCTTCACTGAGCATTTCTACCTAATACAGGAGTTATGCCTTCGCTTTTCTTATAAGTGCAAATACAATCGAAGTAAAGCTGACCTCATAAACGTGAGTCACGTGCAGGGCTGTCAGTTGACTCACCAACTGTTAACTCTTCCTAATGACGAGAATCAATGGAATGTGGAAAAAAGCTTCCCTACCACCCATCCAATTGATTAGCAGCGAGCGAGTGGTCAAGAGCTGAGCCGACGTCATTAGTGGCAGAAAACAAGATAAGAGAAAAAAAACGGATTCGGGACTAAGATAATAAGGAGTTTTGTGAAAAGACGAGTTGTTGCATTTCATGTTAGTAATGTGATTCCTGATCAAATTAGTGGCACGGAATAAAATTGGAAGAATTTTTTTTTCTCTTAGAAATTCGATAGAAGACCATTGTTAGTTGGAACGTTAATCTGCTATTAGTAACTGTATTTGAGGAAAAGACCGCCTAAGGGAGCATTATTGGGGAACACAAGCGTTCCCGACCTTTTCGTTAATCACCGCTCTAGAATCGATCTTTTTAATGATTCGCCCGATTCGATTTTAAGCCTCATTTTTACTTATCCGGTTTCCGTTTCCCACACGGCGAGGCTTTTAAAAAGTGATTTCAGGCGTTTACTACCTCTAACTATGATTTTTTTAGCCCCGGATCATATTTCATAAGTATTCTCTGAATAGCTTTTATTCATGAGAATATAAGGAAATAGTACACAAAAGGTTTAAACAAAAGCATTTAAAACATGGAATAAATCGCTAATTTATTTAAACATGTATGTATGCTATAAAATAATGCAGAGAAAAGTATTGGGGTTCCTGTCACGAGAATTGAGCGGTCTGGGAGTATAATGGGTAAAACGAAATGTCAATTTTGAAATGTTTAATTGTTTTTATTCGGTATTTCACCATGAAAGTTACGTCGTTTATTTTAACGCGAAATATATATTTGTTGATTATATTTTTAAAGTGCTGAGTTAGATTCCTTTGAATTATTCCTTTGTTCAATAGTTAAATGAATTAGTAAAATGCAAGGATTTTACAGTAGACTTACAAAATATAAAAAAATATTACGCATACATTGGAGTAGTCAGCCACATGCCGTGTGTTTCGGACCATAAGACGCACCTTTTTACATAAAAAATAATGGACTTAAAATTGGGGTAAACCTTTTGGTTCGAAGGTAACATTAATATAATATGCATATTTTATAATATATATTATAAACATATTTATTACATATACTATATATATATATATATTTAATAAGAAACTGAAAATGTCATTATACCTAACAAAATATTCTTTTAAAAAATCTTCCCATAAATTTGAAGTCCGTCTTATGGTCTTCAAAATACGGTAGCTCAAACCTCATAATATTTCGTATGGAATATTGAAAGTGTTACGAGCGAACATAAAGAAAAATTTTTAAAAAGTTTAAATTATGTTGATTATATCAAGAATAAGTTTAAATGAACTAAAAAAGCCTAATTTCAAACCCACTTTTATATATGTTAATGTATGCACTGAATTTATTCTACTATTAATTATATATTAATTGCGTTCATTACTGCTTTATGATTACCTCTTAAACACCCCAGCTACATGTTACTTTACATACATTGTCAACAGTAATTTTTAAGGAATAAACTTTACAAATGTAAAAAAAATAAAAATATTTACAGAGAAATTTCTAAATTTGAATATTAAACATTTATAAAGTTATATTTATTTAAGCTAATATATCGAATAAATAAACGTTATTTGTATTTAGAATTGCCATTTTATTTGAAAACATGGTTATGCAAAATAAAAATGCTTTTAAATAACTTTTATTATGTACTTCTATCAAAAAATAGAAAAATGGCCAAAATAATATCGATTTGATAACCCAGTTCTTACTAGGAAATCGAATAGTAAAAATACAGAGGCTGTTCACACATTTTTTAGACGATGTATATTTTATTCACAAAACTAAATTACATAAAATTATTGTGTTTTAAATGTTCTATTTGACATCCCTTATTCTGAACTATTTTTCGGCACCGCAATTTCCAGGATAATAATGCCTTTTGAAGTGTCAGAAGAGGTATTCTATCCCATTCCTCCTGAACAGCTTTCAAGAGACAGTAAGGGTTTTGGGACAACGTTTGGATAATGCAGATTTTAAAAGTCCGAAAGCACAAAAATCCATAGGTGATACATCGGGAGATTTAGTAGGGATATCAGTGAAGGGAATAGCCTTGATACCAGTTTTTTGTTCCATTTCTTTTAGGAAATTTACAGTGGATTTTGATGTGTGACTGCTAGCTTTGTCCTGATGGAGTCTCACAGACTGATGGCACTGTGGGTAAAGTGGTGGTATTTCGTTCAGAAAAATTGGCGATAAAATATGTTCCTGATAATATTTGGAGTTAATCTAGAAATTGTTTCCATTCTCTTTATTTTTAACTTGCCATTATAAGAAAAACCAGCAACAATCATGAATCCCTTAGAAAAACTTTCTTTCGATTCTTTGAATCATGTACTCAAATTTGTTTCTCCCCTTTTATGATAATAAATGGCTCCTTTTTTTTGTTGCAATCATTTAAATACACCCATGATTCATCTATTGAGACAATTGTTTTCCATTTTTCTTTGGATAAGTGTTTCTCATATAGAATTCTGCAGCGTGTCCTGCGTTCAGCGATATGATTTGGAAGAAGACGATGCACATTGCGTTTATTCGCTTTCTTAAGATTTAAATCAACGTTTATCATTTTGTTTGCAGTGGACACCGAGCATTGTAATTATTTTACAACTGTCCTTTGACTAGGGGTATTTTCTTTAACATTAAACAACGTACCTTTGCAATAGTCGAAGATGTCCGTTTTTTCCTTGGATACTTGCTTGGAATTTTTGTCCCACTTGAGGCTCCAATTTGACGTTTTTTTTCTTTCTTGTTGACATTACCTATCGACGCTTTAGATATCACAAAACCATGAGTCTCACATCGTTTTTGGATACCGGAGTATGCATATTTCTCTTCGGAAAGAGCATAAATGTAGCCTTCGAACCACTGCTTTGTTAAAAACGCCATTTTGAATAAATTCAAAACTTTCAAACCGCAGACGATAATTTTGACTTTTAAAAACATAGTATATTTGCAATTATTTATTTTGCCGCAAACGATTTTTTATTACCGCTTACAAAAATCGTCTAAAAAATGTACGAACAGCCTCTGTATATCTACACGACAAATAAGGCCACAAATATGCAAGAAAACTTGAAAGTGTTATTTCATTAGTATCTTCCTGTTATTAAGAATAAAAAATCATAATTCTACTTCAAAATGCTATTTTCATTTAATTGCGAAACAAATTAATGAATATGTATTTTCTTTTATTCCTAATCCTTTATCATAAAATCGTAAACACTTTAAATACTTAATCATTTCTTATTTAATTTCCTGGATGTTTCATCATCTTGCAGTATTAAAGACATGTGCCAGCTATTTTTTAACCTTATTTTTGAAGACAAACGATTTAGGCTATAATTAGTTTAATTACTTTATCAAATGATAAATGATGCATTAGAAAAGAATAAAAAAATTGTATAACTTGTGTGCGTATTAATACAAAATGACGAGAAAATATTGCTAAATGAGTAAGCAAAAGAATAATTTATTTTTTTAACAAATTTATCTCTAATGATCCACTCAAAAAAGAAATTGTGTATTTGCTACAATGTTGTATTTGTAAATACACTTTTCACTGTTTCATTTCTCTCAGCTTTTTTTTATCTTAGTAAATTTCATCATTAATTATCACAATTTACTTTGTAAATTATTTAAACATAACCGTTATCGACGTGGAACATGTAAAAGATATGGGAATCAATCAAAAACGTATTATATAAAATTATTAATTTATTGCCTTTAAAATTCATTAAAACGCTAGTCTTCGTTCCTTTAACGCTTCTAATTCCTGAGAAAAAGGAACCCAGGATTCAAAAGTTTGAACGGATATCTTACACCATATAAATTGATAAAAAATGATAAATTTAATTCTTTGTGTTAGTGGAAATTTTCTGTATTTATACATAAACTTTTCCTAAACAGTATATGTTAGCTCCAGAATTAAGTCAGGGAAAATACATAGCAAGAAAGAAAGATTAATGATGAAGATAGCTGATTAGTAAAAGTAACTTTATTCTGAGTATATCAGCAAAAAACTGTAAATGCTGTTATTTAGCTCCTCTTATTCATAGGCGACCATTTTCATTCTATTCTGGCTAGTTGATCTCCGACAAAGCCAGCTACTTTTTAATCGGATAATGCTCCCAGTCGTTAAGCAAATGGTTATCGGTATACCTAGGGCCTTGTCAAGTGATAAACGAATTCTTTATTACGATTTATGAAAAATTTCCGAGGGAGCTCTCAGTCAAATTTCTTCCGCTCGAAGACAGAAATTGGAATTAATCCAGTTTGTATTGGACGAATATTATTAATTCCTCTTTCTCTGGAGTCCAAAGCACGGGTAGACTCTCTCGCATGAAGCGTCTAGAATCTAGATGCACAGCATGCCAACGTCATAGTGATAAAAGAGTACAAGAGTTGCATTATATTTTTCATTACACGTATTTACATTTAAGTTGGTTTTACCATTAGAATCTATGGTACAATTGTGTACCCTCTTTTTCATTGTGATAAGTGTATATCCCTTGATTTCATTACTCGTTAAACTAAACACCTATTTAAACTTAGAGTTTAAGGATCTACCAATTTGTGATCACGTATTACAATATTATAGCAAAATTCTGAGTAACAAGTGTGTAACATTTGTTGTGTATCACATGTAGAGAATATACTGTAAAACTCCTCACCCACCTGGAATAATAAGAACTGCATTTATAAATTAGAAAGACTCTTATACTTCAATAAACTGCAATAACATAATCGGAGTATCAAATTTGCCAGGAGATTGTGTCTATAAAATTTCTAGTCAAAAATGTCCTAAAAATATTATTACAACATGCTTATAAGGAAAAACAAAAATGTTTTGATCATTTCTTGCTGCTATGGAATACTCGTATACTGGTTTAACCCTGTTCCGAATGATATTTTAGGAGGAAGTTTACTTGTCGACTTAGACGTGGTTTGTGTAAATTAGAATAAATAACGAATATTTTTTTCAAAGATTTTAGACGCTTTTTCTCTCTAGTAATAATTAAATTATTGCTAGTATAAAAATTTTATAGTGATATAAAAATATCACATTTACATTTTATATTTTGTAATCTTTAGCGGTGGGAAAGAAATTATGTTTTGCAGCAATGTTGTCAGCAAATATGAAACAAACATAAAAATTGACCTAAGTTTACCTGATTGTGTGTTTTAATCAGATGATTTGTTTGTAATGGTCTAGTGTGATGCATACAGTGGTTAGTACCGTGGTCTAAGTTGTCAATATGAGGTGAATTACCAATGATTAATTATGCACTCACTATCTACTTGTTCGACCACGCTGTTCGTATCTGCGTTGTGTTTATGAAGAATGACAGATTATCTGATTGATAAATTACAGATGGATTTATTAAAAACATAACACTCATACACATTATTTAAATCAACACATTATCTTTAGTATGTAAGTTTTACACTTAATTCATTTATGAACATTATTACACAATTCACTTTCTCGTATTCGTAAACCTTCTATGTTAATACTCTACTTTCAATTAGTTAGTTACGAGGTATTCCCTCTAAGAAACAATTATCAACTTTTGCTTAATACATTTACTCATTATCATTATTCC
Organism: Dolomedes plantarius; assembly: GCA_907164885.2. Taxonomy (NCBI): domain Eukaryota; kingdom Metazoa; phylum Arthropoda; class Arachnida; order Araneae; family Dolomedidae; genus Dolomedes; species Dolomedes plantarius. The sequence continues at coordinate 100,927,135 of OU015494.1, read as the reverse complement.
TCAGTAGTTATCATCACAATTACATTAACCATTTACATAACACGTTCATACATTGATTATTTATTTAAGGGTTGAGCTACCCATATAACCATTTTATAATATCAATTCATGTAACTCTTATACACTAGCTATCATTATCTGAATCAAGGATTAGAGGCACACTTTATACGCGTTAAATATATATATCAATTATAGACGGCACAATACCTTCATTGACGATTCTTTCCAATATTTTGACCATGTGACCACTACGAATGGCAATCACTGGCAGGTGGGGGTTTTCTGTGACATTCTGCACGCTCCTTCCGAAACTCGTTCCATTGTCCGTCTCGTTGGCTAGATGTCGTATCTCGCTAATAGCTTCTTGGGATGTGGGGGCACTCCTCTCATATTGTTCTCGGTTCGGGGCTTATTCACAGAATTTCTGCTGGCTGGGGATTATTTTCGTCTTCCGTAGCTCTTTCACATTGACCATCATCTAGAGGGGTTTCTCTGCTTATTGTGGACTCGAGGCATTCGGGTTAATAACTTCCCGTCATTCCCATCAATGGCTGTCTGGTTGCCGTCCACAGTACTAGTGCTCTCTGCATAAAAAATGTCTAACGCCCCTACTTCGCTGCCAGCTCGCGAGTCGTCATTTCATAATTCTCTAGCATGAATGAATCTTTTTCTTGCGTGTCTATTTTTTTTAGTCCACTACCTTCTTCCCCCCTTTCATTTTGGATCCGCTCATTCCTTCGTTTTCTTATTGGTCAGATATATTTTATTCCTATTCTATTGGGCTACTCATTTCTTTCCAGAATCTTCTTTTCCCCCGCCTTCTCGTAGGTGGGGCCACTCGCCTCCCATTATCATTATTCTCACGGCAATAGTCCCATCTTCTCGAATATCATCTGTTTCCGATTTTCCACCACTTAGCCCAAACCATCACTATTCAATGCATTTTCCTCGTTAGTGTTCTTTTCCCTATTCCTATATCTTTCACATCTGCATCTGGTCTAAGCATACCCCACATTGTAAATTTCCTTTGGCGGTTTTTTTTCACCCTTAATGGCACTTAAACATCCTGTTTCTTTTCTAAACTATGTCCACGTCCCTCGCTTATTTATCACTCGTCATCGCTTCTCTTAACTCGATCATTTCTTAATTGATTCCTTCATCTGTGCCTAATGTTGCGGTGCTTTTGAACCGTAACATTGTTGTAAAAAAATATATGATTTGCATATTTTCTCCAATAATTTGCAATTGAAACACATCATATCATTTTGTATGAATGTGATCTTTATATTTCACCGTGTTATTTTTTATGTAACTGCAGCAAAATAAAAAAAGTGTTATTTTCAAAACATTTTTTTTATTATTTAAAAAGTCCAAAACGTACAAAAGTAGTAGATTACTTTTACAATTTTCAACCGTTTTAAAGGTTACACAAAACTACCAGATCTTCCTGCTTTTGCTTTGTTCCTGAAATTTCCTAGTTCTATTAATTTATTCTCAGTAAACTAATACTGGGATACCGTTTTAAGAGTGTAATAATGTCATTGCACAAAAAGTAAGGAGTATAAAAAATGTGACGATCGTATCCAAGCATTTTTTTCTCTCTTCAAATTAAGGTACAAGGATGCTAAAAAATAAACTTTATGTACATTTAAATAATATTTTCCCTTTCTAAATGGATATTGATTAGCTATATTTTAAAATAATTATTATAATAATTAACACTTAGGTAGTAAATATAAATTTCTTCCGTTTTGCTTTAAATTTTTTCTATCAAAATAATATATCTTAATTAAATAATGATTACTCAAATAATAATAGAATTAAAAAACGTTAAAATTAAGTGTAATTCATTTTATCCCAAGATAGATATCACCAACAGCAGTTGAGAAAAACTTCAAATCGCCTAATTCAAATATTTTTAGTGATATCGAATAGTATATAATTAAGAACATCAACTTAATTATATGCTATTTGTCAACAGTAAATGTATAATTGATTTCATTCGAATCATTTAAACGAAACGCACTATTCTCACTCCTTGATTTACAGAGATTTCTAGAAATAGGATCGGTTAAAATATTTCTAGCTCCAACGAAATGTTAATTTAAACAGGCAAATAGACGTTACTATAAAAGGATTTTTAATAGATAAATCATAGTTAAACCTTGGCATATTGAAATCAATATTTAAATTGCTGAGTTATTTTATTTTATACTTGATAGATTTCATTTTAAGAATGTTCAAATCCTAAACTTCATCAATACGTTATTCATTTTTTTAAGATTTTATTTTCGTTATGGGCTTAAAACAAGCAAATTTTTCGCTCTTTATCCTTTAATGGAAAATCTCTAAAATTTGGATGGAATTGATTATTTAAGATCATTATTTTAAAGTTTTAAATTATGTTTACTGCTACAGGGGAAGCTGAAGCTAATCTTATTACGTTTCTAAAGAAAGTTAAAGTTTCTTCCAAGTCACAACTTGTTTCCTTCTGAATCTTTTATTTCTTCCTTTTCATTCATCTTTGTGTAAAAGTAAATTCTTAGTACATACATTCCTCTTCACATGCTTCCTTTGTTCTTGAAAACTTTTTGCTACATTATTTTACTTGAAATATAATATAAAACTTTTTAACAAAAAAAAGAATATTTAGAGAACTTTGAATATAATTTTTGAGATGTATGTCTTCAGTACATTTTCATCAAAATATATTTGTTTGAACATAAAGTACTGAATATTTTATCCAATGCTCATTTCCCTTAGAGTATACTTAAGCTAAAATAATTCGATAAATTAATGGGAACAATTTACATTTAAGAAGTTATAATAGCTCGTATTAAATTTCAAATAATTTTATTTCATGATGAATGTATCCTCAATGATATGATCGATAATATGATGTTTGAAGCCCCGATGAAATCTCAGAAAACATTAATTTTACGCTTTTATGAAGTACTGATGTTTAGAAAGTTGATTCATTGCAAGTTAAAACGTTGAGTATAATCACTTAATCTAAACGATAATAGCATAGTTCATCGAATATCCTTTTTATTCCAAACATACTCATATATATTTGCAGGCCGTATATCCCGATCATATAATCACACTGAAATGCTCAGAGACATTGTTTCTGCCAGAATAAAATCCTAGATATTTATAACTGCAGTTAATATAAGAAGTTATATAATAGAAAATCATCCATACATATCAGAGGAATAACAACTGTTGAATGAAACTTACTGTTTTTTCTCTCGAGTAACGCAAACATAAAAATACTTCGGAAATGAAGAACGAGACAAAACTCTTAAAAAGAATGGCCTTATAATACTTCAAAGGTTTAAACTCGTATTTTTTCGTTTAATAACCAATTCTTCATAAAGATGATTAAAAACTAGTGCTTTTTAATCATCAATTAAATGGCTTAAAAAAAGAAAATTTTCTTACACTGATATTAAACCATCAGGGTGATGTAAGTTTTGATCTATACAAATAAATTGAAATTAAATAACACATTTATCAGCCAAAAATTCATATTCTAGTGTTATTTTTATTTTGGATCTAAAAATTCTTTGCCACAATGCCCAAGAATAAATGAAGGATGTTAAAAAAAAATTGACACATATTTTATCAGCAGGCAAGAGAAATTTTATAAAATGGAAAAATTATGATTAGTATATTATTGTATGCATAATTATACGGGATTTAACAGAGTTTCATATTAAATAATCCATCTTTCATTAATACAATGATCTCATATATGGTTATTTGTATATCTCTGTAACGTAAAATTTTCACTGTGTTCACGGCATATTTAAATAATGAAAAAATAGTGTTCTATATAAAAACTAACTTTCGTTAAAGGTTGGAATGCATTTAAACTAATTGTTTGATTGAATAAAAAGATAAATCTAATTATGGCTGATGGTAATAATGCAAATTTTTCTGTTATTCACTTTAATTTTACGACAGTTCTTGAGTTTACACTAACAATAATTCATTTCACTATTCCTGCAAAGCTTTGAAAATAATAAAAAAAAAATTCAATATATTTTAATTTCTACATTTACTTGCTAAAGATTTTCAAAAAAGTCGTTGAAATATATTTTCTTTTTCCCATCCTCATTAGTGAGTTAGGATCAAGATATCCCAAGCTGAAAACTTTCTACTTTTCTGTGCTTGAATACCTTTCTGAAACTGCGATGCCTCTAGTAAAAGTTTTAGCTATTCTGCTTACGCCTGAAGCTTCGGATGAAGACATTCCTCACTTGAGATTTCAATTTTTAACATTTTCATTCAAGATTTCAACTTATTGGGTATTTCCATTAATGATTTCGAAGGTACCATCACGTAAAGAGTTCTAGAATCTTAGTCTCCGTTAGAAATGAGGAAAAAAGTAGACATGTAAAAAGGAAGGAATAAATCTGTGTAAAATGCATGACTGCACAGTTAGATACTGTTAATAAAATATAATAGAAGTTTTCTGAAAAAAAGGAACCTTTTACTCATATGTATTACAAACAGACTTTTTGCATTCACCATACACGGTATTTATGCAGTATATTCTTAATAATAACAATTGAGTCTAAAGTCTCCGAAATCATATATTTTCTGGACAAAAATAAATAACAACCATCGCTTTCTGAATTATAATTTATTTTTCATCACGCTGTAAAAATCACATAGATTGATAACATTCCGTCCAGGAACGAAAAGGATACCTTCTTTAATATTGCAACTTAATCTACGAAATAATTTGGATCTTCTAATTATCATAAAGAACTAACTAGGGATGGCAATTTATGGACAGCTAAAGTTACTATTAACATACATATCACAATTCTCTAACAAATCCAAACAATCAGTTTACCGGACGATGGCTAGGGTGCTGGAATTTACTACTGAAAACTACAGGTTCAAGTCTAGCTGTTGGCATAGGTGTTTGAAGTATATTAAAAATTAATTTTAATGGGGTCTGGGACAGATTTAAAAATAATTTTTATTTATCGAGTTAAAATTTTGAATTTTTTGTGATGGTCAACCATATAATTTGCAAACAAAATCACGTTATAAAATTTCTCAAAAAGTTGTTAAAAAATTTTAAAATTTAAAATTTTTAATAAAAGTGGAGTAATTTAAAATCTTTATAACTCGAAATATTATTTGTCGAATTTCAAAATTCTTTCATTTAATTAAACAGAGATATATAACTTTTAATTTTGATTCAGCATTTTTTGAAATATTAATTTTAAAGAAGTTAAAAATATTTAGATTAAAAATTACAAAAAAAATTATGTAACCTATTTTTAAAAAATCATATTTTCAAAAGTAAATATTTTTTTTCCAAATTTGCTGCATCAACATTAATGTAAAATAGTTGAAAAAGACATGTTCCATGTTTCAACTATTTAACTTTAATGGTTCTTGACTTATAACAATTTAAAAACGAGAAATGGGGAAAAAAAACCATCATTCAGAAAAACGCACTTACAGGTTTAAACAATGATTGGCTACTATTAGAATGTTGCAAAAAAAATAATAATTTATCCTGTTCTAATTGAGATAGAAACATGATTTAAACGTCATTTTGAGCGTAAAAGAACAAACCAAAAATTAATGCAATACATTTTTTTTTGAAAATTTGAACAATTTTGTGTCCTGGACCCCCTTAAACTGTAAACTCCAGTTCCTTCATTTCTCGTGACGGATAACATGACCGTGCTCTAACTCCACAAATGAAATTAAAGAATTAATTGTGAATGTTTAGATAAATAAAAGAAACTCTAGTATTTGTCTGGAAGTGAAAATTGTCTTCCAAAAACATTTACACAGGTAAAACTTCACAAAAATATTCGAAATACTACACCAATCAACAGGCTAGAAATTTATGTAAAACAATAATAGCCTATAATCACTGATTTTACTATGCAGATTCCAAAAAGGAATAAAAAATCTTATTTGTCTCGAGATACGGTGAATGAGGGTGTTCGACGTGATAGGCTAATTAGATATTATTGAATGACAAGAATCTGACAGAGAAACAAACAACATTGTTGAAGCTTTCTAAATTGCAAAATTTCCTCTGGACAGAATACGTTACAGCGTTTAATCCAACGCCTCTCCTTGAAAATTGGCAGAAGCCCGGCGTGTTAAATCCTGGTACTGAATTCAGATCATTCTATACTAAAACAAATAGCTTCTGCTTTTCTAGAGAAGCAGTCTAAACTAGGACTCGAAATGTTACATCACGGTAACTGGTGTGCAGATGACGTAACTGACTTAAACTCCCGCCAATCCATCGAAGATCTTCGCTAATGTGGTATAGTGAACTGCGAAATGCCAAAAAAAATTTAAAACCAGTTCACTCAGATAGCCTCCTAAGGCTTCAGTGCACGAATAGAAGATGAAGTCAACGAATACTATAACGCAGACGACGTTATTACATTGTCCTTATTTTCCAAAGGTCGACAGTATCACAAAGTGGGGATTTCTGAGTTCGAGATCAGATTATTCTAAACCTGAAAAAAAAATTACTATGGATGTTTTCAGAGTATTTATTAAGCCTGAAGAAAGTGAATCAATAATTAAATCACAGAATGCCGAGAGGAAATCAGCATCTACACCCTTAAACCGAAGCTGCTTAGGGAATACGGCACTTTTTATTGCAAATGGGTCAAAGATTGCTCATTGGTGGAAGAGTCATTGCAGTGCTCTCAGTAAAGGGACACTTTGAAAACTAAACAGTTTACATTTCAGTTCAACGAACCGGTGTGTCTGGAGGTAGTAAGGCTTATTAAAGTCTTATGAGATATAGTAAATGCCATTTACGATAGAAAGACCTTATGAAACTAACAGAGAGATACCGAAGTGGACAGGAAAATACCTCGAACACCCTTATAAATGACTCGTCGCAAACATAAAAAATATAAGGAATACAAGTTGAGCATAGATTTTCATATTAAATTATGTATAACTGTAGTTATGCAGTGGTTAGTCCGAAGTGTTTACTTTATACAACCTGCATATTTACACAGTAGTTACCGGTACCGTGGACGCAAGGACTGTTTACTCAACAGTGGTACAATAAAGATTTAATCTTACTATTTACAGTGTATGAAACGAAGTTGCATTTAACAAATCATCTGATTCTAATTTTTATGTTAATTATTTAATTATTGTAGTTTATCAAATCGTTCCTGATTATAACTATGCTAGCATATTTTGTATAAAAGTTGTATGAATGCGTTGCACATACGTTATTTACCTCTACCATTTTCTCCTATAATTAAGCCTTTATTGTTAAATGAGGGTTGATATGAATTATAATGTGCAGTTTCTGAACAGATCAAGTCCCTCAATCTGGACCTGATTATCAGGTCATTATGAATATCAGCTCCTGTGAATGGAAGGACCTGTGACAGGAAACTCCCATCGGGTTTTTGCCATTGCATAACCAATAGATGGAATTCTGGTGGAAAAGGCCGGGGTCACTTTAAGGGAAGTTTTTTAAAGATGAAATACGAATGTTATCTTTTAATTTGTAGCTTTTCCTTTAATCTTCCTGATTCTGTGTTTTTTGTTACGTTACTTATTTATCTTTATCTCTCTGGTCTCTGTCTACAAGTATGCATCATATTTAAGCATATAAGAAATATACTTATTATATTTGTAAATGTTGTTTTCTAATGCCCTAAAATTTTTATTTCCTTGAGCAATGTAAATTAATTTATAGTATTTGCTTGTTTGTAGACATACAGAACTTAAATCATAATTTTTATTTATCATTACACTTTGAAAAAGATAATTATACATAAAACTTTTATTTTAATGTAATGCCTAAAAGTTTTTTCTCATGACATTCAGCGTTTTATAAATCTGAATATTAATAAAATAAATTAATATTTATACTTTATTAACAGCCCTTAACATGTGTTGATAATAAATAAAAAATCAAAGAAAAGGAAATTTTCATCTGATAATAATATATAAAACTTAATATTATATAAAGAGGAAAATAAAAGAAATTTCCTTCTTCCCATAATAGTGGGTACATTTGATGCAAAAATGTTAGCATTTTACCTTTAAGCTAGAAATTCATATTTTTTACCTACCTTTTCTTATATAACTTTCATTATTATTGTGAAAAATAATTGAAATAGCAAATCATTAGAATGTTTTAAATTCGTTCACTTGCAATGTTTTTTCTTCAATATTGAAGGAAGTAAATTACACGGAACCTTTAGAGAGATACTGAAGAACAAAACATAGGTTAAGAAAATAAAGAACAATCATCCAGTAAAGCGAGACATTTCAATTGGCGAATTCGAAACTAAAATAATTTATACTACTCGAAAAATCTTTAAACACATTACACATAATGCTCACTTCTTAACTTAAAATGCATTGTAAAAATTTCACTTAATGGAACGAAAAGCATTTTTACGTCGCCTATGAACGTATTTAAGTAAAATATGCTTTTGAAAAAAGATATAAGAAAGTGAAAGAAAATGACGCGCTGATTAAAATTCAAATGTCAGCAATCTCATTGCTTTTTTTTTATTGTTCGAGACTCTCTAGAGCAGTTAAATTGCTTTTGAAAATAAAATGTATTCTTTAGAGGTTAGGGATAGTTCTGGAATAAAATGCGTGTGTTTTTGAATGATCTTAAAAATCATGCGTTCTTTTGTTCTTTTTACTTAAAAAAATTAATGCAAGCAAACTGCAAAGATTAAATCCAGATAAATTTTGGCAAAATCCTGAAAATAATGATAATTAATGCTTGAAAGTTCTTAGAAATGTCTATTTTAAAGAGTACACCGCTTCCTTTATTTTTAATTTGCTACAAAATATTATAAAGAATGGTATTTAAATTTAAATATATTTCATAATATACAATAGTTGATAATAATGTATTATTTGTGAATTATTTGAGGCTATAAAATAGCAAAACCCTCGTGAAAAAATTAATGAATAAGGATTTTTTTTCTGTTTTAGAACGATAAAGCTAAAAGAGTGAACTTACAGACTTATAGAACTATGTTATTACTTTGAAACCGATTTATCATTTATAATGCTGACTGCCAAAAAAAAAACTAAAAAATAAATTAATACAAGTACCTTTTTACCTTGCGTTAGGGTTATTAATTCTCTCCATCAATTCTGTATTCTGTGGAGGGGATCTGAACACCAAATAATTTAATTGACAATAAAATGTAAAAAACACAATAACATTATTGAATTCATAAAAAGGGTATATTTCATTTTTATTCATAAAAAAAGAATAGGTTTTATCAATAATTTTTTATCTTAGAAATTAAAATATTCATAATTTTGAATCTTAGTACTACAAAGCAATTAGTTCAAAACATTAATTAGAAAATGATATGAATTTTGATAAAAATACCTTTCATTATAAAAACATATTACCCATGGGTAATACCATAATTGCTTGAAAAGGGAGTTAATGCAATACATAATTATCTAAATGTACATTTCCCAATTAACCACACTAATATGTTTCAGAAATATTTCTGTATTATTTATACTCTAGAAAAATAATTCAGTCAATATTCCAATTTTTACCTCAATTGTTTACATAATCACGATATTTCATTTACAATTTTTTCCTGCATTTATTTTTATTGCTCGCATGGTTTGATCATATGAACATCAACTAAATTATTCAGTTAAACACATTTTGACAATATAACAGAGCCCAGAATCTTATTTCTACTATTATTACTTTATGTGTTTGTAGACAAAAAGACTATGATTATGTTCTGTTTAACTTCTGGTCTTTATCAATTATTAATGTGTTTCAAAGCGGGAATCACCTTTTTTACTTTTCTTAATAAAGCAACATTCAACTGAAAGGCACGTTTCAATCTCATCGTTACGTATTATATTACATAAAAATTTTAACATTGAGACTTATACTTTTGCATCTACACAGATGGAAATCTTTAATCTTATTCAATATTAAGGGATTATTGATAAAGTTCATAAGGTTGCAAGATATTATCTCATCATTAATATCTTGATTTGTAAAATAAACTCAAAAACTTTCAAGCAATATGAATGTTTGAAAATTGTGATTTCAAATTCATTAATCTGAGTAGCTGGGAATAATTTAAAATTTATATAATTGTATTAAACGAGTACAGCGTTGAATTAATAATTATAGTTTAAAAATAAATCTAATACGTCGAGACTGTAAATAGAGACTGTCTATTGTAGTATGGGAATTCAAGGAAACATGAGTGTAATGTAAAGGGAAAACTTTAAATCTACTGTGATAATGGAGTCAAACTATCAACTGCAATTACTGTTAACTCCAAACGTTGGAAAATTATACCTTTCATTGGGATATTCCTACAAAAGGATGTAAACAAAAAATATAAAGTTATTTTACGTCTCGTATTTCAGGTTGTATGTAATCCTGATCATGTGGTCATATAAAAAACAGAGCATAAATTAAATGTAAAGAGGGGAATAGAAATTACTTTAAACAAGTCTAACCAAAAAGTAATTGAACATTTACATTTAAATTCGGAAAACTTCGCTCTGAAAATTTTTCTAGATTAGAATTTTTGTTGAACTAAGATTATTTTAAAAACAGGGTTCATCTTTTTAAATACGGATTCAAAGAGCTTTATTATTATTATTTTTTATTCAGTTCTGTTCCACTTATCCTGTAAAACTCCAGTCGTTATAAATTTTCTTTTGAAGTTTACATTTCCGTTTCTAACAAATATGTTTATAGGTTTTATACCTGGCAGTTGAAGTAGTAAATTTATTGCACTGGGTCAGTTGTGGAAAACAATACTACATTCTCAAATCGAAAAGCTGTGTGTCAGTGTCTTGAAACTGTTTTTCTTTCCCTTCATGCTGTCGATTTCAAATTACACTCTAAGATGTAAAGATATTTGTATATACCGCACCCATCATATTACCTATAAATTCATGATTGCCTACCCCTATGAGCGACGTACATCCATTTACAACCACACAACAATCTGTACTGTATTCTGTCATTAAACTTACTGTCCGATCCAATGATATTAAATTTGCTTTGATCAACAAATATAATAGCACAGAGATTTCTTGTTTTTTTTATGGATTTTCATGGATTCGAAGTAAAGTATTAGTTTCCGACTCTTTATATTGACGCAAACATTTTTTCTGGCACCTGGCCATTATGCCCATCAAATGAGGTGACTCTTTTAACAATTACTGGTTGTAGTATCTCTTAGTCTCTGTATTAAGAGAAACCCCGTATCATTTATGTAATTTTGATACATTAGATGAGAGAACTCCGCATTTTTTTGTTTTTGTTATATTTTGGTCAGTGATACATTTTAATTCTTGGGGCAGTTTAAATGATCCTCCAGGTTTTCTCTTTTCCTTGCATTACTTGGGATTTTCTGGCATTTAATCATACCGAAAGACACTGAAGAGTACAGATTAGTTATTTCATAAACTTTTCTAATCAAGTTTACGTTTGTAAGATTGATGTTTAGAAAAAAAATTCTCAAATTCTTCATTGCAATGAAACATTTTGGTCAAAAATTAAAAGAAAATCATATTGAATAATTCACACTGATTGCCCATTGTTTTCGATCCAGATCAATATCATAAACTTATGTATCGCGTGTATTGCAGTCTCAATAGCTATATTTTATTTCCTCTTTCCAAAGAAGATATGAAACTTAGTGTATTTTAGGGGAAATAATGATAATTTCTGGGACACACTGTATATATTATCTTGTTTCATGATAAATTAGCCTTTTTTTCGTTAAGGATATTTATGAGCTCAACACAAATATATGTATGCGTTTCTTTATTTCTTAATTTATAGTATGATTAAATTAGCATCTCTAGTGATAGACAGTCTATTGTCATTAAGATTATATGCCCAGACCTCTACAATGTGGTATGGAAACACGAGATTTTGATCTTTAAATGTTTAGATATTTGAGATCTTATCTTAATATTTGAAGTTATCAGTCAAATAGTTACGATTAAAGGAAATATAATTAAAAGTTTTTGAAATGAAATAAGTTAAAGATCAGTAGTTCTGTTGATATTAAGAGCACATATTTTAACTCAAATAATTCGAGAATAAGAAATGACTGCTCTAGGAAATGCCAATTATGCATATTTTGTTTTCACGTTTCATTTTTTATGAAGGTCCATATCAGATGATTCCTGAATGTTCTCTCACCATTTCTTTGCTCAAATTTTAAGAGAACATTTTTAATCAACTGTATCTTAAACATTTCTAGAAAAAGAAATGCAAAGAAAAAAGTTGAAAACGCCTATCAAAACTTTTAAAATGCTTACCAAATTGCTGTCTTGAATCTTTAACGTACTAGAAGAGATTCTTATGAAACAAGATTAGCATATTTATAGGTCACGTTCATTAAAGAAGCAGCTGCCTACTTTTATAAAGAAGGAAATGTGTTTAAACTATATTAGAGACAGTTCTTGTGTATTGTTAATTGCTTCTTTCGTAATGAACCCACTCTTTCAAGAGTATTAACTTTATTTTAGTCATTTATTATAAACGAGATGCTTTCAGTACAGCACACATTTTGTTTAAGAATTATAAGTAAAAGTATTTTAGTAATGTTCTTTATTTAAAAACTAAATATTAATCTTTCTAAGTTTAAATTTATGAAAGAAATAAAACTTTAGTTGTGTCAAACATATTCTTTTTTTATTTAGTTGATAAAAGAGTCGGTAGCCACGATGCTTTTTTTTATCTGTAACATTTTATGCTTACAACTTTTAATTCCTGTTACAGATATTTTTAATAACACTGAAGGTTTTTTTTGCCCTTCCCTTTTGTAAAATTATAAGTACAGCATATAACACGACACATTACGTCCCGCAGAATATCTAGAATTAATCAAGAATTAAAATGTGACAGGGAAACTTTAAATGAAACATGTTCTAAAATCTGTAAAAAATTTTACATTCACACAAAGATAGTATGTGCACTTCTTTCTAGTAAATTCAGATGTACGCTCCAATTCTACACTCTCATTCTTCAGACACTCGAGTCCAATTTGTGAAAAGTTGTATATTCTAATTGAAACATAAATTATCCTCAAATACACTTATCTTTCAGTCGCACATTTTTATTAATCCTATCCCGACATTCGTCGAAAAACTTAAAAGGGGTCTCTATTTTTTATAATAAACAAAACACTATCGGGTTTTTGCTATGAAAGAATGGATGACTTCGTTGTCACTAATGCTCAGTCTGTGAGTTCAATACTAGACATTTACAACCGCAATGTGACAGATGTGCTTGACTTTTTCGTATTTTCCAGACCACGTTTTGTAGCCTTAAAACCTTAATTTTTACCTCACAATAAAAAAATGAAGTTGTAATTAGACAATTTGTATTCATCAATTAGCCTCATGAAATACTTCGCTGAAAATGGAATTTTGTGCTTAGGCACTGTAAGGAGGAATAGGATTCCAAGATGCAAACTGCATTCTGATGAAGAAATGAAACCAAAACCTAGAAGAACAAGTGTTGTATATGTTTCAAAATACGATGAGATAGAAATATCCAGCTTTATATAGAAAGACAACAAAAATGTTCTATTCATATCGACTTTTACAGGGCAGCATCCTATGTATCAGATTGAGAGTTATGATAGAAAAAATAAACGAAGAATTGGTGTAGATTGCTCATCTGTTGTCAAAGAATACAATAAACATATGGGTGGTGTGGATTTGTTACACAGTTTAATAGACCGATATAAAATTACACTGATATCCAAAAAGTGGTACATGCGCCTTTTTTATCATTTTATTAGCCTGGCAGTAATTAATGCTTGATTATTGTACAAAAGGTCAATGTTTGCAAAAAATGCCACCAATAAAAAATATTGAAACTTGCTGAATTCCGACAAGAAGTAGCAAAAACTCTTTGTCAAATGGGTGAGACTATCACCCCTAAACGCAAGAGACCTACAAAATTAAGTGAAAATTACATTACAAAGTGAAAAAAAAGCGAAACACCTTATGTTCCACCTATAGCAATTTTTCGATAAAAACAGTAAAAAAATCATAAAGAATTTTTTAAATATTTTTATAAATATTGTCTAGGCCCAAATATGTGTGAGAAAAAATATAGTTGTACAAGAAAAAATAATGCAGTGTAGGGTTAAACAAAGAATTTCAATGAAAGCCTCTTGACCTTCGCAAAAACACTTATATGACGTTTCTCCTTACTGTCATTCATTCTTTTTTCTCTGTATATGTTATGGCACTCTTCAGTTGTTTTTAACATGTAGTCTGATCTACAAGTTCATCATTACTTATACACACATAATTATACGTTCTGATAGTCATTCTCCAAAAAACGAGGTCAGTTTCATTTTTTTTTAACTCACAATGGAAAGTGTTAAAGTTAACATTCCGGAGTATGCTTGACATATGGAGGGATCAGAGTTAAAGTGAACCAAATCCGTGAGACTTAGTTCTAGAAAAACTGATCTCAACATTGGAAAGTTATAATTAATTAATCATTGACTTTTGTTGAATTTTTCTGATTTAGTAATGAAGTGCCATGTTTTATTTAAACTATTTTATTCATAGTGGCTAACAAAATATAGCTATTATTAGGTCACCACACAGAATTTGAGTGGAAGCTGAACTTGGATCACTTTCCCTCTGAAACTTCATTCATTGGGAGATTGTTATCATTAAAAACACTTATGTAAGCAGATAGTTTTAGCAAAACAAGGTTCATTTTTAAATTTCTATTTTGCCCAGTGTACGGATGTGAACATAAAATTATGCATTTTTAAGTTCGTGCATTTTCTCTTAAATGCTCGCAAGCACAAGAAATTGATTCTCAAAATCTCTGCTTCTCACAGTCTCGTCCCAAACATACATCTGACCAGAGGCGTCATTGAAGCAATAAACCAAAACTGCATAAGAACATATTTCTTTTGTAATATACAATAAAGTATGAAAGTTTTGGAAAAGGCAATGTCTTTTGAAGATCAGATATGCAAACGAAAGTCTCATCTGAAGCTGAGATATTGTTATCTTTAAGAACTTGTCTTACTCTCTATGCTTGGACTTATTGCAGTTCCTTTTAAGCTTCAAGTGTTGTTTTCCCCCATACGCTCATCACACAACCTGCAAGTGTCTTTCAAAGGAACCTTAAAGTGTAAACTAGATTTGTTTCGAAAATGCTTGATAATAGTATTTCTTTTTCAATGGCTGTTTGTTTTTATAAGCACACTCTGCAACACAGAGATCATGCTTTATTTTAATGTTAAGATTAGGATGTGGATACTTTTTGTTGTCATAACCAATTCGTCAGTAGTAACTCATGTAACAAGAGAAAGATTTGATCTGGGCAATGACATCAGAATCATCAATTATGTTTGAAGTTGCCTTTCTCCTGGTGTCAGTCGTTCCCAAAACCTCTTTTTTGCCTAGGCATCTATCATTCTTAACTTATTATCAGTATTCTAGGAAAAAAATGTCTAGAATACTTACAATAAGTTAACTCTCACATTCTTAGCTTTCTAAAATAACGAAATACTCTGGTTTCAGCTAAATCACTGTCATCCTTTGGACATGATCTCATAGCCTTTGACCTCTGTACTACTCCGGGCAAAAACCGTTATGTTTAGAATAATCTGTCAATTTCTTGAATGATATAAACAGTCTCTCCAAAACTGACTGTGGGGTATGTTCAGGGCTATGAAAAAAAATTATCGAATACACCTACTAAATCAAGTCCTTGTTCACAGCTCAGAAAATGGTTTCGATCGACTATAGCTCTGAAATGTAATCAGTTATTATTCAGTGGTACATAGAATTGTGGCCATCTGATGGTAAAAATTTATAGGACGAACTTGGTTCTCTATTGCATTTTGAATATAATGTTTTTACTGTATACGGCACTGTTAGTATGAAGGAGTCATAAACTGGACTTGGTTCACTTTAACACTGAGCCGTCTATATAATGTCAACAGGAACAATTTTCGTTTTAGAGAGCATTTCAAGCAATGTATCCAAACTTTTGAAAATACCCTTATTAGGCATTTAAATCGTTTACTGTTGACCTAACATTCTTATCTGGCTGCACATATATGACTTTAGGCAGGGTTTTTTTTTCTATGCCTATATTTTACTTAAAATATGCTTCTTTTTTAAATCGCAGTTATATGATTATCAAATAATAATCAATATATATGTCTTTTAAATATTGAGCAGTGGACCACTGGACTATTTAAAAATAATACAATGACCATTTGGGAGGAATAAATTGCATTTAATATTAATCAAATTAATATAAAAAGAATATGGTTGCACTTTTAGACATATTCTGTACAAGCTCACAGATGGACAAATGTAAATATTCATGCATTCAAATACACATATAGCCACTCTTAAGCTTTATATAAAGTACATAAAAACTTTTTAAAACCATGAATGCATTTATTGTTCAACTCTATTAAAAGCAGCAAAATGAAGTACAAGCCCATAAGAAATCTGTATGCAGAACCATTTTCATTTAATTTTGATTTGTTCACCGTCTGTCATCCCTAAACTCTATTCATATATATTTATTCTTATACAATACTTCACAATATGGTTCTGATCATCTTGATATGGAAAGAAATATTTATTAAAAATATATTTTTATATCTTTTTTAATTTATTAACTGCTTTAATTTATATTTATTCTAAATTTATTCCTGATTATTTTTGTATTTGTTAGAACAATCCAGGACTATTTCAAAGTTACCACGCTTTATGAATAAACATATCAATATGACTTGCAACTTGCAGGCTTATGGGGAATCCTACCAATTATGTTCCTCTACCTAATTGATGAAGAATTATTAACTAGTTCCAAACAAACAGCCATCATTTTCAATTTATTGTGGAATTGAAGAAGTGTTCATTATGTTTTACATTTGAAATACATCACCGTTCCCAACATACTAGTTTTACTTAAAATATATTCTTTATATCACTGAGATATGCTTCTATAATTACAATCAAACTTTTTTTCATAATTTACAAAGTATTTAGAGAAAAGCATGGGATTATGACCACTTTATATGCTATCATTATTTTAGAAACCTCTGCAAAATTTAAATTTATAAGACGGAACTAGGTTTTCGGAAAAAAATGCACTAGTTCAATGGAAATATTTTACATTTAAAAAATATCATGAATTATTAAGTATACAGAATTTTAATTATTAGTGCGTATCTTTTATTTCTGTTTTTATGAAAAAAATTTCATAGACGTTATTCAATGTTAATTGAATTAGTAAGGAGAGTAAGATTTTAGAGACAGACAACATTTTTGAAACTAAATTTGTGCAAAATTCTTAATGAGCACTTAAAAGTAATCAGTTATGAAAATACATGTATAAATCTTTTTAAAATGTACATTAAGTAAAAAAAAAACTATTCTTAAATCTATTAATTTTTACAACTACAGTTTGTTTTTATTAAAATGTATATATTATAAACTGAAATAAATTTAAAGACCATAATAATCCTATTTCCTATTATTTTCGTTTATTTTTGATTCACACAATCTCTCATCATTTAATTCAAGCGATATATTCTAAAGTTTATCTACTTTACAATATATTAGTTTCTGGGCATATTGATATTAAGAGAGAGTTTTATTAAAAAGATTTAATTTAACTCTCTCCATTTATATTGAAATTCTAAATACTTTATTCATTATCTAAATTTCAGAGTTCTCTAAAGTTTAGTGCTTAAGATACTTTCTGCTGAAGCAAATTCAAATAATGATCTTAAGAATTTTTCCTCTCAGTCCTACTTCTTTAATTACTCTGTGATATCCAATCTGATAACAGATTCTCCAATGAAATTAACGCAATTTGTGAAACTTTGTTAATTTAAATAAATGTTAAGTATTCCTTTTAAGAAATAACATTCATCTATTCATATGCGAAAGAATATGCAATACGAATAAGTTTATCATTTTCATTAAGCTCTTTTCCCTGCTGAAAGGGATAAGATTAAAACATTCATTTATTAAAATTTTGAATATTTTACTTTATGCAGTATAGGTATATAAATTCAGAAAGCTCTTTGTCCTCCTGAATATACTTTAATTGTGAATATGGTTTCCGAAATTTGTCTGGTTTTGATACTTCTAGCAATACTTTATAAACAATAATGAATAATTGTAATTTAATCTAACATTGACACTGCGAACTAGTTGGATGTTGGATTAGAATAACTAAAACTCCCACAATGAATTTAACGTTTATTTTAAAAGCTTTAGTTTACCAGATTTTATCAGTAAAATTTGAAATTTCAAAACACATTTAGTTTTCATAATTCGACTCGATGTAAAATTAATGTATAATTAGTTCATTTAATATTCGTTATTTAAAATGCGATCCAGACATATCTTGTGTCCTGCCTGTTTCCTCAGTTTATTTGCATAAAGCACACAGGTTTCATAGTGCACGGTATTTTTCCATTGTAAAAATTTAACGTAAATCCTCATTAATTCATTGAGACATATTCATTGATGTAGTCCAATTATTATCATCTCATACGGCATTATCATTTTCTTTTTTTTCCTATTTTATAACTTCCCAAATATCGACACAGATCAAGGGTTTCCAGTGAATATAAAAAACGTTTACCAGAGAACTTTAAGGTTATAGACCTCGAATTCATCCTCAGTCATAGGCCCCTCAAACATACCGACAGATTGTCCAACAGACATGCTAAAGGCGACGGCCTAAATTTAAAGGAATATAGATATTTTCTGGAACTTCAGTGGGATGTGGAACTCTATAAAGCATTTGCATTCGTTTCTCTTTTACCCAGCTCTATTTATCATTTTGTTCACTTTTCATACGCATTCTTACAACATATCACCACACCGATAAGAGAAATCCATTGAAGATAAAAATGCTCGTCTCTAGCCAACTGTATGGTTATAGACCTTGAATTTGTCCTCAAAGATAGGTTCCTAATTAGACCAAAAATTTTTCCATCAAGCACGCAAAAGACGATGAAATTACACTAGAGGAATATGGATCTCATTTTAAACGCTAACGGAATGTCGAACTCCGTATAGCATTTGCATTCATTTCTCACTTACGTAGTTTTAGTTACCTTTTTTTAAAATGTCTTTATACATTCTTACAATATGTCAATGTTGATATTGAAACAGAAACTTAAGTGTATCGATTAAAATTACACATGAAACGTTCTAAATTTTTTGTATAGAAGACATGTTAAAAGAAAAGAGAATTATAAAGCAAAGATTTATGAGGAACACTAAGACTTAATTCTTATATATATCCATTCGTTCGGTAAATGATTATACATTATTTTACTGTTGATGTTTCATGATGATATTTAATAGATTTTTTTAATACGAGAACTTGTACAAATAAGACAGATTTTTCCCATTTTGTGTGTTTTGATGCAACTATGTAACAATTCTAGTAAATTTCTTAACTATATATGAACTTGCAGTCAAATATTTGCTTAGTAATCATTACTTATTAAATATTTGAACATACGTCTGATCAACAGTGTTATAATGGCTAATTGAATGTCAGTATTACATGGCTAGTTGAAGTCTGAAATAATCAGCAAGATTTTTATAAATATTTATAATTGCATTCAGTAAAATTATTAAAAACTGTTATAAGAAAAGTTTAAAAAAAGTATTTTTAATTAAAATATTTTTTAATATTAAGACAAAAACTGTTAGGGGAATTAAAGCATCTGGGACATTTAATTATCTAATAGTCTAATGATCATGAATTATTCTAAACCAAAAATTCATGAGGACTTCTGAATTAAAATATAAATTAAAGTACTTTCTAGGAATATCTTTATTTATTGAGCTCACACGAGACTTTCTGTTATTTTGTATAATCTCTTAGGCAATAATGACGTTCAGGACGTTTGTCATATGATTACTGGCATTTTGCCTATCTTGTTACCACACATAATATCCGGGAGAAGTTTGCATATTTTCAAACATACTAAAATAAACACTTTCTACATAAATTACCCATATTTGTCCGATCTGTAGACGCAGAATACGAATTAGCTTAACGCGGATACTGAAAGAAAAAAAAGGCTATTCTGAAAACTGTAATAAACACAGATTATTTAAAGAGAAGAAATGGTTGACCTAAATATATTGGCGACAACTAGTTAATAATGTAAATAATGAGAGTCGGTTTTCAGAAAACCCAGTTCGTTATGGAAGACTTTCAGCATTATATGTTAAATTAAATGCAGTTTTAAATTTCTTAATGGAATATCGATATATATATAGAGAGAGAGTTTTATCTTATTTATTATTCTTTTTTCGAAGGGTAAGAGCTGCGTAGAAATGAAAAATACTTAATAGGAAAAGGACGCCGCTTACTTCCTAATTGGATAAGAAAATACTGAATAAATATGAAAATAATATAATAATACAATTACTTACAAAGTAATATTCATAAACTAATAATTATATGAGCATGACGCTGGAATAAATAGATTTTTAGTCTTATGTAATCCAGAGTAATCAAGTCAAAAATGATAATATTGTCATGAATTTCGGTTGTGATATAGAGCATATATTATTGGCAATTCTGACCATGTAATGATTTTAAATGCGACTAAATTTCAATATAATTTTGTATTTATAAATTAGAATACATATGGAATTTTCAAAATTGCATCGTTCAAAAGGATTCTCGTAACAAATCTTTTCCTCAAATGCTAAATACGAATAAATCGAATTTATGACGAAATGGAATGCTCCCCAACGGAGAGAAAGCATTTAATGTACCACACGAAAATTTTCACGGGTTTATTTATGTTTAAAAAAACAGAAACTACTAGAATGTAAGATTACTTACCTATTTATTTTGATGGACAATGAACAAGCAATGGCATATTTTAGAACAATATAAATTAATAGATGTATTGACGAAATCCATGAATCAAACAAAAGTTTTCACCCAGAAATGTTGCATTTTTCCTACACACAATATGAACATATAAGCCATAGAATTTAATTAATTAGTTATTTTTTTTATCTCTCGGAGATACAAATGCTTCTTGTCATAACAATGTTTTACAATGAATGGGGATATTTAATGTCTTTGAGAAAAAAACTTCATAAATTGCTGTCAAGTGCTACTGTACTCTACAATTTACTTTTAAGGGATGCAAAATTTAAACAAATATATACATGTTATAAGGGAAAAAACAAAAGAATAATTTAAGGTGAATTCACCATATTGGTATACGACGTTGAAAATATGTATTGAACTGTAGAACTGCACCAGCATAAGTTTCAAATAGACGTCTAGTTTTTGGCTTAAATTTACAATTTTATTTTTTAAAAAAAGCATAGTAAGCAACCTAACTCAGCTAAACAACATATCTTCATAACCAAGCTAAGTTTCTACCCATTCACTTTCTTGCCATAAGCGACTCAGGTGTAATCGTTTGTGTTTAACTACTCATGTTACAGTTGTGAACTATGGAAAGTACACTCATGGACAAAAAAATTAGCGCACCAAGAAGGAGTAGTCAAAATGAAACGAAATTTTACATACCTAATGACTACTTTGATATAAGTAAATGATAAGAAAATCAAAGAAAAAGAATAATTTATTTCAGAGAAAAAGGCAAAAGAACGGAGGAGTTAACCCATTAATGCCGACTTCGTTTTCTTTAACCATTTTTGCTACTTCTCTCATATTTGTGTGTTTTATGTCTATTAATGTGTATTATACTAAAATTATATTTTTAGTTGCACTTTAACTACGTTTTATTTACTGGTACGTTTTCGTACCAATCGGCGTTCGTGTGTAGTACACATCGAGAATAAAAGCTAATATTAAATTTATTTATTAATGAAAATAATAACAAAATCGGGAATACCACAATTAAATGAAAAGCACTTTAGATGATTTTCTGACAGAATAAAACAATAAATGTCTATTGAATGCAAACATGATAGTTTTTATGGCACTGAGGATGCAGTGGCACATTACACTTTTCGCACTTGTAGCTGCTTCTCCCGGAACAGTTCTTGCAACGGACGTGTTCTTGATCTGATCTGATTCACCAGTGACTATTCTTGTCAAATCTTATTTGTGAGGGCGCTTTATACCTAAATTAAATTGGCTTACCTGGCCCTCTAGGCAATGTTCCATAAGTGCCTAACAGTTCCTGTGCGCATTGTCGTACTAACTCAAGAAGTGGGATTTCATCAATATCATTTTTCATTTTATACAATTTCCATCCATTTATAACACTGGCACTAAGTACAAATGAAAACAATGGTGACCACCACTTTTTAGAACTAATTCTTACGCGATAATTTGCCACAGCTTGATCAACAAGGTCGACACCACCCATATGCTTATTATAAAATTTTAGCTGTTGTGGCATGGAAACATTCATTTTCTTTTTTTCTGCGGCCCTCCATCGAGTAGCAGATGCAATAGACTTTGTAGGAACTTTGTTACTTGCAACAGTAACAACTTTATTGTCATTCCATTTGACGATACTGATATCTACATGACATATGTATTCATATGTCCCCCTTGCCAACTTTTTCAAGATTTCTTTGGATGATAAAGGAGCATTTTTCAGCCTGTTTTCTCTCAATGTCCCGGTTCCTGCTATGCCTCTTTTCGATAGCTCTTTCAGCAAGGGAATGCTAGTAAATAAGTTGTCCATGACATCATGTGTCCCAGGTGGGATCTCGCATTTGTCTAGTAATCAAAGAAGAACATCGGCACCTTGGCCTAAATCAGATTTTGATAATTTTGTAGATGATCCACAATAAGGTTTATCATGCAATAAAAGACCATTAGAAGAACACATAGTCCAAAGTTTGAAGCCAAAACGTATTGGCTTACCACTTAGGAATTGTTTTAGTCCGTGGTGCCCGAAATATGGAATTATAGACTCATCTATACTCAAAATTTTATACCAACAGCATAAAAGCATCACTTTCAAGGGGCAACAATTTATAAAATACACTTTTATAACAATGATTTAAAAGTCAAAATATTATTTAAAAAAATTCTAATTCATTCCTGATAGATTTTCGATTTTAATTCAAACGTGAAAGATTTCCGATTTTAATTCAAACTTGACTATACATTAGCCGGTTGGTACGATTTCGTACCAACGATATGTAAGTTTTTATATTTTATAATACAGAGCAAAACATGACTTTCGAGTGGCATGAATTTATAAAATACACTTTTAAATCAGTGATTAATAATCAATATATAATTTTGAGATAAATCCAAAACTCTAAACTTGCTATTTTCTATGTGATGTCAGAGGGATCTTGTTTCACGACGCTTTCACCTGAGCATAACGTAAAATAACAACAAGAACTTGAGAGCAAATGGTGGAAAATCTATTTTTCCTGCTATCAGTGAACTATTCTTGAAGCACATCAACAATATTGGACAACTAGACACATTTAGTGCAGAGAAACAAAAATATTCTTAAGCTGGTACGTTTTCGTACCAATCGGCATTAATGGGTTAATACTCCGTTGGACCCCCTCTAGCGCGAATGCACGATGCGATACGATCGGGCATTGAGTCATACAAGTTCTGTATGATGTCTTGAGACATTTCGTTACATATTTGCTGTAACATTGCCTCTAGTTCGTTCAAACTCGCGGGATGCCCAACTCGTCGTCCCAAATGATCCCAGATATGCTCGATTGGAGACAAATCTGGTGATCGGGCAGGCCAAGGAAGGGTAGTAACAGTGAGGAGACAGTCTTGTGACACCCTTGCCGTATGAGGCCGAGCATTGTCTTGTTGAAAAATGGCTCCTGGGAGCCGTTGCATGAGTGGCAACACATGTGGTTGCAGGATTTCATGAACATACCCCTGGGCTGTCATGGTGCCACGGAACAATACTAGGGGTGACCGTGTATTGTAGGCAATGGCACCCCATACCATCACACCAGCTGTGGGAGCGATGTGTCGCTGCACAGCAAAGGCGGGATTGAAGCATTCACCACGGGCTCTCCACACACGAACACGATTGTCATCACTGCCGAGATTAGATATGGATTCATCGCTAAAGACGACCTGGTTCCATTCCGCTGCAGTCCAGTTTCCTCGTGCGCGGCAAAACTCCAAACGGAGGCGTCGATGGGTGGGCGTCAAGGGCAGCACACGTAATGGGCGCCGCGATACCAACTGTCCTTCAGCCAGGCGCCTTCGTATGGTTCGAGAAGACACAGAGGCCCCTAGTGAAGGTGCTACCTGTGTCCGGATGGCGGCCGATGAAGCAGTTGGCTGTACGCGTACATTTCTTACGATGTGGCGGTCTTCTCGACGACTGGTCTGTCGAGGGCGTCCTGAGCCTGGTCTTCGTGTACATGACATCTCTCGGGTCCACTGGTCCCAACACCTCCTCACAACACAATCAGAGAGTCCTAATTGACGAGCTACTCGCCTAGCTGACCACCCAGCTTCCATCATCCCGACGATTCTCCCCCTCTCAAACTGCGACAACTGCTTATATTGTCTTCGAACATGGCGTAATGGCATGTCTATCTCAGCTCTTCCTTTGTAAATGATTCAGCACACTCAAACAAGCTTTGGTTATCTGTTTTATACTCCACAGAGTACGATGTTCAACGCCCTCTACCGGCTATACGTAATGCGCAATCACGCTGCATTTCTAATCATTTGCACATCTCCCCGACATGTACCTTCATTACAAGTTTCGTTACGATGCCGCAATTATTTCTTGGTACGCTAATTTTTTTGTCCATGAGTGTACTATACAATATTTTTTAAACGAAATTTTAATTTTATTACTTGATAAAATTCAATTGTTTCTTCCCATTCTGCTTTTTTTATCCTAGCGAAACCTATTCTTTTATCGTTTAGCACTTTTAATGTAGATTTACCTTCATATTTATTATTCTTCCTAAAATGTCATCTACTAGACGAATATGTATTTCTAATGACTTAATGATTAAAAAAATATTAGAAATATCGTGCCACTAATAAATGACAAGTCTAAAATATTTTGAAAATCTGAACATGAAAATATCCCGGCGTCACAAGTTAAGCTTAAAACAAGTGTTAATTTAATTTCCTGAGTACTCTATCTGAATAACTTACAAGGCTATATTCCAGCTACAGAGTTATCTCTCCAATTCTTCTCTATGACTTGCTAGATGCAAGACCAAAAAAAGAAAATGTTCTCAAAGCTAATCTAGTTCAAGTACAATAATATCACACAATGTCATTTAAAAATTACTTAATGCCCCAACGTATTTTGAACAATAAAAAATTAAATATAAGAAATTCAATTTCATTAACAGGCAATAATCCAATTTCATTTGAATAAATGCTATGAAACATTGCATGCTATATAATGAATAGAACAAGTTGCATGTCATTTTACCAAGAGCATGATTTCATTCTCTTGGTAAAATGAAGCATGATTTCATGTATACGAAATTGATAAATTTCTATTTGAATACTTTCCATTTTTAAGAGAATTACTCATTTAATATATTGCGGGTTTCTTTGTAGAGAAACATAAATTTCACATACAATTTGTTCCCTTAAAAATACAACATTAAAACCTAAATAATTAGGTCGAAACTATAAGGTCTTTTATAGGCCTGAACAACTTTCATCTGTCTTAATGTAAATATCGTTAAAGTAAT
This sequence comes from Dolomedes plantarius, assembly GCA_907164885.2. Classification (NCBI taxonomy): domain Eukaryota; kingdom Metazoa; phylum Arthropoda; class Arachnida; order Araneae; family Dolomedidae; genus Dolomedes; species Dolomedes plantarius. The sequence continues at coordinate 100,901,392 of OU015494.1, read as the reverse complement.
GAAATCCTTTTCATTCAATTGTAATATCATTCAAAAGCATTTAAATTTCTAGCATTTTACTAACGATATATTTTAACATTTTCTCTAAAACGTTCTTATGAATAATTTCATTAGTAGTGTGGATATGTGTCTTATTAACTTAAAATGTTAGAAAATGGACATTTTAACATTCATACATACCAATACTTGAAGTGCATACAAACGTATTTTGAAGTAAATAGCTTGCATTTTATTGAAAAAATAATATTCATTACCACTGTGAGCAGCTCTTAGTAAAAAAATAAATATTTGCTATTATCTCTTAACAGAATGGACAGATGCAACTAAGTTCTAGACGTTTACACCTGATGTTTAAGGTTTTTTGGGGCCTGAAAACAAAGAACCTTTAAACTTGGATTAGAAGAAATATTAGTATGTGACAAATATTCTTCGTTTCGAAAGAATCCATACATTTATGATTTGTTGGAATTAATAAATATCAAATGAAAATGATATTTCCCCCATCAAACAACCATCACAAAATTATTGTTCTATAAATTATATATGTGAAAAGTTTGTATTTTAACAGGACATTATAAAGAATTCCAGATGTGTTAGACGATTAACCTAAATATAGCATTGAAAGTCAATAGTTGGGAATATATGAGAAATATTTCCTTCATTTTATATATATTTCACTTGTCTTGTGAAAAAAAGATACCATTTGAGACACAGAGAAACTTCCCTATGGGATTAAATAAGCAACAAAAGCGATTAAATCATTTGGTAAAGAAAAAACATTATTTGGCATCACTCGAAGAGAACAACAAATATATAAGAGTGTATTATACGTATTTACAAAAACATCACCATCAAAATTAAAATTTCTCAGTAAACTACCCTCATTTAGTTTAGAACTTTCTACACCCTCTTAGTCTAGTTTGTTATTAATGCAAGGAAACACGATATTAAATAAGTGTCTTTCCTCAGACTTGAACAAATTTTATCTATAAAAGAATGCTCTACTATTTCAAGTAAAATGTAGATAGATAGAAATTTAAATGTTACTCAATGCAATTGAGTAAACATCTCATGTATTTAAGAGAAATATTTATAATTAAAATTTATCAGACAAAATTTATAATCACTTTTCTCAGAAAGAAACTTTACTTACGAAGGTAACTAAATTATTTCATTACTATTAAGTGTTGCTTAATTCCACCCTAACATAGGTACATAAATTATATACTATTAAGATTTTCTTGATGTTTTGTAGCGAAAGCTATTCTTATTTCACCGTGTGAGTGAGTAGTATTAAGAGAGTAATTTTTTTTCTCTAACGTTGCGAGCTATTTGATATTTTATACTTAAAATTTTTTTACAGACGTTTTATGATACATATGTGTGTGATGCAAGATTTACGGTATACATCACAAAAGTATTTTATAGATATTTTCGTTTGGCCCCGCAATCAATCGATATATATATATATATATATATATACAGTGGAATCTCGATCTATCGTTTTCAAGGGACCGATTGAAATGAACGATAAATACGGGAAAACGATAGATGCGGAAAAATAACAAAGCAATATGATCGCTCGGACTGGATAAAATGAACGATGCATACGGAAAAACGATGGATCCGAAAACGATAGACAGAGATTCCACTGTATATATATATATACAGTTGGCTCTCTGTTTAACGACTTTCAAGGGACCGCGAAAAATCGTCCTTAAGTAGTGATCGCCCTTACACAGAATTTGTGAAAAAAATAACATTTCCCTACACACTTTACAGGCTTTGGACTATCAATATATTTCTTAATATATTGGCGTGTTTAAATATGTTATTTTTATTATCATTATTATTTTATTCACAAAAAGTTATTTTAAATTACATTGAAAAAAAGAGTACAAACAATACGATAAATTTCGTTCTAACAAACTCAAAAAGTGTGTATTGCTTCATTTTTCGCCTTGTTTTCGTTATTCTCTTTTCCCAATTTTCTAAAATGTTAAGGGGACCGGGTAGGTGAATTTTGACGAAAAAAACAATTTTATGTGGCATCTTCCATATTCGATGTAATATAGCTTATAGAGCAGAAGTTGCATGTGTGTAAGACGGTGGCAGTGTCTCATTTTCCGTTTCTTCAACTTCACCTTCTTCGTCTGACTCTGTGTTTTCGTTTACTATATCTTCATAAATTTGTTCTACATTTCTGTAATCTGTTGTTAAAACAGATTCATCACAATTGTAGAAATCTTGAATTGTAGCATCCTCATCTTCAACAATACTTCTCCATTCTTCAGGGGTAATGCCATCTTCGTTGATTTCTACATCTGTAATTTGCAGTCCCACTACAAGTTCTTTGTGAATTCCAGCAACGCGAAAGCAGTTTTTTTATTGTGGATGAAGAACTTCTTTCTATGCTGATGTTATCATGTGCATTGCTTCCAAGATTGTAAATTTTCTAATTTTCATACTATTAGCCGAATGATTTTTAATTTCCTAATTGAAGACTTTCTGTAGTATGCTTTTACACTGCGAATGATACCGAAGTTTAATGGCTGCAACTTGCTAGTGCAATTAGCTGGTAAGAAATGAATAGTCAAATTTGTAAGTCAAGGGATATTTGGAGTATGTGTAGTACAATGGCCGATTAAAAGTAAAACATTTTTCTTTTCTTGATGCATTTCTGCATAAAATTTTCTAATTCAGTCAATAAAAATTTGTGAGTTCATTCATGCTTTATTGTTTATCCGGTACTCGCAAGGTTTCCAAGTGATATTCTTAAAACACCTTGGTTGGTTTGATTTGCCTATTAATAGTGGGAGGAAATTTTCGGATCCATCCGAATTAGTGTACAGTAAAACAGTCAATCGTTCCTTACTGTGTTTTCCACCAAAGCACTTTTAGCCCATATACGTTAAAGTTTTATTAGGCACCCTATTGTGGGGTAAGCCCGTCGCATCTGCATTGAATATGTTCTTCTCATTATATCCATCCAATATCCCCTTCAGCAATATTTTCCATTCTTCAAGTATTTTAACATCTACGGCGCCACTTTCGCCAGATGTGCTTTTACATGCAATTCCATATTTTTATTTGAACTTTGCCAAAAGACTAGCTGAAGCCTGAAAATTTTGCATTCCAAACTTTTCTGCCAGAACAATAGCATTTTCTTTAAATATCACTCGAAAATTGGAATGTTGGATGCTCTTGCTTCATGAAACCATTGCAGGACTGCCTTATCAAACTCTTCTGATCGACCACATTAAATTTTCTGCCGTTTGGATTTGGATCACAAACCAAATTTTTGTGATGCTTCAAGAATTTTCTCTTTGCTTGCAAAAATTCCTTTCAGAGTAGACTCAGTAGCTGAAATTGTCTTGCGAATTGGACTTTTGTTAGTCCAAAACTTTCTTCAAAGTATTCAATAATTTTCCCCTTTTCGTGTAGCGTAAGATGCTTTCGCTTTGACGCCATTTTGCTCTGCTCGTATTTGCACTGGAATGATCTCCTACACACAACCATGAAATCTCTAAACATTAACATCTGCTTCCCGGAAGGAGTGAGAGAGGGCTGCTATTGGACAGTTCGAAAGTCACATGACATCATATGTTAGGGACAATAGATTGATTCAGCTCCCGCACTAAGAGAACATTCGATCTTCCGAGAAACAATAATTCTCCCCCCCCCCCCGTTTTTCACACTGCAGAAAATCTGTGATTTAAACATTGCAAACATCAAGGAAATTCCGGGTCTGATATTGACACCAAACTTGTTTTCCCCCACAGAAAGAAAGGAAGGTTCCCCTCCTGCAGATAAAATGTTGAAGGAAGAATTTATCATGTAAAAAAAATCGTCGTTAAACAGAAAAACATCTTTTTTAAATAGAATTTTTTACGTCAGAGGGACCGGGAGTGGGAAATATCGTCTTTAAATAGTGATCGTCGTTATGTAGAGCGTCGTTAAACAGAGAGCCAACTGTATATATATATATATACACTGCTAGCCACCCATATTGCAACAACAAGAAAGACAAGAGATATCAAAACAAATTTTATTTTGTAGATAACATGTTGACCAAGTATCAAATGATTAAATTTATAGAATTCTGTGAAGTGTGGTTCCTGCCAAAATCAGTAGCCAGAGTAGCCGCCATTGTTGGAGATCACCGCTGCCACACGCCTCGGCATTGATTCAAAGAGACTTTGGATGAGTTCTTGGGGTACAGCAGACCAAGCAGCTTCCACACGTTCCAAAGTTGATCTGCTGTGGCAGCTGGGGATGGAATCTGGGTCAATCGTAGAGCTATCATGGACCACATGTTTTCTATCGGCGAAAGATCCAGAGAGCGAGGCGACCAGGGAAGCAATTCAATCTGGTGATTGACGAAGAACCGTTGGACAATGCGTGCCACGTGTGGTCGCGCATTATCCTGTTGAAATATGGCTGTGGGCAAGTCCTGAAGGTAAGGAAGGACAACTGGCTCGAATACCTCGGAGATGTAGCGCTGGCTGTTTAATGTACCGGCAATGCGTACTAGAGGTGTGCGAGAGTGATATCCAATACCGCCCCATACCATAATACCCGGTGCAGGACCAGTGTGGCAGTGCATAACGCAGCTGTTCAGCATCCTCTCTTCACGGTGTCTCCACACTCGAATGCGACCATCGTGGTGTTGCAGACAGAAGCGTGACTCGTTAGTAAAGACAATTTCATTCCATTCTGCCGTCCACATCCTTCTGTCATCGCACCATTGGCGGCGGAGACGTCTGTGGTTCTGCGTCAAGGGTAAACAAAGCAATGGACGTCTTGTGGACAAACCACTCTGCTGTAAACGGCGTCGAATGGTACGCGCAGACACTGGATGTTGCGTTACAGACTGCATGTGTTGTGCTATGGTTCGTGATGTGACTGAGCGATCCGTCACTGCCATGCACACAATTTGCCTGTCATCACGTGAAGTGGTGCGCTGAGGTGGATGCGATCGAACACGCCGGTCCGTCGTACCCTCCTGCATCCAACGATCACATATCCGCATTACAGTTGTTTGGTTTCGTCCAACACGACTACCGATTTCCCTGAAAGATAATCCACAATCTCGGTAGGCCACTATCCTTCCTCTGTCGAACTCGGATACTTGATCAAAAGATGATCGCTGTTTTCGACGAGGCATAATTGATAGTTTTTTTAAAAAAACCACAAGAAAAACACAATTGCCGAACTTGAAATCGTCGAAATATCCAAGCCTTAAATAGCGCTTTGAAGTGGCGCCACAGGCGCGCGTGATGTGCGTCTGCGCTGAAATTCTAAGCATTTGCATATCTCACCTCCGCTAATGCAGGTTGTAAATTTCATGTTATTTGCATGTTTCCTTCAGGGTGTTGCATTTACAGTGGCCAGCAGTGTATATATATATATATATATATATATATATATATATATATATATATATATATATATATATATATATATATATATATATATATATGTATTCTAAATTGCTCACTTTGCGAATGGGCAGTTGAAGAATGATCAAAGTCAGAAAACAATCGTTTTTATCTCTAATTATTTGAATTAAATAAAATAAATGAAATGAGTTCAAAGATAATTTTAACGGTATGTATTGATTATTTTAAAAACCTCAGAGTTAAAAAAATTATGTCCATAGAGAAAAAAATGAAAACATAGTAAAATAATAAATGATGGAAAAAAATTATGAAAAATACACTTTTATTCTCGCAGGCAAGACTGTTATGGTACATCTGATGCCAGTTCATATGGACTTGTATCTTTTGCTTTCCCACTTCTTTGTACAATTGCAGTGGACGAAACCTTGTGAGCTTCATGATTCCAGGGTAACTATGGTTCGAATTGAGTATGCGAAGCTTGGTACGTCGTTTTCAGATTTGAAGTTGTCTTCAGTCAGTTGGAATTTATTTCTGGAATATAACTTCTACACTATTTAGGATTTCGTACCGAGTTTGTATATCCCATCATCGTTCACCTCCATTATCACAGCTATCACATTTCTGAGCGCAGCTCTTCCTTTGTCGAGTTCTGGAATCCGTAACACAACGTCCTGACCGACGCTCATGGGAGAAAATTTAGCATCACTGCCTCTCAGCATTTCGTCCGCTTGCTTTTCCGTTTTTTGGCACAATCATCTCGTTTCTCTTCAATTAACTTTTTCCTTTTTTGTAAGATGGACAGACACATCAGAGTTTTCAGAATCTGAGGAATCAGTTTCATGTTTACTTTCAGGAATGTTGGCCAAAACCTCTTCAACTTGTTCTTCAGTGTCAAGGTCCATTGAACAACACAATTCCTGGGGAAGTCCGTTAGTAAGTGAAACACCAAGAAGAGATTCGTATGGGCTTCTAGTGATTCCACGATGGTAAGTACGACTTTTTTTTATTTGAATGATTCGTAAGCCATCTGTCTACTGACTTGTCTGATTGTCTGCCATCCACGTCACCAGCATAACACGAACATATTGGTTTGCACGTTCGACGGAGCCTTGGCTTTGAGAGTGACAGGGTTTTCCATGAACAGTTTTTGCTTCAAACATATATGCTAGTTCTTTTATGAGTATATTCGAGAACTCGCGTCTATTATCGGACTGCAAAATGAAGGGATCTCTTATGATACAAAAAATATCCATTAAATTATAAGAAACTTCTTCAGCTGTTTTCGTTTTCAATGGGCGTAAAAAAAGGAATTTGGTAAGATGATCTTGATAGTACAAAAGGAATTTGTAATCGCGATCAGACTCTGATTGCATGTCAATGACGTCAACCTATCCTCGTTTTCGGAATGTATTAGTAAGTATTGGTTTAACAACGACTCCCTTGTTTTTAACCTTTTTTCTCAAGTTCACAGAGAGAAAGTTACATCTTGGTCACTTTTCAGGGCACATTACAGTATTTCTGTTGTAGTTCCTTTTTCATACATTTTATTTTTTTTTGTCACCCAAATCCATATGAGCTTTATGAATAACTTTAAAAAATTCGTAAGTATGACAAAAATGTTTTATGGTTTCGTCATCATCTGACATTTCTTTTATAAATTTTTCGATACCACAAATAGGTACTACCTGATACCGTTTCAGTCTTCTATAGTCCTTAGAGATGTGGGGCTGCTTGTTTTTTCTTTTCTCCACACTGCTTTTCACTTCCGCAATCAATCAATCGATATATATATATATATATATATATATATATATATATATATATATATATATATATATATATATATATATATATATATATATATATTCTTACCTAAGTCCAATCTGCAGTAATCTTAATTTATCGATTTAAAACCCTCAGCTTCCCACAGACCTTTCCATGATTCGCATGCCTTCGCATTTCTACATGTGTATGTGTGCGAATTCAGGAGTGGGTTCTCACCGCGAGCCCCAATATCTATTGACTCTACAAATATTCGCCATACTTTTCCCCTCTCACGCATAAGGTTGAAAGATGATATAATTTCTGAGCCATTTTCTGAAATGGACGGTTGTACTTTTGTCGCTCTAATAAACGATTCGGCCAGTTTGCTTCCAAATTTAATTTTTATTCCTTTTAGGCTGAGTCTAGCTCCAGACATGTAAATATGAGCTAGTTTTTCCTTTCAGGTTATAATTTGAGGACGTAATGTAATTGGTATATTACATATCTATCTATCTATGTATATATATATATATATATATATATACACCTTAAATCATTTTATAAAAATGCAAAGGAAACCCCAAGTAATCAACATTTTACCTATGCTCACCAGTGCCTTTATATAATAAAACTTAAGAGAGGTTTTTTCTTACTGTCGACCAGGCTCAGTCAAAGATAGCGATGAAGATAAAAAATAAATCAAATGTTCAATGTTATGGGATATCCGAAACATAAACTTTTCTAAAATATTTTTCAAATGTGGTAAAAATCTATAATAAGGCAAAATTACTAATTTTGAGCAAATGGGGATGATATCAAATAACAACGCATTTAAAACTATGAACAGCAAGTTTCTGTAATATTTGTCCATTTCGAACAGAATTTACTTGCAAACATTTCATATACAACAAATGGTACCAGCCCAGTGAAAGAGGTCCAACATGATATATGTATGTTATGATAATTTCCGAATGATAGATTAAATTGAAATGGGATTTTCAGTTAGCCTGAAAGCATGTAAGCAAAAACTTTCGTTAATCTCGATATATAAATTCCCCTCTCTCTTCCGTACTGATGAGTTTAGGCCTTCCAACAATTTCGCTTCTTAAACTCAAGGGGCATAGTTTGCAACACAATGTTTTTTTCAAAATTTTCTAATTATGTACTTCTAAAAATAATGCTATGAAGTGTAAAATAGAAACATTATTACGCGTAATTATTTTCACGGTTGAGGTAATTTATGAAATAAATAATTTTTCTTTTCTTTTTCTCAAAACTTTTCTCCAGAATTGAAGAAAACATTTTATATTTATTTCTGAACATTTTAGAAATTAATACAAAATGCTGAATTTTTTAAAGCAACTGTATCATGAAAAATGCAATTATTTGTCTTGAAACTTTACATGAAGTTGCTTCATAATAACTTATAATTAACGTAGTTAAATTCGAAATTTTTCTTAATGCACGCAGTAGAAATTTAAAGTGATTTAGATTTCTCTTAATGAAAAGAAGTTACTTTTTTTATGCCCAACAAAAGGAAGGCGTTTAAGTTGTTCTTTAGATAAAATATATCTCGTAAAATAATCTTATATTCAGTGTAAATGAGGCCATTGCATTTCGTTATCTGATAATTCCTGATGCCATTGAATTACTTTCACAACAGAAGAACTTTCCACCAAAAATTCTTGACTAACTATTAACTAGGAGAAAAATTCAATTAGATCTTATAACAACGTTACAGAGCGAAGTAATGTGATTACTTTTAGCAAAAGTCGAGGATTAAGTCATGTCTGAAAATTCTGCTGTTATATTTGATTATGCCCTAAAACAAACAAAATTGCTGCTGACACTAACGACAATAGCACGCAATACAATAAAACTGTTCTTCGTTACAACCATGTTAAACAATCTCTGTGGTTCAGGGAAAAAAGTTGTGAATTATATCGATGTGTCGTACTGGCCATGTATTGAAAAAATATAGGTGTATTTTGAGTCTATGTCTGTAAAAGTATAAGAGATTATGTGCATACATATCAAATGTAGTTTATCATTCTCCCCCTATACTTCATTGTAGTTGCAAAAATAAATTAAAAGTGGGCTATCAATGTGATTTTATTGATTTCTTTAAGTTTATTTTACGTAGGGAAAAATTCAGATATCTGCAGTGATACGTAAGACAGTGTTCACTTGACATACTGTTTTATTAATGATAATTCTCAATGTACATCAAAAAATGAGGAAAATGGAATTTTTTTAACGTATAGTAATTGTATTTAATTCATTAAATACTGTTACAGGCATTTTAATAATAGTTTTAAGTCTTTAAATTATCAAAATATTTGACACTGAGCTTTTAAATCACATGAATACACAGTCTCGTATAAATCACTACAAAACTATTGAAATGATGGTCAATTTTTGGTCCTTTTTTGCTACACGAGGGCTAATTAGAATGGGACCTATTGCTTAAAGCCTATACCCAACGGCCACAAATATTTATGGCAATCGTAATACTGGAACCCAAAGACTGGTACCAAATCCCTAGCCATTCGGTCATTATCTGGCTTTATGGACATATTTAAACCTTCATTTTACGAAACCGTCTCTATCAGGATGCAACGCGTAATACCATAGTTCCCAGAACCAGCTTGTCAGAACGTAGTATCGAAAATAAAACGTCATTACTACAAGTCCAACTGGAAATTTCTTATATATTTCCTTTTCATGCGGTTTTATCCCATGTGTAGAATAAAATTGCCGTAACGCAATCAACCCACTTCTTGAAGCAGAGATATTTTTATCTTAAACAAAATTTCACTTCTGATCTACTAATGGGGGCTTACATCTCCATCGATACTTTTTCAAATTTTCTTGGAAACAAAATGATTCATATCCGACACATTCCACTTGACGAGTGACATAATATAAATTAGAATTTTTAAATATTATATTAGTGTAGTCTCATTTTATATTTAAATATACTATATAAATTTTCTTTTAATATAATCTCTTAATCATATCAACCATATGATACTACAAGTTTACATTTAGAAGATTAGGAAACATGAATCTTTGGGACAGATAATCGTTTTGATAGATTTTTTTGAAACACAATATAGGATTTACAAGTAATTTAGATTTATAAATTTTTCTAAGTCTATATTTAATAGCTTACATTGTCATGTAACATAATTAACGTGAAATAAAAAAAAATTCCTGAACATTCATTTTTTTTAATAATATAAGCACAACGTGGTATAACAGGCCTAATATATGATTAAAATAATAACATCATTAAACTTTTTATTCAAAACATCACTTAATCTGCTCTAAAGACAATAATACCATAACGAGACTTTCTTTAAAATGTGATTAACAACATGCCTCGGTTGGCAAACTCGAAGCACATGTATAATACTTATTATTAGGAAATTTTCTTTATAATGGTTTTAACTATGTCTTTCTAAACAAACATAATTTCAGTTCACATTTTTTTTAAAGTTGGTCTGTCATACACTTCAAAATTTTATATAAACATCCTCTACGACCACTGACAAACGCACACACATGTGTATGTGCGTGTGCTTGTCTATGCCTCTTAATACACATACACATACCAGTATATATATATGTATATATGTATATATATATATATATATATATAATTACTAGTGCTGGCTAGCTGGACACAGTGTCGCTCAACGGACCTGCAAGAAACTCTTTTCTCTCTTGAGACGAGCAAATATCTGTTCTTGCGGAATATGTTGATCAAATAAGCTGAGAATTGAGGTTGAAAGCCATGAAGAGCAAAGTAAGATAAAGAAGTTCTAAGGCAGACTTAGAACTTGACTTCGGGAATATAAGATGTTTGATGCTAAGATATATATATATATATATATATATATATATATATATATATATATATATATATATATATATATATATAACATTAAAAACCCCATACCATTTTAAAATCTAACATTATTCTAAATTCCCTTGGGCGTACGAGCTAAATTTCGCTTTTGATTCTAAGTTCTAATAACCTCGAGAGAAAATATTAAATGGCTTCCTTTTTCAAATATGCGCGGCGTCCCCCAATATTTTAGATAAGCTCTGCGCAGATTACATAAAACCACATTAGACTTATCGACAACAGCAAATCCCTAATCGCTATCCTGATTACATGACAAAGTTTATATAAACCGCCTGAACAGAAACCTGTGCGCTTTTTTCATTTGTAAGTTGCCCCGAGAAGTTGTATTGTGTATCTTAAAAATAAAAGATGTAGTTAAATTAACGTTGTGGTGTTCTATGTGTCCGAGGGTGAGATGAAAAGCGGGAAAGAAAATTAAACATATGTGATGCACGGCCGGGCGACATGATGAACCATTACTCCAAATTATACCACTCAGCCCTTCCTTCGTCGGCCCGCGCCCGTGCCATTACAGAAGTCGGCAAGATGAACCTCCCCTCGGATACAGGCAGTAATTTTTAGGCCGCCGTGTCGATCCCAACAGAAACTAAAATTCCTCGACTTTCAAATGTGCTGCGAAAAAAATATTGTGCTGCGTGTGTCGCGTGAAAATCTCGTGAAATCCCACGGAGTCTGCTCCGATGAACTTCGATTGACAACATCAGGGGGAATTAGCTCCATTTCAGTGCTATGTGTGAACTTTCGAAGTTTCGTGGCAGAGATTTCGTGAAAAAGTGTTGTTTTTATGCGTGTGAGATCTGCGGTGTCATCTTGGATAACCTATAGTGTATTTCGCATCCTGATGGGTGTCAGTGTTCGGTGCATCATGTGTTGTGTTGTGGATAACTTCGAGTCACCAAATATAAAATTCCGACAACTTAATGTGAAAATTTTTTCGCATCTACACGTGAGTTTTGTGGGAAGTATTCCAGATTGTGCCAAAGGATGTCGTGTGCCACCATTGTGATGAATAACTTTCATCTTACCCCTTGGGACTAAACAAGCCAAAAACTTCATCAAAATAATTTCCGAATATAACTACAGTGTTGCAAAAAAGTGCTTATAATTAAGTAATAAAAAATAACTCCGATCGGAATGGTAATACATTGGTGAGTTCCCGTCAACAGGTGAGAGAGTGGTTATAAAATAAATTTTGCAATTGAAATGTTTTTAATTTTACTATATATTGATAAAAGTTATTATAAGTGTGTTCAAATTATTGATTTAAACTTCAAATTATTGATTTAATTAAGTACCTATGATAAAAAATAAATCGATAAAAAGTAAAACGAAAGTAAAAATCATTGGTTTAAAACGTGTATTTTGTTTTTGATTTTAAAATGTTTCATTTTGATTTGCATTTTGATAGAATATTAAGAGTATATTTTTTCATATTATAAGATATTTGAATTTAAAGAAATTTTTGAGACTTATATATGATAAATTTATTATAAATGTGTGTTTTTAGTGTAATTTTATAATATTTCCATGTTCTTTTTCTGATAATGAATATTTTAGTGTTTTAAGATAATTAATGATCCTTGGTTACGTTAAACTGAAATATTAAATGAGTAAAGTAATGTTATGAGTATCTAATTTTGCACGCAGTTCTGAATCGTCGCGGAGAAAAAGAAAAATAACAAATCATTTCCGTTTTCGAGCGCAGTTGTATTACATTTCGAAGGTCGCCTCCGCAATAAATTTGAATGCTCAGCATTAGTTTTGTAAACACCATCACGAAAAGAGCCAAACTTGTTTTGATTCATTTGACCTAGAATTTTTGCGACTCTAAATTTAAACATCTGATGCCTGTGTTTTTGATTTTGGAAAATATCTGCAGGGATAACATAATAATTTTCAGACATCAAGAAAATTTTATAATTTAAGTACTTTGACATATTACATTTGATGTTGAAACCTCGTAAATTGTTCTACGAATTTAAATAAAGGAGATTTCTAGAGGTTCAGCCGACAGTTAAAAGACGTTTTATGGTTTTCATATAAACGGAACGTCTTTATAACATGACTTAGGGTGCCAAAAAACCACAATTGGAGAATTAAAAAAAAAAAAACCATTCTATGTTATATTTGGTTCATCCGCGCCAGAAAATTCTCGAAATGGAAATAATGAAGAATAATAAATAAGTAGAAAAGATAATATTATAATGAGAAATATGTTTTAAGATATTAAATACAAATGATGAATATTTGGGAACTTTACAGCGAGGATTCATACCGAAATGTGATATAAGAAAAGAAAAATTAATTTTGGTTTATCGATTTCATGATTAACCTAATAAAACTGAGATGGGTATTGGTAAAAGAATTTTGATTATTTGTGTCAATTAATAGAATAATAGTTTGAAATTTGAACATTAACATTAAATTATGGCAATTGATAGAGAATATTAAGGTATTATTATTGTTATTATTGGTATTAGGAGTATTTTATTATTGTGTGTTTAACACTTTCATATGTTGTATATTTTTTATTCTATTGAATATAAAATTGATAGACCAAACTTTCACACTAAACGAGATTCTGAAATTGTCCATGCTTGCAGATTGAGATATTATAATGCACCAGAGAACTTAAAACTACACCACGAATAATGACAAACATTAGATCCATTTTTCTTTCTTTTCTATGTGATGCTTAACATCATTATATTTTTTTAAAAATTGATATAATTAATTATGTGTTGTCCTACTAAAGATATATAAAAAAAAAACTGTCTAACTTAAACTTTCTTCTTAAGAATACTATTATATGTGAATTTTTTTTGGATCTCAATTTAAACACCGACTATGACAACTCTACTTCTTTAACGTTTCAGTAAATTTCCTATTTCTTGAATACACTTTCCTATCACCACCTCTACAAGCGCGTTGGATGCCGTCCCAACTGTTTAAGATCTTTTTTAATTTTTTTTTACTATTTGTTTTTAATTCATCAACTCAGTCACTTAAAGTGCTGAAGATCATATGCTTGAGTAATGACTAAAACAGGGCTGGGATGGCCACTCCTTTTGTCCTCCCATTTCTATATATTAAACTCCCACAGGTATGACAACTGCACCTTTTCCTTTTTCTCCATCTTTGTACTATGCAAGATGCTGTTTATCAATGCAGTCATATTCTGTCGGAGATTTACGGTTAGTCCACTGTAAGGCTAAAAGACTCTTCCTCCTTATTAGTCAGAGAACAATAGGGAGAAAGAAAACCACTTGTTACACAAACATAAACGCAACCCCTCACTACTTAGAGGTAGAATTAAAGAATTTGAGGCTAAGAGTTGGGGAACACACATACAACAAGGTACCTTCAAAACAAGGAAATGGATCCACATAAACTTATAATAAATATACAAAAATGAATAGTAAATAAATAATTTGAAAATAAAGTGAAAAGTATTGAGAATAAATAAATAAAGTTAGAATAAATATGGATAGGTATAATTAAAGAATATTGAATAGAATTTTGGAATGAATAAATGTTGTCGAAATAAAATGAATATAAGAAATGATGAAATGAGAATAATAAGAAATAAAAATGATATTGAAAAGAGAATTTTTTTTGATAATAAGTACTATTGAAATAAAGGAGATAAGAGATATTAAGAAAAAAATAATGAGATAAATAAAGATACGAAAACTAGATAATGAGTGATATGTTTTGTAATTTTTATATACAATTGATATATTTGAAGTGTGATTTTATTAAATCTTGTGATTTTTATTATAAACTGGGATTTTTATTATGTAACTAAAGAACTAATTTTCTTTATATGTAAACAAGTCGAGATAATGTGATGTTTATGTATTCTACGTTTGTGAAGCAGAAATAACACAGCACTAAAAAGACTGTGATTTTTTTTTGTACCCAACTACAAAGGACTATTTTTTTTTATTTAAGCCAAGATATTGTAATTTTTTTTTTTGGGTATTCTGCACTTGCGAGATGATAGGTCACAGAACCTACCGAACTGTGATTTTTTTTTTGTACTTTTCTCAAGCAACATACTGTAGCTAACATAACAAGGACAGTGAACTATAAGCTACCAAGTGTACCTTACAAACTTTTTGGACTCATCCCAATGTTGTGAGAGTTGAGAAGGAAAGTACAATAACTTCAAATTATTATTGTCATGTTCTATTCCATTAACATAACATTTTTTTTTTGGTTGATGTTGATATTTTCATTGTTATATTCTATTATATGTGTGAGTCGACTCAAAATTAAAATTGATGTTGAGTGAAAATTTGATAACTTAGTTTTTTTTGGTTAAATTTAATTGGAATTTTTTTTCTGCTGAGATTCTGTTGTGTGGGGAGGGCCCGCCCTGCACAGCAATTTTCAGTTGATGATAAATTTATTTTTAAGTTTAATTTTTTTTCAAAGCAACAATACAGGAAGAAATTTACATAATTTACAATTTTCTATAATTGATCATTAATTACTATAATTTCTTTTTGCTTTTATTGTGTTCATAAATTAGTAAATCATTAGTGTATTTTTGTGTATTCAATATTGAAATGTGCAATGTCTTGCCATGTGATCATCATACTAAATTAACTTAAAACATATGTTCCTTTTCAAACTTTTCCAAATTTGTGGTCGACGCCCATTTTCCTCACATGGTCGGGTGAGTCTGTCCTCCAATGCAGGCATTGTTGGTCAGCCGCTTCTCGGACGGGGGGGATATTCTATAACATTAAAAACCCCATACCATTTTAAAATCTAACATTATTCTAAATTCCCTTGGGCGTACGAGCTAAATTTCGCTTTTGATTCTAAGTTCTAATAACCTCGAGATAAAATATTACATGGCTTCCTTTTTCAAATATTCGCGGCGTCCCCCAATATTTTAGATAAGCTCTGCGCAGATTACATAAAACCACATGTGACTTATCGACAACAGCAAATCCCTAATCGCTATCCTGATCACATGACAAAGTTTATATAAACCGCCTGAACAGAAACCTGTGCGCTTTTTTCATTTGTAAGTTGCCCCGAGAAGTTGTATTGTGTATCTTAAAAATAAAAGATGTAATTAAATTAACGTTGTGGTGTTCTATGTGTCCGAGGGTGAGATGAAAAGCGGGAAAGAAAATTAAACATATGTGATGCACGGCCGGGCGACATGATGAACCATTACTCCAAATTATACCACTCAGCCCTTCCTTCGTCGGCCCGCGCCCGTGCCATTACACACACACATATATATATATATATATATATATATATATATATATATATATATATATATATATATATATATATATATATATATATATATATATATATATATATATATATATATATATATATATATATATATATATATATATACCGGTGGTTATCAAAATAAAGGAAACACCTATCAATATCAGTGGTGTTTATGAATGTGCTTCGTATTCATTAAAAAACAAGTCTGAGTACCAGTATTTTTTTATATAATATAGTTTTTGTATTAGTCTGCTGTCAGGTAGCAGTAATGAAGCTAAGGGCATCGTGCTTTCGGGTTGAATAGCGTAAATTGTCAGACCTTGCGAAAAGGGCAAATTGTTGGAACGCGTTTAAATTGAAGTATCTGTTATTGCAACTCCCAGGATAATGGGTGTTCTTCGAGCTATGGTATCGAAAGTCATGATACCATACAGAGTGCACAGAAAGACATCTTTTGCTAAACACAGTAGTAGACGAAAAGGAGAACGGAGTGAAAAAGACGGATGAGGTATTGAAACAGATTGTGACACGAAGAAGTAAAACAACTCCAACCAGAATGAGAGAAGAGTTCAATCTTCATCTCCATGTTCCGGTATCAACCATTAGAGGTAGAAGGGAACTTCACAAACAAAGAATTTTTTGAAGAGTAGCTATTCCCAAGCCACTTGTAATAGATGCAGATACAAAATATTGTCCACAATGATGCCATGAGCGAAAATCCTGTTGTTGTTGTTGTTGTAGCTGATGCCCCTTGACCGACATGTACCATCAGGTCAAGTCCCGAAGGCTATAGGCGATGAAGGTGCGGCTCCGGTTTTTAATAGCACCGCAAGGGTCGGAGTCCGACTTGGCTAAATGACCGGTCCCGTAATTTTGAACCGAGCCAAGTGACAAGACCGGAACACTTGACCCCGCACCTCCAGAGGTAAATTTGAGAACATGGAGGACATTGTAGCCACGCCCTATTTTACGTGCCCCAGCCACCATTAGTGAACACGGCGGTAGATTTGCAGCGACGAGCCTCGAACCAGGGACGTTCAGATCACTGGCCCGCTGCTCTTGCCAACCGGGCTACCGCGCCCGCGAAAATCCTGATCGAGTAATATGTCGAAAAACGGCATTTTTTCCGACGAATCATTGTTCGCATTGTTCTTCACAACAGGACGTGTGTATGTCTGGAAAACATATACATAAGCGTAAGATTCCTTCTGTCTCATCTCAACTGTCAATCATGGCGGTAGATCTATCAGGGTTTTGTAAGGCATCTCATGGTTTCCTTCAGGCCCTTTTATAACCCTAAAAGGGAGATTGAATGGAAAGGACTATGTCGAAATTTTAGCTCACTAGTCCATTCTATAGTGCAAACATTGTTTCTTGCAGGAGATGGCGTTCTCCGGTATAATAATACCCCTATACATACAGATAAATATATCAAGTATTGGTTTGAAGAGCATGAAAAATAAGTCAAATATCTTATCTTGCCCTGTAATATCCCACCGACTATATATCACCCAACCATTTTGATTTGTATAATCGGATAGAGCCATGTATCGATATCCACTGCAGCATCTGTACAAGAACTATCACGATTTTTCCATGAAGAATTGTATATTATATTCTTACGACCTATTCATGACTTGTATAATCCAATTCAAAGGTGAGCCAGGTGGTATTACATGACAAAGGTGACCCTTAGCCATATTAATAAAGGTTTTCATGATGTTTCTTAATATTTCCATTATTTTGATAACCACCTGTATATATATATAAGGTCATTGGGTATTGTTGGACTCTACGAGATTTTTCTGTTCCTGTACAATATGGGATTTATATAACTGATTTATTGCTATAAGATATTTGGTTTATACTTGGCTATAAGGATCTATAGGATATTTTGTATTATTTTGATTGGTTAAATGTAGCATATATATGTAGGGATATAAGTAAATATGTTTTATCACCGATGAATGTAAGTATTTATCTGATTGTATTTTGTATCAATTAGGCTATCCAGTTGTATTACGATCATTGTTCTATAACTATTGTATATTTAATATGTTACTAGTATGTATTATTACCACTTGTCTGCGCACTATCAGTATTCATGGTATAGGAAATGATGTAATGATTGTGAAGTATATGTGGTATATATTGTATTCATTTTTAAATTAAATATAGATATTATGCTAAATGTCATTATGTTGAATAATTTTATAGTACTCTTGATTGTAATATGATTTTATGGCATGACTATTGTTTTATTAATGTGCTTTTAGTATGTGATATAATTTTTTGTATTTGTGTTTGTATATGCAACTTTTTTTTATTGAAAATTCTGTAAATTTGTAAAGAACACGTGCTATAGCGGCAAAGTATTAAGTGGTTAAATAAAGCAGCAGACTTCCTCCTTAATGTTAGTTTCTGAGCTGAAGGCAAGAGAGATAGTGGTGGCTTGTTTTGTTTGCTCACCTGTTTTGGAAAGATGATGGTATAGGCAGGATTTTTGACCGATGAGTGGTCATCTAGTCTTTATATCCCTGAGGGTTGGACATATTTCAGACTATATCGTGATGGAAATGATACCAAAGCATTGTGAATTAAATGGGACTCCAGAAGCTTCCGGCTGTCAAATCTTCCCTGCATAGCGTAATTATTCTCTGATCCTATACCAGATCTGCTTTCTAAACAAAATCTCATACTTCCCCGAGGAATACGTGACCATAATAGTTTACTACCATAATTGACTTACATGAGATATCTGCACAGTTGAATTCAAATTAAATTTATATTATTCAAATTAAGTATCCCGACGGCAACGAAAAGGCTGACATCCTTGTAATAAGACACTTGCGTTTTCAAAAAATCACTAAAACCAATGATTTCTGATTCGTCCAGATTACTGACTAATATGAAGGTCAGAAAGGGTTATAAATCAGAATGCATTTCCTTTTTCCAAAATTATAAATATATATATTATTATATACAAATTAATTACTGTTATTATTTTTAATATTATTATTTATATCCAGCTTCTTTAAACAAATAAAAGACGATGTTTACCTGAAGATATATAATATAAGGTGTCAGCTCTGTAGCTATATAACATTTGTTAAGAAGTAAGAAGAGTGAGAAACCAAATAGTGGAAAGGAGACAATAAAAATATTAAACCTAAATCGAAGTTTACAGTGCTAAGCAAAGATACAAATCACTGTAGAATTATGCTAAGTATTACCACGAAGTATAGCTAAAGTATCTTTAATAATTTTTAAAAACTAGCTATCATTGAAATTTCACTATTTCAATAGTTTATACAAATTTTCTTCTTTGAATTACTATAGGTACAACAGAGAGATTTCTTGAAAGGATATCAGAAGTAGGAAAAACAAATACACTGCTCAAAACAATTAGGGGAGCACATGGTTTTAACGAAATTACACAAATTCTTACACCGATAAGTAACATAAAATAAATCATCCATAATTTAAAGCCTAACAGGAAACAGAAGAAGAAAGCTTCATATGCAAATCAAAGTTCATGACTTAAAAAACCAGAAAAAGAACATAAGGGCGGAAATCGGGATGTTGCAGAAACGTCTGTTTCACTGCCTTAACTGTGAAATTCGATTGCTCAGTTATTCTTTTTGAGAAAAGGTGACTTGAAAATGTCTCAACAACGTGATTTACCGGAATCCATGGCATGGCGTATTATAGGCAGACTTGAATCCGGGCAAACACAACGTAGTGTCGCGGAATAGTGTTGGAGTCGCCAGAAGTGTCCTTGCAAGGCTCTGGAATCGATTCCAAGAAACAGGGAATGTTAGACGTCGACCAGTGCAAGGTCGGCCATTCGCCTGTACAGCAACAGATGACCGGTATATACTGTTAACAGCTTGTCGAAACAGAACAGACAATGCTACTCAGCTGCAAATACAGTTGCTCTTGGCAACAGGACGAAGGGTGTCCAGCAAAACAGTACGTATTAGGCTTCATCAGGGAGGTCTCTATGCACGTAGGCCAATGGTCTGCATTCCGTTGACCCCACGCCCACCGTGCGGCCCGAAGAGATGGGGCTGGCTGAACATCGAGATTGGGAGCAACATGATTGGAACCAAGTGCTGTTTACAGCGATCCCGATTCAGTCTGTAGTGTGACACCCGACGTGTTTTTGGTAGGAGGGAAGGGGCACTCGAAATAACCCCACATCCTTCGTGAAAGGTCACAATACAGACAAAGCTGGTTTTATTGTATGGGGGTGGAATCAGCATATGTGGACGTACGGACCTGCATATCATTCGGAATGGTACTTTGACCGCCGAAGTATGTAGACGAGATACTGAGACATCATGTCATACCTTACGCTGCAGCCAGTGAGATTCCTTTGTTTTCCAGCATGATAATGCCAGACCGTATACAGCTCGTCTTGTAGAGAACATGCTTGAAGATGAAACAATACAGCGTATGGAAGTGGCCATGCTTCCTTTTACTCTCCGACACTTGGAGAGTTCACTTCTTGAGTGGAACAGTATTCCCCAAAGTCTTATCGATAACATCATCGCATCCATGGAAAACGTGTGCAGCAGTTCTTAGCTTTTCGAGGAGACCACCACTCCATATTAAAAAATCTTGCATCATTTCTAAACAATATATTTTTTATCGTTTACATGTAACAAATTGTTGCCCTAAAATCATCTTTTCATGCTTTTTCTATATTTCAAAGAATTAAAGCTTTATTACAAATTTTTACGTCTTTTTTCTGTATTGCGCATTGATACGCGTATACTATCCATTTTATGGCAATACGTGGCAGTCTCGCACGGTTTCTTAACTCCTTTGCTTGCTCTCCTAATTTTTTTAGCAGTGTATATACGAAGGTCGTTCGCAACTTTACGTAAACGATTTTGCAATGTATTTTGGCGTTTGCATTTTGCGATAAAATAGGGCAACTCAGAATAATCATTTTCTACTGTTTAGTATTGATTGGAATGTAAAATGAAAGATATATTTTGAAAATGGCTCCTAAATTTGATAGATGGCAGGAAGGGTACGTAACTGCGCTTTCCGAGGAGCAATATTCGTATCAACAGATTATAAAGCGGTGTAAAAATCACGGTTATAGCATTTCAAAAATAGGTATTTATAATATATTAAATTTGAAAGGAAAAATTCTAACTGAAAATAAAAACGAAAACATGACTGCGAAACCTCATCCTAAGACTGTTCGAACGCAGGTAAATATCAAGAAGAGAAGTCTCTGATTCTAGAAGAAAAATCCGCCGACTGAAAGATCCATTGCATCGAAAACAAGGAATGTCTTTTGGCACTGTTAAGTAAATCTTCATAGAGATTTGAAGTTAAAAGAGATGTTTAAACCTAAAATTCAGCTGCTTTTCCAAAGCATATCGCTGAAAGGAAAATAAGCGTAGAAAAGTATATGAAAAAACACTTAGCTGTTGAAAAATGGAAATTTGTGGTAACGACTCAAAGTTGCATGGCTGTATTTAAGTGGACTGTAATTAAAAAAATATCAAGTTTTCTATGGCTCAACTGACAGGAATGGCCGTAGGAATGGCTTTGTCAGTGTCAGAAAAATTCCCAAACAGATTTATGATAGTTGCAGGATATTCTTACAACGGCAAATTCAAAGAATTTAAAAAGTCTGAAAAAAGCTAACATTAATTCACTCTACTATTAGCAGAATATTTTAGAACCAAATTTTTTGAAGAAAGAAATTCCAGCCTTATATGGGAAAGGACTTGATAAGTTGAGCTTCATATGACAAAGCCTCTAGTCACACTCTAATCAATTGCCGCTTATTTAGCAATAAGATCAGAAATAGGAATAAAGTGTATCCCATTTAATGAATACCTGTAAAATCGCCTGACGCTTCTCCAGTGGACTTTGCACTTTCGGTTTATTAAAAGAAGTCTTAAGAAAACGGCATCCAGAACACTAAACCGGACTTTGGAAAACGGTACAAGAGAAATGGTGTACATTTCACATGGCAGTTCTAAGAAAATGTCTACTTTCATGGAAAATTCGGTCTAGAGCTATTGTCAAAAACATGGCTATCAGATAGAAGCAAAATCGCCGCAAAAATAAGGCATTTATACATAAAACTTACCTATAAAAAATCGTTCCATAAATTGCGAACGACTTTTCTGTATTTATGATGAAGACCGATATTTAGAGGTTACAATCGACCAACTCCGATGATTATCTAGCAAGTTTCTAATAAAGAACCTTCAAGTAATCTACAGGGTGTTATAATTAAATCTCCACTTTGAATGGTCATAAAAGGAAAACTACTGTACCATATGTTGTCAAATTTGTAATAGTTTAAAGGAGGTCATGGATTTTCTTTTCGCCAAAAAAAAGACGTTCAAAACTCACCACCAGAGGGGAAATGGCTCTGTATGTAATATTGTTAAACACAATAAGGGTCGGAATCTAACTTAAACTTTATTCACAGTTTTTAACATTTGTATACCTTTAAGAAACTGACCTAAACAAAAATTACCATTTAAAGTGTGCGCATTCCGGAAATCGTTTTCTTACAGATCGCTAATTTGTGAATTTTGAAGCCCGAATGCGGGCTGTTGGTACTTCTGTCTATGGGGTTAGATCAAAAGCACTCTTTATGGTGATAATCTAAAGAATTTGGCGGAATTTGAAAGATGCGATACACGGACATGTCCTTAACATTCCTCCTCATATGCTAAGAGCTACTGTTGAGAATGCAGTAATGCGATTTAACTTGCTTTCGAAAATGGTGGACGCCACATTGAACACGCTTGTAACACGTTTTCCAGAAACGATTACACACATTTTAAACAGATGTCTTCATGTCTCATTTCGTTTAACAATATTGCATACAGCGCCATTTCCACCATGATGGTGAGTTTTTGAACTTTTTTTTTTTTTGGGCGGAAAAGAAATTCCCATGCTTCCTTTAACACTACTACCAAATTTGATAATATTTGGTCCAGTAGTTTTTCTTTTATGAAAAATTTGCAGAGTGGAACTTTAATTATAACCACACTGTAGTTAATTTTATCAAGTATAGGAATATTTTTAACAATTTAGTTATGAAAAGTAAAAATTAAATTTTAAAATAGATATTCACTAATATCTTTGTATCAAAAGTAGTTTTTACTAAAGGGTATAGTAACATCGGTTTATAGGTAATAACTTGTATATTTTGGTAGACGTTAACTGAGATTTTTACGTCATTAAAGAGATGAAGAATTCTATAGTCTGTATATGAATAGTTATTTTCAGGTGTTAATATTTTACTTTCAATTTTTTTCTAGAATCTTGAAAGGACTTTTATTTATTTTTCGAATACCATGCAGCTCTTTTCATATTGCTTCTTACACCTCTTAAAAGAAAATTGCATAGATTTTACGTAAGAGATTTATACTTCTAAAAAAAACCCGCTATGTAATTAATATTTTAAATAAAAGTTACATTTTGAACATTCACAATTCTTTAGTTAATTTTTATTTAAAAACTGGAGTTTTTCAACTGTCTTAATACTTGTTAAGTAAGATATCTTAATTATGCTATATATAACTTTTTCTTGATATTAATTAAAGTTGTATATAACTAAATAAACGAAGTAAACAAGTACTAGATCCATCCATTGAACTAGGTCACTTAATTTTATTCTGCTGGCAAATTCAATCTCGATATGAAGCCTTTGAAAATTTCCATTTAAATTTTATAGTAGTTGGGTAATTTTTTACAAGAGATCTCATTATCTATCACCATATTTTTTACTGATGTTTAAAAATAGAGAATAAAATTCAGCATAACTGAAACAACATGATTATGATTTCTTTTCAAATTGTGTAATTTCTTAAAGCTGCTTTTGCATGAAGCTTGTTTTTTAATAAAAAGTTCAGTAACCTGGTTCTCATAATATTTTCTGTACGTTTCCATTAAGTAGTTCAATCACAGGAAATAATTCTCTTGATTTTATAAAATAAAACATCCTGAAGTATTAGGCTCTCAATACAATTTTGGGGGAATTTCAGAAAGTGTGTGTGAGACAGATCTATAACACAAGCTTAAGATTATACCCTTAACAAGAGCGTCTCTAAAACAGAGAATATATGGATGGAGTGCGTATTTTTGCTGAAAGGTATATCAGTAATCTGAATACAGTGTTTTTTGTAAATTCGCTACACAATGTGGTTTAAAACTGTAAAATAATGTTCACATTATTCATTAAAGTGCCAGAATAACTCTGATAGACGATCCCATTTGAAATACGTAGCAACACAGAGATTGGAATAGTTGAAATGAATTGTTATGCATATATTTGTCAAATAGAGACAGGGGAAATAAAATAACCATTTACAAAATAAAATATATTATAACAACATCTCATGCCTTTTGTCTTTTTACTAACAGATGACAATATGTGAAATATGTATTACGAAGTAGGATTTTCGAATATAGACGGTTTAGTTAAGCTAGTTCATATACAGAGATCGGACATTCGGTGGCTCCAGATCCAACTAGGCCGATTGATATTTCAACGGGTTGTTCAAGACATCTACCAACTCACAAAACAATGAATTGTGGTTTGATACTGCATATCACTAAAAGCTACTACTTTTTTTATTCCATATCAAACATAAAAACATAATGTAGACTGTTTTCGAATTCCTCTCCTTTTCCCAGTGGCCAAGCGCAGACGTAATTTTAGAATTCTTAATGAACGTATTTTGATGAATTAAGAGTAATACAGAGGCTGTTGACACATTTTTAGACGATGTTATTGTATTCACAAAACCAAATTACATAAATTCTTGTGTTTTAAATGTTCTATTCAAATAGAACTTATTCTTAACTATCTTTCGACAACCGCAATTTCCAGGATAATAATGCCTTTTGAAGTGTCAGAAGAGGTATTCTATCCCATTCCTCCTGAACAGTTTTCCAGAGTCCTGTAAGGGTTTTGGGACGACGTTTGGATAATGCAGATTTTAAAAGTCCGAAAGCACAAGAATCCATAGGTGATACATCGGGAGATTTAGTAGGGATATCTGTGAAGGGGTACTATTTTTTTGTAACATTCTTTTAGGAAATTTACAGTGGATTTTGATGTGAGACTGCTAGCTTTGTCCCTGATGGAGTCTCACAGATTGATGGCACTGTGGGTAAAGCGATGGTATTTCATTCAGAAAAAATTGGCCGATAAAATATGTTCCTGATAGTATTTGGAGTTAATCTTGAACATTTTTTTTCACTTCTCTTTATTTTTAACTTGCCATTATAAGAAAAACCAGCAACAATCATGAATTCCTTAGAAAAACTTTCTTTCGATTCTTTGAACCATGTACTCAAATTTGTTTCTCCCCTTTTATGATAATAAATGGCTCTTTTTTTTGTTGCAATCATTTAAATACACCCATGATTCATCTATTGTGACAATTGTTTTCCATTTTCTTTGGATAGAGTGTTTTTCTCATATTAAATTCTGCAGCGTGTCCTGCGTTCAGCGATATGATTTGGGAAGAAGACGATGCACATTGCGTTTTTTTCGCTTTCTTAAGATTTAAATCAACGTTTTCATTTTGTTTACAGTGGACACCGAGCATTTTCATGATTTTGCACTGTCCTTTGACTAGGGGGATTTCTTTTAACATTAAACAACGTACCTTTGCAATAGTCGAAGATGACCGTTTTTTTCTTGAGATAATGGTTTGGAATTTTGTCCCACTTGAGGCTCCAATTTGACGTTTTCTTTCTTTCCTGTTGACGATATTACCTATCGACGCTTTAGATATCACAAAACCACGACTCTCACCTCGTTTTGGATAACGGAGTATGCATATTTCTCTTTGGAAAGAGCATAAATGTAGCCTCGAACCACAGCTTTGTTAAAAACGCCATTTTGAATAAAAACAAAACTTTCAAGCCGCAGACGATAATTTTGACTTTTAAAAACATAGTACAATTGCAATTATTTATTTTGCAGCAAACGATTTTTTATTTCCGCTTACCAAAATCGTCTAAAAAATGTGTGAACAGCCTCTGTATACAGGAAAATTTATGAAACCTTATAGACCAATTTAAAATCGAAAAAGATGCTACAAATATGAATTTATATGAAGAATCTAAAGAAGGTTTCAATAAAGGGCTAACGATTATTGTTAGTTCCTTGCATATTTGCAACTAAATGACAAATGATTTAAAATTTTCTCCTTAATATCTTTTAGTACGGAAAAAATTTTTACCTTGAAAAAAAATTATCCTTTTATGTACCTCTTTTGAGTAGACCTCAGTTAGGATAAGGTTACGAGTGATAAACCAATATCTACTTCAAAAATTGCGGAAGGGACATAAATCAAGGCTATGTCCAGAGGCGGATTAAGCGTGTGTCGGGTTAGAGCTCAAGAGAGGCCCCTGAGCTTGTAAGGGAACGATGGAGAGCTTGAGCTTCTCTATCGTTCGGAGAAAATAGGTTTTTCTTAATTAAAGAAATATGAAAACACTCATTATTAAAAAAAAAATAAAATCAATATTTTATGTGTCTACTTTGTTGCAAATTATATTAACAATGACAGTGGGTAAAATATTAAAAATTTCTTTCAGTCTTTAGAAAATGAGATAAACTTTTCATTCGAGCGACTTTTTTATATTGTTTTTAGAAGATAAGCTGTTCTTTGTTTAGTGTCCCGCCAAAGCTAAATTTTCCCACATAGAAGCAGAGCTAGATTTTACTCATATTAGGAAAGAAATATTGCTCAACTACAAAATCACGGTATATTTATTCAACTTTTTCAAGGTCAACCGTTGCAGCACTGCATGCTTTTTTAGATATGTTCAGGTTATACTTTGAAGACTACAGTACGAGTGAGTGGTTCATCCTCGTATTTTATGCAATATTTTTTACTTATCAGTCTCAATGTAGAAAGTTGCATCAGGCAAAGTGTACGTAAAGAAGAAACTTGCCACATGAGAAAATGTTTTATTAGCGTATAAATTTATCTGAATCTAGATACTTGATCTAAAGATGTCAAGTTAACATTTAAATCCGTATTTACAACCTACAATTTGCCTTTTGCAACCGTTTATTCTGCAAATTTTCCAGTTTTTATAGATTTTTCTTGCATAAGGATACTTAATTTCCACCATATAAGTAACAAAACATGATCTACCCATTCTACCCATTTCTACAAGACATAAGAGAAAAAATTCATGGGCAAATAGTCTTTACCCTCATTATTTGTATAATTTATGTATATATATATATATATATATATATATATATATATATATATATATATATATATATATATATGTGTGTGTGTGTGTGTATGTATACCCAATAAACACAGGACTGACGGCACCTTATCGGGCCAGTGCTGGAGGCGAAGGTTGAAAGACAAGTACGGTAAAACAGAAATGCACTTTGGGGATCAAACCCAGGACGGAAACATGGAAGCAAAAACGGACGCCACACACCAGCATTCACTGACAGATTGTTAAGTGTGGAACTTCAGTACGAGGAAACTGCCTGGCATGGAACAGAAAAACAAATGAAAATGGTTAAGCACTAAATCAGAAACCATGAATTAACCTGTGAACAATTAATGGACTAGGTAAGATTTTAAATATTTAAATCGGAACATAAATTTTTAATGTCCAGCTAACACATCGCGGATTTTGATAAATTTATTTAGTGTACATCTAGATTATACATTGTTGTGTTGTAAATTTTGAATAGGTTTGTTAGATGAGAGATTAAAATTATTTTTAAGAGCTTAGCTGTATGAAAGAGTATTGGAAGTTTGATTGGTACCAAATTGGTTACCAGTTTTTACAGTGACGTAAGCCTAAAATATTTAATTCGCCTTCGACTTCCACAGACAAAGTGTCGGTAAGGATTCCTTAAATAGGATTTTAAGCGGCGGTTCGGTTTTGAGATTTTTTTTCCAAAAAATTCATGGCGTAAGTTAATTAAGTAATTGAAAGGTCCGCTATTAATCCCATTGCCGTAATGTTTCCAGATAAGATTTTGAAAAAGTTTCATGAATTGAATTGGGATATTGAATTTTGACTAGGGTGTACATTTTGTTGAGGTATCTTTGTACCCTTCCGCCATTAAAAAAACAACATGACTCAGGTTTTGTTTCACCGCCAAAAGGAAATTCATCATTAGCAGCGGGAATTTCTTCCTCCGGCTTACGACAGTTTCCTAGGATCAGAAAATTGGTTTGAGAAGGGATTCGGTCATTAATGCTAGTTAAGTTAGAGTCGAGAGCAATTCGCTTTAGACCAACACCAATTTCAAAAATCATCATTATGTTCGATTTCGTTCAAATTTACCACAACACACTGCATACCAAGATTATAATATTTTTATACATTACATATACAATGTATTTTTCATTTACCATAATAAAACTAAACTTTTTGAATGTAGTTGACTTTTTTATGCCTTGAAAAAAATTACCATGTGGCCCAGATGCTGCAACAGGTTAACACCCTGCTTTAAGCTCATCTGCCTGTTCAGAGGTTTAACTTTTTCAGATTTTGGAATATAATCAAAAGTGGGTGTAGATTGAAAAATTTAAAACGCACACTTGACTGTGCATAAGTATTAACAAGTTCTTTGAGATTCGGGATGTAACCGTTATTTTGAAAAAAAAAAGTCATGTTTTTCAAAACTCCATAGTAATCACACGAGGTTTCCATTACTTATTTCACTGACACATTGAATTGTGTTTTGTTTTGTTTTTTATTATTAAATTTTGGCATTATCTTTTGAGAATGTATTTTCGTTTTTATCATGCAACTCTTGCAGAAGTGCCACGGACGGGTAAGGGTGACTCGGGTAACGAATTTAACAATCCTTTCTACTGCTGGTGGTGACATGGAAAATTGCTGAAGGCAATTACATGAACTTGCGCTGAATCAATTATTTTGGCTTCCTTTTGGAAACTCTGCTTTAGTTTGTAATCAGAAATAACCCTCGTTCTGTTACTTTAACATCGTTACGTACAAATTCATATCAATATAAGCCTTGGCAAAGTCAAAGTTTATACGTTGAATTAAAACTTTCTAATGCCCCATTCATTTATCAGTCCTTGCTTTAGAATCCGCGTAAGCCAAGCTCGCTTTACGTTGGCTGCGATCAACTGATATCATACATAGGAGGAGATTGTCAGAAGCAGCAAAGTACTAATTTCTTTGAAAGACTGGTCAATTACATTTTTAAAGAGTCTGATGGAGGTAACGTGAATAGCTTACAAATTTCTACAAGACCTTCTATCCATGATAGAAGATAGTTTCAGCTTTAATGTGAAACGAAACAGTGCATATACTTACAAAATCAGTCAGTATTCGGAGATTTTTTTTGCAGTACATTCTGTTCACAACTACAAGTGAAGAATTAAGTTTGCTAATGTAAGCTATCATGAATAACAATGTTTTCCTGGTTTTCTCATAGACAAATCAGAAGAGCACCTTCCAAAAGAGATTGCATTAGAAATTTCTAACAAATATTTTGGGTCCACACTTAAATCATCCTTAAATTCTAGTAATGGAATGCCCTTTTCAATACGTGTGTCAGGGACGAGGCTATGATAGCGCCCCTCCGCCTCTCATGCGGATAACCCTGTCACCATTTATCGGCACAGCGCATCCTAAGTTCAGTTGAATGGAGAAACCCAATCACGCAGGTCATACCGACAAGCGGTAGCCTGACCCCTTAGGAACGTCTCTGTTTTATTCCTATCCTGTTGTTTTGTGTGAGTGTTTTTGTTTGCGTCAATAAACGTTCGTCTTTGTGTTTACGAATGAAGATTTTATGTGTCCAGTTGTACATGACAAAAGAACCACGCCAGGTGACGACAGATTGGTGTCATATAGAGGGGTCATGTAAATAAACTGGACTTACTTTTACGGATATACTGAATGATAAACACGTTCATCTGAGAAGCTTTTCAAGGTAAGAGCTTTCAGTTATCCATATTTAATGCATGCAACGATGGCGGACGATGATGTAAAATAATGCTCAAAACGTAACAAAAACAAACGATGATCTTAAAATAATGCATCTAAATTTAAGAAAGAAGAAAAATCGTTCGAACTGCCGTCACTAGAATTACTTCATTGATTGAAACTGCTATTGCTGAGAACAATGTTGAAAATGTCGAAGAGCAGTCAATGTTGAAAATGTCGATAATTTTGATGTAGAAGATTTAATTGATTTTTTGAGAATTGAAATCGAAAGCCGGGAACGTACAGAGTCTTTAAATTCTGCTTATTTAGACGCAGGAAAAAATGGCGGAAAATTTTCTCGTTGGAACGACAGTTGTTATACATATAAGGCGCCATTCAAGGCCAAACCGCATAGCATTGATGAGTCAAAGAGGGTGAATCGGGTATCTGTGGTTGATGCTCGAGAATCGGGTTGTTTATTTTGCAATAAATCACATGAGATTGAATGTTGCCCGCTGACTCCCACGGAAAAAAAAGAAAAGTTAAAAGAAGCGAAACGTTGTTTTGTCTGTTACAAATTGGGCTGTAGAACTAAAAACTGCAATTCGAAAGAACGATGTGGTTCATGTAAGTCAAAATATCATGGAACTTTGTTACACGTTAATTATGAAAGGGGTAAAGATAAAGATGTCAAAAATGGTAGTATTTTAACCGCTCGCATTTCGTCTGACAAGTACTTTAACGTAAGCCCGGAAAACGAAAACGAAAGAAGTTTTGTTGACACTTTGCCAATGATTAAGTTGAAAGTAGATTCTAATATTCTAATCGGTGTTGCAGATTCTGGACGCAATATCTGTCGTCAAAAGTAGTTTAGTACCCGAAAAGTATAAAACACCTCATGGCAGTGTAGAGTTAACATGTGCTTTCGGCCAGAGTTTAAGAGCACCATTAATTAATTTACCATTAACAAAGGTAAGAGATGATTTAAAATTTAAAGAACCCATTATATAAACATGTGCTATGGTACCTACGTTGTCAAATGATTTATTGTTGTCTGTAAGTGCTTTAAATGAATTAAATTGTAACGTCAAAGAAGTAAATTTAATTTTTAATGAAAACGGAAGTGGTAGAGAAAAGGTATTGCAGAATAATGAAATGAAATGTGATACTCCAGATAATGTTGCATTTTATTTGATAGAAGATAGTAATTTTAATCTACAAATGCTTTATGATGATAGAAGTGAGAACTTAAGTAATATTTCAGATGCTGGTAATGTGTATAAATGTAATGATTTAATCGAGAGTATTGTCGAGAGTACTATTGAATGTTGTGCAACTATGTCTAAAAACGTAAGTAAGGATGATTCCGTTAACAAGATTGATCAAAATGAAATATCTGATTCAGAAAAGTTTCGAAACGAACAAAAGGATGATAAAAGTTTACAGTCATGTTGGCAAGATGCCCAGAAAGGAATTAATCGATTCTATGTGGTTGACAATTTTTTGTATGACCGAGATAAAATTTTAGGTGAACGCGTAGATCAATTAGTAGTTCCAACGTCTCGTAGAAAACGGTTGTTAGAGCTTGCTCACTCTAGTTTATGGGGAGGCCATTTACGGAAAAAGAAAACGGCCGAACGTCTTAAGTACTCCTTTTACTGGCCTAGTATGAAGACGGACATAGAAGAATGGTGTAACTCGTGTGTTGCCTGTCAGCTTCAAGCCAAGAAACGCCCATTTGATGAGGTCCCAATCACACCAGTTTCACGTCCCGATGAACCGTTTCAAGTGATAAATGTCGATTTAATAGGCCCCATGGAACCAAGTAGCCGAGGCTTCAAGTACGTTCTTTGTGCCGTGGATCAATGCACTAGATGGCCAGAGGCGATTCCGTTGAAGACTGGGACAGCAAAATCTACATGCGACGCCTTACTACAGATTTTTACACGTACAGGAATACCCAAAATGGTTGCGACGGACCAAGGAACCAACTTTACGTCAGCTTTGACGAAAGAATTTTTGAAGAGACTTGGGTCATGCCCTAGATTCTCGACCCCAGGTCACCCAGCTCGAATGGGACTTGTTGAACGTTTTAATGCTGTTCTAAAAGGGATGATTCATCATACGATGAGAGAATATTCGGAAGACTGGGACAAGCATATTCCTTTTTTATTATGGGCTTATCGTGAAGTTCCAAACGCCACCACTGGAGTTAGCCCGTTTCAAATGCTCTATGGTCGACGACCAACAGGACCTCTGTCCATTTTAAAGTCAACTTGGACCGATGAAACCTTGATTCCCCTTGGACAGTTGAAATCAGTTACTGATTACTTAAACAATTTAAAGACGAAATTAGAGAATTCTGCAGAACATGCTGGTCTCACTGCTGCAGGAAAACAGGAAGCCTATGCACACTATCGTAATAGGAAGACCCGTCATAAAGAATTCAAAGAAGGAGACAAGGTAATTGTCCTAATTCCAGATAGTGACAATAAAGTCTATGCACGATGGACCGGGCCGGCTACGATTGTGAAAAAGAAAAACACGTACAGTTATTTGGTGCAACTACCTGATAATGGCATTAGACATATCCATGCCAATAAGATAAGGGAATTCCAGGCATCAGCTAACAATGTCGGTGTTATTTATGATGCTGATGTTGACTTTGGAGAAATTGAAAACGTCCCCAGGATCACTCATTTAGGCCCTGATCCAGAAGTGGACCTGACACACTTAGAACCTAGCAAGAGAATGGACGTTATAAAGATCCTTCGGAAACATTCCAGCCTTAGGTCAGGTGTTCCACGAATTGCTCACGTTGGAGAGCATAACATCAAATTGAAACCAGGAAGTGTACCGAAGAAGCAAAAGCCATTTCGAATCCCAGAAGCTTTGAAGGAAGAAGTCGATCGCCAGATTGAAGAATTATTACAACTGGGACTGATTGTACCTTCTGAAAGTGAATATGCACATCCAGTTGTATGTGTCTCGAAGAAAGACGGAACTGTTCGGTTATGTGTGGATTACAGATACTTGAATTCCCAGACTGAAACAGACTCATTTCCGATGAAAAATGCTAAGGACTTAATTTATCAAGTGTATAAAGCAAAGTACATCACTCTCATAGATTTACTGAAAGGTTACTGGCAAGTAAAGCTTAACCCTGATTGCCGGGACTTAACATCTTTCGTCACGCACCCAGGACAGTATGCATTTGTTGTCCTTCCCTTTGGATTACGTAACGCTGCCGCTACATTTCAAAGAACTATAAATAAGACACTTTCTAAGCACAAAGAGTACGCCGAGTCGTACATTGATGATGTTACGATTTATTCAGATGATTGGAATACGCATCTCAAACATCTTGACGCAGTTATGACGACCCTAGAAGAAGCTAACTTTACTATTAATTTTCAAAAGTGTGACTTTGCTAAAGGAAAGATCAAATTTCTTGGTCATATCGTAGGTTCCGGATCACACGAACCAGATCCTGAAAAAGTGCAGGCTATACAGAATTTAGAGCCGCCTAAAACCAAGAAAGATGTAAGAAGTATCCTAGGACTATTATCTTATTATAGAGCTTATGTTCCAAACTTTTCAGATATTGCTCGTCCTTTGACTACTTTAACTAAACGAAGAGCTCCAAACGATGTTGTGTGGCTAAACGAACATGATGTTGCTTTTGTTAACCTTAAGAAAGTAATATGTAACGCCCCTAAGTGTTATTCCCCGAATTTCAAGCTACCCTTCATAATATACGCAGATGCATCTTCTTATGCTGTAGGAGCATGTTTAGCTCAAAAAGATGAACAGGCCATCGAACATCCTATTGCATTTGCAAGCAAGAAACTGACTGAAGTGCAAGAAAAGTACGCTGTAATCGAAAAGGAAGCTTATGCCGTAATTTTTGCTTTAAAGAAGTTTGAGACTTATGTATTCGGCTCAGAAATTATAATCGTCAGTGATCATAATCCTTTGAAGTTCCTTACGAACTGTGCATCCCAAAGCCCCCGACTTCAAAGATGGTCTCTTGCTTTACAACGTTTTCATGCCACGATTACTTACCGTAAAGGAAAAGAACACTTGAATGCTGATTCCTTGTCACGTTTAAAAGCCGATCACTGGGAAGATAATTAATGACTTTTCATGAACTGAATGACTTTTAATAAACAATTTATTTTTCTTTATTATTAATCCTATATGTCTTGTCTTTTCCAGGAAATAGTAGATGTATCTCGCAGATGATGGAAAAGCTGTTTAATTTTTTTTTCTTATGTTTGATTGAAATGATTAGTATTGGTATATTCTTATTTTAAACCTTTATTTAGTTTGTTAGTTCTCAAAAGTTAAATATTTTATCTTTTTTTTTTTTTTTTTTTTTTAAATTAGTATGTTTAGTGCCTTGCATATGAAGCTTAATTATCAGTTAATGTCTAAAACCTTTTAAAGTATGGGTTTCATTTTTTTTTATTTGTTTATGTGTTATGCTTTTAATAATCTCATGTCTCATTTTTTTTATTTCTCATACATGTTTGTTATCAAGGTGAATGTTGTTAATGTGATGATATATATATATATGTAAGAAGCAATTTGATTTGTCTTCAAGAAGACCCAATCAAATATTTTAGAGGGGAGGTGTCAGGGACGAGGCTATGATAGCGCCCCTCCGCCTCTCATGCGCATAACCCTGTCGCCATTTATCGGCACAGCGCATCCTAAGTTCAGTTGAATGGAGAAACCCAATCACGCAGGTCATACCGACAAGCGGTAGCCTGACCCCTTACGAACGTCTCTGTTTTATTCCTATCCTGTTGTTTTGTGTGAGTGTTTTTGTTTGCGTCAATAAACGTTCGTCTTTGTGTTTACGAATGAAGATTTTATGTGTCCAGTTGTACATGACAAAAGAACCACGCCAGGTTATGACAACGTGAAAATTCAATTATTGGATGTTCATAGCAGTTTTCTAGTTGTTTACCTATTTCTCCTCCAAATTAGGACGTAGGCGCAGTTCATTTCCATGAAATAGACAAATCAACCACTGCAGTGGCCTTCTTAATTCCTTTTCCAATAAAGGAACCACACCATTATTCAATCCAGTGTTCACGGCAGTTCCATCCATTCCAATTACAGTAATGTTTAAATGCTGGTTCTTGCATTAGATAACTGCTATTATGCTATCTTATATACATTTTCCAGTGCCAGAAATTTTCTTCTGAAAATCTCGTCCTTTGTATGATATCAGATGACCGCAGTCATGTAAGTGAGAGCTTGGATTACCCCGGATTCTAAAAGCAAGGGCTGAAAATGAAGGTGGAATCAAAAAGTTTTTATTTCAACGTATAAACTTTGATGCCAAGGATTATATTGATATGATTGAATGGAATAATGTTAAAGTAACAGGACTTCCTATGAAGAGGCTTATTTCTGATGACAAACTAAAGCAGTTTATAAAGGAAGCAAAATAATCTGATCACGAGAGTCAATGTATTGACTTCAATAATTTTCCCATGTCACACACAAGCAATTCAGACGATTGTTAAAATAGTTAGCGAGTCAAAAATACATTCTCAAAAGATAATGCCAAAATTTGAAACAGAAAGCAATTCAATGTGTCAGTGAAATAAGTAAAGCAAACCATATATATGTTAACTATGGTTTTTTGAAAATATGAATGTTTATTTCAAAATAACAATTTGCCTTTAAAGACATTACATTAATATTTTTCTAAATAAGTGTGATTTGTTTATTTTGACTAAGGTCCGTTAATTAAAAAGTGTTTTTTTCATTCCAATGTGTATTAAAAGAATATGCTACTGTAAAATTAAGATGATGAAAATTGCGAAATTCTACAAAATCAGTTGTTCTGTAATGATATCTTAAAATTAGAAATACTTAGAAATACCTAAGTTACCTGTAAAAATATTTTGAATATTTTATTTACAAAAAATATATATTATTAATTTAATATACCATAAAATAAACAGAAAAAAAGAATTGTATCTCTTTTCACAAATATATCTATTTGAAGCACCTGAAAAATATTTCAGTAGAGCAATAAAATTTTATATTCAATACCAAAAGGCAGCATATTGAAATTCGAAAACATGTTTTTTTTTCGCCTCGTGACATTGGCCGGGAACTACAATGCACTAGTGTCATCTGATTGGACATTCAGTTGCACGTGATTGAAAAGGCGCCATTAAAGATTGCTTACAAGTTGGCTGAAATTAATCGACAAGTGAGTTTCATTCGTTAGTCTTAAATTATTGCCTTTAGATTTTACTTAACACCCTTAAATAGTGAACATTATTCTATTACTGTTATAAGATAGTGTTTTAATCCAAGTTATAATATGAATTGACCGTATTTCAGATCAAAATCTACTGAACTGAGTGTATTGAATTAGCAATACTTATGGCACTTATGAGCACTTTCGTATGTATAGATAAAAACATTTTGTTTCGGAAAAATTTAAGATTCGTGTTTCAGTTAATATTTTAGATGGACAAAGGAAGTAAATGGTTTGTTCATCATTGTAAATTTCCTTTGATAGTTTTCCGCCTGTTCAATGTATTGTATGATAAATCAATGAAATATTAGTTTGATATCTAAATTTATTGCACAATATAATTATGATTCATATAATGTAATTTAATGTAATTGACATTTGTTTCTATGATATTTTAATCCAAAATTTATTCATTCACTGAATTAGATAGCTCATAAACCTATAAACAAACATCCCAACTCAAATTAAGAACACCCCTTTGAAATTCAGAGAAAGCATATTCACAGAGAAAGAAGAGATTGAGAATAATCATAAAAATACTAAAGCATAATCCATGATTATAATTACATTAACAGCTATCTCATAGTAACATGCACACATAAGTAACTTTTTAAGCAATAATTTGTTTGGAAAGCCTTATTTGAATCAGGTTAACTTGTTTAGGAATTCCAGTTTTCTCTAGAAGGTTTTCTATAACAGATAATTTATTTTTGAGGAATAATTATAATAAAGTCATCTAATAAAATGTCAAAAGCAACCAATATTACTTGTGGTTATATTATTTATATTAAAAATTGTTGATATATAATGTATATAACTATTGAATATATTGATATTTTCAATTATTATTGATATATAAATGCAGTATTCCCTAAACTAAGAGAAAAATATTTTTCCACACAATTAGTAGCATGAAAAAAGTTTTAAAATAAATAAGTACGATGAAATTGGTAAAAAAATAACAGAAAAAGACTTTTAATATGACAGTAGGATGTTCTTAATCTCTTTATAAAATCCACTACAATTTCTTTCTAACCTAACTTTTTTTTCATCAGTTTGTATGAAACATTAAAATTTTCTTTTCAGGAATTCCTACGAAATCCATGAGATAATCGAAGCATTTGAACATTTGATGTATTTCATAATACCAGATGTGAAATACTAAAAATTTTGAAAAATGAGTCAATGGTGCTATAATTTTTACTGTTATCCAAATACATTATTCATGTTTTTAATGGTAATATAGACAGCATTTTGCCTGTATGTTAACTTGGGCTTTATATTAAGAAACAAAAAAATTAGCATATTATGGATATTTATATACATTTCACAATACCAACTTAGAAGGTTCAATTTCATGCTATAATTTTTATAAATTCTAACAGAACTTTATTGATTTTATACTTATAGATCATGCATACATTTAACGCAACAAACTATATAATTCTGATTTATGCCCCATCATGCAGTATGCATGAGTGCGTAAAAGATGCAAAATACTCATGCACATATCAGTATAAATGTGAATATTAATGATTATAATTGTTTTTAGTTTTTGTTATTGCTTAATCATATATAGATGCAAAAGGTTATTCCATTTTTCATCCCTAAGTTATTAAATTGTTGGTCATTTTCAATTTATATAATTTTATTTCTCAGTTTCAGCATTAAAATCTTGAAGAACCCAACAAGGATGAGAACTTTTATTTAGATAACATCATGTATGTTAGATTGTTATTAAAACTTTAGGTAAACTTTTGCATTCTGTGTGTGTCATTGGTAAAATCTTTATTAAAAATGTGATAATGTTCACAATAATTGTCTATATAAGCTCTTTTTTTGCAAAAGACTTTAAGAAAGTCTTTAGGTATAATTCTGTTCAAAATAAATAAGAACTTAGCCCAAAGTTATATGTAAAAGGGTCATATTCCCCTTTTTTATTTTAGTGATAAGCAAGTTTATAAAGAACTCTACTTTTCAATACTTCTTGGTTTGTTAAATCGTTCAATTTTTATTATGGCATTATAAGAAAATATTGGTTTCTTTACAGAATTTTGAAAGTGGAATCTAGCTTCAGTTCGCAGTCGTTTTGGAAGACCAAAGCTGACATGGATTCATAACCTGCGTAAGTTTGTGCAACTTTTTTTTTCTCGACTTATACTTTTGATTTCAGCAGTAGACTCGTGGCCAAAATCACTGTTTTTAATATTTTTTAGATTTATTTTAACTTTAATTTAAATTTTTCTATGAAAAAAATATAAAAGTATTTATTAAAAAACTAAAAATTTCAAATTAATTTTTTTTAACTTATATGCTAATTTCAACTTTCTCATAAACGTTGGTCTCAATAATTTGTGGCTTGAATATTGATTTCCCTTATTTATTCTTTTTTAACTGTGAAGCTTGTTGTTAAGGTTTTAGGTGAGTGAGAAAGTGCAGTCCAGGGATTTCAGTTAACATGACTCTTGTGAAAGTCGTTTTAACTCTAGCCGAAAAAGAGGTTTATATTATAAAAGTATAAAATGCCAAGGTTTATTTAGAAAATATAAAATCTGTTCATGGACAAAGTTTGTTTATAAAACTAGATTTTTATTAAAACTTTAGGTAAACTTTTGCATTCTGTGTGTGCCATTTGTAAAATCTTCATTAAAAATGTGAGAATTTCCTCAATAACTGATTTATAAGCTATTTGTTTTCAAGAGTTTTAGAGAGTATTTAGTTGTCATATTGCGCAAAATGAGCTAATAGGTAGTTGAATGGCATTTGGAATACTAACTTCTGCCTAGTATTTAATTTTTTTATTATTTCATTGTCAAATTTTGGTGGAGATCTGTCTATAAAATATATTTTTGTGAGCAGCTGTTATTATAAAATGTAAGGATAAGGGCAGTGAAAAAATATTCTAAAATACATTATTTAGGTTCAGTTAATTATTAAACAATTATTGACTATAATAAGGTTATGTTTTAAAGTGTGTAGGATTTTTATGGTGTTTTATTTGGTTTATCTAAGTTAAAATGAAAAATGATGCAAGCATACAAAGATTGGCTGTCAATGTTGAGTGCAGTGGCATAGATTATTTTACAAAGTGAAATAAAATACTTTTAACTTTTCAAACCGAACTTCTAACCAGAATTTAAAAAAAATTAATAAAACTTTTAAAATTGAAAATATTTTCATGGATCTAAAGAATGGAACAGAACACCTGTATGATCAACTAAGTCATGGATAAAAGATGCAGCCCTGAAAGCAAAAGTCCTGGTTTCTGTATACTTTTATAATAATCATGTTACAACAGTATACAGAAACCAGGCTTTTTGCTTTTCGAACTGAATCGTTTATCCATGCATTTGTTGACTATACGGGTTTTCTATTCCATTGTTAAGATCTGTGAAAATACTCTTATTAGCAAAATATTTTTAAAAAAAATTAAATTTGGGTTAGAAGCTTGGTTCAAAAAGTCTAAGTGTTTCTTCACGCTTTATAATATAGTCTATGCCATTTCACTCCACATTGACAGCTAGTCAATATTACCCACCTCATTTTTCAAATTAACCTAGACTAATCAAACAATATATCATAACAATTGTTTAGCAATTACTGAATCAAAATAGTATATTTTGATTAATTTCTTACTGTGGTTATCACTAATAACAGCTGCTCGCAAATAAAAAATATTTTGTACACAGATCTCCACCATAATTTGACAATTAAGTAACAAAAGATATGCTCTATTAAAATACTATGCAGAAGTTAGTATCCCAAATTACTTTCTACCACATTTTTGTAAAACTAATTACTGTGAAAGCTACATCATATAATAAATGTTTACTTTATTCATTATTATACTAATAGATTAGTTGTTAAAGAGTATTCACCCTTTTCACTAAATTTCTGAGTACAGTAAGACATTCAATCCTGTCAATTAAATGATTATATATTACAGATATAAATAAAATAGATTAGAATGCCTTGATAGAGTACAATAATTGAAAGCTGACCGAGAGACTTGTTTAGAATGACAATAAAATTTTCTCTTCACTATCGAGAGTCACTCTCACATTGAAAGTAAAGAAACACAAGAATGAAGATTGAATACTAAATAAAATGTTCTCATATAAAATCTTAAATTTCTAAATCTGACCCAGCAACTGTATTAATGCTCTCTATGGCATGTTGTAATCAGATTTAGAAATTTAAGATTTTATATGCTAATGTTTTACTTAGCATTCAATCTTTATTCTCGTGTTTCTCTACTTTCAACAACTTTATTCTCAATAGTGAAGAGGAAATTTTGGTGTCATTCTAGACAAGTCTCTGATTCAGCTTTCAATGT
This sequence comes from Dolomedes plantarius, assembly GCA_907164885.2. NCBI lineage: Eukaryota > Metazoa > Arthropoda > Arachnida > Araneae > Dolomedidae > Dolomedes > Dolomedes plantarius. The sequence goes on along the minus strand of OU015494.1, from coordinate 100,860,440 downwards.
TGAGCTGAAATTATGCTCAACATTATAAGCTTATTATTGTACTCTTCTCAAGGCAATCTACCCTATTTTATTTATATCTATAATAACAAATTAATCGACATGGTTGGATTTTCTACTGTACAGATAGAAATTTAGTGAAAAGGGGAATACTCTTTAACAAATATTTTATAACTATTTTCTATAAGTATATTTATTTAATCAAGTAAATATTTATTACATGATGCAGTTTTCACAGTATGTAATTGGTTTTACATAAAAATGTGGTAGGAATTTACTTCTTGGAAGTAGTTATCAAGAAAATGACAACAGATTTAAAACTGCACTCATATGTTGGGTGCTGTTTTATATCAAGTTATTTTAAACCCCTGTCTCAGAATTTATATTTCCTAATTGGATTTATTTAATTCTACTTTATAAACAATCAATTTTTTGAACTACTTTCAACAATCAACTATTTTTACAACAATAAATTACCCTTTAATGTACAAAACTACGCAAAAAATAATTTTCTTATCTGCAGAGCATGTACTAACTCTACATCAAAAAAAATTTAAATAAATTCTTCTTTTGATTCATAAAATATATCAGGGGATGGGAGTAATTTTACTTTCACATTTTATGAACTGATTTTATGAACTGATTTTCTTTCTTTTTTTTCCCTATATGCTGTAAAGATGGAGCCAGAGCTACAGCGAAAGGATCCTGTTTTGTGAAAATATAGAAAAAAAATGTGTAAATGTGCTATGTACTTTCTAAATAAACTATTTTTACTTTAAACCAGCTACTTTCTGTATATAAAAGCATGTGTTTCTATAATTATCTTCTATTGCTCTGTAAATTTGATGAAATGCTATAATATGAATGGAAAGAATAAATACATAGTACTTTTTTACATAATATATCTCATTCTAAATTTTAAAAAAAACGGTAACCTTAGATCGAATGGAAAGATAGATTTAGCTTTAATGGTTGGCATTAATGTTATCTTAACTTTCAAATTTGGGTAAATGTATCTTAATACAAAATGAGGTTTTGTTTTAACAAGTAAACTTGTGATTCATATGCAAATTTTTAGGTAATAACAAAGATCAGTATTTGGTAATACCTAAAAATACATAAGGCAAAACTGGAAAGAATACTAGAAATATGAAGGCAAAATAATAATAATAATAATAAAAGTGAAAGGGTTGATATCAGAGGTTATTCGTCAATGTAATAAATAATAAAAATAAGCATATAAACGAAAGGGTCCTACGCAAAACTTTGTAAAAATGCCGGCGGTCCGATTCTGGTAGAATGCTGGCATGATGCCCGGACCTACGGCACATTGCTGTTTACGAGATGGGTAGATGTCGGTATGTCGACACCAATTATTGCTCCCGTAACCGGCCCGTCAACCTCCGGTTACGCGGCGGCTTTCTGTCCGCATTGATGGCTTCCTTGCGGCTGCCTCACGGTTCGCAGTCGGATGAACGATGACTCGATTCCTACCGGAAGCGGCCCAGCCCTCGACGGGGTAGACGCGGGCGAGAGGACACAATCGTGACGGATACGATACTGACCTAATGCGCCGGTCCGGCAGTGGAGAAATCGGCTGGCAGGAACCTTCCGACCCCGGCCCGATGCCTCTGTATTTGTTGGGTGTATATATATATATATATATATATATATATATATATATATATATATATATATATATATATATATATACTGCTGGCCACTGTAAATGCAACACCCTGAAGGAAACATGCATATAAGATGAATTTTACAACATGCATTAGCGGAGGTGAGATATGCAAATGATTAGAATGTCAACGCAGACGCACATCACGCGCGCCTGTGGCGCCACTTCAAACTGCTATTTAAGGCTTGGAGATTTCGACGATTTCAATCGGCAATTGTGTTTTTCTTATGGTTTTTTAAAAAAAAACGATCAATTATGCCTCGTCGAAAACAGCGATCATCTTTTGATCAAGTATCCGAGTTCGACAGAGGAAGGATAGTGGCCTACCGAGATTGTGGATTATCTTTCAGGGAAATTGGTAGTCGTCTTGGATGAAACCAAACAACTGTAACGCGGATATGGGATCGTTGGATGCAGGAGGGTACGACGGACCGGCGTATTCGATCGCATCCACCTCAGCGCACCACTTCACGTGATGACAGGCAAATTGTGTGCATGGCAGTGACGGATCGCTCAGTCACATCACGAACCATAGCACACCACATGCAGTCTGTAACGCATCATCCAGTGTCTGCGAGTACCATTCGACGCCGTTTACAGCAGAGTGGTCTGTCCGCAAGACGTCCATTGCTTTGTCTACCCTTGACGCAGAACCACAGACGTCTCCGCCGCCAATGGTGCGATGACAGAAGGATGTGGACGGCAGAATGGAATGAAATTGTCTTTACTGGCGAGTCACGCTTCTGTCTGAAACACCACGATGTTCGCATTCGAGTCTGGAGACACCGTGAAGAGAGGATGCTGAACAGCTGAGTTATGCACCGCCACACTAGTCCTGCAACGGGTATTATGGTATGGGGCGGTATTGGATATCACTCTCGCACACCTCTAGTACGCATTGCCGGTACTTTAAACAGCCAGCGCTACATCTCCGAGGTGTTGGAGCCTGTTGTCCTTCCGTACCTTCAGGGCTTGCCCACAGCCATATTTCAACAGGATAATTCACGACCACACGTGGCACACATTGTAGAATGGTTCTTCGTCAATCGCCAGATTGAATTGCATACCTGGCCGCCTCGCTCTCCGGATCATGACATGAATAGAAAACATGTGGTCCGGAAAACATGACATGAATAGAAAACATCCGATAGAAAACATGTGGTCCATGGTTGCACTACGATTGACCCAGATTCCATCCCCAGCTGCCACAGCAGATCAAATTTGGTGACGTGTGGAAGCTACTTGGTCTGCTGTACCCCAAAAACTCATCCAAAGTCTCTTTGAATCAATGCTGAGGCGTGTGGCAGCGGTGATCTCCAACATCGGCGGCTACTCTGGCTACTGATTTTGGCAGGAACCACACTTCACAGAAGTCTATAAATTTAATCATTTGGTACTTGGTCAACATGTTATCTACAAAATAAATTTTGTTGTGATATCTCTTGTCTTTCTTGGTGTTGCAATTTGGGTGGCCAGCAGTGTATATATATATAGATAGATATATATATATATAGAGAGAGAGAGGGGTAGAGATAGATTCAATGTCAAAAACAAATAAATGCATTCTTCGTTGACATTTCAATAGGTTAGACGTGCATTAAATTCTCTGATTATTGTGGATACCATAAAAAATGAAATAAAAAAAGTATGTATGAGTCTAATAGCATTCGTCCAAAAATATTAAAGAAACATAAAATATTTTTGGATTTCAAGTGTTAAGGAATTTTTCTTTATCTGCTATTACTGACCTCATAACATTTAAACTAAAATTGATCAAGCATGTGAAATGGTGCATTCTTTGTTTACCCAAGGGTCTGAGGAGAATGAATGATGTTATAGTTCATTAGTTACCACTTTTTGAATTTTGCTTCGAAAAACTTTGAGCTGATTTGAAAGCCGCTGTTCTTTTTCTAGCGTAGATATTGAAGTAGAAATATTTCAAAACTCTTTTTTTTTTCTATTGTAGTATTTCTTTCATGTTAGTTTTAGTTTTTCTCTTAGACTTCTGTTTTTATTTAACGATTCTGCTTCGCGGTAGGAAATTTATATATAAAATTCTCAGTGTATTAATTTAATAAAAATTAGTCAGAAACTGAGATTTCGGGGTTATATAAGAGAATTGTTAAAAAACAACAAAAATATTCCAATCTACTCTTTTATTAAAATATAAAGCTATTAAAACTTGTTTTTAATATAAATACTTCCATACGGATGCGTAATGAACATTTCTTTAACTCCACAATAAATAAAATTGATGGCTACATGTTTCGAACTAATTAATCATTCCTCAACTATAAACTAATGGCTATGACCTATTACAAAATTAAACAACTATGAACTACTCATAGTGTTACCATGTTCAAAGCATGTAGCCAACCTTTTAACGTATTTAGAAATTGAGGAAGTTTTCATTACTTATTTGTTATCCATAAATTTTCAATCAATCATGACTTCCATACTAAGGCCCAAAATTCAGCATTCAACACTTTTCAATGGAATTGGAAAAAATATATTAAAGTGTCTCCTGATGAAATATTGAATTAAAATCACGAGTGAAATAAAATTCAGTGATAACATCCCGTTATCAAATATGGCATTATAACCATTATAGACTACAGTGTGTAATAAAATTATAGAACAACTGTGGATTTTGTGATTTTTACTATAAATAGTAAATTTAAAAAAAAAATTAAATTAGGTTGATGTTAATAAATGAAATATAAAATATATGTATATTACATTTAAGAGATATTTAAATATACAAATTATTTCATCAACAATTTCAAATTTTTCCAATCAAATATCTGTAACAAAATTATAAGACCACTAGTGAAAACGAATTTTTTTAATAAAACTAATATGATGTTGATCCACCATTTTTCTGAATAACTTCAAATACTCGATTTTTCATTGAATTAATTAGGTTTTCGAGCAAATATTTGGGAATTTTGTCCCATTCATCCATGATAGCTAGTTCCAATTCACACACAGAATCATACTGACGGTTATTTGCATACACTTGACGAGCCAAATGGCCCCACAAGTTTTCGGTGGGATTCAGGTCTGAACTAAGGCTTGGCCAGTTTAAGACTTCTATTTTTTCTTTTTGAAACCAGTTTTTAGTTTATTTAGACACATGGCATGGTGCATTGTCTTGCTGAAATTTCCAGTTTGATCCTCCTAAAAATGGGCCAAAAGGTATAAGGTGTTGGTAAAGCAGTTGTTGATAACAAATGGAGTCCATTTTTCCAAGAACTCGCTGCAGATCACATTTCCTATCATATGCAAAAGCTCCCCACACCATCACAGAGCCACCATCCATCTGTCTACTGAAGAAAACCCGAGGTTCCTTTCGTAAATCATGCCAGTAGGAAATATTACCGTCCGGGCCATCCAAATTAAATTTTTTTTCGTCGGAAAAAATAATATTTTTCCAAGCAGCATCCCAGGTCATGACTTCCTTTGCCCACTTCAGCCTTCCTTCTTTATGATGCTTTAACAGTCTTGGTTTTCATTTTAATTTCCGAAGAGCAACATTTGAATTTGATCTTAAAGTGCGCCAGACTGTCATATGTGAAATAGTTTTACTTGTCTGCTGTGTTATTTTACGAGTAGACAAGTTCTGTTTCGTTGCAAGCTTGAAAATTCGTCTATTATCGCGAGCTTATAATTTACTCTTTCTGCCAGATCTTTTATATTTTCCATAAAAATCACTTTTACTTAAAACGTTATGAATAGCAGTTTTAGAACGTTTAAGTATCTTACTTATTTCACGTTCCGATTATCCAGAGCCCTTATAAAACCAAATTTTTCGAACTTCTAGTTCAGATAATTCTCTTCCACGCAGCATTGGGAATTTTCTCATAAAAACAAACAAATTAAATTCTATTTTCTTTTACAATATTATCGTTTGGACTTTTTTGTGATGTAAAGTTACAGTTTATCTAAGATTTTGAAAGAAAAAATAAAATAGTTTTAAAAACGCAAATGATTTTAAATAAAAAAATAAGTGGTCTTATGTTTATGTTACACCGAGATTTCAAAAAATCGTTTGCTGTGTGAAATTAACTCAATTTTTTTTCCTTTAAACGATTTATTTGAGAAAATAAAACTTTTTTCATTTGGTTCAAATTTTAAAATTATTCATTTTATGCAGTGTAATATTAAAATGAGTGATATTTTGGGTGGTCTTATAATTTTGTTACACACTATGTTATCTAGGTAAATGTCCCTTGGCACATAGTCCTTCAAAAAAAAAGGAGAAATAATATCTACGAGGACCGTAGAAACAAGCTGTTTTTTCGTTCGCCGCCGAATCCCACGACATACTTACTCCTAAAGGGTGAAGTTACGATTAAGATATTATTTTAATATTCGATGGAACCTTACTGTATGAAATATATCAACTATACTTCAACAGATACCACACTCAATTTAGTTAATACGTATTGAAACATCATAAAGAAACTAATACAGTATAATCACTCAATATTGTATTTTTTTACTGTTTCTTTGTAAAATATCTGTCTATTAAATAACTTGCGGAAATAAAATTTACTGAATTAACTTGCTTAAAAGCTCTATAACTATAACTAACACACACACACACACACACACACACACACACACACACACACACACACACACAGAGGCATCGGGCCGGGGTCGGAAGGTTCCGGCCAGCCGATTTCACCACTGCCGGGCCGGCGCATTAGGTCAGTATCGTTTCCGTCACGGCTGTGTCCTCTCGCCCGCGACTACCCCGTCGACTTCTGGGCCGCTTCCGGTAGGAATCGAGCCATCGTTCATCCGACTGCGAACCGTTAGTCAGCCGCGATTAAGCCATCGATGCGGACAGATAGCCGGAGCGTAACCGGAGGTTGACGGGCCGGTTACGGGAGCAATAATTGGTGTCGACATACCGTCATCTACCCATCCCGTAAACAGCAATGCGCCGTAGGTCCGGGCATCATGCCAGCATTCTACCAGAATCGGACCGCCGGCATTTTTTTATAGTTTTGCGTAGGACCCTTTCGTTTATATGCTTATTTTTATTTAATACATTGACGAATAACCTCTGATATCAACCCTTTCACTTTTATTATTATTTTTTTTTGCCTTCATATTTCTAGTATTCTTGCCAGTTTTGCCTTATGTATTTTTAGGTATTACCAAATACTGATCTTTGTTATTACCTAAAAATTCGCATTTGAAATGACAAGTTTACTTGTTAGAACAAAACCTCCTTTTGTATTAAGATACATTTACTCAAATTTGAAAGTTAAGATAACATTAATACCAACCATTAAAGCTAAATCATCTTTCCATTCGATCTAAGGTTCCCGTTTGTTTTTTTTTTAAATTTAGAATGAGATTATAGTATGTAAAACAGTACTACTTTAATAATTAACCCAAAAAAATTGTACTTCCCCAGTATAAAATTTATTAACATAATTTGATAAATTTATAAACATAAATTTGATACATTCATTTTCAAAACTTGACTAATGTGTAGTGTGTATGATGAAACCCATCTTTGTGAGCTCATGAAAACTTGCTCAGAAGAATTTATTTAAATTATTTTTTGGTGTAGAGTTAATAAATGCTCTACAGATAAGAAAATTATTTTTTGCATAGTTTTGTGAATTAAAGAGTAATTCATTAAATTCTTATAAGTCATTTTTAAAAAATATTTTCTTTTATATTATATTGGACATTCAATATCCAACACTTGATAGTACTATTTTTGAGAAATATTACTATCATAGTACTATTTCTCAAAGATAGTACTATCAAGTGTTGGATATTGAATGTCCAATATAATATAAAAGAAAATATTTTTTTAAAATGACTTATAATTTAATGAATTACTCTTTAATTCATAAAACTATGCAAAACAAAAGATAATTATAGAAACACATGTTTTTAAATACAGAAAAGAGCTAGTTTAAAGTAAAAATAGTTTATTTAGAAAGTACATAGCACATTTACACAATTTGTTCTACGAAACTGGATCCTTTCGCTGTGCCTCTGGCTCCATCTTTACAGCATCTAGGGAAAAAAAAGAAAGAGAAAATCAGTTCATAAATTTATGTGAAAGGAAAATGACTCCCATCCCCTGATATAATTTATGAAACAAAAGAAGAATTTATTTAAATTATTTTTTGATGTAGATTTAGTAAATGCTCTGCAGATAAGAAAATTATTTTTTGCATAGTTTTATACATTAAAGGGTAATTTATTGTTGTAAAAATAGTTGATTGTTGAAAGTAGTTGAAAAAATTCATTGTTGATAAAGTAGAATTAAATAAATCCAATTAGGAAATATAAATTCTGAGACAGGGGTTTAAAAAAACTTGATATAAAACAGCACCCAACACATGAGTGCAGTTTTAAATCTGTTGTCATTTTATTGATAACTACTTCCAAGAAGTAAATTCCTACCACATTTTTTTGAAAAACCAATTACATACTGTGAAAACTACATCATGTAATAAATATTTACTTGATTAAATAAATATACTAATAGAAAATAGTTATAAAATATTTTTTAAAGAGAATTCCCCTTTTCACTAAATTTCTCTCTGTACAGTAGAAAATCCAACCATGTCGATTAATTTGTTATTACAGATATAAATAAAATAGGGTAGATTGCCTTGATAAAAATACAATAATAAGTTTTTAATGTTGAGTATAATTTCAGCTCAACATTGAAAGCTGAATCAGAGACTTGTCTAGAATGACACCAAAATTTCCTCTTCACTATTGACAATAATGCTGTTGAAAGTAGAGAAACACAAGAATAAAGATTGAATGCTAAGTAAAACATTAGCATACAAAATCTTAAATTTCTAAATTTGATTACAACATGCCATAGAGAGCATTAATACAGATGCTGGGTCAGATTTAGAAATTTAAGATGCTAACATTTTATTTAGTATTCAATCTTCATTCTTGTGTTTCTTTACTTTCAATGTGAGAGTGATTCTCGATAGTGAAAAGAAAATTTTGTTGTCATTCTAAACAAGTCAGCTTTCAATTATTGTACTCTATCAAGGCATTCTAATCTATTTTATTTATATCTGTAATAACTAATCATTTAATTGACAGGATTGAATGTCTTACTGAACTCAGAAATTTAGTGAAAAGGGTGAATACTCTTTAACAACTAATCTATTACTATAATAATGAATAAAGTAAACATTTATTATATGATGTAGCTTTCACAGTAATTGGTTTTACAAAAAATGTGGTAGAAAGTAATTTGGGATACTAACTTCTGCATAGTATTTTAATAGAGCATATCTTTCGTTACTTAATTGTCAAATTATGGTGGAGATCTGTGTATAAATATTTTTTATTTGCGAGCAGCTGTTATTAGGGATAACCACAGTAAGAAATTATTCAAAATATACTATTTAGATTCAGTAATTACTAAACAATTGTTATGATATATTGTTTGATTAGTCTAGGTTAATTTGAAAAATGAGGTGGGTAATATTGACTAGCTGTCAATGTTGAGTGAAATGGCATAGATTATATTATAAAGCGTGAAGAAACACTTAGACTTTTTGAACCAAGCTTCTAACCCAAATTTAAATTTTTTAAAAAATATTTTGCTAATGAGAGTATTTTCACAGATCTTAACAATGGAATAGAAAACCCGTATAGTCAACAAATTCATGGATAAACGATTCAGTTCTAAAAGCAAAAAGGCCTGGTTTCTGTATACTGTTGTAACATGATTATTATAAAAGTATACAGAAACCAGGCCTTTTTCTTTTTTGGGCTGCATCTTTTATCCATGACTTAGTTGACCATACAGGTGTTATGTTCCATTCTTTAGATCCATGAAAATATTTTAAATTTTAAAAGTTTTATTAAATTTTTTTTAAAATTCTGGTTAGAAGTTCGGTTTGAAAAGTTAAAAGTATTTTATTGCACTTTGTAACATAATCTATGCCACTGCATTCAACTAGAGAATAAAATTAAGTTTTAGCAGTAAATTTACTTGAAGTAACATTACATTAACCAAAAGGTATTAAATACATAACTTTTTTAAATACCTCATCAAGTATTAAAATAATATCCTCCATAATTCCAGCTTTAATAACTGATTGAATCTTGTGTATTACTAGCAGTAATATTAGACACTGTCCAACAGACTTCCTGAAATGAATAAAAATAAATATATCATGACACAAGGCAAGCTGTTAAATTATAATCAGAAAAAATTCTCCTCACATGAATTTTCAAATCAGATTGAGTGAAAATTACACATAATGGAATATGCACTGAGCATATAATTTAATACCAAAAATTGCCTGGTGATTAAAAGTTGAGAAGTAATCAGACTTTCAATGTGCTGAATATGTTTAGCACAATATTTAAATAAGACTTTAATATACATGAACTAGATTACTAACTCACAAAACTTCCAAGAAACAATTTCAACTAACTATTGTATAACTTTCCAAGTTGAGAAGTAATCAGACTTTCAATGTGCTGAATATGTTTAGCACAATATTTAAATAAGACTTCAATATACATGAACTAAATTACTACCTCACAAAACTTCCAAGAAACAATTTCAACTAACTATTGTATAACTTTCCATATAATTTGGCCTTCCATAAAACTCCAACTGATGTTCAGAATCAGTTGAGTTATTTTTCAGGCACAACTTTATCAACATATTTAATTATGAAACTTTGAGAAAGTAAAGGCAATTTACAATGCATTTCAACCCATTTTTTAAACAGCTTAACAAGATGCTCAGTGGAATTTTAAAAAATTTAGTACAATCCAATATTTGACAAGGCAATAAAAGAAATTCTAAGCATAATGCAACAATTTAAAGAACAACATAAAACAGATGCCGTCTATGATTTTTTTCATTAACCCAAAGCTCATGCTTAACTTGAAGAGTTCAGAATCAATGGGGAGAAAAAAAGTACTAATCAGAATTTTTGAAAAAATTCCAGTTCACATACCATATACGAGAAGTTTGTCACAGGCACTAGTTCCCAGACATACACTTAACTAAAGTTTAGATTTATTGAGTTTCTAACGCTTAATTTTAAGATAGTAAAACATAGTTATGTCTTAACTGGCTAATGTGTGCATGTAAGAAAGCACATAATAGATATATTTAAGATAAAATACTAAAGATATTTTTCTTTACTGCCTTCATCTCTAATAACACAGATAAAAGTGATTTCAAACACGATACAAATTATAAAATTAAGGGGCTAGGGTTTGAAGTCTAAGCTTCGATTCATTTTCGAAAACCTGTGTCAACGAGAAGTTGTATTGTGACCCAGACAATTGGCGAAACTTTCCTGTTAAGAAATATTCCATCCCCAATTCATTGCAACAATATGTTCACATTTCAAGTACAGCATGTGTAGTGTGAGAAAGTGTGGTATATGTTTCTTTAGTTAAAAAGCCAGAAGTATATTTAAGAGAATTCCAAGTATCAAGCCAAACTAAGAATTTTTGTAGGTACATAACCTTTTCATTGGATGCATTAGATAACAAAGGCTCACAATACACATCTCGTTTATGACCCCCTTTTAACTTACTTTACACATTCATTATCTTCCACCATTTAATAATGATTGCAATATATTCAGATGTTTCTAAACAAAAAGGTTCATCAGTATGTGTAGAAAGCACTTTCAACCCTTCAACAAAATGGTAATTGAAAATTTGAAGACATAGTTTTACATTTTGTCTCTCCATAGAAGATGGAGTAAGTACTTTTGAAGAATCCAAACACATATTTAACTATCTGTCCATCCTCTAAAGAATGGATACTTTTAATGGTTCTAAAAGAGGCAGTTTTAGTTAAGTTATGATCATTAAAATCAATAAAATACATACACTAACCATAATTCTTCTGATTCAGCCAATTATTTCTGACACACTTCAGAATGTGTACAGGATCAAAAATATAAAATAATGGTCTATTAGGATTTGAAGGATGATTATATAATATACTTAAACAAGGGGGGTAGCAAAATAGGATATTGTTTAATAATAAAGTCAGTTGTTCAGTCAAGAAGTCAATTATTGTATTTTGATGATGAGAAATTTTATGTCTTAGAACATCAAGCAATTCAATTACCACATTTAATACATTTTCACCATCACTCATTACTGTTTTCATTTAATCCAAATTCTTTATATAAGTATTAAGACTTAAAATGGAATAAACATGTTTAACAGAGAGAAAAATTTATGGCATGCATAAAATTAAATTTTACCAAAATTTAAAATTACTTAGCCCATTAACTAATGATCTGATACATCTAAAAGCAATTTCATTATTATTACTTCTGTAATGAATTATCAACGAACTTCTAACAACTTATCAGGAAATTCTAAAAATAATTTTAAAATTTTAATGTTAACCATTAAGAATAAATAAAGCTTGGCACTTCACATTTTCATAATATAAATATCATTTTTCTGTTATTATAAAAGACTCTGTAAACCAGGCGTTTTGCTTTTTGTAACTCTATCTTGTATCCGTGAATTCATTGATTATACAGGAGTTCTATTCCATTATTAAGAAAGGGTTATTTCATTCACTTATCAAACACACATTTTGATATAATAAACCACAACTCACAATGAATGTCTTATCTACAGTTTTATAAATAAACTTTGTCCATGAACAGATTTTATATTTTCTAAATAAACCTTGGCATTTTATACTTTTATAATATAAATCTCTTTTTTTGGCAAGAGTTAAAGACTTTCTCAAGAGTCATGTTAACTGAAATCCCTGGACTGCACTTTCTCACTCACCTAAAACCTTAACAACAAGCTTCACAGTTAAAAAAGAATAAATAAAGAAAATCAATATTCTATCCACAAATTATTGAGACCAAAGTTTATGAGAAAGTTCAGATTAGCATCTAAGTTAAAAAAACTAATTTGAAATTTTTAGTTGTTTAATAAATATTTTTATAGTTTTTTCATAGAAAAATTTAAATCAGTTAAAAATAAATCTAAAAAAATATTAAAGACAGTGATTTTGGCTACAAGTCCACTGCTGAAAATAAAAGTATATCTCGAGAATAAAAAAAGGTATGCTCAGTGACGTTAAACAAAAACTTACACCGGTAATGAGATCCAAGTGGTATTTGTCTTTCAAGCCCGAAGCTCTGAATAGATTCCAGTTTCAAAATTCTGTAAAAAAACCAATATTTTCTTATAATGCCATAATAAAAATTTAATGTTTTATCAAACCAAGAAGTATTGAAAAGTAGAGTTCTTTATAAACTTGCTTATCACTAATATAAAAAGGGGAAAAGAAACTAATTTACCCTTTATATATATACTTTAAGCCAATAAGTTCACATTTATTTTGCACAGCATGACAACAAAATAATTTCCAAAAGACCTTTTGAGATGAACAGCTTATAGATAGTTATTGAGAACATTCTCAGATTTATAAAAACTCTTATTGTACAATATCTATTACAATAAAGCAATTTTTTGTAGGTACACATTCTGATAATCTACAAATCTATATACTTATAAATATATAATTTAAAAACATGGAATGCAAATTAATAATTTAAGAAACAATTTATGTATCTAAATAGTCTATTTTGGAATAATTTTCACTGCCCTAATCTCTAATAACACTGATAAAAGTGATTTCAATCACGATACAAATTAGAAAATTAAATGCACGTGGCATCTATATTGACACAAATTTAAAACTCTAAAACGATCTAAATTTCCAAAATTTTGAAATTAATCTGAAATATAAACCTGTAGTTCGAAGACCATATTTGAATGAATTCAGGAATACAATGGAGTTTACATACCTACAAAAATTAATAATTCTTGAAAATATATATACACTCAATTGCAAGAATATATACACTCAGTTGCAAAAAGTATGCACCATTATGTTATTCCTAAAGAGTGAAATTGTTTTATTTTATATCTTCAGAGAGAGTAGAAATATAATCTAAATATCAAAGCCAGTTCAAAATATTGATTAATAGCAATTGAAATTCAAAATGTTCCTTAAATAAGCTTTTTATTTAATGAGATATTCAAAATAAATAATGCTCCAATATTTGCTATTGTTTCAATATTTACTTGACATGTGGATACTGATTAAACAATATTTTGATCTGGTTTTGAAATTTTGAATAGATCTTTTCTCTCGATAGACATAAAATAAAGGAATTTCACCCAGTAGGAATAACATATACATATATAGCAATTGAGTGTACACATAGAACATTATTAATAGAATTTTAAAAAATTATATTTTAAGGCTGGGCTTGTGGCGGCCCAGTGGTACAGCGCGCTGGTTTTCGGTGCTGAGGGTGCTCAGATCGAATCCTGGCGTCGCGCCACGAAATATGCCTCCGTTCGTGTCGTCCCTTCATAGGGGGTAATGCTGTCCGCCTATATGGTGCCCCCACAATAAAATGGGCAGTAAAATTGTGGCGTGGTATAGGCGAATGTCTCACGACAAGTGCCTCCGCATTGGAAAAAAAAAATATTTTAAGGCTATTAAGATTATACATGAAAAATACCTATTACTGTTTAGTATTTAAATTAAAATATATAATTATTAAATTATGAACACAAAAATTTTAAGAATATTTGTTCTTAATTTCTTTATAATGTATAAAATGCACAGTATTTTATAAAGATTACTCAAAAAGCAATTTGATAAGGAATTCAATAGATCCTTTTGTATGATTTACAAGTTCATTTTTAGAATCTTTTATAATGTGGAATGTTTTTGAATCCATCTTTTAACATTTAGACATTGATAATTTGTTGCCTATTGATACCTGGCAATGAGAACATAATCCATTCTCCTATTAAATATATTTTACAATTTTTCACCATTGAATACTATGCATTGAATACTATGCATTAATTTACTATGGAGGAATCATGTGTAACTGATTTATCAATCCAGTAGTAAAAAAATGTTTAATTTGGATTAACATATTAAAAAAAATTTCATTATAATTTTCTTTCAAATTTCTTTAAAGAAGTAAAATGGAAAATATTATACTGGAAATGAAAATACATTTTTATTTTTCACCTATGTAGATTTGGAATTGATATTTGTGTCATGTATTTTATACTTTCTAAAGGATATAAAAATCTAAATAGTGCGTACAAATTACAATTCTAAATATTAATTTAATTAGCAAATACTTATATAAATAAATATAAAAGTTCAACTTACCCTGAAAATTTTCTCTGGGTATATTATATATCCAGTTTTGTCCTTGCACGTGCAATCTAAAATTTTAGGGTTATGAAAATAGCGCCAGTCACGCATTTTAAGCTCATACGAGAGGCAGATTTAAGCTGAGAGTATTATTTGTTGCCCATTGGTCGAGGGAGCTGCCATTCAAACTATACGACAAGCCTCTCTTCTCTGAAAAAAAATCATGGCGCCGAGCGATCAGTTTGAATTCAAAGTTAGTTAAAACCATGAAGCTACAGTACTCTGTAACTTCATGGTTAAAACAAAGGGGTGTTCCGCAAAAAAATAATCGAACGATTAGAAAATTATGTGAAAAGATTAGGAATGACACTTAATGAATACAGAGTAAGTTTTTAAGTGAATTAAAGAGAAATTACAAAGATATTACAATTATTAGGTCAACTTAGAAAATACTTATGAAGTGATAACATATTTTGGTACTGAGAAATTTCTTTTCTGTTTTCATAAGCTTCTGGGGAGCTAAAAACACAGACGACGACTTCCTCCCCCTCTTTTTTAAGTGAAGAGTAAGTTTTTAAGTGAATTGAAGAGAAATTACAAAGATATTACAATTATTAGGTCAACTTAGAAAATACTCATGAAGTGAAAAAAGTTAGAAATCATCATGACAGGATCTCTGGTTCCCTCTCCGAAGTTTTAGGGAATTTTTAATTTTTAACGTAAATTTCAAGCTAAAACTTTACTACATTATTTATATTAATCATAGTAATTTAATAAATTAAACTCTAGGAAGTTCTAAATAATTAACTAATTCATGACTTAAATTTTAAAATACAATCTTTTAAAATTTATCTTAACCTTATTCTTTAATCTTAATTCCTACACAATCAATTTCAAATTTGCTATGTCTCATCTTTTTTTTCCCTTTTTTTATTATTTATCATACTTGTTGAATCAATCTCGAAATGAATAGAGTGCCCCGTAATTTTCTTACCGAGCCTATAGCTCTCTCAGGTACTTCATGAGCTTAGACGGTCTATTGTCTATATCACAACACAGCCATAGTGTATAGCATCGCGTTTAAAAATCAAAATCAAACCCGTTTGAAATAAATGCTTGAAAATTAAGCAATTGCAAATATGTTTACGACCAACACTTAACATTACTGCAATTGGATGTGATGGAACTGCGGTGAACACTGGATTGAATAATGGCGTGATTCCTTTATTTACATTACATTAATGTTTTTCTAAATATGTGTGATTTGTTTATTTTAACTTTTAATTTAAAATTCCTTTTCTTTCATTCAAATGTGTATTATAAGAATATGTTACTGTAAAATTAATACAATGAAATTCGAGAAAAAGTTCTACAAAATTAGTTGTTTTATAATGGCATCTAACAATTAGAAATACTTAGAATATGTAAGTTTCCTGAAAAATATATTTTGAATATTTTATCTACAAAAATATATATTATTATTTTAATATACTATAAAAGAAATTTAAAAAAATACAAATTTTATCACTATTTCCTCTCTTATAAATAAAGAGTGGTGCAACAAGGACCCATTTTTAAGTAGATATTTAATTTCTACAGTAATATATAAAAATAAACAATGAAACTAATTTTTATCTGTTTTTATAAGCTTCTAGGGAGTTAAAAACATACACACAGAATACAATCTTTACATACAAGGAAAATTATGTGAATTTTCACATAATACAATTATACAATTTCACATAATACTTCTCACATAATACAATCTTTACATACAAGGAAAATTATGGGAATTTTCCACGTAAAAGAAGTTTCACAACAATGAAATAAATATTTTTGAAAAGTCTGTTTAATTTAATCTTCGCCTTCCCTTTCAAATCCATAATTCTGATGCAGATTTCTGCTACTTCTGGTTACGAATCGGAGCACCAATTCCGGGACGGTTTTGGAAAAGCGGTTTCGGGTCGATTACCATCCAACCGTCACCGGCCCTCAAAAGAGTACACAATACGGGATCCCCCGTCGGAGATTCGTAAGTCACCCGGCAACGGTACGGATCATTTCCCCCGAGCCTATCGTTCTGCCGGCGCCTCCAGCACCGGCCCGTCAAGTTGCCGTCAGTCTTGTGTTTGTTGGGTATATATATATATATATATATATCGTCCCGGAGGGTAGCGGCTTCAATAGCTTCTCGTGGAGGCTCTACCAACTATGGAAAATGAATAAATTTAGTTTTTTTTCTTTTTTATACATGTGTCCAAATATTTATTGGTAGATAGTGTGTGTATATATATATATATATTCTATCTTAATCTAACTAGATTTGTAGTATAATCTGTTTTTATTAGATGAATTACAGTATTATTTTTAAGTATTAGTTTGGGATAACTGGTGCTAAAAGTCTTGAAATTAAACTTTTTTCAAAAAAATAGTTAGAGCTTTTACCTGTTTAACAAAATTTACCTTAGGATGTTTATTTGATCTAATAGTTGCTTAAAAAAGAGTTTGCATTTAGAGAATGAAGACCAGTTGATTCAAGTTCCAAAGATTTCGAACAAAATGTGCGATGAACATAAGAATTTTCAATTATTGTTATCATATCATTAATTTATCTGTTTAAATTTTAGTTATTTTGCATTGATGCTGCTACATTCATGACCTATAATGACCAGGAATTCTGCTGGAATTATAATATTCAACTCTTATAAAGAACAATTCTTAAATTTCTTACGTTTACTAAATTTTTATGAATCTTTCCATGAAATATTTTCTCATGAATGCTTTTTTTCCCCATTCATGTCTGGCTAACTGTGAACCTCTGTAGTAATAGAATCTTGTATAGGTTGCACCTTGACGGTCTATAAATACATACTAACATATCAAAATTACATAAGAACTTCTTTTTGTAATCTGAAAGCGGAAGATACTCCCTATAAAATACTCCCTATAAAAGGTGCGGATTTAATTCAGTTTCATAAGTGTAAAAACGTGTTATTTGATGATGACCGACAAGGAATATACCGAAATCCTTGAATGTTTAAAAAAGTAATTATGCGTAATGCAGACACCAGTTTAGCTGTTTAAAATTTTATTACATCTAAATATGAACATCCATATTTAGAAATATAAATATAATATTTATAAAAAATATAAATATTTTGCATACAAATATTAGAATTATTATCATCTTTCCTTTATTCTATTATGTTGCATGTAATTCTGTTTAACCACCAATTCAACTCTTATAAAGAACAATTCTTAAATTTCTTACGTTTACTAAATTTTTATGAATCTTTCCATGAAATATTTTCTCATGAATGCTTTTTTTCCCCATTCATGTCTGGCTAACTGTGAACCTCTGTAGTAATAGAATCTTGTATAGGTTGCACCTTGACGGTCTATAAATACATACTAACATATCAAAATTACATAAGAACTTCTTTTTGTAATCTGAAAGCGGAAGATACTCCCTATAAAATACTCCCTATAAAAGGTGCGGATTTAATTCAGTTTCATAAGTGTAAAAACGTGTTGTTTGATGATGACCGACAAGGAATATACCGAAATCCTTGAATGTTTAAAAAAGTAATTATGCGTAATGCAGACACCAGTTTAGCTGTTTAAAATTTTATTACATCTAAATATGAACATCCATATTTAGAAATATAAATATAATATTTATAAAAAATATAAATATTTTGCATACAAATATTAGAATTATTATCATCTTTCCTTTATTCTATTATGTTGCATGTAATTCTGTTTAACCACCAATTTTTTAGCAACTGTCAAGTTATTTATCAACATCCCGTCTTTCACTTGTAAGCTGACGATTTGTTTCAATTTCGCACAAAATTCTTGTATATTTTGAAAAATTATCTAGGTTGTGGACAACACGATAGTTTATTCATTATATCCAAGTAACCTTCCATGTGATCTTACTTGAACCAAATCTTTTAACTAGAGTAACCATTTCTTAGGAATGTGTTTAAGCCAGTTGAACTTTATGTCATTCAGACGTTAGTGGAAAACCACAAATGCAAACATTTAACAAGTCTAAAGTAAATTGTAGATTACTCTGACAAAAGACCAGGCGCAATTCGATTATATGTAAAAGAAGACTCGACTAACATGTAAAAGAAGTTTCTGGCCAGAATTTTTAATTTTCTATACCTTGGTGAGATTATAAACCATATTTTGTTTACAGATAAAAAAAATATTAATTTCGATAAAATTTTCATCCTCATAGTTTGAAAAAAATGTTATTTTAGTTAAAAATCAAACAATAAAAAAACGGTTTAGAGTTCAAGTTAACGCCTTTTCATAAACCTGAACGTAAAACTAAACATCTCTAAAATCATTAATATTAAACATCGAGAGTAAAATGGAATTCCTATTGCCTAAATCATTTATTACAAGATTTTTGTTTTCTTTCAAATATTTTATAAATCTTATTAATCCTTTTAAATTCATTCAAATAATGTTTCAACCAGGAATATATGATTCTTATTCCTTATATTTTTAAAAGTTATTTTTAAATATCATCTTTAATTTATTCCTCCAGTATATCGTAAAAATTTTCACAAAATAAAAGTGCAGGATATTTTTAATCCTTATAAATTCATGCACAAAAATTATTGACGCCTATAGATGAACCACTCTTTTACAATATTATTCTGATTATAAGTCTTTGTGCCAGGGAATTCATTTGTTTCAGTTTTTTTCAATTCACTTCTTTTTTCATCGTTTTAGGTATTTATCATTTATAATATTTTGGAAGCAAGCAGATTTATTGATGTGTGTTTTTTCTCAGTTTTGCGAAAACATTTCAGCATGCGATATCTCATGAAGATCGACCGAGAAACCAGGTAAATTTCTTCCCATAACAATGAAAGAATATCCGGTAAAACAATATTGTTTCTTCATTATTTCTGTACTGTCTCTGTGAATACTGTGAACTTTAGTAAAAACTATAAACTTAAACTTTACAGAGCTATTTTTAATATTGTTTGTTAATAACCAATTTATATTGAAAAAGGGAAAAAATGCACAAATGGGAATTTAAATTAGCATTACAAACTTTATAAGAGTACGAACATTATCTTTAAAAGAATGGAGAATTGATATTATTAAGGTATGTGCCTACCCTCAAATCGCTGTTTTTGCGAAAAATTTCGAATTTTTTTCTAATTATTTTAAATTAAATTTCAAACATTTAGGATTTCAAAAATGATTTAATTTTGGTTCAGCGATAATTAGAAGCAATGTTCTAGCCCAAATTATAAACCGGAAGTGACATTTTAAATGGCCACGGAAATACAAAAAATACATTTTTGCAGCTATTTCTTTACTTTTAAACAATTTTAATGCTCATTTTTTATTTTTAATGTAGAATTATGTTTCTCTATTTAATTTTATAGTTTTAAGAAGATTAAAAACTATTAAAGGACTTGGTGGAAAGGGTAAACTAACTGATAACTTTATAGACATGTTACAAAACTATTATGGGATTGCAATTCGCAGCAATGTTACAAATCTTCAAAATATGCAATCAGCAGTATTAGCTGTTTTTTTTTTCATTGTTGCTCAAGCAACGAAATGCCGATGCATGGACAGTGTCCTGAGGCTCCCGAAAGTTAGTGTAAATACAAGCAAGCATTGTATCATGGAAAGCAGTTTTCGGAAAAATCCCCAGGATTTCCAGATACAATTGTCAAAATTATAAAACCAGTTTACTTCGAAAAGGTTTGTGTGATCAGAAGTTACTGAAAAAGTGTTTGCATGGCATGACTCAAAACAATAATGGATCATTTAACAATGTTTTGTGGAATATTTTTCCTAAAGAAAATTTTCTTTAACTGCAAACATTGTTATTAGGGGCTTCTATTGCAGTGCTACTGATTAATTCATGTTTTATGGGTGTCGTACCTGTTTTCAATTATTTAAAAATAAAAACTGAACCAGAAATATTGAAAAAGTACATGGAAATCGAAATTGAGCGAATAAAGAAATCGAGGCGACAAATTCTGCCAACTACAAAAACATGCAGAAAAATACTAAAAGCTAAAAGAAAATAAAAATTAATTAAAAATGAAGCCACAGAAGGCTTGAAATACAAATATGGTGAAATTTGAGGTTGTAAAGTTTATACATATTTTTTTGTGCTACATTAAAATCTTTATTTGCGTTTTCTGGAAAACTGCATTTTTCATTTTTTACGTTTACGATAAATTTCATTTCTTAAAAGATTTTTAAGATATAGAAATAAAATTTTGTCACAAGGTTCTGCTCATTTAGTGGTATGTTATGAACCACAATATAACTTGTAAGTATGTATTTATTAATTTAAGAGTTGCTTTTATTGAAAAATATATGAAAATTTTTAAAAAAATCTTGTTTAATATACAAATTTTGGTATATGTTAGTAAGTTTAAGAGGTATTGCAAATATTTTGCTTCATAACACAGCTAAGTGATTTACTAATATACTGTTGAAAAAAAATGAAATATATTGTTTAGATTTTGTTTTAGAGGATTTGGCGTAAAAGCTAATTTTTACGAAAATTTGACTAAAAATTGCCTAAATTTGAAAAGTTAATGAAAATTCGACTAACTTTTTTTTAAATTCATAGTTTTATTCCCTGTTCTAACTAAAAACACTTGTGTTTCATAAAAATTTCCTATTTTTCAAAAAAAAGTGCCCAAAAGGTAGGCACATAACATAAATTAGACAGGTCTGAGTGAATAAAATAGTTTTAAATTTAATTTACAACTGTCTTCATAAACAAGCCTTTGAAATTTTAAGTTTAAAAGCAATTTATCAAGTGCTTTTAAATCTGATTACCATGAAGTGTGAAATTTCCATCAATAGCAAAAATTTTAACATCATATAATTGTTTTTTCTATTTTATAAAACGAATTTATCAGAATTAGTCTTGGCTGGTACATTTAAACGTACAATGTAAAAATGTTAACCTTTACACTAATATTTGAGAAAGCACATTGAGTAGACTATTTCTAAAATTATTTTTATCCCTAAGTATTAAATACAATTATTTTATAAATTAAATATATTTTCTTTAAATCATTATACTGTTTTCTCCATCTTTCAATGCATTAAAAAGCTGTTCATGCATGTATTCTTTAAAATATAATGGTATATTTCATTTCTTAGTAGTAATATGATTAAAATTAACCATAAATAGTTACAAAATAGTTTGATTCCAGAAAACTGTTAAATGGGATTTTTTTTAACTTAATTTAAAATAACTCAGCACAGTGTATTTAACTCTGTAAAAATGTGTCAACAGAAATTATGAATAACTGAAAAATTTGACACCTGTAGATTTCTATGTGCTATGCGAAATATTCGATAAAAATGTGAGTCAGCATAAATATTCAGCAAAAAAAATTGGGGGTTGGAAAGCTCTTTAAAGTTTGGTTTAGAAGCAATAAAGAATATACTATCTTAAAAATAAAATGCCAGTTACACTACATAAAATTCTGAATTTATTTACGAAACGTGCTATGAAATATTGTAAACACTGTGGGTGTATTTTATTATGATTTTAGCCAGTTAAAAGAAAAGGGTTTTTAAACAAGTTCTATACCACTAGCTCAGTTCTCGAAAATTATTATAACAATATATTTTTGCAGACTTTTTTTTTGTCAGAAAATAATAGTATAAGGCAGAGTTTTAGCCCTATAAGATATTGAAGCAAGTAATGCAAATAAAATATATTTCCTTTTGTATTTTATACAAAGAAGTACTTATGTGAGATTTACAGATATAAATAATAAAATATCTCAATTTTATGCACCTTAATTAAGTTTTATCATTATTTCTAAAGAAAGTATTTTATAAATTATGTTTTCCATAATCCTTAGCTTTGTTGTTACTGTTGTTTCTAATACCTCTTGGCTTTAAGTTCCAGACCAGGTCCTATGGGCTACGGGCTGAAGTGTCCGGCTTCGGTTTATATAGCACCACAAGGTTCGGAGTCCGTCGTAGCTAGCTGCCACCTATTGACCGAGCACCTGCAAGTACAACATCTGGGGGAATCGTACCATTTCTCTCCCTCTCTGAAATCATAGAGGGAATTTCTGGTCTTTGGATTTAACGTGTCCATATCCGACCTAGACACGGAGGCATTTTAATGGCGCGCGTCGGGATTCGATCTAAGCAACCTCAGTACCGAATGTTGAAAATTGAAATTGTATATATATTTGTTTTTGGCGTACAGGTAGCGCCACCTGGCTGCTTGGGTTTGAGCGAAGCGTGTGTATTTAGTTGGTACTCTTGAACGTAATAAAACCTGACGCTCAAATTGTTGGTTGTAATATATTTCATGAATTTCTACACCGACAGTCAGAGCGCTACCAGAAGGCCACCTCGTGCCCTCCAGCTTTGTATTCTCTTTAGAATACTAGAAATAAATATTGATACTGATGACATTTTTGGCTCCTAAGCATAGTAAAAGTGTGTTTGTGTATTTGTGACATCTGATAAAACTGGGACCACAACTGAACGGTTAGAGTGGCTGCATTCTGTTCTCCTTCGCGAAAGCCCGTTTGTTGTACTCTTTCGAAATACTGTAGTCGGTACTGCTCACCATAAGTTCATATGCGTTGCAACGATGACCGTGGCTTCAAAATACTAGAAAGTAACATACCATGACAGATAATAAGAATATACAACTTCTTAATATCCACAATAAAAAATAAGCATAGTAACTTTAAACTAACGAATAATTCCGAAAATCATTAGGAGTGATTGTGCCTATGGGAGATTCTCAAACGAAAAGATCATCATACTCTTTTATATTAATTGGGGAATCAATAAAAAATTTCTAATGTACATCTTAGGAGGTAGGAACAGAAGCTGATATATAGAAAAGAGACCGCTTGTAAAAGGTACAAGGGGGTAAAATTGTATGCCAACTAGTCCACGCAATGGGCACACTGACGAGGAAAATTAGTGGAAAAGGGGCAAAAATAGACCCTCAAAACAAGATATCCTAAAAGGAAATCAAGAAACAAAATAGTAATTTAAAAATGATTATGAAAGGAAGAAATTGAAAAATAAAAAAGACGCATTTAAATTTCCTTAATTCCTGACTTACTTATCCTTAAAAAAGAAAAAAAAGGATTGTCATTTGATTTAATTCACTAAAACCGGAGGTAAAGTCTTTTATCTTTTCTAGAAAACATTGGAGGCAAAAGTTCAGCATATTTCATAAAAATGCAAAGTAAAGGATTATTGCAAAGCGTACGGCATAAATTTGCTTGAAGATAATCCCCATGCTTAAACCAATTTGTGTGCACTAGCGAACTTTTCTGTGTTCAATGCATGTGACAAAATGAGGAACATAGCAGGACTATATAAAACAGCTAAAATATAAGATTTCGTAAAAATAAGGAAAGTTCGAATTTCTTTTGTATTTAAACGTTAAACGAGACTCACAAATAGATAACTGGGGAACAGTCATTCATGATTCAACACTATTATTCTGTGATTGCCAATTAGCATTGCGTCATTTTCTCTTTAAACAACTTAATCATTACTTTTAAAATTCCCTTCATATGCTATTGCGGAAATGTACAAATTAATTTTGGATTTTTGTAATTTTCAGACTAGAGTTGTAGTAGAGATAAATGGGTTATAAGGTAATACACTGAAGTGCCACTGAATTAGGGATAGCAAAGCCTGTGCAAATTGTGTAGCGCTGTGCATCATGTATGCGCAAGTGAGGGCGCTGTGGTAACTGCACATATAGCGCGTACTGTGGTTGTTCTGAATTAGTTGTTGGAATCGCCAGTATGGGTAAACTGCCTGATTTAGACGCCTTCGATCGCCGACAAATCGTAGGTGCGCGACGCATGGGCCATTCAATTTCTGAAATCGTGAGACAGCTAGGATTTTCAAGGTCGACAGTGTCAAGAGTATACCAAGAATACATGGATGGTGGAAAAAAAAACTACATGGATGGTGAAAAAAAAACTATCGGGCAAACTGCAAAGGACAATTAGCCTTGACAGTGCGTAGTGAGAGACGGCTCAGGCGTATTGAACGTAGCCAGCGAAGCCAAACATTAGCTAAAATTACCACCCAGTTTAATGACGGTGCCAGTCGTGCAGTCAGTAAACGGACTGTGCAACGCTCGCTTCACCGTATTGGTTTTTCAGGAGCCGTCGACCTACGAGAGTACCATTGCTCTATACTCGCCATCGGACTGCACGTTTTGCCTGGGAAAGAGAGCACAGAGACTGGAGTGTAGAGGACTGGAAACGAGTAGCATTGAGTGATGAGTCTCGATTCCGACTACTTAACGCCGACGGGAGGCTGAGAATATAGCGTCAGGCTGATGAAGCCATGGATCCTGCATGCCTGGCTGGAACTGTACAAGGGCATGGTGGCTCAATCATGGTCTGGGGTGTTTTTTCGTGGCACAGTTTGGGATCTTTGGTGCGTGTACCAACCTCCCTCAACGCAATTCGGTACGTAGAGTTGCTGGGTGATCACCTCCATCCGTTTATGCTGTTCTGTTATCCGCACGGTAATGGAGTTTTCTAGCAAGACAACTGTATCTCTCACAAGTCCCGGTTGGCTACTGGCTGGTTGCATGAGCATTCCTATGACTCCTCTGTCCTGAATTGACCACCTAGAAGCCCAGACTTAAATCCTATTGAGCATCTTTGGGATGTTTTGGAACAAGGCGTGAAAGGCCTCCACACAGCACCAAAGAACCTTACTGAATTATGGACAGCTTTAGCCAATATATGCAAGCCATTCCCGTGGAACGTTTCCAGAAACTTGTTGAATCTATGCCTTGTCGTGTGGCAGCCGTTATCAAGGCCAGAGGAGGCCCAACTCGTTACTATGTAGGTATCCCTAATTCAGTGGCACTTCAATGTATATACTCTGTCACAAAAAAATACATGCACCCAGAAGAAATCCAGCTACTATCACGAAACTTGGCAGGAATGTAGTCTGGTAAGATATATGCAAAGGATAAAAATTTCGACGCCAATTAGACAAGGGTAAGTGCGCTATGCGCATATGAGATGCGCAGCTGGGAGAGTTTAAAAGCATGATTGCTCGTGCCATAGGATTATTCAAACAAATCTGTCGACTTCAATGGACGTTATTGTGACTAGAGATGCATCTGAGGCGTAACCGGTGACAGTACGAACAATTTTCGGACTTAGAAAGGGGGCGTATAGTAGGCCTCAGAGAAGCAGTTTGGTGGAACAAATGTATTGGCCGACACCTCGGTCGGAGCGATATGGTAGTTGCTTGGTGTTGGCAACAATGGATCACAGAAGGGATAGTCTACCGTCGCGGAGGGTCAGAGCGTCCCAGGAACACAAATGCGCGTGAGGATCGAGCAATCATACGAGCATCCACGTCTGCACCAACAACGTTGCTAGAATTAGTCCGACGCCATTTACCAACTTCCAGACTTCCGGTGGTATCAAGGGAAACCATTCGGAGATAAATGGCAGACGCAGATATAAGGAGCCGACGTCTATTAACCTTTTACACGCCGAACTATGATCGAAAGGTAAAACAAACTATTGATAAGGAATCAAATTAAAACTGAAACATAAAAAGTGGGAGTAGTTTTTTTCAAAAAAAATTGTATATAATCCCGGGAAAATTGTATATTTCCCGTCTATGTTCCCAAAAGGGAACATAGACAGGAAATACTTAGTTTTTTCACATGTTTTTATAAAATATTGATAGTCTCCGTTTCTTAATAAGACGAAGACTTTAGCAGAGTTTCAGTGTAAAAGTAAGGACAAGCAAAAAGTTAAATTTATTAACATACTAAATTAACTAATCTCATATACAACTCGAATACTATCGAGTTGCAAGAATAACTAGGCAGCCTAGACCAGACTCTCCCTCGACTGCATGTTGCATTCCTTAAATACAAGTTAGAGTCAGGGTTGCCACTGGTAGAAAGGAAAGTAACATAAAAGAAAAATAACATTCATAAGTCATGCAAAACTATGACGTCATAAGATAAGATGTGAGATAAGAATGAAAGGTTAACAAATATGATCAACGACCCTTACATTCAAATTTCGATTTCTGTGCCCAATTTTTTAATAGTATAAGGAAATTTCTAAAAGTTATTCAGAACTAACACAGGTTAAGCAGAAAAATAGTCGTGGTGTGCCCGTTGAGCCGTGGTGGTGTTCAAGACCCACGCCACCTAAACTTGTCAAGAGTTGCGACGAAGCTTTCAAAAGAAAAAGTTTTCCCACTAAATTTTAAAAACGAAATAATTACAGTTGATAAGGAAGATTTACTATATTTAAACAATTTTACAAATATTTATTAGAATGTAAATCGAACAAATGAAACATCATTAGAATAAAGGAAGTAACAAATAATCTCTGTATCAAAATTCACAGCACAAAAATGATATGAATGAAAAATCTAAAAAACACAAGGAGAACCGAAATTCATTAAAACAAGAAAAAAATTATTATTGTTTTAGCTTTTATGCTCTACGTTTTTCTACTGTCCATGGTAGGTAGAAAAGAATTTCTCATGCAGTCTTTTCTCACAGAACATTTTTTTAAGTATTCGTTTGGTATGCAACACAACACCCTTGTGTTGATGGCACAATAAAATGTGCATCTTATTGTCTCGAAGATTCATAACAATGTGCGTGATGTCCAGGAACAGAGTGGGATTTCAGTTTCATGCGAAGCAAACACAAAGTTGCGTGTCTACGGAAATTGAGATGCGATAGTTCTGCTGTTGTACCTTTGTACAAATGTAAATTCAAAATCCATCCAGCAGCGACAACCATATTTAGCGCATTGTTATATAGATTCCAATACCATATTTTTTCTAAACATAGGTCAATATGACCCAAGAAGTCTGTCTAGTAAATCAAAACCTCTCATTCCCTCATTAGACATGATTATCAGTTGTGCCTGAGAAACATCAATTCTCAATTCCTGTGTGCTTGACAAAATCGCTTCGTTTTACCTTTAGGCTCATGCTTCGAATAATTAGATGCTATAGTTACTACAGTACTGTCCAGTGACAAATATAAGCTTGACCATCACTTCGGTACTGAAAACTTCCTCTTTGCCCTTTTGAGGCTTCCTTTGGTGATTTGAGACAGCATCTTCCAGTACAAAATTCCCGAATCGTGGCAATTGCTTTGAAACCCTTTTCAAACAACTCAGTAAACAGCTTGTGTGATGAGAAAATGTTGTCAAAGAAAATTTCATGCATTTCTGGAATTTCAACACTGGATAGAAGCTCCCACACAAGTGTAGATCCAACAGGAGAGTTTTCTATTTCTGAACTTTTTCCACTATAGATTCTCATAGGATATGGATAGTCACTGCTGGAACACAACATCCCTTTTTTAAGACAAAACTGTATTGGTGTACCTCGTCTACACAATTTAGCCAAATGATGACCGTAACAGGGCACTATGAATTCATCTATACGTGTGTGGAGGCGGCCTGGCCACCGGTCCGATCCGGCATTTGTTGTCAAGAGGCATACGGCGATTACACGAGGTGTGACAATGTGGGGAACGATTTGTTGGGAAACACGATCACATCTTTCTAGTCGTCCTTCAATGCACTTTGACGGCACGAAGTTACGTGGACGAGATTTTAACACCAGTTGTACTGCCTGTGCTATCAAGTCACCTAGGTGCCATTTATCAGCAAGACAACGCTCGTCCACATACTGCGCGACTCTCCCAACATTGTCTTCAAGAATAGGACGTACTCCCATGGCCTGCCAGGTCACCAGACCTCTCACCAATAGAGCACGTCTGGGACGTGCTTGGAAGGCAACTGCAGCCGTCCCGAAATATTGGTGAATTAATTGCCGAGCTGCAAAGATTATGGCATGATCTTCCGCAGGAGGTCAAAGGTGAGCTCATTGATTCGATGCCACGTCGTGTTTCGGCTCTTATAGCTGCAAGAGGTGGATTTACTGCTTACTGATTTGTATCATTTTTCATACCATATCTTCTTAATAAAACGGTCTGTTCTTCTGAATTTGTAGTATTTGCTTATATCCTCATACACTGCATACATGTAAAGTTTAGTGATAGTAGCTCGTTTCCTTCTGGATGCATATAGTTTTTGTGACAGAGTGTATATTAAAAGATACTGTTAAAAATTTCAGAATATTATTCAAGATTTGAAATGCATTAAAATAATAAGTTGTAAATGTCAGCCTTTAAGTGAACTATGTACGTCAAAATTTAAAGACAAAGTCTATAACACAGGAATACCTTACACAAGTATAAGATTTGCCTTTTGTAGAACTTCATTACTTGAATTTCATGATTATAAACTACCCTTTATTACCTGTGTAATTTTCTATATTATTCCATTATTTCACCTAATTATAAATCAAAATATTTCTATAAATTGTTAATATGAAGAAATACTGCTTTTCCATGTTTATCTTTTTTCCAAAAACAATAATAATTCCATTACATAGGACTGCGATTAAAATTTTGTGACCGTTATTTAGAATAAAGTAAATATATTCCAACATTATATTTTAGAAAGAAGCAACTTATTTATCATATGAAAGTAAAAAACATGTAGGATTACTTCTGAAAACGAAATGGTGTTCATTATCGAGGCATATTTCCCGATTCAATTTTCTCTACTGCAGAAATAAATAATCAAAATACGTCACTTGCAAAATTTTAAATGATGCTTTTAAATATATTTATTGATAAATCCAATTAAATTTCATGCCTGTGTTCATTCAAAATAGAAACAACATACTGAGCAGACAGCTCTTCCTAAGGAAATATGTATGTTATTTACGCGTGAATAGAAATATCTAGGATATAAAAAATTATTTTCACACACTTTATTTCAGATTTCCTTCACTTTATTTAAAATTCTGTAACGATGTTAGACGAAATGACTATTTTCTTGTTTACAGACGTTCAGCTCACTAGATAATTCTCTTTCATTTAATACACTAAAAATAATTTGCAGTTGAAAACAGAATCTTAGAGAACAAAAGTGTTTATTTTGTCCTTAACTGTTTTGAAAGAGAAACATCTTATAAAAATTATCTCAAACTCCGCAACATTTTAGGAGATCCTATACTTCTTAAGAACGCGAATTTCAGAGCTAATTTACATTGAAATTAAACCTTTGTCAGCAGTCCTTAAAGGAAGAATTCGAAAGGTCGTAAAAGGATCTTTCTTTTGTGTACTTTTTACGTACAGAAGTAACATTGTTAGGTGGATTTGGCTAAAGCGCAATTTCAGCTTCTTCTTTCGAATTGTTTCTCTGAGTGGAAAAAATCGTATTCTCTTCCGAAAAGAAGTTCGAATCCGTAAAATTAGAGAAAAAGTGATAAACTCAAATATAATAGAAGAAATAAAAAGAGCTATGCGTTTCAAATTTAATTAAAAAAATTTTCTTTTCAATCAGACTCTTTATTTACATACATTACCGTTCGAAAATTTTAGAGATAATTCAGAAAGTAGTCCAAAGAAAGGGATGATTTATATCATGATTTTTTTATATACAGAGGCTGTTCGCACATTATTTCGACGATTTTGGTAAGCGGTAATAAAAAAACGTTTGCTGCAAAAGAAATAATTGCAATTGTACTATGGTTTTAAAAGTCAAAATTATCCTCTGCGGCTTGAAAGTTTTGTATTTATTCAAAATGGCGCTTTTAATAAAGTAGTGGTTCGAAGGATACATTTTTGCTCTTTCCGAAGAGAAATATGCATACTCCGTTATCCAAAAACGATGTGAGAGTCATGGTTTTGTGATATCTAAATCGTCGATAGGTAATATCGTCAACAAGAAAGGAAAAAAACGTCAAATTGGAGCCTCAAGTGGGACAAAAATTCCAAACAAGTATCCAAGGAAAAAACGGACATCTTCGGCTATTGCAAAGGTACGTTGTTTAATGTTAAAAGAAAATCCCCCTAGTCTAAGGACAGTTGCAAAATCATTAAAATGCTCGGTGTCCACTGTAAACAAAATGATAACGTTGATGTAAATCTTAAGAAAGCGAAAAAACGCAATGTGCATCGTCTTCTTCCAAATCATATCGCTGTACGCAGGACACGCTGCAGAATTCTATATGAGAAACACTTATCCAAAGAAAAATGGAAAACAATTGTCACAATAGATGAATCATGGGTGTATTTAAATGATTGCAACAAAAAAAGAGCCATTTATTATCATAAAAGGGGAGGAAAGAATTTAAGTACATGGTTCAAAGAATCGAAATAATGTTATTTCTAAGGGATTCATGATTGTTGCTGGTTTTTCTTATAATGACAAGTTAAAAATAAAGAGAGTGGAAAAAAATGTCAAGAATAACTCCCAATACTATCAGGAACATATTTTATCGCCAATTTTTCTGAATGAAATACCATCGCTTTACCCTCAGTGCCATCAATCTGTGAGACTCCATCAGGGCAAAGCTAGCAGTCACACATCAAAATCTACTGTAAATTTCCTAAAAGAAATGGAAAAAAAACTGGTATCAAGGCCATACCCTTCATTGATATCACTACTATATCTCAAGATGTATCACCTATGGATTTTTGTGCTTTCAGACTTTTAAAATCTGCATTATCCAAACGTTGTCCCAAAACCCTTACAGGACTCTGGAAAGCTGTTCAGGAGGAATGGGATAGAATACCTCTTCTGACACTTCAAAAAGCATTATTATCCTGGAAATCGGTGTCAAAAGATAGTTCAGAATAAGGGATGTGAAATAGAACATTTAAAACACAAAAATTTTATGTAATTTAGTTTTGTGAATACAATATACATCGTCTAAAAAATGTTTGAACAGCCTCTGTATAAGATTTATGCAAAACGCCAGCTACGTAAATACAGTTTGAAGAGTTAATAAAAAGTATTTTTCTAAAAATGTTTCTTTAAAGATTTATTTTATAATACATACCTCTCTCCACTTTGCATTAATTTTTTTCACATACCCTGCTAATTGATTTGTTTTCGACTCACGATGATCATATTATCAACTATCCTAATGTTTGAACAGTTTAATTAGGCATTTAACATTTTTTTTTCCAAGAAAGAACAGAAAGCTCAATTACGAAAAATTTTTCAAGTGTTAAAAATGTCAAAGACCAACATTAATTTATACTGAAAAAAGGAAAAACAAGCGCATAGTGGGAGAAATAAGTGTGTGTATATATACATATATATATATATATATATATATATATATATATATATATATATATATATATATATATATATAATGTTGCGAATTTTGTAAATATTGCATTTTGTTTTGTTAAAATGGCTCCTATGGATGTATATTTAGGGTGGGAATCTATGGGAATCTCGCCAAATATGAGAGTTATTGCAAAGTGGCGAAAGATTTAGTGACTTGTCTTAGTCGTCAAATTGTCGACTAAACCTGAATGGAAGCATTTAAAATATCTAGCTGTGACTCACCTATAGGGCGCGCTTTGGAAATCTATAAATATACCTGACATTGGCATTGGAACTCAGTTCAATATCTTAGGGATAATTGAATGTGTTGAAAGTGCGCTAATTGGTGTTTATTGTACTGAAAACTCTGGTATCCTGACTTGTATTTATAGAATTTTCTGCTCTATAGAAGACAGTTGTTGCGTGTTTTATGTACGAATTTGTGTATTCGACTGAAGAATTTGTAGAATAATAAATTTATTTTGTGTGAACTTTCAGAAGATATTTTTTCAATCCTAATTAAACCAGGAAAACGAAATAATCGGAAAGAAACGTCAAAGTTTACGTTTTACTGTGAAAATGCATACTTTACATAGGTACGTTCACCGCTTACTATATCCAAAGTTGAATCTCGTGTTTTTAAAATAAATTCAACGCCCCAAAGAACTATTGCAAAATTTTCAACATTTCTATAGGAACTGTAACCAAACTATAAAGTCTGATTAAAAGTTAATTATAACAAAAAAACACCATTCTAATGCGAAAATATGTTTCTCAGAGTCAGACTATGTGCAGATTGGTGTATGAATACTACTGGAAGCGGAAAATGGAAATATGTAGTTACAACTGATGAGTCTTGAATATATTTATTTGGTTGCAACAGAAAAAGATAGATTTGCTACCGGAAAAGAGGACAAAATGGCCTAAATGGTTGGTTCAGAGAAAACATTGAAAGTTTTGCTAAGAGATTTATGGCTATTTCTGGATTATAGCGGAAAACTTTAAATAAGGAAAGTAGAAAAAATGTCAAAATCAACTTGGATTATTAATAGAAATAAGAGTATGTTTTTACATCTGTTTTCAAAAAAGACATTCCAGCACTTTATCCAAACAATCTTCATTGTGTTAATTTTTATCAGGATAAGACTTCCAGTCATACCTTTAAATCTACTGCTGTATTTTTATAAAAAAGTGAGAAATGAATTCTGAATTGAGGCTATTCCCTTTAAATGCATCCCAATCATGTCCGCCGACGAGTCGCCTATGGATTACTGTGTATTTGGACTTTTAAAACAATCTTTTTATAAGAGATATACCAAAACATTGTATGGGCTCTGAAAGATTGTGATCGAGGAGTGTAACAAAATCAATCTTCATATTTCAAGAAAAGCTCTTATCGAGCTCTTGTGAAAAGCTCTTGAAAATCGAAATGTAATATGGTAACTCAACAACAGGGATATCATATCAAACATATTGGAAAATAAAATGTTTATCTTTGTTTATATATTTCTTTTTCCAAAATCGTAGCAAAAATGTGTGAAGACCCTCTGTATGTATGTATATACACTCATGGACAAAAAAATTAGCGCACCAAGAAATAATTGCGGGATCGTAACGAAACTTGCAATGAAGGTACATGTCGGGGAGATATGCAAATGATTAGAAATGCAGCGTGATTGGGCATTACGTATAGCCGGTAGAGGGCGTTGAACATCGTACTCTGTGGAGTATAAAACAGGTAACCAAAGCTTGTTTGAGTGTGCTGAATCTTTCACAAAGGAAGAGCTGAGATAGACATGCCATTACGCCGTGTTCGAAGACAATATAAGCAGTTGTCGCAGTTTGAGAGGGGGAGAATCGTCGGGATGATGGAAGATGGGTGGTCAGCTAGGCGAGTAGCTCGTCAATTATGCCGCTCTGATTGTGTTGTGAGGAGGTGTTGGGACCAGTGGACCCGAGAGATGTCATGTACACGAAGACCAGGCTCAGGACGCCCTCGACAGACCAGTCGTCGAGAAGACCGCCACATCGTAAGAAATGCACGCGTACAGCCAGCTGCTTCATCGGCCGCCATCCAGGAACAGGTAGCCCCTTCACTAGGGGCCCCTGTGTCTTCTCGAACCATACAAAGGCGCCTGGCTGAAGGACAGTTGGTATCGCGCCATTACGTGTGCCCATTACGTGTGCTGCCCTTGACGCCCACCCATCGACGCCTTCGTTTGGAGTTTTGCCGCGCACGAGGAAATTGGACTGCAGCGGAATGGAACCAGGTCGTCTTTAGCGACGAATCCAGATTCAATCTCGGCAGTGATGACAATCGTGTTCGTGTGTGGAGAGCCCGTGGTTAACGCTTCAATCCTGCCTTTGCTGTACAGTGTCACATCGCTCCCACAGCTGGTGTGATGGTATGGGGTGCCATTGCCTACAATACACAGTCACCCCTAGTATTGTTCCGTGCATCATGACAGCCGAGCGGTATGTTCATGAAATCCTGCAACCACATGTGTTCCACTCATGCAACGGCTCCCAGGAGTCATTTTTCAACAAGACAATGCTCGGCCTCATACGGCAAGGGTGTCACAAGACAGTCTCCGCACTGTTACTACCCTTCCTTGGCCTGCCCGATCCCCAGATTTGTCTCCAATCGAGCATATCTGGGATCATTTGGGACAACGATTTTTGCATCCCACGAGTTTGAACGAACTAGAGGCAAGGTTACAGCAAATATGGAACGAAATGTCTCAAGACATCATACAGAACTTGTATGACTCAATGCCCGATCGTATCGCATCGTGCATTCGCGCTAGAGGGGGTCCAACGGAGTATTAACTCCTCCGTTCTTTTGCCTTTTTCTCTGAAATAAATTATCTTTTTTCTCTGATTTTCTTATCATTTACTTATATCAAAGTAGTCTTTACGTATGTAAAATTTCGTTTCATTTTGACGACTCTTTCTTGGTGAGCTAATTGTTTTGTCCATGAGTGTATATATATATATATGTCGGACACTGGAGCTTCACGCCCGATCGAAATACATCTTAATCCGAAACTTGAGAACCATGATGCAGTCGGTGAACCGGTGGCGTAGACATTCATTAATTAAATCCATCAAACAGCAAGATGTTAACACAACAGGCATAAAACACTTCAAATGATCTTCCTAAACATCTTTATTAAATTTCTTTAAACCTCTCAGCTCCATAATTAATAAAATTACTTCCCAACCCTTCCCAAAAATACGTACCGTCGAGCGGCACGTCCTATCATTTCCTATCCATCCATGACTCTGGCGATAAATCCTTTGTTCATAGCTTTTAACGAACGCTTAGTGACGCTCATTAGTTATGCGTGATGTCATATCGGATCTTATTGCTAAACTCAGCATTTCCTTTCTCTTTGACACTCAAACCACAGATGCGCCAAGATTATATAATGAAAAGGGGAATTTCCCTTTAGAATCTGTGGTTCTTCGGAGATTGAATTAAGCCGACTCATTAATTCCATTTTCACTGCAATACATGCGCCGCTTATTTGAACTCCCAGACTTTTTAATTGTTAAATCCTATATTTTAATAACTAAAATCCCATTTTAAGGTCGCGTGATCGCCCCCCATATTTAAGCCTCACAACTTTCCCCCCCCCCGTCCCCCTGAAGGCGTGCACACAAGGAGTAGCTAATTCTCTGCAGCACGTCCTCAGAAGAGAAAACACAAAATTCAATTTCAAAGATTTTTTCTAACCCACTGGAAAATATGCTGAGTTGGGACGTCTCCCACACTACAAAAATTAACTAATAACCCTAGCTACTGAAACTCATCATCATCTTGTTAACCCATTTAAACCAACTAAAATTAAATTACATTTACGATTAGAATAGGGCGATCGTTCTCCTGAAGGCGTGCCCACAAAGAATGGCCAGTTCTCTGCAACACGTCTCCAGAAGAGAAAAACAACTAAAAAAAACTTAATGACTCATCAACTGAAAATTGCTGCTCAGGGCGGGCCCTCCCCGCACAGCAAACTCAGAAGAAACCCCACAAAATTATTCCTAATTACGACTTGATTCAACCACATTGATATTAACTAAATTTTCCTAAATATTTGACATCTAATTTTTAAAAAAAACTAAAATTAATATTCTTATTTACTATACTAAAGTCGTGCACCTAACCCCATGGAGCTGAGAAAAATACAAGTTACATAAATGTCTCCATTCGAGACAGAAGTTACATTGAATCACTTAAAATATTATGACAACAATAGACAGCAGTAAATATCAAAATTAATTGTAAAAGAATATTACATCAACATTATTAATAGAACACTAAAATTAAATTTAATAAACACAAAATATAACTTGAACTTGTAAGAAAATGGTAAATAAAATTTCCGTGAACACCCACACTATCCTTTTTAGCTCAAGAAAAACAAACCTCGTGCCGAAGCACCTTGAGTCCATCACCTAGAAAATGAGTCCTGACTTTAAAATTGACAAAGTTCAGAGTTCTTGAAATATTTACTGTTCTTGTAAAAAATTGGGGTGTCACAAAACTTCATACAAAATAATTTTATTTATAACACTATTATTAGAATTTAAAACCCTTCCTCAGATGTCTGTTATAGTGGTCATACTCCACAACAGCACTGGGAATTTTATTAAGAGCTTTCAGCGTATCATCGGGGATACCTGATTCCTCCGAAACTTCAAATTTGACACAACAAAATCACTAGTGAAGAACATAACCCTAATACATATTTCAAATTCTCTAATATTTCAAAAAAATTTTCGTTTTCACCATGATGTACAAAATATTATACCTCTGAGTTTTACAAAATAATGAAGCATGTCTCTACACTCATGCTTATCTGAAAATTACAGGGAGACCTCCAAAAACTAGTAAATGAAGTGGCGACCAAAAACACACAAGAAATGAATATCAAATTATTAACCAAAAGCACAATAACAATTTTAAAAGATCAACTTTAAATGATTATACTCAAAATACACAATATTTATGAATATGAAAAAGGCAATTAAATCATTGAGGTATGAAATTAACTTTCAATACAACACTTTCCTGTACATTTAATACCATAAACTTTTCATTTCATTCAAAAACCAATTTTAAAACCTACTCAAGTTTGAAGTAAACATGGTTGAACTCATGCTTAGTTCTGCTTCTAGACACAATTTGATAAAACATGTTAATACTCTCACATTTTGATCAAAACTCACAATTCTACCAATTTCAAAAATAAAAACTTCAGACCTTACATCTTGATCAATACGACTCAATTCCCTACCTCACAAATATCATATATCAAATAAATTTATATCAATACACTAATAAACACTTATAAAATTATATCCAAAATTTATCAATTATATACACTTGAGCACCGATATGCAATATACTGAAAAATAAGCACTTTTAATCAATAAACCTTAAAAATATTTACAAAATGACGAGACTGCCAACAGCAACAAAACCAAAATGAACAATTTAACCCTATTATGTTCTAAAATTTTCCAATAATTATACCAAAACTCATAAATTTTCAAAACAAAATGAAATTACAATTTTCAAAATTTTACCAATATTTGTTACTATTATTCTGCTATCTAGCTTTCCCCCCTCCCCGAAAAAAACAGGATTGACGGGAATGATCATCCCCAGAAAACAATTTTCAACATGTACTTAAATTTAACAATATTCAAATTTTCATTTTTTATTACCAATAGTTTCAAATTGTCAGAGCATTTTTTACTGAATTTTAACTTGTCACCACAATTTCCAAAATTTACAAAAAATTTTCACATTTTACATATAATAGTTACTTATTTCAATTTTCATCAATACAATTTCAATTTTTAAAATTTCAATACCTTAAAGTCAAAAGTAATTCACATCTTCAACTTGTACAATTGCTAATTTAACCAATTTAGTAATTTTTCTTATTTCTCATTTTTAACAACATTTTTTTAGAACCATTTGTTTTTAATTTATCGCGACATAGTTATTAACATTATTATTAATTCATGTAACATTGCACTTCAAAACTATTTGGCATGTTTATTTTGTAAATTTAAAACAAAACGCTTACCTTAATTTTATCCCAATTTAACTTAATTTAATTTTTTACCTATTTATTTGTTTAGAATTCACAACAATTTTCTTCTTAAAATTGATCCTGAAAACGGCAGACAGTCCCGGAGAGCCACGGAAATCTTGTCTCACACACTCCAACACTTGAAGAAAATTTTCGCGAGAGAGAGAAAGAAAAAAAATCCTCTGAAGTTTCCACATACACAAAAAAAAATTCGGATGAGAAGATGACACGATACCACTGAATATTGAAGCAAAATTTTGAACACTTCTGAACATTTTTTTTTTTTACGATGAACAGCCGAAGATTTTCGCACGACGAAAAATTTTACTAATTGCACAATTTAATACCAGATGACATCACTGACTTAATTTTTGAAGCACAGAAATTTGTTGAGCACAAGCCGGTAATTTTTTTTTAATACGATGAAAAATTTTTTGATTTCGTAAATTTTAAAGGCTGTGTTCCCACAGCGAAAAGGTTGCAGAATCGCTGTCGACTTTTGTCGGACACTGGAGCTTCACGCCCGATCGAAATACATCTTAATCCGAAACTTGAGAACCATGATGCAGTCGGTGAACCGGTGGCGTAGACATTCATTAATTAAATCCATCAAACAGCAAGATGTTAACACAACAGGCATAAAACACTTCAAATGATCTTCCTAAACATCTTTATTAAATTTCTTTAAACCTCTCAGCTCCATAATTAATAAAATTACTTCCCAACCCTTCCCAAAAATACGTACCGTCGAGCGGCACGTCCTATCATTTCCTATCCATCCATGACTCTGGCGATAAATCCTTTGTTCATAGCTTTTAACGAACGCTTAGTGACGCTCATTAGTTATGCGTGATGTCATATCGGATCTTATTGCTAAACTCAGCATTTCCTTTCTCTTTGACACTCAAACCACAGATGCGCCAAGATTATATAATGAAAAGGGGAATTTCCCTTTAGAATCTGTGGTTCTTCGGAGATTGAATTAAGCCGACTCATTAATTCCATTTTCACTGCAATACATGCGCCGCTTATTTGAACTCCCAGACTTTTTAATTGTTAAATCCTATATTTTAATAACTAAAATCCCATTTTAAGGTCGCGTGATCGCCCCCCATATTTAAGCCTCACCACACGCCTGTCATATATATATATATATATATATATATATATATATACACTGTCAAAAAAAATATGCACCCAGAAGGAAACCAACTACTATCATGAAACTTAATAGGTATGTAGTGTATGGAGATAAGCGAATGATTACAAATTGGGAAGAACAGACCGTTTTATTAAGAAGATATAACATGAAATAAGATACAAATCAGCAAGTATTAAATCCACTTCTGGCAGCTATACAAGCCCAAACACGGCGTGGCATCGAATTAGTGAGGTCACCTATGACCTGCTGGGGAAGATCCTGCCATAATCTTGGCAACTGGGCAATTAATTCACCAGTATTCCGGGACAGCTGCAGTTGCCATCCAAGCACGTCCCAGACGTGCTCTCTTGGCAAAAGGTCTGGTGACCTGGCAGACCATGGGAGTACGTCATATCCTTGAAGACATTGTTGGGAGAGTCGCGCTGTATGTGGACGAGCGTTGTCTTGCTAATAAATGGTACCATGGTGACGTGACAGCATAGGCAGTACAACTTACGTTAAAATCTCGTCCACGTAACTTAGTGCCGTCAAATTGCGTTGAAGGACGATTGAGGTGATCGTGTGTCCCAACAAATCGCTCCCCACACTGTCACAGCTTGTGTAATCGCCGTGTACCTCTCGACAACAAATGCCGGATCGGACCGGTGCCCTAGCCGCTTCCACACGTGTATGCGCTGGTCATCAGCATTGAGACTGAATCGGGATACATCGCTGAGGATCCCACGCCTCCAGTCGGTCACACTCCAGCTCGCCCGAGGTCGGCAGAAATCCAATCGACACTGCCTATGATGTGGGGTCAGTGGTAGGCGTCTTAATGGACGTCGGCTCCTTATACCTGCGTCTGCCATTCGTCTCGGAATGGTTTCCATGATACCACCGGATGTTTGGAAGGTGGTAAATGACGGCGAATCGATTCTAGCGACGTTGTTGGTGCGGACGGGGACGCTGTTATGATTGCTCGATCCCCGCGCGTATATGTGTTCCTGGGACGCCCCGACCTTCCGCTACGGTAGTTTATCCCTTCCGTGATCCATTGTTGCCAACACCAAGCAACAACCATATATATCGCTCCGATCGAGGTGGCGGCCGATACGTCTGTTTGACCAACCTGCTTCTCTGAGACCTACTATACGCCCTCTCTCAAAGTACAACAATTGTTCGTACTGTCACCGGTTACGTCTAAGAGGCATCTCTAGTCACAATACCGTCCATCCAAGTCGACAGATTTGTTTGAATAACCCTATGGCATGAGCAATCATGCTTTTAAACTCTCCCAGCTGCGCATCTCATATGTTAAGAGCGTGCTTACCCTGAGCTCATTTGCGTCGAAATTTTAATCATTTGCATATCTCTTACCAGACTACATTCCTGCTAAGTTTCGTGATAGTAGCTCGATTTGCTCTGGGTCCATATATTTTTTGTGATAGAGTATATATATATATATATATATATATATATATATATATATATATATATATATATATATATATATATATATATATATTTCTTTTAGTGAGGGAAGCAAGTTGAGCTACCCAAAAATGTTTAAAGAAAAAAGGTGGAATATTTTTCCCAGGAATACAAACAGCTTCCGTTAGGCGCGTGCCTGATAATAATGTCGGAAAGCAGATCCATAATGCGGTGTAAATAAAAGGCATGCAGTCTCGTGGTTCATCATTAAAAGAAAAGCTTACGATCAGTTTTCATTTTTATTCAGATTATACCCTTATAAGTTTCGACTTGGTGCTTCTGCGAGGATGATTGTGAAGTCTTAAGCAATAATACACAGCTTCATGCGTGAATAATACAATTTTAATCGCGAAAGCTGCGAAAACTGTCAGCAGAGATTAGGTAACTTAAAAGTATTCTAAAATCGAAATACCTTTAACAGTGATTGTACGGGTCTTTAATCAAGTTCAGAGTTGTCTAAAGTTGTAAGGGGGGGATTTTTCAATACGTATTACGGGAGCGGTGAACACACTTGCGTCTAGTTTCGAGGAGTTGAAGTACCTATCGTCAAAGACAAGTGTATGCCGCACTGAAACAAAAATGTTTTGGGGAGTTTAGTATTGGAAGTTTCAGCGTGATGACTGCGCATTGATAGTCTGACGAGTAATTCCGTTCTGACAGTGAAATGTGTCTAAAATATCGTAAGAATAATTTAAGCTTTAATAAGCTTTTAATAATCCATTCTGTCAATATTTTAAAATTTTTTCATCAGATACATTATATGGAGCTGTCACCCCATCATTGATGGATATACAAAAAAATAAATAAATAAATAAATAAATAAGGGCTTTTGGCGGCCCATTGGTACAGCGTTCTGGTTTTCGGTGCTGAGGGTGTTCGGATTGAATCCTGTAGTCGCTCCATGAAAAATGCCTCCGTTCGTGTCGTCCATTCATAGGGGGTTAAGCTGTCTGCCAATATTGTCCCCCCACATAAAATGGGTAGTAAAATTGCGGCGTAGTATAGGAGAATGTTTGACGACAAGTGCCTCCGCATTGGAAAATAAATACATAAACAAATATATATGAAGCGATAACTTTTTATAACCATTAAAGGAAACGCCTATTCAAAATTCTTTTATATAATCGCATTATTATAACTCCCCTCAAACTGAATTCAACCTGGAAATAACCAAAATAAACTATTAGATTTCCCCCTAAAGCCTCGCGCCAACACCGTTACATAACGAAGAAAGGTCCACAGACTTCTCGAAGGTCTGACGTTGAGGTCAGGTGTCGTGAACTGCCCAATCAAGAGTTGAGTTTCACTAGCACCCGGGCAAGAAAGTTACTCTCTTTTTGTCTTTTTGTGGGTTGACACTGGTACTGGAAAGACGCAGTTTTCGCACGGCGATTTTATTTTTCTGCGAGCTGTTTCGACAGCCCTAGGGCGAGAATTATCATGCAAAAATCCTAAGATATTAAACTGTGTGTGTATCAAAGTGTACCTGAACCACTGGAATATATTTTAATAAAAACTGTGTAACCAGCTATTTGGAGGATTATGTTTTCTTTCCTGGGCTTCATACCAAAACCTACCCCGGTCACGCCTACAACAGAGAAAGGAACCCCTTAGCGTTTCGTGATCAATGGTGTTCACCGATTCGTTAAAATTCTATAGGGTTTTCTTCCTACGTTTTTCCCAGCCACTCTCCGTTTGCCTATCTAACCAGTTACGACTTGAGCCAGATCCGAAATACACGGTTGGCCACTGTAAATGCAACACCCTGAAGGAAACATGCAAATAACATGAAATTTTCAACATGCATTAGCGGAGGTAGGATATGCAAATGATTAGAATTTCAGCACAGACGCACATCACGCTCGCCTGTGGCGCCACTTCAAAGCGCTATTTAAGGCTTGGAGATTTCGACGATTTCAAGTTCGGCAATTGTGTTTTTCTTGTGTTTTTTTCAAAAAAACGATCAATTATGCCTCGTAGAAAACAGCGATCATCTTTTGATCAAGTATCCGAGTTCGACAGAGGAAGGATAGTGGCCTACCGAGATTGTGGATTATCTTTCAGGGAAATCGGTTTTCGTTTTGGACGAAACCAAACAACTGTAATGCGGATATGTGATCGTTGGATGCAGAAGGGTACGACGGACCGGCGTGTTCGATCGCATCCACCTCAGCGCACCACTTCACGTGATGACAGGCAAATTGTGCGCATGGCAGTGACGGATCTCTCAGTCACATCACGAACCATAGCACACCACATGCAGTCTGTAACGCATCATCCAGTGTCTGCGCGTACCATTCGACGACGTTTACAGCAGAGTGGTCTGTCCGCAAGACGTCTATTGCTTTGTCTACCCTTGACGCAGAACCACAGACGTCTCTTCCGCCAATGGTGCGATGA
Organism: Dolomedes plantarius; assembly: GCA_907164885.2. Taxonomy (NCBI): domain Eukaryota; kingdom Metazoa; phylum Arthropoda; class Arachnida; order Araneae; family Dolomedidae; genus Dolomedes; species Dolomedes plantarius. The sequence continues at coordinate 100,817,152 of OU015494.1, read as the reverse complement.
CAGAACGATGTGGACGGCAGAATGGAATGAAATTGTCTTTACTGACGAGTCACGCTTCTGTCTGCAACACCACGATGGTCGCATTCGAGTCTGGAGACACCGTGAAGAGAGGATGCTGGACAGCTGCGTTATGCACCGCCACACTAGTCCTGCACCGGGTATTATGGTATGGGGAGGTATTGGATATCCATCTCGCACACCTCTAGTACGCACTGCCGGCTCTTTAAACCGCCAGCGCTACATCTCCGGGGTGTTGGAGGCAGTTGTCCTGGCCGCCTCGCTCTCCGGATCTTTCGCCGATAGAAAACATGTGGTCCATGGTTGCGCTACGATTGACCCAGATTCCATCCCCAGCTGCCACAGCAGATCAACTTTGGCAACGTGTGGTCTGCTGTACCCCAAGAACTCATCCAAAGTCTCTTTGAATCAATGCCGAGGCGTGTGGCAGCGGTGATCTCCAACAATGGCGGCTACTCTGTTTACTGATTTTGGCAGGAACCACACTTCGCAGAAGTCTATAAATTTAATCATTTGATACTTGGTCAACATGTTATCTACAAAGTAAATTTTGTTGTGATATCTCTTGTCTTTCTTGGTGTTGCAATTTGGGTGGCCAGCAGTGTACTATGGAGTTACAAGCCTGTTTCGCTTCGTCCCGATCAGTTAATATTACATATATATATATATATATATATATATATATATATATATATATATATATATATATATATATATATATATATATATATATATATATATATATATATATATGGGGAAGGGTGTATATAATATCTTTATCTTACTTGATTCCCTGTAACTTTATAACCGTAGGTTATGAATCATGGACTTCCGAAAAAACTGGGTAAACTGTTGTAAATACTTTTAAATTATCTTAAATTTCAGACAGAAGCAAGTGCAACGCATTTAATGATGGCTTAAAGATTCACGTTTTGACATTTTAATGCCATAATATACTCTCAGTTGTGTTTATCGATCTAAATAAGCTGAATTTAATTTAAATAGGCTCTAGTTGCTGATAATTTCATAAGAAATATTAAAATTTTGGACTCAAACTTATAATTGGTTTACTCCAATTTGGAAGTTCATTTTATATTTTTGTTGGTCTTCTTCAGAAGCTGTTAAAATTTAGATAATTATTAACAGAATAGAAGCTGAATTAAAGCTAAATTTTAAGCATGTAATTTTCAGCATGTAATGAATAAACTTTAGGTTTTGTTATGCAAGAATAAAATTAACGCGGGCTTTTATGTCCTTCTCAACATATGTTGAAATTGCAAATATAAGAATCCCATGGCTTAAACAACAAATTAGTGGAATTGCATTAAGTTTAATCAAAATTGACTTTCTAATCCCGCATAAGGCATGTTTGTAAACTGGGGTAATAGTCAGTCTTTCGCCTGCAAAATAAGAGGCTTGACTCGATACAGAATCAGCAATTAACCGTCCATTGCCAGTGTTTGAAAATAAAAATTGTACTGTGTCTGTCTGCGTGTTTCTGCTTCCGAATTCTGTCTTATCTTTGTATGAACAACGGTTTGTGGTCTCAGTAGTGTGAGACTCAGGACCTTTTCAACGACAAGAACATTTTTTGACAAATATAATTCTAAAAATGAAATTTTAGATTGCTGTGATCTTGAGAATGCTAGTCACGAAAGATCCAAGAGCCACATTCAGTGCATTAAAAGTGTTAAAACATATCCTCGATATCAACAAATAAAGTAGCCTAAATCAAGTAATAAGATTCACAAGGAAAACAATTCATAATCCTGACGGGATTTCCGACTGCAAAAGCCCATACATAACATCAAAACATATATTTTAAAAATATATTATAAGTGGATTTCCTACTCCCTGACCAGTCGGGTCATTCTTGTGATTTTTAAAATACGAATTTCGATAAATTTCTAGATTTTTATAGAATGAACAATATCAAAATCGTAGATATAAAATTTAAAATCTCATTGCAGATGTTATCGTTCAAAGTAAATGCAAACAGAAACAAAATTTACTATGGCCAAATGCATATATTAATTTATAAAAATAGATTGTTATATTCATTCTGACCTTTTTTTTATTAAATATAAATAAATCTGATCTGGGTTACAAGTATTACTATTTTTTAACGATACTAAAGGCAATTTAGGTAATAATATTTTTCCATATGCTGCTCTAAATTCTATAGTAATAAACCAAGGAATTGGGTACCATATATGCTTATAACAGTATATTGGTAAAATGTGACTCTTACACAATTTACTAGTTGTAATTTTTATTACGAATAAATTTTATTTTTTATCTAGAGAAATGAAAGAGAAAGTAAGCGGTGAAATATATCGTACTTTTTATGATTTCTAAGGCTTCGAAAATACAGCTGTATCTGTGTATATTTTCTGAAAATGATAGTTTTTGTTTGTAATGATTTTGTGACTCAAATCTGAATAATGGTATTTCATGAATAAAAGATTTATTATTTTCCTAATGTGAGCTTACTTCTTTAAAAAAGGATTATACTAAAAATGTGCTACGTCATTACGTCATTACTAACTAATCTATTTTCTTCAATGAAAGTCTTTTATTGTCCTCTAAATGACATAACGTTAAAAAACTGACACTTCAGTAAAAAATAAAATACACTAATATACAATAACTACCTTAATAAACGTAGAAGATAAGGGAAATAAAGAAAATAACGCGGAGAAAAAAGGTAATAGTGGAATTTCTAATATTAATCCCGATTTTGCATTGACAGAGTTCGTAAATACATTTTTCGGAAATGAAAAAAAATAACTTTTCATGAATATGTTTGAAATCATTCAATGATTAATTTCATTTTTTTAAAATCACTATAAATTAAACAAAGAAAATTTTCTATCAGAAAGAATATGATTATCATACTTAATTTTGTAACATCTTTGGACTTCTCTGTCAGAAAACTTCATTCGACATCAGATCTTTTTCTAATTCACCTTTTTTTATAGTCATGATTAAAAGTTGAATTTAGAAATTTACTAGTTCTGATGGTAAAAGAATTATGGATGATAATATATTCCTTTTAATAAATGATTCTAGTGGAACTGTAAATGGATGATAATTTTTATATGCTGAACGCAATGTAGCGTTTGAATTGACTCATTATCAAAGAGTGGCTGGACCATAATATTTTATGTGCGATACAGTTTGAAAATGTTTAATTAAAATCTTTTAATATTTGATAGAGTTATAAAACACAGAATTAACTGAGCATATACTTCACAAAAAGATTGAAACAAATTAATCGTCTATTTTGGTACGCAGCATATTATTAAGCACTTTTTCATGTAGTACACTCATGGACAAAAAAATTAGCGCACCAAGAAGGAGTCGTCAAAATGAAACGAAATTTTACATACGTAATGACTACTTTGATATAAGTAAATGATAAGAAAATCAAAGAAAAGGATAATTTATTTCAGAGAAAAAGGCAAAAGAACGGAGAAGTTAATACTCCGTTGGACCCCCTCTAGCGCGAATGCACGATGTGATACGATCGGGCATTGAGTCATACAAGTTCTGTATGATGTCTTGAGACATTTCGTTCCATATTTGCTGTAACCTTGCCTCTAGTTCATTCAAACTCGTGGGATGCCCAACTCGTCGTCCCAAATGATCCCAGATATGCTCGATTGGAGACAAATCTGGGGATCGGGCAGGCCAAGTAAGGGTAGAAACAGTGCGGAGACAGTCTTGTGACACCCTTGCCGTATGAGGCCGAGCATTGTCTTGTTGAAAAATGGCTCCTGGGAGTCGTTGCATGAGTGGGAACACATGTGGTTGCAGGATTTCATGAACATACCGCTGGGCTGTCATGGTGCCACGGAACAATACTAGGGGTGACCGTGTATTGTAGGCAATGGCACCCCATACCATCACACCAGCTGTGGGAGCGATGTGTCGCTGTACAGCAAAGGCAGGATTGAAGCGTTCACCACGGGCTCTCCACACACGAACACGATTGTCATCACTGCCGAGATTGAATCTGGATTCGTCGCTAAAGACGACATGGTTCCATTCCGCTGCAGTCCAGTTTCCTCGTGCGCGGCAAAACTCCAAACGGAGGCGTCGATGGGTGGGCGTCAAGGGCAGCACACGTAATGGGCGCAGCAATACCAACTGTCCTTCAGCCAGGCTCCTCCGTATGGTTCGAGAAGACACAGAGGCCCCTAGTGAAGGTGCTACCTGTGCCTGGATGGCGGCCGATGAAGCAGTTGGCTGTACGCGTGCATTTCTTACGATGTGGCGGTCTTCTCGACGACTGGTCTGTCGAGGGCGTCCTGAGCCTGGTCTTCGTGTACATAACATCTCTCGGGTACACTGGTCCCAACACCTCCTCACAACACAATCAGAGCGGCCTAATTGACGAGCTACTCGCTTAGCTGACCACCCAGCTTCCATCATCCCGATGATTCTCCCCCAATCAAACTGCGACAACTGCTTATATTGTCTTCGAACACGGCGTAATGGCATGTCTATCTCAGCTCTTCCTTTGGAAATGATTCAGCACACTCAAACAAGCTTTGGTTACCTGTTTTATACTCCACAGAGTACGATGTTCAACGCCCTCTACCGGCTATACGTAATGCACAATCACGCTGCATTTCTAATCATTTGCATATCTCCCCGACATGTAACTTCATTTCAAGTTTCGTTACGATCCCGCAATTATTTCTTGGTGTGCTAATTTTTTTGTCCATGAGTGTATTATGGTCAAAATTAATTGCAGTCAGTATTTATTGAAAAAATTGCACTTCTTGATTATGTTATTATTTTGAAATATCGATAATTATACCTGAGAATTTTTCTTAAGAAGTGTAGGTATTTTTCTCATTATTTTTTTATATATAAGTTTTTAAATAATATTAATACGCTAAAACAATAAGAAGATAAGTACAGGGTGTCCGGCCTAACGGTATTCAAAAGTCATGACTTATTTTTACGGAATTACCCATTAGAATTAAAATTTTTCTTAAATAGAAAGAACATCTCTTTAAGTTTTAACATCAATCTTAAATTTCTATCAAAGTATCATAGATTTCGATGAGTGCGCCTTTTGTAACACGACAAACGTCTAAATGGTACTCCAGTTCTCTCCAAGTGTTTCGTGGCATATCAGGCGTTGCTAGACTTTTTTGCTTGGGGATTCATTAAATCTACTGTGCATAAAGAAAAAAATGAAACTGTGGATGAGTTGAAGAAGCGTATCATTTAAACAATTCGTGTAATAACTCGTGATACGCTACGAAACATTTGGAGAGAACTGGATTACCATTTAGACGTTTGCCGTGCTACAAAAGATGCACACAACGAAATCTATGATACTATGATCGTAATCTATGACTGATATCAAAACTTGGTGAGATGTTCTTTCTATTTAAATATTTTTTTTATAAAATTCTAATGGGTAATTTTGTAAAAGTAAGTCATGACTTTTCGATCTTTTATCCCGGACACCCTGTACTATGAGACCAAAAGTTTCAACTTAATCTGAAGAAACAACTATGTTTTACCGCATTTTTACTAGGAAACGGCTGAATGGTTTAAACGCATATTTTTCAGTTAATCAGTAGTTTTTTGAGGTAAATAAAATTAATTTTCAAAAGAGTGCTGCAGGAGTAAAATAATATTATTTTTTGTTAAAGACATACGCCTCATTTTACGATATTGGTAGTAGAACAATGAAGATTCAAAATAACGCATTTTTGTTAAAAACTGAATTCACACAAACGTTTTGTTTTATTTATACAGTGTACATATTGTGAAAAAAATAAATGTTAAGATGAAAAAGGTAATCATCTTATCGCAGTAATTCTCTACATGAATATTATGATTCTTTCATTTCTAAGGACAGATTAAACACGAGAATTGCAGAAAAACGCAAAAAGAGCTAAACAGGTTAAGGAAGAAACAATGCTTCTCAAAAGTAATCCCGCCTCGTTTTGGTCTCTTTTCAGCCGATTCTGCAAAGGAAAATTTTGTAACCAAAATGCAAAGAATTCAGGGGGGCAGTGAGAATTTTGTAAATGTATAGCAAGGCAGCATCTAGTCCACTGAATCCTGATTTAACCCATACCTGATATATGGGAGTATCAATGTAAGATGAGAACCGGACGAATTTTCGGTGGAAAATGGCCCCAGAAAGAATAGTTTAGCCTAACCTAGTTTAGTTTTAGAATGTTCATGAGGAACTTTTTTGTAAGTGTTGCCTTGAAAACTTTAAGGGAAGGCAACGTTTTTCTGTAGTCCAACCCCACGTGTCAAAGCCATGTAATCCTTTCAAACAATACGTAATTGAATATATTTTCCAAAAGAATTCTTCGAAACAAATTAATTAAGATGGAGGAAAATTATAGTTCCCATTTTTAACTATACGGAAGCAGTACATGCAGCTTGCATGATTTCGTATTCGTAGACAGAGTGCAGATGAAGCTATAATGTTTAAAATCTAACCACAACTGAACACTATTCCCGAAATTTGTTATTCTACGTACAGTGATATGTTATTACATTTCGTCAAAGATTTTAAGTCCTTTAGTCGGCAGATTAAAAGTCTTTCTACGCTGCACAGGCCATTCTTAATTTCGCCCGTTGTTATCGTTTAGGTGTCTCTCCAGTTGGGATATTATTCTTTTAATCCCTTCGTTTATTTTAACAACACATTATTTTAGGAATAGCCATGAAGTTTTGTAGATCCTTCAAATATTCCTGACTATACGAAAACTTGAGAATATCCTCTTCAATACACTCTGATAAATTTGAAACAATAATCAAAAATACTAATGAAAATGAGCAATGATTGACTTCAGTTAGCAAAATCTTTGTGAAAGGTTTTTTGAGTTCACTTGTAATATAAATTGTAATATAAATTCTGTTTTACTCTCGTATGATATCAATATGGGTTTAGCTATTGCGTAAAACATTTCAATACAGAGTAAAAACATTACAAAAATAGAAATTTTATCTTATGTAAATATACTGGGAATAAATTCAAATATGTGTTGTCTTATTTTTTTTATCTGGATCGAGATTGTGTATATAAGTTAAAGGTGGGTTGAATCTTAATTTTAATATTTTCCCCCAAATAAAAAAAGAATGTAATCAATTTCTCAAGCAGAAATTAGTTTAAATACTGTGTCCTTCCTACATAAAAATATAATATGTGATTAATCGATAAAATTTTTAGAAAAGCCGAGCACTAAGTCTAAAATTATTGCAATGTTTAGGAATTAAGGCCCACTGATCAAATACTTGCTTCAGTAATTTGGTGTCTGTTTAGCCCATTAAGCGTCGCTATATAAACCGCATCGTCTAAATAGAATGTAACGTATATTTTAAGTAAATTACTTGTCTCAATTGATGTGCAGTTTAAATTTTTTAAAATCTGCATTCGTATAGAATTTACTATAAGTTCCCTTTATGGGAGATTTGGTGCCTAATGGGGTTAACGCTTGTTTCTTCTGCGTATGCTCATACAAGCCATATGTTACGCCAAATTCAATGAAGTAAGCATTTAAAATCTCCTGGAACGAGTATTATGTATATTGCTTATGGAAATAAATATACATTTTTAAAAATATTATTGAAACTTTTAATCATGTATAACAATTTTCTGAGGCAGAACGTGAAATAGGACGATTCCGATAAATTTCTGTATGGCCATTTCAGTTAATGAAAATGCGTTGTTATTATTTTGCAGAGTATATCTGAAAGTTTCTTCGGCAACATATTTCATGATCCCCGAGTCAAAGTACATTTGCAAAAGTTCATGCGGAGATTTCTATGCAAATGCAACCCGGGTCTCTTCAAGTATTCACATTTCTTCAAATTCAATAGCAAAGTTTTGATTTGCTTTTTTAAAATTTAATAATTTCTTTTTCGATTTCTTTTTCTTCAATTTGTCTCCTTCCATACTTGTATCATCATCTGAAGTATCATTTGTAATGGGTCTTTTACTCTTCTTACGTTTTATTTTCCTGTTTTCAAGATTTCCACCTTTCCGCTGTTTGACTTTTAGTCCAACTTCTCCAGAAACATCCACTGGAATCACTTCACCTAAATCATTACCTGCAATATTTCCTTCATCAGTTACCTGATCAGGATCGGTGTGCAAACAGATAATGCTACTTTCATCTGAATATTCATCAGAGTCCAAAGATTGCCTATCTAAAGTCATAATCTAAAACTTCTTGAATTGTCAAAATTTTTATGCCATTTTTTTAGATTGAAAAATAGTTTTAAATAAGCCCCTCTTCATAGAAATGCGTATGGGTACCACCTGATCACTTATTCTTCACAGAAATAGTGAATCAATAGTAACAAACGCGCGTTACGTATAGTAGACAGGAAGTGAAAGTCAACTAGTATTAAGTCACCCATTTTGGAACATTTCAAAATAAGTGCTTAGAAATCAGTGTTAAAATATTTCGTTTGATTTCCGCTTGAAATGCAAGATTCACAGTGTTATTCCCAATCATTTTTCGTAAAAAGCAAGTCACTCACATATATATATTTTTTTTCTAATTTTTTTTTACTAAACTAAGTCCAATTTATCAATTTTGCACATATTCACACGATTGTAAAAATAAAGAAATTTTAAAGTTGTGCTTCTGAAAAAAATTCACAATATATTTTGTAACTTTAAAATACAAATAAAAAAAGCAATTTATAAAGATTTTAATATAACGCTGAGAAAAAAAATTATAGTCGAAGGTTTCCAAAATGGGAGACTTAGCGCTTAATGGGTTAAAAAAATTAAAAGCATCAAATATGCATGCATATATATATATATATATATATATATATATATATATATATATGATAATATTAAAAACTACCTATAATCACCCATTCTGAAGCTTATCTCTGTCCTGTTAACCCCTCTTTCTTGTCTTTGGCGTAAAAGCCTCGTCTTTCCACACACTAACTCACTCCGCCAATTCTGGCAAATTCCCTGAACTAATGGTATTTTGGCGCTTCTACGAAGAGACGCTGGACTGGCTCGATGCGAATAAGATGTCATGTCTCTGTTCTCATGGAACAAACTTCAATTATTCTTTATGATTTTTGAATTGTATTATTTCAGTCTCGATTGTGTTACTTCATGAGATGACCTAATTTGGGTCATTTCAGAAAGTCGGTAGGATCAACAACCAAGTTCAGCGTTTGGAGCAAGTTAAAAAGGCTTCGTTCTACACGAGTATATTCTGTGATAATATTACTAACTACCTATAATCACCCATTCTGAACTTTATCTCTGTCCTGGTAACCTCTCTTTCTTGTCTTTAGCGTAAATGCCTTGCCTTTCCACTAATTAACTCCCTCCGCCAATTCTGGCAATCTCACTCAGCTAATGGTATTTTGGCATATTACATTCATTATGAATTACTAGCTGTAAACCCGCGCTTCGCTACGGAGTACATTCAAATTAAATACAACGGTCAACGTATGCAATTTATGCCAAAAAATAAATAGTATATATATTTATAATAAATGCGATGATCAATATATACAATTGATGTAAAATATATATATATATATATATATATATATATATATATATATAAATATTTATAAAAAAATCGTAAGAGATATGCATTTTTTTGGATAATATCCAATCGTCTGCTGCATTAGAAAGAAAAAAATATATATATATATATATTTGTCTATTTAGTTGTTATGCACGTGACGATAAATTTATTTAAAGCACCAGATCAGCATTTAATAAATTAAATTCTAAAAATTAATCTTTAAAAATTCACAAAAAATCAAAAAATGGAGGTAAAAATTCGAAAAAAATTTCATTTTGAAGGAATTTTTATGATCTTTCTCGCGATATAAATTTTATAACCCTCAATGTATTATTTTAAATGCAAACGTAAAAAAAGTTTAAAAAACAGCTTAAAAATTTAATTAAAAAAAATATAAGAAGAATTTTTGAAAATTTTTCTTAGTGCACCCCTACACTATTAGAAGAATCGCCATGCAAAATTTCAGCCCTTTAGATCCAGCGGTTTGGTCTGTGCGTTGTATGTCAGTCAGTCAGTGAATGAATGAGTCAGTTACGGAACTGTTGTATATAGATTACAGATTTGTGTTTTACCTTTAGCCTTTACAATCAATATCAATTTCATAAATTTTACATTCATTTAGACCTAATATTACATAATCTAAGTTATCGTCAATTACATATAACACAATATATCTGATAATTGGCCAATTTTCATCTTAACCTTACATATTTTGTTCATTACAATATGGCCTTGTGTTTGTATAACTTTTATACCTCTTACTCTGGTTATTTTCAAATCTAACTGTCGAGCAGTTCTGGTGGATATCACTGACAGAGTTGCGCCACTGTCTATGACACAGTCTACATATTTAATGTTTGAAAAATAACCTGACACCTTTAATAGTCAGGAATTAGGAGTATTCTCTGAGGGTGGTTCAATTGCAAGGAGTGAAGTCCTCTCATTATCAGCTCTTTCCATTCTAAATGGACAAATCTGATGCCAATGAAAAGCATTTAGAATACCTCTCTCTGTACACATTCTACATGGAGTGGGAGACAAAGTGGGTGAGTTATCATAATTATAATGGCTGGAAAATCTAGGGTTATTGCTCTGATAGTTAAGATTAGATGGTCTTTGGTATCGATAGAAATTATGAGGTCTCTGGTAAGTATTTTGTCTCGGGGCATAAGTTCTAACATCATTTGTATATATTTGTACATCTGACCTATTCCAAGTTTGGGAATCATTCCTAAAGTAATCATTTCTGTTTTGAATTTGGGGAGTTCTAACAAAGGGAGTTGCATATCTGGACGAGTCATTACTAGGCTGTGGATTCTCTCTTATTTTTACCAGTCTGGGAGCTTGGTCAAGTCAAGTAATTGGGTCAGGGGAATTAATGGTCATTAGCGATTTTAGTTCCCTGGGGAGGCCATAAGTTAAACCATCCATGATGTGTTGCTTTACTCGATAATAAATTAGTTTGTTCCTGAAGCTGACTTTATTATTTTCCGGCCACGATGTAAGCTCCTATCTCATGAGATGTCCATTCGTGACATTTCAGAAGCTCGACAGGGTGTCAACCTTTCAAAAAGCAACGATTAGCGACTGCATTGTGAAAAAGTGAGAAAGTCAGTGTTCTACAGGAGTTTTCGCTTTGGAAGTCGAAATTGTTCTACGGGACTTTTGATTTCGATTTCCGGATGCGTTCCTGAATTCACCAGCTTGAAATGACCAAAGCTAAAACATTCCTCATCCAACACCAGGAAAGTGCTACAGAAGTCGACTACATCGAAGCAAGTAAAGATGCCATTGTTCCAGTTTGGTTTTCGAATTCTGTTTCCCGCCTAACCTCACCATTTTTTCACCCCGTGTCGGACTACGCCATCGTAAAGTCGAGTACCAGGTCTGCAGCATCCGATTCAACAAGGCCTTCAAGAAGTGATTCAACTTTTAATATATGTGATCGACAATCATCAAATAATTCAATTTAAAGAAAATAATTACGATTTCAGGGGGAACGCCGAACGCTGCTCGGAAATCAAAGAAGCTCATATAATCTATTTTTCAAGATCACCATCAGAGAGTTTTACTCTTTAAAATAATTTAAGTAAAATACTGTATATTATAAACAGGTCAGTTACTATATTATTTTTTTTGTAATTTCTAATATAAGTGAAGCAAGATGAACACTGCCACAGTAAATGTTGATTGTGATGACTCTTTTAGTGTTTCGAATGTTGAAAAAGAAATTAACATTGTGCCCTTTGAAGATGGCACTATAGATATACATTCATGGTTATCCTACTTCAACAAAAAATGTATCGAAGGAAACAAAGAAGATGAATGGGGAAACTAAAACATTTTTCATGATTTGTAAAGGGAAAGGCACTTTACGCTTATATTCAAAATTGTTATCAAGTTAATAATTTTACAGAATTAGTAACTGTGTTTAAAGAACATTTTTTCACCCCTAACTTAACTACCTTTAGTGATATTGCGGGGTTAAAATTTAATGAAAACAATGATGATATTACAAAATATTTCAGTATAAAATTAGAAAATTGAAACAAAAATTAAATTTAAGTAGTGAAATGATCATATAAGTCACCAATATGTAAATAATTCAGCTATCCTTAATCTTTCTAATTTAGAATTCCTGTCCTATCGCCATCCTAGTTAATTTTGAAGAAATTAACTAGGACCCCGTGAGTGTAAGTCAAACTCACATAATTTTTAATAAACAAACCAACAGAGATGGATAAAAATAATATAAATATAGACAAGAAACAAACAGAAATCAAGCGCTCTGGGCATTCACGCACCAACGGCAAGATTCTGTATAAGTGCCGGAACTGAACCATAAAACAACAGAGGTAACCGACAGGTCTCTTCATCAGGGAGCATAACCATATCCGTTACCTCAAGGGGAACTTTCTGAATAGGATGCGGGTAAGCCCAAAAGACATCCCAAGGCCCCGAGGAAGCAATAAGTCAAAAAGAAAATGAAAAGACAAACACATCTTACAGTATGGGCTCAACGCACCTTACATGCAAGCACACAAAATCCTAATGCAAAATAAAAGATGCGTACCCACCACAATTCGTTAAGTGACGGTTATGGCGAAACAGCAGCCAATTCTATCCTAAAAGTTACGTCATTGTAAATTTACTATAGCGCCACCCCCCATTACAGCTTAACCAAATGAAAACACAAATACTAGTCTAAACATCTTTAAAAATTCCTGAGTCTAAATGCCATTTTCTTTAAACTTTTAAATTGCCGAAATTTTTAGGGAAATCGTTTTTTCTTAAGTTTTCCTCGAAAGTGCTACAAGCCACCAAAAAATCCCCATCGTTGTTACATATGTTTTTTATTCCGTAATGTTGTGAGTAAAAAATATTATAATAAATTTTATAGTTTAAGTTGCCATGGAAATTGGTAAACGTAATAACCTCGAAGTTAAAATCTAACCTTTTATCATATATCCCTATTTTTATTTCTCTATTTTGAATTTTAATTTTTAAATCCAGATAAGTCGCACAAAGATTGTTATCGTTAGTCCGGTTTAAAGTTAGTTCCTTTGGGTAGATTTGATTAAGAAATTCCAAATCGTTGCAGTTAAAAATTATAAGATCATCAATATATCTAAATCCGGTAACATTATTTGAGTTAAGAAATTTAGTTTTGTAAAAATGTAAGAATAGGTTGGCAAATGCACTAGAATAGCTATTTCCCATAGATATACCCTTTATCTGTTTAAAGAAACATAAGCCATTAAAGAGGTAGTTTTCAAAAATATTAAATTTACATAAATCAATCCAGTCACATTTTAATATTAAAGTACTATCTAAATAAGCATCATAAATTTCTGAACAGATAAACATTAAATTATCATGCGAAATACTTGTAAACAAATTTTCAAAATCAAACGTGTATATGCTATCTATATTCTTACTTTTTTTAAAATGTAGAACATCCTGGTTATTATTTATAAAAAAGCTATTTTCGGTAACCTTAATTTTATTTAGAATAATTTTTAAATAGCTAAAGAACTTTTTACTGAACAAAGTATTATAACAATTTGTACTACAAGTAACAAACCTAAATTTAGTAGGTACTTTATGGAATTTTATGGTAGGAAACAGGTAAGGGTATTTTATGCTATTAATCTTAAACTTAAATTTTTTGTTAAAAGCTAAAATCCTATTATCTATTTCTTTTTTGGTAAGGTTAATTTTTTGATAGGTATTATTTGAGTTGTATTCCTTAGAAATTAACTGCTTAAAATAATCTTTACACATAAAACCGAAGTTATTTGCAGCCTTAACAACAACCGTAATAATAAACTTAATTTTTAAACCTTTAATTTTACTGTATAGAACTTTGTTTAGAAAGAAACCCCTCTTGTCCTCGATGACATACTCTTCATAATTCCTTTTTATATCCTGTAAAATATGCACCTTCCACTCCATAAAACCTTCGATAAGCCAATTGTACTTCCTTGCTAATTTTATTATGCAGTAATCTAAGTCTTTAGTGATAGAACTTATAATTTCCTTTAAATTTACCTTATTTCTTGCCCTAAATTTTGAGCCCTTACGTAGAATTTCCCTCAACCTAACATCTTTAACAATATTAAGATCCCCTGTTACAATATGCCCCGAAGTTGCATTTACACTGCTGGCCACTGTAAATGCAACACCCTGAAGGAAACATGCAAATAACATGAAATTTACAACATGCCTTAGCGGAGGTGAGATATGCAAATGATTAGAATTTCAACGCAGACGCACATCACGCGAGCCTGCGGCGCCACTTCAAAGCGCTATTTAAGGCTTGGAGATTTCGACGATTTCAAGTTCGGCAATTGTGTTTTTCTTGTGTTTTTTTTTAAAAAAAAGATCATCTATGCCTCGTCGAAAACAGCGATCATCAGTATCCGAGTTCGACAGAGGAAGGATAGTGGCCTACCGAGATTGTGGATTATCTTTCAGGGAAATCGGCAGTCGTGTTGGACGAAACCAGCACATGCAGTCTGTAATGCATCATCCAGTGTCTGCGCGTACCATTCGACGCCGTTTACAGCAGAGTGGTCTGTCCGCAAGACGTCCATTGCTTTGTCTACCCTTGACGCAGAACCACAGACGTCTCCGCCGCCAATGGTGCGATGACAGAATGATGTGGACGCAGAATGGAATGAAATTGTCTTTACTGACGAGTCACGCTTCTGTCTGCAACACCACGATGGTCGCATTCGAGTCTGGAGACACCGTGAAGAGAGGATGCTGAACAGCTGCGTTATGTACAGCCACACTGGTCCTGCACCGGGTATTATGGTATGGGGCGGTATTGGATATCACTCTCGCACACCTGTAGTACGCATTACCGGTACTTTAAATAGCCAGCGCTACATCTCCGAAGTGTTGGATCCAGTTGTCCTTCCTTACCTTCAGGACTTGCCCACAGCCATATTTCAACAGGATAATGCGCGACCACACGTGGCACGCATTGTCCAACGGTTCTTCGTCAATCGCCAGATTGAATTGCTTCCCTGGCCGCCTCGCTCTCCGGATCTTTCGCCGATAGAAAACATGTGGTCCATGGTTGCTCTACGATTGACCCAGTTTCAAACCCCAGCTGCCACAGCAGATCAACTTTGGCAACGTGTGGAAGCTGCGTGGTCTGCTGTACCCCAAGAACTCATCCAAAGTCTCTTTGAATCAATGCCGAGGCGTGTGGCAGCGGTGATCACCAACAATCGCGGCTACTCTGTTTACTGATTTTGGCAGGAACCACACTTCGCAGAAGTCTATAAATTTAATCATTTGATACTTGGTCAACATGTTATCTACAAAATAAATTTTGTTGTAATATCTCTTGTCTTTCTTGGTGTTGCAATTCGGGTGGCCGGGTAAACATATATATATATATATATATATATATATATAGAGAGAGAGAGAGAGAGATATAGATATAGATATGTTTAGATATATATATATATATTAATATTTTACATTCAGAGCGTATTACCTTTGTAAAATAAGCTTTTGAAAAGAACGACGTACAATCTAACTATTTCCTTCTGAAAAAAATATAATAAAACTGAAATCCTAGGCTTTTTAGAAACAGTTAGTCAATAAATTTTAAAGGGAATTTAAGGCTTGATCGACCAAGTGGAATAACGCGCGGCGAAATATGTTTCTTATACATAAAACTTAGGAAGTGACGGAAAGATATGCATTGAGATATGGAAAAAAATTCTAGAGGTATAAGAAAGTTAGAAAAAAGTTACATATTCGGAGTACTTTACATTACAACATTTTATTTCTTAATCTAAATGCATCTACTAATAAAATTGCGAATTATTATCAATGGCTGTTCGTTTTTGCTATATTTTAGGACCTCCGTATTTTATTATATTTTAATTTCGTTATATTATACAGGGTCCTTTTTTATTAGAAATATGGACTTAAAAATTTATGTTTCCCAATTTACAGAAGGAACGCTAGGTATAATCTATAGCTGCATTCTTAACAAAGCGGTGCGAATTTAAGGCAACATTTTTCACTGTTTAATTTTAGTGTTTACTCTTAGTTGTTATCTACTCATTCTGACAGTTTTGTGCTGACCAACAAATTGAAGAAGGCTCGCAAAGTGCGTTTTATCATTCCGTACGGTTTTGTAACACTAAAACTAAAGATTAATGGAAGATGACTGAAATGTAGTTACACTTTAAGATATCTATTACAGTAAACTATAAACGCAACTTCTTCTAAGGCATTGAAATATTATTTTCATTTCAAGGCACAAAGGCAATTGCCAAAATAGAGAGCCCATATTTCATGTTTTTTCGTTAGTTTTAGTTTCTTTCTCTACAAATAAAATGCACAAATTGTTTCTCTCACTAACTCTCTGCTTTTATTTATCACTTTTGTACTTTTTATATTAGAAAAGTTTACATTTTTAATTCTGAAAAAAAGACGGTATTATAACCACTAAACATAAAGTGTCGTATCACAACATACAGTGTACTGGTGGAAAAGTATTATAATCAGAATTTCGAAGTGTCTTGAAAAATACTGAAATTCATTAAAAGATTAAAAATTGACATACATACGTTGACTATTTATCACACTTGCATATCTCTCAACTGTTTTTTTCACGTAATTCTATCTATGTTAATGAAACGGGTCATGTGAGCTTTCAATTTGCGGGTAGAGGAAAATATCTGACAGTAGAATTTATTAAGATATCTATTACAGTAAACTATAAACGCAACTTCTTCTAAGGCATTGAAATATTATTTTCATTTCAAGGCACAAAGGCAATTGCCAAAATAGAGAGCCCATATTTCATGTTTTTTCGTTAGTTTTAGTTTCTTTCTCTACAAATAAAATGCACAAATTGTTTCTCTCACTAACTCTCTGCTTTTATTTATCACTTTTGTACTTTTTATATTAGAAAAGTTTACATTTTTAATTCTGAAAAAAAGACGGTATTATAACCACTAAACATAAAGTGTCGTATCACAACATACAGTGTACTGGTGGAAAAGTATTATAATCAGAATTTCGAAGTGTCTTGAAAAATACTGAAATTCATTAAAAGATTAAAAATTGACATACATACGTTGACTATTTATCACACTTGCATATCTCTCAACTGTTTTTTTCACGTAATTCGATCTATGTTAATGAAACGGGTCATGTGAGCTTTCAATTTGCGGGTAGAGGAAAATATCTGACAGTAGAATTTATTATTTTATTTTATTTTTGAGCCTTTGAGTTAGACAACTAGTGAGATTGACATAGCTTCTCTAGCAATGTAAGAAAGTCGTTTTTTCATCGCTTTCCACGTTAAATGATCCTTTTATTTCGCACTTGTCAGTTTAGCTGAAAAGATAAGGAATGAATGCCTGTTTACCGACATGAGATCATAAAAGTTCTCGAAATTGCTGTTATAATTTTATTATTACCGAGGTTTCTATATTTGGATGGTTAAAACAAGAAAATTAATGTACGATGGACTGATTATTGACTGATTATTCTGGATTTAATCCATTCAAAAATCTGCAAGAACTACACACACATTACGATCATTTCTTCCCTAAAACAATTCCGTCGTCATCTATTGAAGGACAAAAAAATTATCTTTAATGTATTTGCCACATATAGTGGGAGGGAGTTATATGGGAAATAAAATAAAAATATCCATGTGATATGTGTAAAGGAATACAATATCACTTGAAGCTGACTATTAACTTATAATGCCGAGGTCAAGGGATAAGAAATTAGAGTTTTTAATAAAATTACAAGCTGAGAGAAGCTATTGCTACTTGCTTGACTAATACATCCTTTATTTTTTTAACGCCTTCAAGTGGTTTTAAGTCTTCCCCTGCTTTGATGTCTCTGTATACACACACACACACACACACACACACACATATATATATATATATATATATATATATATATATATATATATATATATATATATATGTTTGATTGTGTGTGTGTATTATTTGAGATATTTTTGTGTAATATACATTACACCTGGATGAACCAAATGTACACTTTATGCTTCCGGTCTCATAAATATGGAAAATGAAATATATCCAAATAGCAGATAGTTATGTAATTAATAACACATTTATTTAAATTCTTATGTAGTTTAAGAAATATGTTGTATTTAATCAAATTAGATTTTTTCAGTTCACAAAGTTTGCACTGAAAAATGCTACTTGAAAAAATCTCATATCTTAATATCAAGTAAGAGGTAAACTGTCACAGAATTGTGTTAAGGAATAAAATCAAATTTGTTTTCATTCGGCTGTAAGTGTATGCATATTAAATTTGCTTCCCACTAACATAAAATACAAAAGGTAATCTACTCAAAATATTCTTTATTTATAGAATGTGTCTTAAATTCGGTGTGTGAAAATTATTTGTATCCCAGTAATGTCAACTTGTATATCGATAATTTTTCCGATATGAAGCTCCTTTCTCCCTAATAGTTACACCTCCTCCCCCACAGCAAAAAAAAAAAAACGCAATAAACATACATGGCATTTTGTAGTTTTAAATTTTATATTCATTTATGCTGAGCTAAAAATCAAAGTAAAGTTTTATAACTCTCCTTTTTTCCGACATAAGAATTCAAATATTTATGGCCTTTTTTTTCTATCATCTTGTAATAATTAATGATCATAAAAAAGAATTAATATTTCATTCCTTAGAAAATTAGCAATTTCCATAGAAATATATAGAGGCACATGGTTTAAAAATCCCGTCAGAAGATACAAGTTGCAGGAAATTCTTTGTTATTCATTGCTGTTTTTCTTATGTTTTGACATTAAATGTGATAAATATGCAAATATTCGAAGAAAATATAATCAGGCAACAGGGTATCATTACTTCAACCTATCAGATTTTTTTTCATGGCTTGTTCCTTCGAAAAGAAAAATCTGGTAATTACGATGTTCGTAGTTATATTTAATAGTAGTGCCTCAACACACAATATCTTAGAACTAACGTTGGGAGCATTAATTTACAGTAATAATAGAGCTTTTCCTTTTACTTATTCTGTCCGATTCGCTTCAAAAAATTTGAACCCTATGTAAAAAGGAATACTTTTTCTTCCACGAAAGTAACTTGCTGAAGTCTTCGAGAAATAAAAAAGTGATAGCATACAGTCAATGATTTTACAAGAGAGTGTCATTAAGCAAAAATGATTCGCGCAAAAAATAAATGAGGTATACTTTTTTGATTTAAAAAGAAGCTTGAAAAAATTACGATAGGATATTTTCGTATAAAAAAATGAACGTAGCACACATTAATCGTGAAATGTTTTATTTCTAATAATTGTGCTTAATTTTATAACTTAATGATCAGTTTTTATTAGCTACGTGATTATATTATTTTTTTCAGAATGATCACATCCTTTACCTTATATGTATTTTATCATTCAATATTTTCATAAATCATTATTTTACATAAACTATGAATAAGAGTTATATAAAATGCACTTTAAGAATTAAATTGCTTTCTCCTGCAATAGATGCACATGCTGTATAGAAAATAATTATAAATATGCTATAGATGTTTCTATAAATATATAATTAATGTTAAAATGGAAAAGACGTTATTATAAATAAATGCACTTTGTTACAAAAGGTGTCTGGATATAGTACAGCGGCTGTTCACACATTTTTTAGGCGATGTAGATTGTATTCACAAAACTAAATTACATAAAATTCTTGTGTTTTATATGTTCTATTTGACATCCCTTATTCTGAACTATCTTTCAACACCGCAATTTCCAGGATAATAATGCCTTTTGAAGTGTCAGACGAGGTATTCTATCCCATTCCTCCTGAACAGCTTTCCAGAGTCCTGCGAGGGTTTTGGGACGACGGTTGGATAATGCAGATTTTAAAAGTCCGAAAGCACAAAAATCCATAGGTGATACATCGGGAGATTTAGTAGGGATATCAGTGAAGGGGATACTAGTTTTTTGTTACATTTCTTTTAGGAAATTTACAGTGGATTTTGATGTGTGACTGCTAGCTTTGTCCTGATGGAGTCTTACAGATTGATGGCACTGTGGGTAAAGCGATGGTATTTCAGTCAGAAAAATTTGCGATAAAATATGTTCCAGATAGTATTTGGAGTTAATCTTGACATTTTTTTCCACTCTCTTTATTTTTAACTTGCCATTATAAGAAAAACCAGCAACAATCATGAATTCCTTAGAAAAACTTTCTTTCGATTCTTTGAACCATGTACTTAAATTTTTTTCTCCCCTTTTATGATAATAAATTTTTCGGAGATCCTCTCCACATAGCTTAGGAGTTACTTCAATAGTCATTCGTAATTATCTTAATACAAGAGTAAAACAAGAGTGACATACCTACATATAATATATATATATATATAAATTCTAAAATATAAAAATTATATTAAATACTTTTTAAAAAAATTTTTGAGGAATTTAAAATAAAATGTATTAAGCAATGAATGTTTGTTTACTCATATCGGTTAATTTAAGGTTATTTGAATTATTTGACGCTCTTTATTATTTGATGTCTAAGAAACTTTCACTTTATAATGGTGTGATATAGAATATTAGAAATAAAATATCAAAGCTCAAGAGATTATATAGGTCAATTAACTGAAACAGATAATATTTGTACGCTCTTATTTAAGATACATATCCATGCATATAAAGTTTCTGATGTTAACTTAAGTTCACAAGTAAAAGAATGTTCTTAACTTCTTGCTACCGTTAAATAGTCTGATAGTAATTCGCTTCTAAATACTATCAGCCTTAACAATAAAACACACAAATATTTGAATTTTTCTTTCATATTTAGTTTTTATAAACTTCGAAAGTTTCAGCTATGAATGACTGTATTATAACAATGCGAATAAAATTTAAACCTTTCTTCTTATTTTTTTAGTGAAAAATAAAATGCATTGAACATTATATATGAAATTTTCAGTCTAGCAAATATTTTTTCGAAAAACCGTCACTAATACTTGAAATATTTCCTCCCTTTTGAAATCGATCAATTCTCTAACCATCTACTCAAAAGCATCATTTTTTGTTCTATCAAATCCATCATGAAGCACAAAAGTAGCGTAAAAGTTATCAGTTGATACATTTGATTTTATTTAGTTTTGACAAATATCTTGAGTAGAAAAAGGACATAAAAGAGCTTGAAGTGACATTGGATCTCAGTTGAAAGGCGAATGACGTGTGTCCTAGGGTTCACCATCCTATCATTTATCCTCCCTTTATACCCCAATTGGAACGTCAATCTCTGCTGAAGATTGCACTTAGAGTAGTTTTCTATTACAAGTGTTTTACCGGAATCGATTTTCGGATTCCTTTAGTCACGACACCGTTTATCTTCCGCTCTTCAGCTATTATCTTCAAGTGCTGGATATTATCGAGCCCGCTTTTGAGCTTTCATAAGCTGTTTATAACCAATGTTCTAGAAGAAGAACGAGAAGTATGAGAGCATGATCTATGGATAAGAAACGTCGGTATGGAAGGCATGCGAATTTGCGTGTTTGGATTAAGAGAAAGTATTCGTATGATTTGCACCAGGGATTTGATGAATTTTCTTTAGAATGTGCTAGAAATGCGATTAATTTGAAAAGATATTGTTATAAGATGCATCATTTTGACAAGATACACCTATCATTTTCAGGAAATATGCATTGCAACAAGATAATTAAACAATCCAAGTAAATTAAGAAAATATATCTCTAATAAGCAATAAATTAAATGTTTCTGTGCATGTATCATATTTTTGGTTTTTTAAGTGTACCATAAAATTTTTAATCGTAAAACATAAGAAATGGTAATAAAATGAGAAATTAACACTCGAATAGAAGAGAAACACACAGGGAAAGAGTTTATATATATATATATAAAGGAAGAAGTCCTGACTAATTCACGTATCAACGCCCAGCAAAAACTATTGGAGATACAGCTATCAAATTTTAGGAGCTTATTACTTTTGTGCTGAAGGTGTCATTTAAGAAGCGATTTTTCAAAATTCGCCCCACAAGGGGGGAGGGGGGCAAAACGTGTTTTTTACATAAAGGAAGAAGTCCTGACTTATTCACGTATCAACGCCCAGCAAAAACTATTGGAGATACAGATATCAAATTTTAGGAGCTTATTACTTCTGTGCTGAAGACGGCATTTAAGAAGCGATTTTTCAAAATTCGCCCCCAAGGGGGGGAGGGGGCAAAACGTGTTTTTTCATATTCCTTCATATCTCAAAAAACCAACATTGATATCCATAACATTCTTGCTTTAAAATGTAAGAAACATGAATACCTAAAAACCAATTTCAGGAATTTTCAAAATTCGGCCCCCAAGGGGGGGAGGGGGCTAAACGTGTTTTTACGTGTTTTATCTCTATATATAAAGGAATCAACGCCCAGCAAAAACTATTGGAGATACAGATATCAAATTTTAGGAGCTTATTACTTTTGTACTGAAGTCGTCATTTAAGAAGCGATTTTTCAAAATTCGCCCCCAAGGGGGGGGAGGGGGCAAAACGTGTTTTTTACATATTCCGTCATATCTCAAAGAAGGATACCGATATCCATAAGATGCTTGCTTTAAAATGTAGGGAACATGAATAGCTAAAACGCATTTAAGGATTTTTCAAAATTCGGCCTCCTAGGGGGGAGGGGGGGCTAAACGTGTTTTTACTTGTTTTATCACATATTCCTTCATATCTCGAAGAAGAAAAAAGTTATCCATAAGATTCTTGCTTTAAATGAAAGGAACACGAATGCTTAAAAAATCAATTTCAGGATTTTTCAAAATTCGGCCCCATGGGGGGGGGAGGGGGAAAACGTGTTTTTCCCCATATACCCTCATATCTCAAAGAAATGAAACAGATATCCATAATATTCTTGCTTTAAAATGTAGGGAACATCAATAGCTAAAAACATATTTCAGGATTTTTCAAAATTCGGCCCCCTAGAAGGGAGGGGGGCTAAACGTGTTTTTACGTTTTTATCACATTTTCCTTCATATCTCGAAGAAGAAAACATTTATCCATAAGATTCTTGCTTTAAAATGAAAGGAACACGATTGCCTAATAATCAATTTCAGGATTTTTCAAAATTCGGCCCCATGGGGGGGAGGGGGCAAAACGTGTTTTTCTTATATACCCTCATATCTCAAAGAAATAAAACAGATATCCATAATATTCTTGCTTTAGGATGCAAGAAATTTGATTATCTAAAATCGATTTCAGGATTTTTCAAAATTCGGCCCCAAGGGGGGGGGGGGAGGTCTAAAAGTGTTTTTCACATATACCTTCATATCTGAAAGTAGGAAACGGATATCCATAAGATTCTTGCTTTGAAATGAAAGAAAGACGATTACCGAAAAATAAGTTTCAGGATTTTTCAAAAATCGCTGCCCAAGGGGGGGAGGTGGGGCAAAACGTATTTTTACATATTTCTTCACATCTCAAAGAAGGAAATTGATGTCCATAAGATTCTTGCTTTAAAATGTAAGGAACATGATTATCTAAAAACAAATTTCAGGATTTTTCAAAATTTGGCCCCCAAGTGGGTTAGGGGGGCTAAACGTGTTTTTACGTGTTTTTTACATATTCCGTCATATCTCAAAGAAGGTAACAGATATCGATAAGATTCTTGATTTAAAATGTAGAAACACGATTAAATGTAACAAACACGATCAATGTCACGATTTTTCGACATTCGCTTTAGATTTTGTAAAAATTGCTAGAAACAATCCAATAATTTATATTTCCTATATATCACTATTTTGAACACCAAATTGGTATTAGGGGAAAAGAGAGAGATCAAACTTAATTAAATGAAGTGTGGAAAGGTGTGTGTGAATTGTATATATTTCGGTTATTAGTACGTATACATCTAGAGCTCAGGTTAACTCCATTCATTTTTATTATAATGGACAACGCCATGTAATTCTTGGCTTATGAAACCGGCGTTTTCACAAGGATTTACGGGGAAGCCCTCAAACTCCTCGAAAGGCCGGGATCCAGTGTCATATCAAAATTGAAAGAAACATTTTAATGCTCACATCAGCATTGGGGGGGATTACAATATGCTGATGGGATGCTGACCAGCGGAGAGGGGTATCGATTGGCATAAAATACAAATATACATATCATACAAGTAAGCTTTATTAAGGATACACCCGTGCAACGCTGAGTATATAAATCTAGTATATATATATATATATATATATATATATATATATATATATATATATATATATATATATATATATATATATATATATATATATATATATATATATATATATATATATATACCCAATAAACACAGAGGCATCGGGCATGGGTCGGAAGGTTCCGGCCAGCCGATTTCTCCACTGCCGGGCCGGCGCATTAAGTCAGTATCGTTTCCGTCACGGTCGTGTCCTCTCGCACGCGACTACTCCATCGAGTGCCGGGCCGCTTTCGGTAGGAATCGAGCCATTGTTCATCCGACTGCGAACCGTGAGGCAGCCGCGAGGAAGCCATCAATGCGGACAGAAAGCCGCCGCATAACCGGAGGTTGACAGGAGCAATAATTGGTTACGGGAGCAATAATTGGTGTCGACATACCGTCATCTACCCATCTCGTAAACAGCAATGTTCCGTGGGTCCGGGCGTCATGCCAGCATTCTACCAGAATCGGACGCCGGCATTTTTACAAAGTTTTGCGTAGGACCCTTTCAATTACATGCTTATTTTTATTATTTATTACATTGACGAATAACCTGTGATATCAACCCTTTCACTGTTATTATTATTTTTTTTGTCTTCATATTTCTAGTATTCTTTCCAGTTTTGCCGTATGTATTTTTAGGTATTACCAAATACTGATATTTGCTATTACCTAAAAATTTGCATATGAATCAGAAATTTACTTGTTAGAACAAAAACTCCCTTTGTATTATCCCGCGAGAACTCGCACCGGGTATGACATACCCAATCAATTTTCATTCAATGTTTTTGTTATCTTCTTCTTATCGGATTAGGCTGAAATTTCGTGTAGCTGTATTCAAGGTCACAATCTTTCAGCGGGGTAAAAACTAAGTCTGCTCAAAAAATAGATTTTGAGAAAAATATTTCGACGGGTATGTCATACCCGTGCGAGTCCTCGCGTCAGTCAGATCTTTCCTTTTTTCTGTCAGTTTAGTGTATCATGGCGCGATTTTTGAATTAAGACGACTAAATAAAACAATTGCGACACTTTTTAGAGACTGTTTCTAGTGATAATGAAGCTTTATTCGAAGATAATGATGCCTCTGAGGATGGAGAATACTGTAGCAATCACGATTCTTCTACTGAAATTGAGACAGAAACCGAAGATAATGGTTCACTGTCAACAGCCGATTTTTATATTGGTAAAGATAAAATCACAAAATGGCTCAAAAAAAATACCGGAAAAATGTAAGAAAGCGTTCAAGGAACGTAATTATCAAGCTTCCAGGTAATACAAATTATTCAAGAGATGTCGCTTCTCCCGTAGATGCATGGAATGTTCTCTTCAATAGCAACATGCTAAATATGATGGTGCCTCAAGCAAAAACAACTTATTCAAGCACTTCAATGGAACTGGAAATCCCTAATAATGAACCGCCTGCAAAAAAACTCAAGACAAAATATAAACGATGTTAAATTTGCCCAAGTAATAAGGACTGAAAAACAAAGTTTATGTGCCAAAAATGGGAAAAATGTCTGTGTTGAACATCAGTATGTAGTTTGTAAAAATTGTCTATAAAAATGTAAGTATTATTAAAATTCACTAAAAATCTTTAAATTATTATCTTATGTTCTTTAGTTACGTAAGGTTTGCATATAAACAATATTAATTTATATTTAAATAGCAGAAATGAACTAGGGTATGAGATACCCGGCGCGAGTTCTTGTGTTCGAAATTGGGCGCGAGTGCTCTCGGGTTAAGATACATTTACTCAAATTTGAAAGTTAAGATAACATTATACCAGACATTAAAGCTGAATCTATCTTTCCATTCGATCTAAGATTCCCGTTTTTTTAAAATTTAGAATGAGATATAGTACGTAAAACAGTACTATATATATATATATTCTTTTCATTCATATTATTGCATTTCATCCAAAGAAATGCAACATAAATCCATGTTTTTAATAATTAACCCCAAAAATTTGTACTTCCCCAGTATAAAATTTATTAACATAATTTGATAAATTTATAAACATAAATTTGCTACATTCATTTTTCAAAACTTGAGTAGTGTTTAGTGTGATATGATGAAACCCATACTCAAACCTTTGTGAGCTTATGAAAACTTGCTCAGAAGAATTTATTTAAATTATTTTTTGGTGTAAAGTTAACAAATGCTCTACAGATAAGAAAATTATTTTTTGCATAGCTTTGTGAATTAAAGAGCAATTCATTTAATTTTTATAAGTCATTTTTAAAAAATATTTTCTTTTATATTATATAGGACATTCAATATCCAACACTTGATAGTACTATTTTTGAGAAATAGTACTATGATAGTAATATTTCTCAAAAATAGTACTATGATAGTAATATTTCTTAAATTTAAACAATAGAAGATAATTATAGAAACACATGGTTTTAAATACAGAAAATAGTTGGTTAAAAGTAAAAATAGTTTATTTAGAAAGTACAGAGCACATTTACACAATTTTTTTCTATATTTTCTACAAAACAGGATCCTTTCGATGTATCTCTGCTCCATCTTTACAGCATCTAGGGAAAAAAAAGAAAGAGAAAATCAGTTCATAAATTTATGTGAAAGGGAAATGACTCCCATCCCCTGTTATAATTTATGAATCAAAAGAAGAATTTATTTAAATTATTTTTTGATGTAGACTTAGTAAATGCTCTGCAGATAAGAGAATTATTTTTTGTATAACTTTGTACATTAAAGGGTAATTTATTGTCGTAAAAATAGTTGATTGTTGAAAGTAGTTGAAAAAATTCATTGTTGATAAAGTAGAATTAATTAAATCCAATTAGGGAATATAAATTCTGAGAAAGAAGTTTAAAAAAACTTGATATAAAACAGCACCCAACATATGAGTGCAGTTTTAAATCTGTTGTCATTTTCTTGATAACTACTTCCAAGAAGTAAATTCCTACCACATTTTTATGTAAAACCAATTACATACTGTGAAAACTGCATCATGTAATAAATATTTACTTGATTAAATAAATAAGCTAATAGAAAATAGTTATAAAATATTTGTTAAAGAGCATTCCCCTTTTCACTAAATTTCTCTCTGTACAGTAGAAAATCAAACCATGTCGATTAATTTGTTATTATAGATATAAATAAAATAGGGTAGCTTGCCTTGATAAGAAGCCTTGAATGAAGAGTACAATAATAAGCTTTTAATGTTGAGCATAATTTCAGCTCAACATTGAAAGCTGAATCAGAGACTTGTCTAGAATGACACCAATATTTCCTCTTCACTATTGATAATAATGTTGTTGAAAGTAGAGAAACACAAGAATAAAGATTGAATGCTAAGTAAAACATTAGCATACAAAATCTTAAATTTCTAAATCTGATTACAACATGCCATAGAGAGCATTAATACAGATGCTGGGTCAGATTTAGAACTTTAAGATTTTATATCTAACATTTTATTTAGTTTTCAATCTTCATTCTTGTGTTTCTTTACTTTCAATGTGAGAGTGATTCTCGATAGTGAAGAGAAAATTTTGTTGTCATTCTAAACAAGTCTCTCGGTCAGCTTTCAATTATTGTACTCTATCAAGGCATTCTAATCTATTTTATTTATATCTGTAATAACTAATCATTTAATTGACAGGATTGAATGCCTTACTGTACTCAGAAATTTAGTGAAAAGGGTGAATACTCTTTAACAACTAATCTATTACTATAATAATGAATAAAGTAAACATTTATTATATGATGTAGCTTTCACAGTAATTAGTTTTACAAAAATGTGGTAGAAAGTAATTTGGGATACTAACTTCTGCATAGTATTTTAATAGAGCATATCTTTTGTTACTTAATTGTCAAATTATGGTGGAGATCTGTGTACAAAATATTTTTTATTTGCGAGCAGCTGTTATTAGTGATAACCACAGTAAGAAATTATTCAACATATACTATTTTGATTCAGTAATTACTAAACAATTGTTATGATATATTGTTTGATTAGTCTAGGTTAATTTGAAAAATGAGGTGGGTAATATTGACTAGCTGCCAATGTTGAGTGAAATGGCATAGATTATATTATAAAGCGTGAAGAAACACTTAGACTTTTTGAACCAAGCTTCTAACCCAAATTTAAATTTTTTTAAAAATATTTTGATAATGAGAGTATTTTCACAGATCTTAACAATGGAATAGAAAACCCGTACAGTCAACAAATTCATGGATAAACGATTCAGTTCTAAAAGCAAAAAGCGTGGTTTCTGTATACTGTTGTAACATGATTATTATAAAAGTATACAGAAACCAGGACTTTTGCTTTTAGGGCTGCATCTTTTATCCATGACTTAGTTGACTATACAGGTGTTCTGTTCCATTCTTTAGATCCATGAAAATATTTTCAATTTTAAAAGTTTTATTAATTTTTTTTTAAATTCTGGCTAGAAGTTCGGTTTGAAAAGTTAAAAGTATTTTATTGCACTTTGTAAAATAATCTATGCCACTGCACTCAACATTGACAGCCAATCTTTGTATGCTTGCATCATTTTTCAACTTAACTTAGATAAACCAAATAATACACCATAAAAAAACCTACACACTTGCAAACATAACCTTATTATAGTCAACAATTGTTTAATAATTAACTGAACCTAAATAATATATTTTGGAATATTTTATTACTGCCCTTATCCATACACTTTATAATAACAGCTGCTCACAAAAATATATTTTATAGACAGATCTCCACCAAAATATGATAATGAAATAATAAAAAATTAAATACTAGGCAGAAGTTAGTATTCCAAATGACATTCAACTACCTATTAGCTCATCAACGAATGATCTAATACATCTAAAAGCAATATTATTATTATTATTACTTCTTTAAGGAATTATGAATGAACCTCTAACTACTTCTCATTAAATTCTGATAATTAAATTAAAAAAATTTTTAACATTAACTATCAAGAGTAAAATTACCCTTGGCATTTTATACCTTTATAATATAAAAATATAAATTTTTTTTGGTAAGCAGTTATGATAAAAGACTTTCACAAGAGTCATGGTTAACTGAAGTCCCTGAACTGCACTTTCGGACATACCTAATACTTTAATAACAGGCTTGCCAGTTAAAAATATAATGAATAAAGGAAATCAATATCAATCCACAAATTACTGCAACCAAAGTTTATGAGAATGCTCGGATTAGCATATAAAATATACAAAGAGAAATTTGAAAATTTGAGTTGTTTATTAATTAAGAATTATGTAATAAAAATATTTTAATGGTTTTTCGTAGAAAAATTCAAATTTAAGTACAAAATATAAATTAAAAAAAAATATATTCACAACTTTGTGATTTTGCCCACAAGTTCACTCCTGAAAAAAAAAGGATATCTAGAGAATAAAAAAATGGGTTCAGTGAGGTTCAAATCAACTTACAGATTATGAATCGAGCACACTGCCAAGTGAGCTATGGAACCTTTCGAAGGAAATCACAATGAGGTGAAGATGTATTCCAGGTTCCGAATTCTGTAAAGAAACCAATATTTTCTTATAATGTCATAATAAAAATTAGAGTGATTTGTGACACCAAGAAGCATTGAAAAGCAGAGTTCTTTATAAATTTGCTTATCAGTGAAATAAAAAAAAAGTATGACCCCCTTACATGTATACTTTGGACCATAGGCGTAGCGTGCTTCTAACATTTGGGTAGGACACAAATTGAATTCAGCTAGGGCCCTACTCTGCGCATTGACTACCCATCGATCCTTAAAATTTGAAATATTATGATTTTTTTAAATTGAGTAACAATAGAATTGATGTTTCAGTAGTATTCAAAGAGTTATACAATGAGAAAATAAATGTAATATAAATAAAAGAAGAAAAAAAAGTAGCATCGAATATTTGTTATGGATCATATCATTGTTAAAAACTATGTTAGGGCTAAAGACATAATCGATGTTTTCAGTTTCAGAGTTTGAAAAAATGGGAAAAAAAACCAACTTTCTTAAAAGTTTTCTATGCTTTTCTGATTTAACTGAACTTCTATTAACGTTTTAATTTATTTCCAGTTAAGTTGGGGGGGGACGTCTATGCTTTGGACCAGTAAGTTCTTATTTATTTTGCACAACATGACAACTACTCTCTAAAAGTCTTGAAAACAAATAGCTTATAAATCAGTTATTGAGGAAATTCTCACATTTTTAATGAAGATTTTACAAATGACACACACAGAATGCTAATGTTTACCTAAAGTTTTAATAGAAATCTAGTTTTATAAACAAACTTTGTTCATGAACAGATTTTATATTTTCTAAATAAACCTTGGCATTTTATACTTTTATAATATAAACCTCTTTTTTGGCAAGAGTTAAAAAAATTTCACAAGAGTCATGTTAACTGAAATCCCTGGACTGCACTTTCTCACTCACCTAAAACCTTAACAACAAGCTTCACAGTTAAAAAAGAATAAATAAGGAAAATCAATAATTATCAATCAATCCACAAATTATTGAGACCAAAGTTTATGAGAAAGTTGAGATTAGCATTTAAGTTAAAAAAATTGATTTGAAATTTTTAGTTTTTTAATAAATATTTGTATATTTTTTTCATAGAAAAATTTAAATTAAAGTTCAAAATAAATCTAAAAAATATTAAAAACAGTGATTTTAGCCACGAGTCTACTGCTGAAAAGAAAAGTATATGTCGAGAAAAAAAAAGTTACTCAAACTTACGCAGGTTATGAATCCAAGTCAGCTTTGGTCTTCCAAAACGACTGCGATCTGAAGCTAGATTCCACTTTCAAAATTCTTTAAAGAAACCAATATTTTCTTATAATGCCATAATAAAGATTGAACGATTTATCAAACCAAGAAGAATTGAAATCTAGAGTTCTTTATAAACTTGCTTATCACTAAAATAAATAGGGGAATATGACCCCTTTACATATAACTTTGGGCTAAGTTCTTATTTATTTTGAACAGAATGCTACCTAAAGACTTTCTTAAAGTCTTTTAAAAACAAAGAGCTTATATAGACAGTTATTGAGAACATTATCACATTTTTAATATTGATTTTACTAATGACACACACAGAATGTAAAATTTTACCTAAAGTTTTAATAACAATCTAACATACATGATGTTATCTAAATAAAAGTTCTCATCCTTGTTGGGTTCTTCAAGATTTTAAAGCTGAAACTAAGAAATAAAATTATATAAATGCACAATGACCAACAATTTAATAACTTAGGGATGAAAAATGGAATAACCTTTTGCATCTATATATGATTAAGCAATAACAAAAAATAAAAACAATTATAATCATTAATATTCACATTTATACTGATATGTGCATGAGCATTTTTCATATTTTACGCACTCATGCATAGTGCATGATGGGGCATAAATCAGAATTGTATGGTTTTTTCCGTTAAAAGTATGCATGATCTATAAGTATAAAATCAATAAAGTTCTGTTAGAATTTATAAAAATTATAGCATGAAATTGAACCTTCTTAGTTGGTATTCTGAAGTGTATATAAATATCCATTATATGTTAAATATTTTGTTTCTTAATATAAAGCCCAAGTTAACTTACAGGCAAAATGCTGTCTATATTACAATTAAAAACATGAATAATGTATTTGGATAGCAGTCAAAATTATAGCACCATTTACTCTTTTATAAAAATTTTTAGTATTTCAGATCTGGTATTCTGAAATACATCAAATGTTCAAATGTTTTGATTATCTCATGGATTTCGTAGGCATTCATGAAAAAAACTTTTAATGTTTCATACAAACTGATGAAAAAAAAAGTTAGGTTAGAAAGAAATTGTAGTGGTTTTTATAAACAGATTAAGAACTGCCTACTGACATATTAAAAGTCTTTTTTTTGTAATTTTTTTACCAATTTCATTCTACTTATTTATTTCAAAACTTTTTTCACGCTACTAATTGTGATGAAAAATATTTTTTTCTTAGTTTAGGGAACACTGCATTTATATATCAATAATACTTGAAAATATCAATATATTCAATAGTTATATACATTATATATCAACAATTTTTAATATAAATAATATAACCACAAGTAATATTGGTTGCTTTTGACATTTTTTAGATGACTTTAATTATAATTATTTCTAAAAAATAAATTATCTCTTATAAAAAACCTTCTACAGAAAACTAGAATTCCTAAACAAGTTAACCTGATTCAATTAAGGCTTTCCAAACAAATTATTGCTTAAAAAGGTACTTGTGTGTGCATGTTACTATGAGATAGCTGTTAAAGTGATTATAATCATGGATTATGCTTTAGTATATTTATGATTATTCTCAATCTCTTCTTTCTCTGTGAATATGCTTTCTCTGAATTTCAAAGGGGGAGTTCTTAATTTGAGTTAGGATGTTTGTCTATAGGCTTATCAGCTATCTAATTCAGTGAATGAATAAATTTTGGAGTAAAATATCACAGACACAAATGTCAATTACATTAAATTACATCATATGGATCATAATTATATTGTGCAATAATTTAATAATTATTAAAATTTAGATATCAAACTAATATTTCATTGATTTATCATACAATACATTGAACAGGAAGAAAACTATCAAAAAAATTTATAATGTTAAACAAACCATTTACTTCCTTTGTCCATCTAAAATATTAACTGAAACACGAATCTTAAATTTTTCGGCAACAAATTGTTTTTATTTATACATACGAAAGTGCTCGTAAATGCCATAAGTATTGCTATTATAAGTATAAGTATTGCTAATTCAATAGAGACTCAGTTCAGTAGAATTTGATCTGAAATACGGTCAATTCATATTATTACTTGGATTAAAACACTATCTTATAACAGCAATAGAATAATGTTCACTATGTAAGGGTGTTAAATAAAATCTAAAGGCAATAAGTTAAGACTAACGAATGAAACTTACTTGTGGATTAATTTCAGCCAACTTGTAAGCAATCTTTAATGGCGCCTTTTCAATCAACTGAACGTCCAATCAGATGACTCTAGTGCATTGTAGTTCCGAGCCAAGGTCACGAGGCGAATAAAACATGTTTTGGAATTTCAATATGCTGTAGACTTCAAAAGCTGCCTTTTGGTATTAGAATAAACAATATAAAATTTTATTGCTCTAATGAAATATTTTTCAGGTGCTTCAAAATAGATATTTTTGTGAAAAGAGATAAAATTCTTTTTTCTGTTTATTTATGGAATATTAAATTAATATATATTTTTTGTAAATAAAATATTCAAAATATTTTTCCAGGAAATTTAGGTATTTCTATGTATTTCTAATATTTAGATGTCATTACAGAACAACTGATTTTGCAGAATTTCGCAATTTTCATCATCTTAATTTTACAGTAGCATATTCTTATAATAGACATTGCAATGAAAAAAAACAATTTTTAACTAACGGACCTTAGTTAAAATAAGCAAATCCCACATATTTAGAAAAATATCAATCTAATGTCTTTAAAGGCAAAGTGTTATTTTGAAATAAACATTCATATTTTTCAAAAGTCCATAGTAATCAAACATGGTTTGCTTTACTTATTTCACTGACACATTAAATTGATTTTTGTTTCAAATTTTGGCATTATCTTTTGAAAATGTATTTTTGACTCGCTAACTAATTTAACAATCCTCTCAACTGCTTGTGTGGGACATGGGAAAATTATTGAAGTCAATACATTGACTCTCGTGATCAGATTCTTTTGCTTCCTTTATAAACTGCTTTAGTTTGTCATCAGAAATATGCCTCTTCATAGGAAGTCCTGTTACTTTAAGGGGACTCGGTACCAAAAATTTTTTTTTCTTAAATAATGCCTATATTAAAATTCTGAAATCATATTTAAGTAAGTCTGAATGATACAAAATAATAAAACATTTCAAATTGTTAACATTTTTATAATTTTTTATAAAAATTTGAATTTTTTTTAAAAAATTCAATAATTTTCAAATTCCTACTTCTTTTTTAATTTTTATATTTGGAACTAGATTTTTTTACCACTTGTTCATCATACCTAACTACATAAAACTTCTGAGCAGATTTTAAATAAAATAAGTAGATCAGGGTAAAAAAAAATAAAATGTGGTTGCATATGGAAAAAACGATAGAAAATAGTACTTTTTTAGATTCATAAATTTTTTTAAAAAGTTTTTTCATAGATATCAAAAAACCACTCAGAAGTTTTGATACAGTAAGTATCAAGATTAAGCAAAAAAAAAATTAGACCATTTGCATTAGAATTGTAGAAGCCTTAGCATTTCGAAGATGGGGAGAATTTGAAAAATCACAAACTGAGAAAAATGAGTTTAAAGATTTCATTTATAGAAAAACCATATTAAATATAATCTTACTTCATGAAAACTTTTTTGCCAACAATAATAGGATATATTATTTGTTTTCACAACAAAAAATAAAAGCTAGAAACCTTAATTTAAATAATTGAGATGCATATATAAGCTGTTATCCACTCGTTTACTGCAGTAAAATTATCTTGAAATAGACAAATGCTGTAAATGTGCAAAAATTAAGGCATAATATATACTACTTACTTGTTATATATTTATAATAAGATGCACTACTGTCATAAATCCTAAATAATAATAAACATAAACTATTAATAGCTTAAGATATGAATTTTGAAACCACCAAATTTTAATATTTCAATTTCTAAATTTAATGAACAAGGGTCAATTACTTTCCTATAGATTTAAAAGTAGCCAGCACTATAAGTAATTCCTTCTCTCTTTTTTTCTACAATTTCTCTTTTAGCTTTTGCATATTTTACAATTTTTCTTACATATTGATATTTAGATGTAGCTTGTCTTTCTCGAAAAGATTGTTTTCGCATATCTAACGTTTTTGCAAGTCTTTATGTATGGCACCCTGACTTTATTCCTAGTATTTTATGAACTCCTTTTAATGTAAAACTCACACCTTTGTTATATTCGCAAATTGCTTGTCTAACAGAACGATCTACACGTTTTTTATACACAAATATGTCTTTGGTACACCTAGACCAAATCATATTATGCAAACTTTCATTTGCATTTTGCGTTTTGTAACTAATGCACTTTTCTAAAAGTTCATTTGAT
This sequence comes from Dolomedes plantarius, assembly GCA_907164885.2. Classification (NCBI taxonomy): domain Eukaryota; kingdom Metazoa; phylum Arthropoda; class Arachnida; order Araneae; family Dolomedidae; genus Dolomedes; species Dolomedes plantarius. Next base: position 100,781,724 of record OU015494.1, on the reverse strand, counting down.
GCTAGTCGTTGGTAAATAGGAAGTATCTTTGGTAAAAATTCTTCTTTAATTGGTGTTCCAACATTTAACTTATGATTTCCTGGTTTTACACCTTTCGAAACTGCAGACTGATAGAAACACCATGAATCAGCCCCACTTGGTCATTTGTGGTGCTGTGGTTTTTGGTCAGTTGAAATACTGTGGAACAATGTAGCATATATTGCAGTTTTCATATTATTTACATCACCCTTGTTCTGTAAAATTGCTCGTTGATAGTATTTTGTGAGCTTTTTTATTGTCGTTTCCTTAAGACTACCATGCCCTTTGCCTCCTAAATTGACACCACGAACACGCCAATCTTTAACAGCATTTCGCAAAGCTGTCCCTAATCTCTTACTTACGCGATTTACACATTCTTCCTGTTTAATTTCTACAGAAATATCACAAACAGGAAACAGAAATATCACAAATAGCTGAAGTTTTTGCACCTGATCTATAAGCTTCTTTCACTTCCTTATGAACTTGTTCGAACATATTTTTTGATAAAGTACAAGTTGCAGAGTTAAGCTTTTCAACACACCTCATATAAGTTCGTGAAGAAAATGGGGCCATATTCATTGACATACAAAATTTTTCAATAACAGTATATCCTTTCCCAATATTAGAAAAGGCACTGTCAACTTGAATATTTAAATTAGAACATTCTTGTTTCCTTTTAGTGTCTGATAATACATTGGTGCACTCAAAACAAACAAGTTTTAAATTTCTGTAAAAGCCAACTGCACTGCTACAGTCTAATTTGAGAGATATGTTTCCACAATCTACACATTTCACATTAGAAAACAAATTTCACAGTTCAACAGTATTTACAAAAATATATTCACCATTAATATTTTCTGTTTCTATTTGATTACAAGATTGAAAATTCTGCAATCGAGCACAACTGTTTGATGACATGCTTGTGTTCATGCAACGTGATTCTGCACTACTATCACTTATTATGTTACCTTCGGTTTTTTTCCATCTTTTATTATTATTTTCTGTTGCAAGAACAGATTTTCTTTTCCTTCTAGGCATGATTTCAGAAGAACACACAAAATAAATAAAAATGAACGAAGCTTCCACTTCTCTAAACGAACTCGAATTATAAAACGCAATCCATGAAAAAAAAACAGTGTTCAGCACTCGTAAATGTAAACAAGTTGGCGCTACGGTTGTGGATAATCGAACTTTGAAAGCAGCATCGATATAAAAATAATTATTTTTACAATAAACCAGGGAGACGATCAGATCTCAGCTGTAAACATTGAAGCAGCTGGGATTTAAAGGGACATTTAAAGGGAAAATGAAAGATATGGGTTACGAAAATTAACCATAACTCCTTAAATATTTATCAGAATGACATGAAATTTGGGTGGAATCTTCTAGACATGTGAAGGAATAATTTAGAATAAAAATATGAAATTCGTCAATTTGGTCATTTTTCGACAAAATGAGATGTACCGAGTCCCCTTAACATCATTCCATTCAATCATATCAATATAATCCTTGGCATCAAAGTTTATACGTTGAAATAAAAAATTTTTGATGCCGCCTTCATTTTCAGCCCTTGCTTTTAGAATCCGGGGTAATCCAAGATCTCTCTTACATGGCTGCGATCATCTGATATCATACAAAGGACGAGATGTTCAGAAGCAAATTTCTGGCACTGGAAAATGTATATAAGATAGCATAATAGCATTTTTCAATGGCAACAACCAGCATTTACACATTACTGTTATTGGAATGGATGGAACTGCCGTGAACACTGGATTGAATAATGGTGTGGTTCCTTTATTGGAAAAGGAACTAAAAAGGCCACTGCAGTGGTAGATTTGTTTATTTCATGGAAATGAACTGCGCCTACGTCCTAATTTGGAGGAGAAATAGGTAAACAACTAGAAAACTGCCATGAACTTCCAGTGATTCAATTTTCACCTATTGAAAATGGCATTCCATTACTAGAAATTAAGGATGATTTAAATGTGGACCCAAAATATTTGTTAGAAATGTCTAATGCAATCTCTGTTGGAAGGTGCTTGTAAGGTATACACAAGATTCGATTCACAAGAATCGAACTTTTGAGTGAATGAATTAAAGAAGCTGCTTGGGATATGCTAATTTCGGCATACGCGATTAGTACAAATACCACGAAGCGTCATTAAAAAAAAGTTGTTAAGGTTGAAAACGTGTTATCCTGCGCTAGTGCTTAGCAGGCCCAAAGTTTACGTGGCAGTACTGCTGGTTTGACTCTCCGCTGGGTTGTGAGTATTCGAAATGTGTATTTCTAGTGAATGATAATATATATATTCCGTACAAGTAGTACGTATGCTTATTGCTGTAAAAGCCAATTATATATGTGCAACGAATTCAATAAACATTGTTTCATGTATAAACTGTGTTTGTTTCAAATTCAAATAGAGTGCCCCCTTAGTAGATACTCTATACTGGCGCCCGAAAGTTTATATATACCCTGGTTGTTCTCGTTGCATTTATAACGAACAAAATATTTGAAATTAAAAACTGTGTACTGTGTACTTATATTGATAAAATTGTTGCAAGTACTTATATACTATTTAAAAATGAGTGTTGTAGAACAAAACCCTGCTGGAAATTTTCCTCGGGTAATTATGGTTCAGCATTTTGCGCCATTCGAAGCCACCTTCAATGGCGGCCCCTCAAGCCAATTCCTAAAGAAAATTGAGCATTACTTTCAGCAACAATGCACCCCAGAGGGGGATAAACGTAAAATTGCTCTAGCCGCTTTAAGAGGTAGTGCATATCAGTGGTACATGTGTATGCAAAGCAGTAATCTGATCTTTGACTATTCGTCATTCAAGCTATAGTTTCTTAGCGTTTTTCCAAAGACCTTTAATCAAAGTGAAATAGAAGCGGAAATTTATTCGCTAAGGCAACGTGAAGGTCAGTCTGCATTAGATTTTGCTATGGAAAAGATTTCCAAGTGTGAGGAATATTTAGAAGGAATGACGGAAGCGGTAGTCTTAAAAATAGTTATCCAACGGTTGAAGCCAAGTGTTCAATATTTTTTAGATAATCAAACAATTACAAGCAAGGTTACCCTCCTTCAAGCTTTAGCTAAACATGACAATAGGCATTTCTTCTCTACCCCCTACCCTAATTCAGGTACAAGAAGTTTTTTACACCCACGCCAAAATTTTTCGCGAGTTTCAAACCAGCAGCGTAAGCAGTATCGTGGGCGAAATAATAGAAGCTCACGGCGTTATAATGAAATTTGTGCACTTAAAGTAAATAATATGCAAGCACCTTACTTGCACTGGCAAGTTGTTTCACATGATATGGTTCAACCTGTTGAAACTGTGTGGTCAAATGCATTAACTTCTCCGAGCAGTAATCATTATTTTGAAAATAGTGAAAGTCGGGATATTTTTGTGGCGTATAATGAAAGTGAATCTAGGTGGAATAATGTGGAAATTCCAGGACAAATTTCTGAAAATAGTGCCGATACTAATGCTAGTGGTTTAGAAAATAAATCATCTGACACTTATATTAATGCTATACCTGATATTATTAATGCTATTCCTTATATTTTAGATGATATTCACACATCTGTTAATGAAGGAAATTTAGTAGATGACGAAGAATGCGTTACGGAACTTAGTGAATACTTATTAGTTGACGACAATAAAAATTCTTTAAACGATAGTAGGAACTCGCTAGGTAATGATGATATTATTCCAAGTTTCCATCCGAATGAGGATGCTGTAGGCCAGGTTGATAATATGGTTTTAAATAAAGTACATGAAAACCAGACTGAGAATCAGGATGAAAAGTTGACACAGAGTTATACTGTAAGTAGTTTAGCTGATGCTTCGGAAGTTATAGACGTAGGTTGTATTAAAACGCACCAGTACGAAAAGATTAATCTTCCTAAAACTGAAGCAGTGTTAAAGAGTTTAAATGATAGCGATTCTGAAGAAGGACGTTTTAAAGAGACATTCTCGTCAAAAGAGGATAAAACTAAAGTTAAGGGGGATAAAAAACGTGAAAAAGCGCCTTCAGGTTCCAGCATTAAAACTGCTAATACTGAAGTAATTAAGGCGGTAAAAAAGAAGTCGTATAAGCACAAATACGAAAAGCAGAGTCAGGTTGTTGAAAAAATAGAATCTGCATTAAAATCTAATACCGATACAAGCAAAAGTACGAAGCAAAGTAACGTGTGTACTACAAAAACTCTATCAAAGGATGAACGTGGCACACATAAGGTACACAAGGTTATGACAAGGATAGATGACAATTCTAAAGGTCCTTTGCATAAGTACAGGAAGCAGACGCAAAGGAAATGGAAGATATCAGCCGCCCAGCAAGGTTGGCCTCCTCCTAAGAGACCTCCTGTCCATCGTCAAGCCGGACCAGCGCCTCAGGACCTACGATCTGCTGCACGAAGGATGACCACACGGTCAACGAATCCTTTTGCTAGGACTGCGACCATCAAGAGAGGTTCCACGGAATGGACAGACTGGTGCAAGGAAGTTGCTGCATTCATGAGGAACAAGTCTTGTATCAATTTTCTTATTCTAACTCCCACCCTTCAATAAAACCGAACCAAATTGGTTTGAAGTTCCCCATTGTATATACTGTGTAAACATTTTGAGGGGAAGGGGTGAGCAACTGGAAAAAAATGGAATACTGTTGTTTTATAAATTTTTGAAGGGGACATGTAGTGACTAGAACAAAAATACATACTGCATAACATAATAATTAACTAACTAACATACTAACTTCACAAAACATAACACATGTGCATTATAAATTGGGGGAGAGCAGATACAAACAGTCAAGAAATGTCATGCTGTGCAATTGTGTTGACACTTTTAACTTAAATAAGTTTTTTAGGGCGCAGTTGGCCAGCCCAGTATCCGCAACTCTGCAAATCCACTGTGTAATGGTGTCACCTGGACCCTTCGGGGTTAGTTTTGTAAAATGGTAGTGGCGTTTTTCCTCCACACAACGTGTGGAAGGTTTTTTGTCTTTGCCACCCATTATGTAAAAAGTCAGACCAGCACACGTTTTCAATTTGTTAACTGAAGCCGTTCAGACCTCAGTTACCTTTTTTTTTTTTCGAGGGAGGCCAGTGTAAGGTATACACAAGATTCGATTCACAAGAATCGAACTTTTGAGTGAAAGAATTAAAGAAGCTGCTTGGGATATGCTAATTTCGGCATACGCGCTTAGTATAAATACCTCGCAGCGTCATTAAAAAAAATGTTGTTAAGGTTGTAAATGTGTTATCCTGCGCTAGTGCTTAGCAGGCCCAAAGTTTACGTGGCAGTACTGCTGGTTTGACTCTCCCCTGGGTTGTGAGTATTCGAAATGTGTATGTCTAGTGAATGATAATATATATATTCCGTACAATTAGTACGTATGCTTATTGCTGTAAAAGCCAATTATATATGTGCAACGAATTCAATAAACAATGTTTCATGTATAAACTGTGTTTGTTTCAAATTCAAATAGAGTGCCACTTCAAATTATATACACCCAAGTTTGGGTAGAAGTGAGCTTAGTTACTCTATATGCTCTTCTAATTTGTCTATGAGAAAACCAGGAAAACTTTGTTATTCATGATAGCTTACATTAGCAAACCGAATACTTCACTTGTATGTGGGAACAGATTGTACTGCAAAAAAATCTCCGAATACTGACTGATTTTGTAAGTATATGCACCTGTTTTGTTTCACATAAAGCTGAAACTATCTTATATCCAGGGATCGAAGCACTTGTAGAAACATGTAAGCTATTCACGTTACCTCCATCAGACTCTTAAAAATGTAATTGACCAAGTCTTTCAAAGAAATTTGTACTTTGCTGCTTCTGTAAATCTCCTCCTGTGTATGATATCAGTAGATCGCAGCCACGTAAGAGAGCTTAGATTACGCCGGATTCTAAAAGCAAGGACTGATAAATGAAGGGGGCATTAGAAAGTTTTAAATTCAATGTATAAACTTTGATGCCAAGGATTATATTGATATGATTGTACGTAAAGATGTTAAAGTAACTGAACGAGACATATTTCTGATTACAAACTAAAGCAGTTTCAAAAGGAAGCAAAATAATCTGATCAGGAGAGTTAACGTATTGACTTCAGCAATTTTCCATGTCACACACCAGCAGTAGAAAGGATTGTTAAATTCGTTACCGAGTCACCCTTACCCGTCCGTGGCACTTCTGCAAGAGTTGCATTGATAAAAACGAAAATACATTCTCAAAATATAATGCCAAAATTTAATAATAAAAAACAAAACAAAACACAATTCAATGTGTCAGTGAAATAAGTAATGGAAACCATGTGTGATTACTATGGACTTTTGAAAAACAAGACTTTTTTTTTTCAAAATAACGTTTAACATCCCCAATCTCAAAGAACTTGTTTATCTTATGCGCAGTAAGTGTGCGTTTAAATTTTCTTCTACACCCACTTTTGATTATATTCCTAAATCTGAAAAAGTTAAACCTCTGAATCAGGCAGATGAGCTTAAAGCAGGGTGTTTAACCTTTTGCAGCATCATGGCAAATTTTTTCAAGCAGGCGGGCAGCATAAAAAAGTCAACTACATTCAAAATTTTAGTTTTATTATGAAAATGAAAAATACATTGTATATGCAATGTATAAAATATTATAATCTTGGTATGCAATGTGATGTGGTAATTTGAACGAAATCGAACAAAATGTGATTTTTGAAATTGGTGTTTGTTTTAATATGTCTGCTATATTAACTATGAAAAATATTATTATTTGATGAAATTATAACTTTTGCAAATAAATGTGATTTTGAATTAATTTTAATTGCATTAGGGTTAGGAAAATGGTGAAACACAGCATCAACATTGGAATGATTTATATTTGTTAAATCATGCGCGGGCCGCAGGTTAAACACCGTTGGCCTAAAGCGAATTGCTCGCGACTCTAACTTAACTAGCATTAATGATCGAGACCTCTCTTAACCAATTTTCTATCCTAAGAAACTGTCGTTATCCGGAGGAAAGAAATTCCCGCTGCTAATGATGAAATTCCTGTTAGACGGGAAACCAAACCTGAAGCATGTTTTTTTTTAATGGCGGAAGGGTACAAAGATACCCTCAACAACATGTACGACCTAGTCAAAATTCAATATCCCAAATCAATTTCCTGAAACTTTGTCAAAATTTTATCTGAAAACATTACTGCAATTGGATTAATATCGGACCTTTCAAAATTACTTAATTAACGTACGCATTGAATTTTTTTTGGAAAAAAAATCCCAAAACCGAACGGCCACTTAAAATCATTTTTAAGGTATCCTTATCGACACTTTGGCTGTGGAAGTCGAAGGCGAATTAATTATTTTAAGCTTACGTCACTGTAAAAACTTGTAACCAGTTTGGTACCAATCAAACTTCCAATACTCTTTCATACAGCTAAGCTCTTAAAAATAATTTAAATCTCTCATCTAGCAAACCTATTCAAAATTTACAACCCAACAATGTTTAATCTTTGGGAAACCTAGATGTACACTAAATAAATACTGAAGTTCCACATTTAATCTGTAAGTGAATGCTGGTATGTGGCGTCCGTTTTTGCTTCCCATGCTTCCGTCCTCGGTTCGATCCCAAAAGGTGCATTTCTGTTTTCTGTACTCGCGGATGTTCAGACCTGTCAATTTGATTTATTAAATATAACTTACTTATTAATTTAAACTTAATTGCCTTATTTTTTATTTATAACATTTATTTAACCTAATTTTTTGGTCCTTTTTTTCTTATTGTAAATATTATTTCTCGTATCCTGATTCAATTACAAAAAAACAATGTAATATATTCTTCAATGTAAGTACTGAGGATAAAGGGTCTTATTTTGGGATCTTATTTGGTATCTTATGACATCTACTGTCTATGTCTCTGACATTACATTACATTAATATTTTTCTAAATATGTGTGATTTGTTTATTTTAACTAAGGTCTGTTAATTTAAAATTATTTTTCTTTGATTCAAATGTGTATTATAAGAATATGTTACTGTAAAATTAATACGATGAAATTCGAGAAAAAATTCTGCAAAATCAGTTGTTTTATGATAGCATCTAACAATTAGAAATACTTAGAATATGTAAGTTTCCTGCAAAATATATTTTGAATATTTTATCTACAAAAATATATATTATTACTTTAATATACTATAAAAGAAATTTAAAAAAATACAAATTTTATCACTATTTCCTCTCTTATAAATAAAGAGTGGTGTAACACGGATCCATTTTTAAGTAGATATTTAATTTCTCCAGTAATATATAAAAATAAAAAATGAAACTAATTTTCATCTGTTTTTATAAGCTTCTAGAGAGTTAAAAACATACACACAGAATACAATCTTTACATACAAGGAAAATTATGTGAATTTTCATATAATACAATTATGCAATTTCACATAATACTTCTCACATAATACAATCTTTACATACAAGGAAAATTATGGGAATTTTCCGCGTAAAAGAAGTTTCAGAACAATGAAATAAATATTTTTGAAAAGTCTGTTTAATTTAGTCCTCGCCTTCCCTTTCAAATCCATAATTCTGATGCAAATTTCTGTTACTTGTGGTTACGAACCGGAGGTCCAGTTCCGGGATGATAGAGGAGAAACGGTTTCGGCGCGATTCACATCAACCCATCACAGTCCCTAAAACACGTAAACGCAACCCTTCGGAGGCTCGCAAACAACCCGCCAGTGGCCCGGAAAAATTCTCCCGTACTTGTCGTTCTACCGGCGCCTCCAGCACTGACCCGATAAGCTGCCGTCAGTCCTGTGTTTGTTGGGTATATATATATATATATATATATATATAATAACATAGATATATATATATATATATATATTATATATATATATATATATATATATATATATATATATATATATATATATATATATATATATTTATGTATATATATATTTATATATATATATATATATATATATATATATATATATATATAATATATATATATCTATGTTATTTATTTTTAGTTCATTTTAGCTTTATTTTGAGTTTTTAAGGACCGTATATATTACTTTTAGCAAGCAACATTGTTTTTGCCAACTTCAGATATTGCAAATAATATTTACTGCAAAGTGCTCTTAAATGTTACTCATCATACTCGGATAATTTAAATATAAGTGCTGAAAGAAATAAAGGTTTGATTTAGAGCACTATGACCATTTTTGGCTACACGAGGGATAATTAGACTGGGGTATACAGCTTAAAGCCGATTCCGAACGGCTACTGCGAGCTTCCTAGCCATTCGGCCATCATCCAGCAAATAAAATAAAGGAGACCTTTAAATATTGACTGCAGTGTTTTTCGCTTCTTATGTCTTTTATCAATAATGCTTATTTCTCCGTGGGGAATTCACTAGTCCTTTAAAATGTATTTTCTAAGACCCTAGGAAACTTTCAGTGGTTCGTGAATTACGTATTTTAGTTTCACAAAGTGCTCGGTGAATTCAATTTATGTTACAACACTGTCAAAATTATGTCTTAAACTTTGCCAATATTATAAGCTTTATGATTATCCATCTCAATGTATTTGATATTGGAGTTTTTAATGAGTATAAAATTTATGATATACTTTCCGTATGGATATTAACATAATTTTTACATAATTTTTTTGTGTAAATATCTTTATCATATTTTTTTTTCTGGATGATTTAAAATTACGTTCCGCATCTGAAAACAATAATTGCAAGGATAGTTGTATGCTAATTATCATATTCTCAATGAATACAGCTTATTCATTCTTAGTTCTTTCCTTAAAGCTACAGGCAAGTTTTTAAACTTCTCGTCGAGTTTGCTCTTCACGTCGTTGATAAGAATTGGATTTTCACCCCTTGTTTCATTCCTTTGACAAAAAGGATCACTATTTTGAATGCTTGTTACATGCATTTTCTTAAGAATTGGCTTTATCTTCACTCATATGGGGAAGTACATATAATTCATTGTGGATGAGCTCGCAGTAATAGCTACAGGAAAGCAAGCTTATATAATGTCGGTTAAAACATAAAAGATGAGTAAATATCTCAATCATTAATTTACTTTTTGCATCTTAAATGGAACTTTCTTCATATCACTCAAAACACTTTTCGTAAATTTCAGAGTATCGCCGTCTAACTATGGCTAGAAATTAGGCAATTAAGTTTTACCCAGCTCATGAATAGAGATATATTATTCACAAACGTGTTCTGTTTCAGAAAAATGCTATAAATAATTTTCTTTCATATTTTTCTACTCACATCAAAAATGTTTGAAATGTTTGCTAAATACTCTACGTTAAATATGCAGACAATTTGTTGTTGCTTATAAAGATTATGCGCAAATAACTGCGTGACAATATTTTATGTTTTAAGTTCATCGTTTAACAAACGCATACTTTTTTCAAATATATGAAGGTTCAGAGTTAAAGTGAATCAAGTACATGAAAGTCAATTGCGAGAAAACTAATCGCAAAGTTCTACTACAATAATAAGGAATTAATCATTGACTTTTGTCTGTTTTATCTGTCTGTTTTTCATTAATGTAGTGCTATGTTTAATTTAAACTATTTACTGATATGATCGGATAAAATGCAACTATTATTAAGACACGACATAGAATTAAAATGTAAGTTGGATTTATTTCACTTTCCCCCTGAAACTTAATGTTTCGGGAGTTTGTTAGCATTAGACACACTTGTGTAATCTGATAGTATCCATTGTTTTTTTAATATAGCAAACACTAATGTGTCACATAACTTAAACGAACCTTATTTTAAAACCCAGTTAATTACAAAATCCAAATTTATTACATTTTCTTGACAAAAATCTAAAATGAGCATTTTTTTCTATTAAAAGAATCTTTAACGTTTGAAAATTACCTAGTCATATACAAATCCATCATTTTCCTCCTTCTCGCTTTAAATGAAAGCATACCTTCACCGAGTGTGCTTGGTCCTGGGAAGGTGTTTGAAGTATTTATGATGGAATAAATGTATGTATTGTAGGAGTGACTTCAGGTCTGATATCCTAATTTCATTCACAGGTCTGCGTGACTGGTACAGAGAATCTTGTTGCACATTTGATAAACACTGTACAGGTCTACCTTCTCCTTTTCTTTCGTAAATTCATTTCTCAAAAAGAAGTCAGAAGGTTCTTAAAAGTTTCCTTGAAACGAATTGTAAAGGGCAAGCACTTATGAAATCTCAGCCAGGGTATCTTCGACAATTTGTAACGATGTCCCTCTATGTCCTTTATTCTGTTGTCACAGAAATTTGCAAAGATTTGGTGCTCAGGAACTCATTTTTAGGCATCAAAACTACTTTCAATTAAGATTGGTTCTTCTTCGCAGATTTTAAAATTTAGATTAAGTCCTCTAGCACATAGATGTATTGTTTTTCCCTGCTTACCTTTTCAATGATACCAAATTCAGCAAAATTTATTGGAAGGAATGTCTAGACACCAATAATCTAAGATATATTTATTCTACATACATGTCGGGGTCTTGAGCTAGTTTCAGCAAAGCAAAAGCCGATTTCATATTTCTATTTTGCCCAGTGCATGAATATGAAAATAAAATTATGTTTTTGTAAGTTCGTGCATTTTCTCTTAAATGATTGCAAACTCAAGAAGAATGATCCTCAGATCCCCTGCCTCCCTCTGTTTAGTCTCACACAAATCTATAGCCTATGGAATCAGTGAAACAGTGAATACCAAAATTGTATATGAACATAATTATTTTGTAGTATGCAATAGAGGCTGAAAGATTAGGAAAATGCAATGTCTCTTGAAAATTAAATGTTGCAAATTAAGTCTCATTTGAAGGTATTACAGTCATTTTAAGGATTTGCCTTACTCTCTCTGTACGGAGTGAATGCAGCTACTTTTCCTCGTCTAGTGTTCGTTTTTTTCAATGTTCTGTTCACTTTTTGTTTTGTCCTTGGAAGGAACCTTAAAATGTGAATTTAATTAAAAAAACACTTGATAATAGTATTTTACTTTCACTGGCTGCTTTTATTTCTCATCTGCACACTTAGCAACATAAAGATCACACATTTTGTTTATGTTAAGGTTAGGATGAAGATATATAATCTTGGAATTTTATTTTCCCGACTAATGATTCTGGTAGCAAGGGAAAGATCTGATGTGGGCAACGATATCAGAGTCATCAATTTTGTTTTTTTTTACCCCTCCTGTCAATCACTTCAGAAACCTCATTTTTACTGAGGCATCTGTACAATCTTACCGAACTTATTCTTAATACTCCTAGAAATTTTATTTTTGCAAATACTCACATTCTCATCTTTATCTAGAATAAAATACTTAAATGCGGGGGTTTTAGGTGAACCACTGTCGTCTCTTGGACGTAATCACACTGTCTTGGAGCTCTGTACTAACCCTAATAAAAACACGTTCTGTTTAGAAAAATTTGACAACTTTCAAATTGATGTAAAGAATTTCTCCAAACTCACTATAATAGAAGTTCAGAGCACTTGCGTGGACAGTGGCAATTGAAATTATTTTGGAAGGTCTTTCCTTGGACCAAAAAGTGCTTTTTAGTAGTAAATGACTTACCACTATTGAGATTTTTCTCACTAATATTGATATATTGATAAATCCTGATACTGACTTATGAAGACTTAGTATCTATTTAGGCTACTTTAAAATACGTACAAAACATTACGATGAAATAAATTAAATCTCAGAATACGACTACAGAAGTACGTGCTTTTAAACGACTGAAGAAATGGTCTCGATCCACTGTAGCTCTGAAAGGAAATGAGTTGTTTTTAGTGCTACAAAGAACTGTTGCCACCTGACGGCTAACATTTATACAAGGACTTTGGTACACTATTGCATAAAAAAGTGATGTTTTCACTGCATCATGGCAACGTTAGTACGAAAAGTTAAAAAAATCGACTTGTTTCACTTTTACACTGAGCGCTCCATATACATCTCTCTTATTTTGCCCTCTTTTTACCTGCCAAAGGCCTTTAAAGATGAATATGTTTAATTGGCAATTTGAAAGACTCTTTTTAAACAAAAATACTTAATTTAAAGTAAATAAAAGCTAAAAAATATAATGTCTTCTATAGGCATAAGGTAGAAACTTTTTCTTAAACTACTGAATAAATTAAGATATAATTAAGTCCATGAAATACGACGTGAATTATAAGTAATTAGATTTCATCAATAAGAGAGTCAACTGTATGAATTTATGCATAAGAAATGCGGCACAAGCGTTTGTTGCTTTAAAACTTAAGTAATAAAAGTAAATAAATAATGAGAAAAACGTACAGAAAATATTAAGTGAGTGCATAATTGATTAACTGGAGGGAACCCAGTTTCTGTTCCTTAATACTGAACGACAAAGGAAATGTCTCCTTATAAGATAAAATCAAATGCACATTTTCTGTTAAAGAGTCGGAGGAAATATCGTAAAATGTGAAATAAAAAATAAGTTCATTTCTTACCTAAAGTCTATCAAAGTTTAATTTTACCTTTCTATTTATATCACCGTTAACATCTGCTGAGTAAAAATTTACTTAGAACGGTGTTTAGATGGTTCAAATTAAAATGTTAATACTTTGAACAGCACGGAGATTAATTTAACGTTTATGGTCATCTGAGGTTTTACTATGTCCCCACAAATACTGTAACAAACTTTTATGTATAAAACGCAGAATAATAAATTATAGTTCAGCGTGTATTGATATAGATTATACAACAGAAATTACATGCAACCATATTAAAAATTTATTTTAATAGTATAAAAAAACCTCTAAAAGGATATATCCATGTTTTTAAAATTTACAGTCAAATTTCAAATAGCTATAAAATAGATATAATACATACATATATATATATATATATATATATATATACTCGTATAATAAATACATATTAATGGTAGTTGCACTGAATTGGGCTGAAATATCACTTATTAACTCTAACATATAAGAAGAAATAAGTTTATATGATTTATATAAAATTTGTTTTTACTTTTTTCTACAAGTACCATGCCATATATTTTGACTATTTAACGAAGGCTTTCATACCTTTCAATATATACTAGATGTTAAAAAATGTTATGCTTATTCCATGTCATTTTTCAACATCGAGTGTACATTCAAAGTAACTTAAGTTAAGTATATTAACGTAACGTAAGATTTTATCTACTCATCTGCCGATTAATGCATTTAAAGTAAGTTGTAAGGTAATTTCAATAAAGCTACCGAACAATCTTATAATCTATCTAAAATATTAGTTTTAAATAGTTTTTATTATACTCTAAACCAGTGATTCTCAACTTCTTTTTTTACTAGGCCCCTTTTGGATGACCTTCAAACCCTACGCCTCCCTTTGAATATTACACCTGCCTGCTCTGGGAGGCTTGAAAGACATGTTTTTGTCCACCAGTAAAATATTTGCTCTTTTTTATGGCAAACAACATAGGCATATATTATTTCAAGATGGAGACAACTATTTCTTTTAAGTTCCCGGATGGACCTAATGAACTTATATACAACCTAAGGACATGGCTGGCCGCAGTTAGCCAACTGGAATGGGACAAAGGAAGAGGGTACCTATTTGCCAAGTCTTCTGGATAATGTCCCAAGGTAAGATTGCATTTGAAATGCCCAACAAATACTGTTGGTCTTTGCTCGACATATTCCTGTCTATATCAGGAATCAAACAATCTATAGGTTCATAATCAACCACTGGGTTGTTTTCACAGCAAGTGAGCTGCTGCCCGATTGACCCACTAAAAGAAGTAGGCCCTGCAGTTTGACTGTCAATATGTTGGAAAATGTGGCCAAAAGGAAGCTCATTAAAATTCAGGAATCATATGCTCCACTGTAGCGGGCGTCCTACATGATTTTCTAGTCGGTGGATGACACCGTTCTTCCATACAGTGTCGGTTACAGTGCCATCACCCCCTACTACTTCTAGTTTTTCTAGTGATATTGATAGTTCAGACAAACGAGAAATAATGCTTTGAGTTATATCATTTGATGAACTCGAAATAGGAGATACATATCAAATATAAGTTGATCCAGGTTCCTGGATAAGAGAATAGTGTTCTTCTTTCCCATTCCTGCGAAGTTACTTGGCATTCAAGTTTTTGACGAGCACAGTATCATCTTTTCGTCCGTCAAAGAAAAGACCCCAACTTTCCTCAGGAGGTGTAAATTGACTTTTAAAATCCATCCAAACATGACTTTTGTCTCTTCTTATTTTATACTTATCAACCACATAGGAATAATCAGTGTCGGTTATCATTTCAACACCTCGCAGAACACTTGACGTTATGAGAGCTATTGCCCGATGAGAAACTCCGAACCAATCGCTGTTTAGCTCTGTTGCGCTAAGTTGAATTCTCATCTACCATTGGATATTTTTAGTCGATGTACTTGGTTTGTATTAATATTCCTCATACTCCAAGTCTTCAATAGAACTGTGATTGTGTTCATCAATTTCCAAGTACTCTTCTATTTTAGGAACTTTGCCACTCAGTGCTCGCTGAAGATAGCGAGATTTCTGCTCGACCTTCTCAATTTCAGGTAGGCAGAATAGGGAGAGATCACACCACAGTTCAATCTAGTTCAAAACAGTTCTTTTTAGTTCAAACTAGTTCAATATATTTCAAGTGATATCTAGTTCATTTTGTTCTAGCAAAACGAACGAAGTGTAGCACAGTGAAAATTGCGAAATATTGATAAATTTCTGTTTTTTTCTAAGACGTTGCGCGAACGGAAAAAATTAAATCATTGATCAGAATATAATTTATTTAAGTTATTTAAACCATAAAACATCAGAAAAACTAAATCGTGTTAATTTTATAAGTTTTAACTAACAGAAAAAATTATAAAAATATTGTGATTTTTCAATTTTTCATAAAATTTAAGTGCGATGCACGAACGGAAAATGTTAACCGATTTTAAATTTTTTCATGCCGTTTTTCTTCTTATTACAATAGGAACTTTTCCGCACTAAAGCGTTTGAAAAAAATATTTTTTTACCCACCCTGGTACACAACACGAAACGCATTCCTGAAACAAATTTAAAGAGGTGTTGGTTTTTTGATATGTGAGGGATGTCATTGAAGAAAACACTGCCTAATATCACCTGGTTACTTCAGTATGTAGAATATTTGTGTGGAGGTTAGGATATGTGAGTCTCCTTCTTTAGTAGACTACCGTTATAGAGTAGGTTTAGTTTAAATGAATTGTTTTACAGAAAATGTAAAATTAAGAGGGATTTATACCATTAAGTAACTTCAAACTGCTGATATTATAAACTAATCTTGACATTTTTGAATGACTAGAAAAGCATTTTTACAATATTAATCCTAGGTTAGATCATTAATGTTTTAAATTTCTTGGATACAAAAATTACGTATTTTATTATCTCATAAATGAACTTATTTAAATCGAATAATAGAGGAAAAGCTATTAGGAATGGTGATAAGGGAAATCTTTGCTAAATGAATTTGAAAACCCGACGTTGTCAAGAGTTGATAAGCAGTGCAATTTTAAAGTACAGAACATTGATTTAAAAATCTCACTCCTACTAATAATTCAAATAAATAATTTCATAATAAGTGTATTTATAAATTAATATTTCTGTACCTTAGAATCATTCTACTTTATCTTACTCAGCTTCTTGAAGAATAAACCTGCTTATTTATAGTTATCATTTTATTATATTGTTCTTTGTAGAAACATGCTGTTATTAATGCAATTTACAAGTTATGCAAAATATTAAGTAATATAATCTAGTGTTATGATTGAAATTCCGAACTAATCGCTAAACTATCTACCTAAGGTGGTTAGTGATAATTCAATACTTTTTTTAACTACTTTTCCTTAATGGTCAATCAAAACTCTTTTAGCATTGATTTTTTTCATGCAAAGGAGATAATTTTAGAACTTCAGTTTTATATATTTTTAACGTTTTCTATACCAAATGAAGCCCTCTCTCATTTTATCTTAAGCAAACAAAAAGTTTTCTCTAACTTTATAATATAAGATATTTTATCTCGTTCTTCGAAGCCTATAGTATTTAGATGAAGAACTATCGTGAAATCAATAGCCTTTCCTCTCTTGGGTACTGCACGATTCAAGCTAACCAATATTTTAACACTTAATAAACTTAGGTCCCCAGCGTAATCCTCAACACATTTCCTTCCATTTAAGCTTTTGTTACAAAATGATGCAGAAAGATATGAATACATATCGTAATTGATGGTATTTTACAAGACATCTAAATTTCATAAATTTCGTTCCGAAATTTGAATGGATTACTCACGCAAGCATTATAAACATATTTAAGCTTACATACACTTTATGGATTTTTGAGGAGATTGTATGATACACCATTCAATTTATCGTAATATCTGGAAAATGAAATTGGAATAAATAAGGTAGCGATTTATTTTCTAATCTCGTTAAATATTGATATTTTAACTTACGTGAGAAACATCTTTAAATTTCTTTTTTTTTTTTAATATTTTTTGTGCTTCGCATAAACAGCTTTAATCTCAGAAATAGTGTGATAAGTTTGGTAGGAAAACCATATTTCGTTCCTATATTTTAATCGGAAATTTTAATGAACTTTGAGCATAAATTAAAGCAATACAAATTTAAAATATTTATTTCGATTATCCTTAAAATACATGGTATATGAATCAGGTTTTGAACTTTTATTCCCAAATACAATTTTTTATACTTCAAAAGATATACTCGTGAAAAAATAACAGTGCATAAGACTTGTTAGTAAAAATAATGACATGGCTTAAGGTTTAATGACCAAAGCTAATGTCTTCACAAATGAAAGTATAAATGCACAAAAAAATATACAAACAGGGCTTTTTAAACGAAAGTAAGAAGTTAGATTGAAAAAAGACTTTGAACATTAGTTTTTCAAAATTAATCTTTTGAAGGTTCTTTTTCAAGGCGCTAACTAGCATATATGCATGAATATAATAATTTTTATAAATATGATAATTTTTATAAATAAACATATCAACGAAAAAATAACTTTAACAGTTTGCACTCTTTATTTCCTTCATTTGTTAAAAATTAAGAATTCTCTTTGGATTTAATTTTCTTTTAATAGAAAAAATATACATGAAATAACATTTACTCCAAAAAAAACCCGTACTTACCCGTCATTTACTACATACACTGCTGGCCACTGTAAATGCAACACCCTGAAGGAAACATGCAAATAACATGAAATTTACAACATGCATTAGCGGAGGTGAGATATGCCAATGATTAGAATTTCAGCGCAGACGCACATCATGCGCGCCTGTGGCGCCACTTCAAAGCGCCATTTAAGGCTTGGAAATTTCGACGATTTCAAGTTCGGCAATTGTGTTTTTCTTCTGGTTTTTTCAAATAAAAACGATCAATTATGCCTCGTCGAAAACAGCGATCATCTTTTGATCAAGTATCCGAGTTCGACAGAGGAAGGATAGTGGCCTACCGAGATTGTGGATTATCTTTCAGGGAAATCGGTGGTCGTTTTGGACGAAACCAAACAACTGTAATGCGGATATGTGATCGTTGGATGCAGGAGGGTACGACGGACCGGCGTGTTCGATCGCACCCACCTCAGCGCACCACTTCATGTGATGACAGGCAAATTGTGCGCATGGCAGTGACGGATAGCTCAGTCACATCACGAACCATAGCACAGCACATGCAGTCTGTAACGCATCATCCAGTGTCTGCGCGTACCATACGACGCCGTTTACAGCAGAGTGGTCTGTCCGCAAGACGTCCATTGCTTTGTCTACCCTTGACGCAGAACCACAGACGTCTCCGCCGCCAATGGTGCGATGACAGAAGGATGTGCACGACAGAATGGAATGAAATTGTCTTTACTGACGAGTCACGCTTCTGTCTGCAACACCACGATGGTCGCATTCGAGTCTGGAGACACCGTGAAGAGAGGATGCTGAACAGCTGCGTTATGCACCACCACACTGGTCCTGCACCGGGTATTATGGTATGGGGCGGTATTGGATATCACTCTCGCACACCTCTAGTACGCATTGCCGGTACTTTAAACAGCCAGCGCTACATCTCCGAGGTGTTGGAGCCAGTTGTCCTTCCTTACCTTCAGGGCTTGCCCACAGCCATATTTCAACAGGATAATGCACGACAACACGTGGCATGCATTGTCCAACGGTTTTTCGTCAATCGCCAGATTGAATTGCTTCCCTGGCCGCCTCGCTCTCCGGATCTTTCACCGATAGAAAACATGTGGTCCATGGTTGCTCTACGATTGACACAGATTCCATCCCCAGTTGCCACAGCAGATCAACTTTGACAACGTGTGGAAGCTGCTTGTTCTGCTGTACCCCAAGAACGCATCCAAAGTCTCTTTGAATCAATGCCGAGGCGTGTGGAAGCGGTGATCTCCAACAATGGCGGCTACTCTGGCTACTGATTTTGGCAGGAACCACACTTCACAGAAGTCTATAAATTTAATTATTTTATACTTGATCAACATGTTATCTACAAAATAAATTTTGTTGTGATATCTCGTCTTTCTTGGTGTTGCAATTTGGGTGGCCAGCAGTGTATATTGATAGTGTTTAGTTTACCGAAACTGTTGCCAGATGTTATAAGTGTAAGCATGTTGAAGAAAAGAAAATCTGAAATAATAAACAAAATATTAAATATATTCAAAAATACTTTTTTGTTGTCAACAAAGAATAATTTAATATGCATTGTTATTTCTAAAAAAATTACATTTTCTGAAGAAAATTTGTCGGATAATGAAAACCGAAAAAAGGCTACGCTTGATTAACCACTACCTGTAATATAATGTCATGACTATATAGTTATTTTTGTGTGATATAGACTATTCCTGTATATAATGAACGCATAGATTAAAAATGATAGTAATTAAAGCGCTAAACATAAAATTCTCCTGAACCTTAATTTTGCGTTGGAACTTCCGCAGATGCGAATAATAAACAAAATAATTAACATTTATGAATGTTATTCTTACTATATTTCTATGTTTTTATAAACACAGTTGAAAAGCGCCAGGCACATTTGTAGAAGAATTATATTTTAAATGAAGATAAAAGCTGATAAAAATTCATTTCGAGAAAGATTAATGATTTTTATCATCCAAATACATTAAATATTGTCAAGTAATATTAATGTTTTAACAGTTCAACTTCTTGCTGATGTAGAAAATAAAACTCTAAAAGAATAATTAAATTTTGATATTGGACAACTGCATATATAGATCGATTGACCGACATTTTAAACTGAATATATCATTTTGAACAGCACAGATTTCTCACTTCTTTTGAAAAGCGTCTATTAGGAATGGCCTTAGAAATAGAGATACGCGAAAATGCTTATAAAATGTTTCAATCTAGAAAAACACAAATAAAATATTTACATAATTTTCGTATAAAGATATTATAAATTTACTTTTCTTTTATATTTTAAATAATTTTATTTTACTAAAAAAATTTTTTCCCTTCCTCCAAATTTTAAGCTAAACAGTACGGAACAGTATTAGAACACTAAATAGTACGGTGTCTGAAAAGGGGCTCGCACGGGAGATGGCCCCGAGGGGGCACAAGACCTCGCGCGAGCACCCATCCGGACGCTGGAGTCGTTAGGCGCACAGGAACGCTCTGGACTTTGAAATATTTTCTATTCCTGAATTTGAAACACATGAACGCTCTGGACTTTGAAAAAAATAAAGAATTTATTTAAGGCGGTGCAGGACACACAATTTTTAAAATTTTCAAAAAAAAATTATTGTATTAAATTTTTTTTTCTGTTCTTTTCCGCTTACAATTACCTTTATATAATTTTTCTATCTTAATTAGAACAGTGGATATTAACTTTTTGTTTTGCAACATTCTAATAGCAGTCAATCATTGTTTAAACCTTTAAATGCGTTTTTCTGCATGATAGGATTTTTCATCCTTTCTCGTCTTTAAACTGTTATAAATCAAGAACCGTTAAAGATAAATGGTTCAAACTTAGATCATGTCTATTTCAGTTATTTTAATTTAATTTTAATTCATCTAATTTGAAAAAATATTTATTTTTGAAACTATGATTTTTCAAAAATAAGTTATATAATTTTTTTTAAACTTTTAACCTAAATATTTTAAATTTAAAAAAAAAATAATATTTGAAAATGATGAATCAAAATCATAACTTATATATTTCTGTTTAATCAAATGGAAATATTTCGAAATTTGACAAATAATAATACGCGTTATAACGATTTTAAATTACCCCACATTTAAAAAAATTTAATTTTTTTAAAACTTTATGAGAAGCTTTATTATATGAGTTTGTTTACAAATTAAATGGTTAACCATCACAAAAATATTCAAAATTTTAATGCAATAAATAATTTTTTTTTTAGATGTGTACTGGACCTCCTTAAAAAACATTCCTGGAAAAAATACTGTTTAATAAACTTTGCCATCATATATTTCATTCCTCATTCAAAACTGAAATTTTCTTAATTCAAATTCAACAGATTCTACAGTTTCTTTACCGTTGATCAGACCTTTGCAAAAAATTCATGCCCATGAAAGCATCTCGGGATTTTTGTACAATGTTAGTACATGCTACTTAATTTCTGTAATGGAGAAACCGATTTAGTGATTTTATTTTGTTACAGTAATTACTAACCAATTTAGCTGTGTATCTTTCTGTTTATTTCTAATGTCGAAATCTGTGGACAAGAGCCTTAGGTTTACAGAACAGAAGGGGAAAATATAAAACTGAAAAGGAGAAAAAATGGAAAATACATAAAAAAGAAAATCAAGAAAAGCAACTAAGACAAAATTCCCATGCGATCACTGATTCCCAATAACGTCTGTACAGAGAATACCCAGTTAACACAGATCAGGACTTGATGTGCTTACCGTTCATGTTGTCGGAATTGCAAGGAGGGTATATAGGACTAGAAAATAATTCTATTTAAATGCAATATGTGTATCTCAAATGGTATAAAAACTTAAAGCCTAGGTTCTAAATCGTATATCAATGGTCCAAGCATCAGTATACTTACATAAATTTAATTTTTTCAAATACAAAAAATGACAAGCAGTTTTGTCAATTGCTTACTAGTATTAGGGCAACATTAATGCATATTAGAATTAGTCTCTGAATTTAAAATTATAACTTATTTAGTGTGAGTGATCAAAATTAAAATGTAATTTCTTGCCTTTTAGGGTGGTAATATCTTGTCCTATCAAAGGTGAAACATTCCTCGCTTTGAGGAGGAATGATTTATAAATATGATTATTAAAGAGATTGTAAAACTAGTTCAAGAGTTAAAAATGTCGTGAGCATTTATCATACTTTTATAGAATTTAGTTTAAAAGTTTAATGTTATAAATAATTAGGTGTTATTGTATTTTAGGAATTATTATTAATTAGTTTACCATCAACTTCAAGGAATTTTTTCATATTTTCCGGTTCACTATATAAAGATTTTCAACCATTAAATTGATTTCAAGAAGGTGAAAATTATGTTAGAAAATATACGACACAAACATGTAACACGTGATACGAACATGTCATGTAGTCAAAGTATAAAATGATGACAATGCTCAAGTAATCTAAAAATAGTCAATTAATATTTCGAATCTAGTTTCTGTTGTATGAATTCAGAGAAAAGGAAACAAAAACCTAATTTTAAGATCATATAACATTATTATATTGCTATGAGGAATTTCTCACATCAGTCACGTATTTTCTTAAATAACCTCTTCAAATTATCTGATTGCGTGTCTTTTATAACATACTAAAACTGAATCTATATTTTTATGAGATTCAAGCTTCCATCATTTTTCATTTACATATTAATATATAATACTAAGTAATTTTTAATACTGTTATATATTATACTAAATCATCTTTTTTAAATGTAGTTGTTAATGTTGTCTTTAATACAGGGTGATTCCAAATTCATGGTACAAAATTAAAAGATTGGTATAGCACAGTGTAACAGTCATTTATTGTATAGGAATGTATGGTTGCAAGTGACACGTTGAGGCTCTAACACTGGAAAGAGGCATGAAAGGAATCAAAACTGGAGCGACTGGTTATTTCCGTTGCCGGTAGAGAGAAGTAGGTGGTTTGCCGCTCATCAACATTATGCACATGCGGGAACACGCCATACTCAATTGTTCTGCCATCCATGATGGGAGACTTTACGTATGCCTAAAACGCACACATGAATCTCATGTACAGCCTTGCAAATGGTAAGTGCAGAATTACGCTACTAATGTATCAGGAGCACTTTCCTGATACACAAATGCCGGACCGACTGTGGTTTCACAATGATCGGGTTCCAATCCATTTCAGCACTGTTGTGAGCAATTATCTGGATGCCCGTATTGGAGAGCGATGGATTGGGCTTGCTGGGCGAGTCCCTTGGCTACTCCTATCTCCTGGTTTATCGAGCTCGATTACTTCTCTGAGTAATCGAGATCTTCTCTAGGAATATCAGAAGAGTCACGTTTATGCCACTCCAGTTGATTCTGTTGAGGATCTCGTAGCTTGAATATACTCTTCTGCTGCATGTGTACATGAAATACCAGGAATCTTTGAAAGTGTACGTCAGTCTCTCCATCGATGCTGCCAAGCATCTATTACTGTTGGTGGACGCAATTTTGAACACTATTGTAAACATAGCACTTGTCAAAGTCACTGTTAATAAACAATTTTTCTTTCATTTCATGTCTCTTTCCTGTGTTTGTGCCTCAGCGTGTCACTTGAACCCATACATTCCAGTGTCTTGTATAAACCATTAAAGTTTGTACTATGAATTTGGAATCCCCCTGTATACTGTGACGTACTGTATAGCACATCGTTGGTCTAATAATATGAAGCAGTTTTCTTCCACAGGAACTTGGAGATCCAATTGTATAGTGCCTTGTAAGGAACCAGCTAAAGATGAAACCATTAAAAGCATTTTGTTACAAATTGCAACACTTTGTGCACGCACTACCAAACACAGGGCAAGAACAATGCAGAACACCCTCTTTACAACCTTTACCAGACTGCACAAACAGTTTTATCGCAGCCGTACAATCTTAGCCACTCGCTAAATGTCTGACCCCCTTCCCAGCAAGCCGCAACTATACAGTTTCAAAGTACAGAATTTCCATAACATAGAATAATTTCACTGGCAATTCATAACGGTTTTGGCAATAATAAGATGGATTTTACCTTAAAAGTTATTATAATGATATGGTATGAAAAAACATAGTTGATAAGTTAATCAGGAACACAAATTTTTCAATAAAATATCAATACGGTCATAATTTTATTATAATACTTTTAAATTGTTATTTATTTATTTTACCAAACTGTAAAAAATTAGCTCTTTTAATTAATGGATATTGAATAGCTTTATACGTCTTACCTATGAACGAATATATTAGTTTTATGACTGCCCCCTCTCAAATACCATCGTTCCTGAAATTTACAAGGTCAGAAATAATGGCAGAAATCTTACACGCTGACATGAACAATATTTCACCATAACTTTATCCAATGATCAATGCAATTCTGTGCTGTAAGAAGTCTCATAGGTTTAGTATTAATCTACTCTCGAGCCCAACTGTTGTAAATATTGGGATTTTCGAGCTTCGATATCAAAACTGTCTGTGCATTGATCATGGCCCTTCTGGGGAAAAAATCGCTTAGTACTAAACCGATAACTGTTCTATGACAAGCAACGTTATGGATTTGTCACATTCTGTGCAATAATCTTTAAAGCAGTTATCAAAGGATAAAATGTACAATTTCTTTATTCGTTAAATGTATATATATATATATACTAGCTGTACCCGTCCCGGCGTTGCTCGGTTAATGTAATTACCAATTTTTTAGTAGCCTTAACCCTTTGTTAATGGGCGTCGCTGTCATCCTTTTCCTCACCACGATACATTATTTTATCCATATAAATTTAATCCTTTCTGGCACATTTTGGGAAAATTTTTGACATAGGATTACTTAACTTTCCACAACAGTCAGCGAGACGAAAAACGTTTTCCACAAACACACCACAAATTATATGATATTAACTAAGTGTTGGCCAAAAAAATTACGGCATTACTAAATGCGATTTTTTAATCGATTATCACTGCAATAGTAATCGATTTCCTTTAACCACTCAATCCCTCATAGAAAACAAACGCCCCAACACATCACGTGCTTGACGTCGAAAACGACCGACGAAAACGGCTTGACGTCGAAAACCTGTTTTCCCCCGCTGTACCTTCGTCCGGAAATGAAGAACGAAATCTCCAAAATGAGATTTCTCGCAAAAGTTTCCTAATCATAAAATAAATTATTAAAAAATAACTACAATTTGTAAATTAATTTTGGTTCTGGATTTCGAAACTGTGATGTCTAGGGTCTCTGAGATAAAAATTTCGTAAAAATGTAACGACATTTACGTATAGATTCGACAATTTTGAAAAAAGGGTCGCGGCCAAAATCGCGTTTTTTTCCGAAAAAACGGGTGCGTACAGGCGATCGAAAAAAAATCACAATTAATCGATAAATTAAGACAGACAATTTTAATTGTGATTTCCGTATAGTGTCATCTTTCCCGTATAGGCTCGTCCGAAAAAAAAATTCTTGGACGGATACGTTAGGATTTACGGAGCTTTTACTCGTCCGGGAGCTCCAAATCGCGATTAAATATTTAATTACGGAAAATCTAATTAAAAAATCGAAAAAAGGGCTTCGAGGTGCATAATGAGACCTCGGGGGGCATCTTAGTGTCGAATCTCAAGACTGTCCGACCTGCCGTCTTTGCGCCGTGCCGCGAGCAGACAAAAACTCGGTCACACACACACAGACTTTGCCTTTTATATATAAAGATATATATATATATATATATATATATATATATATATATATAAATACGATGGACTAATTACGTGATACAAATAGGGAGTATTTTTTGAAAATTCAGGAAACAACAGATCAAGAATGGGAAAGAAAGAAATGTTATAATTAGATAGCAATAACTCTTCTTCCGATAGATGTGTGTGAAACATGCTTCTGATAAATTTATCACCATTTCATTGGAATTTTTGATTTAAAAGAATAAGGATAACTTTTATAAATGTTTCTTTTCATATATTTTACTCGCATTAATATAAATATTTCTCAATATTCCAAAGTGCCTGTAAAAGTTCTTAACTTCTTCATGGCACAATGCTAAATATATATAATAAAAAGTGTATGAAAACGGATTTTGAGTGTTAATTCTCAATAGATATTTGGCAAGATTTAAAACTTTCTTTTCTTACATTTTTGGTGGTATATCTCGGAATGTTTTAAAAATCAAGAAAACTTAGGAAAGTTAACATAAACAAAATTAGCATCGTACTCAATGTGATGGAGGTAAATCTTTAGGAATCCAGCTCATAGTTTTTATACGTAATATTTAATACGTAAAATCTTCTCCGTTTCAGTAATACTGATTTAACAAAAGTAATAACATTTTGTGATGGACCAGGGTTATTAATGTCTCTCAGTCCCAACCATACTGATAAAAAATGTGATTGCATGGATTACAAATTGAAATTTGTTGGCAAAGATTGTTATTAATATCTAAACACATCTCTCTAAACATAAAAATTCCAGATTTATGTATGCACAGTGATAAAATGGCAAAAATAAATATGGATATGAAATTAAAAGTAAAAACATCGTTTTAGATGATATTCATCAGTAATCCCTAGTAAAGTTAGAGACAGAATTGTTGTTACTGCCTAAGTAATAATTAATATGCTGATCCAATGGGAAATGATACACAGTAACGAAGATGAAACGTGATAAAGGTTGCAAACAGAGAGAAAATATATCTTATGCTCAAGGACTAGTACCTCCTCATATTGATATCTTTTACATATAGCCTTCACAGTAGTAAAGAATTTGAGGACGGAAACAGTTTATTTGGAAGAAACGATGTTGAAGCGGGATCAGTCTACCTAATAGAATAATGGAGGCGATTAACGGCACAAGTCTCCATTGAGAGATCACGAAGAGGATACCAATCAGTCTTATAGAAGTTGAGACATTAAATCTAAATTGTATATCTTAACGAAGTGTCCCGAAGATCAATTGGAGGAGTTGGTGACCAAAAGAAGGTTTCGGAATAATATAAAGAGATCGATGGTTCCTCAGAATTTCGGTTGAAATAAAACAATCACTTACGGCCAAATCGATACATGATGACAGTGGAATGCGCTCCACAATAACTCCTGTAGTGAGGTATTTGTTGGAAACTGTGGATGTAGAACCGGCGCCTTTCTGTATACGGCTAACTGCTTAAGAATAGTCAAGACATCAGGAGATGTACAATGCTACAGATAAAGTTGTAAGGTATACACAAGATTCGATTCACAAGAATTGAACTTTTGAGTGAATGAATTAAAGGGGCTGCTTGAGATATGCAAATTTCGGCATACGCGCTTGGTATAAATACCAAGCAGCTTGATTAATACAGAGGTTGAAAAAGGTTGTAAAGGTTGATAGATAAGCGAGAGGGAGCTACGAGGTAAGCAGTTCTAGGTGCTATCCTGCGCTAGTGCTCAGGGGATCACTGCGCTAGTGCTCAGTTTACGTGGCAGTACTGCTGGTTTGACTCTCTGCTGGTTTGTGAGTATTTGCAAAAAATATTTTTATTGAATGCTAATACAGAGGCTGTTCGCACATTTTTTAGACGATTTTGGTAAGCGGTAATAAAAAAGCGGTTGCAGCAAAAGAAATAATTGCAATTGTACTATGTTTTTAAAAGTCAAAATTATCGTCTACGGCTTGAAAGTTTGGTTTTTTTTTCAAAATGGCGTTTTTAACAAAGCAGTGGTTCGAAGGCTACATTTATGCTCTTTCCGAAGAGAAATATGCATAATCCGTTATCCAAAAACGATGTGAGAGTCATGGTTTTGTGATATCTAAAGCGTCGATAGGTAATATCGTCAACAAGAAAGTAAAAAACGTCAAATTGAAGCCTCAAGTAGGAAAAAATTCCAAACAAGTATCTAAGGAAAAAACGGACATCTTCGACTATTGCAAAGGTAGGTTGTTTAATGTTAAAAGAAAATCCCCCTAGTCAAAGGACAGTTGAAAAATCATTAAAATGCTCGGTGTCCACTGTAAACAAAATGATAAACGTTGATTTAAATCTTAAGAAAGCGAAAACACGCAATATGCATCGTCTTCTTCCAAATCATATCGCTGAACGCAGGACACGCTGCAGAATTCTATATTAGAAATACTTATCCAAAGAAAAATGGAAAACAATTGTCACAATAGATGAATCATGCATGTATTTAAATGATTGCAACAAAAAAAGAGCCATTTATTATCATAAAAGTGGAGAAAAAAATTTAAGTACATGGTTCAAAGAATCGAAAGAATTTTTTTCTAAGGGATCCATGATTGTTGCTGGTTTTTCTTATAATGGCAAGATAAAAATAAAGAGAGTCGGAAAAAATGTCAAGATTAACTCCAAATACTATCAGGAACATATTTTATCGCCAATTTTTCTGAATGAAATACCATCGCTTTACCCACAGTGCCATCAATTTGTGAGACTCCATCAGGACAAAGCTAGCAGTCACACATCAAAATCCACTGTAAATTTCCTAAAAGAAATGGAACAAAAAACTGGTATCAAGGCCATACCCTTCACTGATATCCGTACTAAATTTCCCGATGTATCACCTATGGATTTTTGTGCTTTCGAAATTTTAAAATCTGCATTATCCAAACGTCGTCCCAAAACCCTTACAGGACTCTGGAAAGCTGTTCAGGAGGAATGGGATAGAATACCTCTTCTGACATTTCAAAAGGCATTATTATCCTGGAAATTGCGGTGTCGAAAGATAGTTCAGAATAAGGGATGTCAAATAGAACATTTAAAACACAAGAATTTTATGTAATTTAGTTTTGTGAATACAATATACATCGTCTAAAAAATGTGTGAACAGGCTCTGTATATATATTCCGTACAAGTAGTACGTATGCTTATTGCTGTAAAAGCAAATCCTATATGTGCAACGAATTCTATAAACATTGTTTCATGTATAAACTGTGTTTATATCAAATTCAAATAGAGTGCCACTTCAAATTATATACACCCAAGTCTGGGTAGAAGTGAGCTATACTCTATACTGGCGCCCGAAAGTTTATATATATCCTGGTTGTTATCGTTACATTTATAACGAACAACATAATTGAAGTTAAACTGTGTACTTTGTACTTATATTGATAAAATTGTTTCAAGTACTTATATACTATTTGAATATGAGTGTTGTAGAACAAAACCCCGCTGGAAATTTTCCTCGGGTAATTATGGTTCAGCAAATTGCCCCATTCGAAGCCACCTTCAATGGCGGCCCCTGAAGCCAATTCCTAAAGAAAATTGAGCATTACTTTCAGCAACAATGCACCCCAGAGGGGGATAAACTTAAAATTGCTCTAGCCGCTTTAAGAAGTAGTGCATTTCATTGGTACACGTGTATGCAAAGCAGTAATCTGATTTCTGACTATTCGTCATTCAAGCAACAGTTTCTTCACGCTTTTCCCAAGACCTTTAATCAAAGTCAAATAGAAGCGGAAATTTATGCGCTAAGGCAACGTGAAGGTCAGTCTGGGTTAGATTTTGCTATGGAAAAGATTTCCAAGTGTGAGGAATATCTAGAAGGGATGACGGAAGCGGTAATCTTAAAAATAGTTATCCAACGTTTGAAGCCAAGTGTTCAAGATTTTTTATACAATCAGAATATTACAAGCAAGGTTACCCTCCTTCAAGCTTTAGCTAAACATGACAATAGGCATTTCTTCGCTACCCCTGACCCTCATTCAGGTATAAGAAGTTTTATCCCCCCAGCCAAAATTTTTCGCGAGTTTCAAATCGACATCGTGGACGGCATGATAGTAAAGCCCAACGTTATAGTAACATTAGTGCGCTTACATTAAAAAATGTGCATCTACCTTAAGTGCACTTGCAAATGGATTCAATTCCCATAACAACTTTACTTGATACCGGCAGCGAAAGGTCGTACATGTCAGAAAAGTACTTCAAATCGCATTATGACACGAAGCGCTTAAACACACATAAAAAATTACGAACACTTTCAGCTCAAGGGGAAGAATGTCAAATATTAGGTTTATTATTGGCACACATTAGTATATAATCCCAAACAAACAACCTTGTTTTTCATGTCATGCGAAATATGCAACAGGAGGTTATCCTAGGGATTAATTTTTGCTACTCGTGTAATGTAGCACTAAATTTGAAGCAGAATTCTATCTCGGTGCAGATGCACCAACAGTCCAAAGAAGCTGTGCTGCCCGTTCCGGTTGAGTTGTAGAAAACGGACTTAAAAGAAAACGAAAAAGTTCGTTTACAGATCACTTTAAACAAATTTGCCGAGGTATTTTCAGACAAGCCGGGTATTACCCACGTTACAACTCACAAAATTGATACGGGAGACAGTCCCCCAATTCGTGCCCGCCCATATAGGTACGATACAAACAAGCAGAATGTTATAGACGTTCATATTGATAAAATGCTTCGCCAAAATACTATTTCACCGGTCGATAATCCGTGGGCAAGTCCGGTTGTGTTATGTCGAAAAAAAGGCAACTTGCCTATTACTGATCCCGAAGCCTGGAGATTTGCAGTTGATTACAGGGGGCTGAATAAAGTAACAAAATTCTCTACATATCCTATGCCAATAATTGAGGATATTCTTCATAGTTTAACGTCATTTAAATACATGACTACTTTAGATTTAACATCCAGGTTTTTACAAGTACCTATGGCTGCTGAAGACGTTAACAAAACGGTATTTATAACAAAAAAGGCACTTTTGCGTTTCGTCGCATGCCCTTTGGACTCAATGGGGCACCTGGCACATTCCAAAAACTTATGGATATAGTGCTCAGGCCTGTTTTAGGAAAGAACGTTGCCGTATACCTCGACGACATAATTATTATGGGGGGAAACTTTAACTGAGCACTTAGCTCTTTTACAAGAACTGCTCTCTCTGATAAAACAGGCTGGCTTAACAATAAATACAAAAAAGTGTCAGTTCGTCCGCAAAGAACTACCGTATTTAGGATTCAAAATTACACGTCAGGGCATTCAAACTGATTCATCTAAAATCGACGCTGTAAAAGCGTTTCAAATCCCACAAACGGGAAAACAACTTTCGTCGTTTCTTGGTCTTTGCTCATATTACCGCACATTTATACCCTCGTTCTCGGAAGTCGCCGAACCACTTTACAAATTGCGAAAGAAACGCACTAAATTTACGTGGAGTTCCGAAGGCCATAACGCCTTCCAAACATTAAAGCAGAAATTGATCCAAGCTCCGGTACTACGCCATTCAGATCACAAGCTACAATTCTTAGTGCACACGGATGCTTCTAATGTCGGAATCGGCGCTGTACTAATGCAAGAAAACAAACCTATCGCTTTCACTTCGCGAACTCAAAATCCGCAGAACGAAACTATACAACCACTGAAAGGGAATGATTGGCTATTGTCGTAGCACTCAAAAAATTTCGCTTTTATTTTTCAGAACAGCCGTTTCGGGTTATAACTGACCATTCGGCTTTAACCCGATTATACTCGGTCAAAAATTTTACGCCTCGTGTCATTCGCTGGGCATTAAAGATCGAGGAATACAACTTAATCATTGAGCATCGTCCGGGGAAAGGAAATGTGGTAGCGTATGCTTTAAGCAGAGACCCAGAGGGGGAGTCGATAACTCAATGTGAAATGCTGACTTTCATTGTGCTCGATAACAAAACGCAGTTAAAAGAAGAGCTTCATAAAGACCTGGAATTCGGAGATATAGTTAAATACATAGAAAACCCCGAACATTTTTCCGGAGTTAATTTGCATGCTATACAGGGTAGAGCACAGAACTATGAACTAGTCGATGATCTCCTTTTTTACAAAACATCCACAAATCGGAATGGTGAAATTCGTCCCGTCATTCCATGTTCAATGAGAATATACATTCTACATACTCTTCACGATTTACCTACAGCCGGCCATATGGGTATTTGAAAAACTTTTTCTCGACATAATGAGGTGGTTTACTGGCCCCAAAAGAGGAAGTGGGTCACCCAGTGCGTTCAAAGCTGCGACACTTGTCAGCGTACTAACTACACAAATTACCGCTCCGCGGGTTTTTTACAAAGTATCGTGGCCACGTTCCCTAATGAAATCGTAGGAATAGATTTATTAGGCCCATATCCCCGTAGTGCAAGTGGAAAATACGGGTTCTTACTCGTGATAGTCGACCATTTTTTAAAATGGACCGAAATTATACCCCTGCGTAGAGCCTCATCCAAAGCAGTTGCTGATGCATTTACACATAATTATGTTTTGCGATATGGTGCCCCTGTAAAAATTATTAGCGATAACGGTGTTCAGTTTGTCAGCGAAGTTTTCACGGACCTGTGTAGCAGGCTTCAAATAAAACATGCAAAAGTGGTTACTTATAGACCACACTCGAATATTGCGGAGCGGGTAAATCGGAATGTAGTTAAAATGATTCGCGCATTTATACAAAACAATCATAAAACATGGGATCAACATATACAGCAGTTTGCGTTTGCATTACGTTCGGCCGTCCACGACTCGACAGCCAAAACACGCTGCCGAAGTCTTTCTAGGCAGAAAGATTATCACCCCTTTAGACAGTCTATTCTTCGTACCGGGGCAAGCTCCTCAATTTCAACGAGCTGATATTCAGGAGATGCTTCGCGAGGTCAAGCAAGTTAATGACCAGATACGAAAGCAACAGAAGATGTACTACGATAAAAATCGTAGGGAGGAAAAATTTGAAGTTGGGCAATGGGTTTTAAAAGCCACCCACTCACTATCTAACGCCAGTAATAGCATAGTCGGGAAATTTTGGCCGAAATTTCAAGGTCCGTACCAAATAAAAAAGGTAGCAGGCCAGTGGTTACGTTACAAGAAGGCCAACAGCAAGTTCCCGCAAATATAGACAAGATGAAGAGGTATATAAACCGTGCAGACTAAACCCTGTTTTCAAATCAATTCCAACCAGGTTCACAAGGTTCAAAAGATGCTGGACCCTCGGAGGACACCAACGAAGACGGTCCTCCCCCTACTCACGATTCCGGTGATAACCTGCATGAGGGAAGCAGATCCAATCCTGCACAGGAACCCCGGTCAGGAGTTAAAAGAAAGACTCCTATGACTTCTCCATCGTCGGCGCCTGACTCTCAGGCTTTCGAACGTCCACGCAAGCGAGGGAAGCACACACAAAGGAAACGAAAGATCTCTGCCGCCCAACAAGATGCTCCTCCAAGAGAAATCCTGTCCATCGACAAGCCCGACCAGCGCCTCAGGACCAACGATCTGCTGCACGAAGGATGCCCACACGGTCAACGAACCCCTTTACTAGGACTCCGACCATCAAGAGAGGTTCCAAGGAATGGACAGACTGGTGCAGGGAAGTTGCCGCTTTCATGAACAAGTCTTGTATCAATTCTCTTTTTCTAACTCCCACCATTTAATAAAACCGAACCAAATTGGTTTGAAGTTCCCCAGTGTATATACTGTGTAAACATTTTGAGGGGAAGGGGTGAGCGACTGAAAAAAAAGGCATACTGTTGTTTTATATATTTTTGAAGGGGACATGTAGTGAATAGAAAAAAATACATACTGCATAATATAATAATTAACCACTAATGTACTAACTTCCTAAAACATAACACATGTGCATTATGAATTGGGGGAGAGCAGTTACAAATAGTCAAGAAATGTCATGCTGTGCAATTGTGTTGACACTTTTAAGTAAAATAGATCTTCTAGGGCGCCGTTGGCCAGCCCAGTATCCGCAACTCTGCAAATCCACTGTTTGATGGTGTCACCTGGACCCTTCGGGGTTAGCTTTGTAAAATGGGAGTGGCGTTTTTCCCCCACACAACGTGTGGAAGGTTTTTTTGGCTTTGCCACCCATTATGAAAAAAGTCAGACCAGCACGCGCTTTCAATTAGTTAACTGAAGCCGCTCAGACCTCAGTTACCAATTTTTTTTTCTAGGGAGGCTAGTGTAAGGTATACACAAGATTCGATTCACAAGAATCGAACTTTTGAGTGAATGAATTTTAGAAGCTGCTTGGGATATGCAAATTACGGCATACGCGCTTGGTATAAATACCATGCAGCATGATTAATAAAAAGGTTGATAAGGTTTATAGCTAAGAGAGTTAGGGGAGCTACGAGGTAAGCGGCTCCAGGTGTTAACCGGCAATTCTTCTTAGGGGGCCCAAAGTTTACGTGGCAGTACTGCTGGTTTGACTCTCTGCTGGTTTGTGAGTATTTGCAAAAAGTATTTTTATTGAACGCTAATATATATAATCCGTACAAGTAGTACGTATGCTTATTGCTGTAAAAGCAAATTATATATCTGCAACGAATTCAATAAACATTGTTTCATGTATAAACTGTGTTTGTATCAAATTCAAATAGTGTGCCACTTCAAATTATATACACCCAAGTCTGGGTAGAAGTGAGCTATACTCTATAAAGTTCTTTAAGTGACAAGAGACTATTGCACTATAAAAGTTCTACCTACGGTAGCAGGAGTCTCCTAGTTCGGGCGGCTGGAAAGTGGTGTCGATTACCGGATCGTATGACATTGGCTGTCCGCAAAAACCTTCGGGTATTCACTGTCAACATTAGCATGAAAGGATGAAGTATCTGGTAAGCAAGAAATCTTCCAAGGCATTTAAAATTTAAAAAAAAAATTTATATTCTGAGCCAATCTTGGGTAACATGAAAAGATATTTACAACGTACAAAGGAGGTCGGTACTACATGAGCTGCAGCGAATAAAGAATGACCGCATAGGTGTAAAGTCTGAAGACTATATCTAACATGGCATCTTTAACATATAGAAAGATAGCCCCCGATGCAGAATGGGCAGTGGCAAAACAAATGGGGTACTTAAACGCAAAAAAAGAGACAACTCTCTCTTAGGAAAAAAAATGGCTCATACATTTATTTTTTTCTCATAGCTGGACAGAAGTGCAAACACGGAATTCGAGGGTTACAATAGCGAGAAATAAGCCAAACCCAACAAAGAGCGGACCACCCGTCCAAGTCGGACGCAATATTACCTCAGAGCGGAGGAAAATAGACAGTAATAACAACGCGAGCGCTTGATGGTCAAAGAAAAAAAACCCGGCCTTGCTGATATCTCGCCAAGAGGAGAACATTCGAGCGCGCCGAAAAAATTGAGGCCCTTGAATGGTTTAGACCCGATATTACGAACATCGCTCCTCTGCTCGATTTGTTGAACCAGGGGAGAAAGACCTTACTCGGAAAGCGCTTTCTCGCCAATCTGACGCCAAGTTCATTCGTGGGAAAAATCTTGCGAACAAGGAGGGCGAGAGACAAAACTTTTATCACTACTTTAAACCGATTTTATGGTCCAATTTAGGGGGCAAACGTAAAACGGCATGACGTGGACAAAGGCTAGTTGGATGTTCACAAGAAACACCCTGCAATTATCAGCCATAAAATGTTCATTTTAGACAAACTTAACAAGGGAATCTTTAAACTAACAACTGGCTAAGCACTTTACAGTAGAAGCTTTTCCGGTTTAACAGAAATGGGCAACGGCTAAATTCTCAAGAACACACACGTCGAGGGAATGGTAAAGAAATTATACTATTTTATTTTATAGAACAACTATTCAGCATTAGAGATTTTATATTAATTTAACGTGCGTTACTAGCTCAACCAAATTAACTATTTCTGGAACGAATTCCTCGTTACAGAATTTCCCCTCTGTCCAAAGATGACAAGAGAATTTGACAAGGTCCACTCTAATGTGGATAAAAACAATATACATACACTGAAACAAAATATAAACAAAGCATACCGGAGATTACATAAAGCAGTCACAAAAGTGATTCATCTGTTGATGGATACATTCTCCAAGTTTTTACAGAAATTCGTATAATATACCTAGTTACATTCATGCGAGTGAGTGAAATTATTGATTGATCTTGTAGGAAAACAACTTAACATGATAACCATTGAATTGTCGTGATATACCCTGTATATTTACATGGACATTGAAAACCATGAATTTGTAACATAATAATAAATAATTGATGTTGAATCAGATATGTATTAATATTACCATACAGAGAGTGACATACAAAAATCAATCATCGTAACTTAGGCTAAAACGAGTTTCCACGGAACAAGGGTAATGATCCTAAGAAGCCATTTAGTCAACTTTATCTGCCAGAGATATGGGAACTCGAATTCTGAAAGTTACTTAACTAATATAACACACACACACACACACATATATATATATATATATATATATATATATATATATATATATATATATATATATATATATATATATGTATAAATATATATATATATATATATATATATATATATATATATATATATATATATATATATATATATATATATATATATATATATATATATATATAAGAAGAGTTCTCACAATTAAAAAAAATTTGATGTTGAATCCATTACTATGCAATAAAAATAGCTTACACACAGAGTGACACAAACTTAAATAATTAATCTTCGTAACTTAAGCTAACAAGAGTTTCCACCGAACAATGTTAATGATACTAAGAAGTCATTTAATCAACTTAATCTGCCAGAGATATGGGAACTCGAATTTTGAAAGCCACTTAATATAAGTTCCACATTGGGAACAATATAAAAAAACAGTCACTCAACAAAAATAATATCAGGCTCTTTGGCTCTGAACTAAAATATAAGCTCTTTGGTATTATGTATATGTACATGATATTAAAGTGTGAGCTTAGCATCATTAAAAATATAAATGCATAACATTGTAACCATAAACCGTCAAATAAAATTAATGAACATTTGGGTACTACACAATATCTATATGAATAAAATGAAGAGGTCAAAATGAGGTAAATAGCATCATTAATAGTTAAGTTTAGCATATTGATACGTAAGCTTAAAGTTTTTAACATTAAAAAAATAATCCTAGAAGGATTAAATGATGACGCAACATTTGTGAATGTAAAAAGTAATTTGGAGTAAATGTTTTGCTTGCATACATAAATTCATGAATAAATCAAGTAGAAAAAAATATAATTTCACATAAAATAAAACATATAGAACATAATATTATCACTCGACTGAGTAACTAGATATGTTAATATGAAATACAATACAGTAATTTTATGACTATACAATAAAAATGTGTCAGTGCAAAATATGTCGATGAAAAATATAAACTAATGCCAATGAAATACCTATCGCTGAAATTTCCTACCAATGCTTACTCATGCCAAGCCATGTACACCATTACAAACCACTAAAAATGTACAAAAACAAAAAAATATATCTAAAATGACAAAAATAATAACAACGACTGAAGTAGAATGTGCCACACATATCACACAAATAAATGATAATAACATAAAGTAAAGTACAGTAAACCCTTATCTTTGTTGTAGCAATGTCTCATAACAAAAAAAAAAAACTCTTAAGTACATTGTAAGTTGTGATACTAAAGTTAGATGTTGCAAAAATTTTACAGGCAGTTAATAAACAACCACACGAAATCATTATTAACAACAGTTGAAGTAGCTAACTAAATTCATTATTTGTTGACCATGTTAAAGATTTATAATTTTCAACTGCATTAAATTAAGTGCTGGTATCCATTAATTTAACCTTATAGTCTTAAAGAGCAATTATAGGTATTCAGAAAAACATTAAAATTTTGAATTTCGAATAATGTTGTCAAAATAAATATGTACTCAAGTAAACTGTCAATACAGTGAGCAAAAGAAATATCGAAAACAACGCCAGCGCTGAGAGAAATATTATTAGTACATTAAAGACGTCTCTCAACACACTACAAAGAAATCACTATACAACAGTTGATCTCAAGTAATACCTAATTTGCCTGGGGGACGAATTATTAAATCTTAAGGGAGACAAAGATGACTCATTCAGTTCGAGTTTTCTAGCCGGAGCTAGGTGTAAACGATCAATATGTATTTTGGTAATGGGAGGAAAAGGATTAGCTAATAGTCTTATTGAATAAGTTACCACAGAGTGGCGTTTAATTACTTCAAATGGGCCAGTAAATTTCTTGTTATATCTATCTTTGGACTTAACATATACAATATTGTATGGAGATAGTACACGCAATTTTGCCTGTTGAAGTTGGCTAGTGTTTTGAATAATACGTTTATCCGTTAAATTTTGATAAACTAGTTGTTGAATATTACACATATTTTTGAGGAGATTATTAATGTACTGAGGCTTGTCTAGTTGTTCATCAGACTTTGTATAATTGAAATTATCAAATATCAGTGCAACTCCTCTTCCAAAATGGATCAAAAAGGAGAAAAATCTGTGGATGAGTGATGCGAACCATTATACAAGTGTTGGTGCATTAAAACAGCATGTTTAAAAGGAACCTTTTGTTGTAAAAGACAATTAATGGTAGTTTAGCTGAAAAGTTGGTCCTTTCACAAATAGCATTTGACTTAGGGTTATCCACAGTGGTATGATTTAATTTTATACCAATATCTTTTGTAAAGTTAGAAATTTATACCAATAGTTTTTGTAAAGATGTCCAATTACAGAACCTTTATTTAAATGAAGTTGATTATCATCCTTATTTTCAATGTAAATATGGAAGGTATTTAAATTAGGTTCCTGAGTATCATGATCCAATTTATGTAAAGATGGATGGAAAATAAATTGTTTTGTAGCCTTAGGTATAAACATACATTCATTAAGATTAGCATTAGTTTCAACTTTAATATACTGGCTGCTCTTACTCTCCAAAAGTAGTTTTTCACACAATTTAACATCATATGATGAGGTATCATTAAAATTATCATTTGTAACACATAGATAAACTTTCAAATCATTCAAATCAGTATCAATATTATTATGTGTAAGGTATACACAAGATTCGATTCACAAGAATCGAACTTTTGAGTGAATGAATTTTAGAAGCTGCTTGAGATATGCTAATTTCGGCATACGCGCTTGGTATAAATACCATGCTGCTTGATTAATAAAAAGGTTGTTAAAGTTTATAGATAAGTGAGTTAAGGGAGCTACGAGGTAAGTAGCTCCAGGTGTTAACCGGCGCTGGTTTGTGAGTATTGCAAAGTGTATTTTTATTGAATGCTAATATATATCCCGTACAAGTAGTACGTATGCTTATTGCTGTAAAAGCAAATTCTATATGTGCAACGGATTCAATAAACATTGTTTCATGTATAAACTGTGTTTGTATCAAATTCATTTAGAGTGCCACTTCAAATTATATACACCCAAGTGCGGGTATAAGTGAGCTGTTCTCTATAAAGGCGTCCGAAATTTTATATTAACCCTGGTTGTTATCGTTACATTTATAACCAACAACATAATTGAAGTTAAACTTTATACTGTGTTATACTCTGATATTGATATTGTGACAGTATCTGGTTATTATACTTATATACTATCTGAAAATAGTGCCGATACTAATGCTAGTGGTTTAGACAATAAATCTTCTGATACTTGTATTAATGTTTTACCTGATATTTTAGATGATATTCACACATCTGTTAATGAAGAAAATTTAGTAGATGACGTAAGTTGGGTTACGGAAATTAGTGAAAACTTATTAGTTGACGATAATAAACATGCTTTAAACGATAGTAGGAACTCGCTAGGTAATGATGATATTATTTCAAGTTCCCAGCCGAATGAGGATATTGTCCAACAGGTTGATAATATGGTCTTAAATAAAGTGCATGAAAACCAGACTGAGAGTCAGGAGAAAAATTTGACACACAGTTATACTGCAAGTATTTCAGCTGATGTTTCGGAAGTTGTAGAAGTAGTTAGCATTAAAAGACACGAATAAGAAAAGCTTAATCTTCCTAAAACTGAAGCGGCATTAAAGAATTTAACTGATAACGATTGTGATGTCGCAAGTTTCAAAGAGACTTTTTTGTCAAGAGAGGATAAAACTAAGGTTAAGGGTGATAAAAACGAGAAAAAACGCATTCAGGTTCCAGCATTAAAACTGCTAATACTGAAGTAATTAATTCGGTAAACAATAGGTCGTATAAGCACAAATACGAAAAACAGAGTCAGGTTGTTGAAAAACATGCAACAAGCAGCGAACTAAACTGTAAACGTATCATAAAAAACGAGATAAAGCCATTAACTAAACACGTTGGTGCGGCGTATGAAATTGAAAAATAGAATCTTAATTAAAATCTAATACCGATACAAGCAAAACTACGAAGAAAAGTAAAGTGTCCACTACAAAAACTCCATCAAAGGATGAATGTGTCGCTGATAAGGTACACAAGGTTATCAAAAGGAAGGATGACAGTTTTAAAGGTCCTTTGCATAAGTACAGGAAGCGGAAGATATCAGCCGCCCAGCAAGGTTGGCTTCCTCCCAAGAGACCTCCCGTCCCTCGTCAAGCCAGATCAGCGCCACAGGACCAACGCCCTGCTGCACGAAAGATGCCCACACGGTCGACGAATCCCTTTGCTCCGACCATCCTAGGACTCCGACCATCAAGAGAGGTACCACGGAATGGACAGACTGGTGCAAAGAAGTTGCTGCATTCAGGAGTAACAAGTCTTGTATTAGCTTTCTTATTCTAACTCCCATCCTTCAATAAATTCGAACCAAACTAGTTTGAAATTCCCCAGTGTATATGCTGTGAAAAAAAATATTTGAGAGAAAAGGGGTCAGCCACTAAAAAAAAACGGCATACTGTTGTTTTATAAATTTTTGAAGGGACATGTAGGGAATAGAAAAAAAATACATACTGCATAATATAATAATTAACCACTAATGTACTAAATTCACAAAACATAACACATGTGCATTATGAATTGTGGGAGAGCAGCTACAAATAGTCAAATGTCATGCTGTGCAATTGTGGTGACACTTTTAACTAAAATAGATTTTCTAGGGCGCAGTTAGCCAGCCCAGTATCCGCAACTCTGCAAATCCACTGTGTGTTGGTGTCACCTGGACCCTTCGGGGTTAGTTTTGTAAAACGGTAATGGCTTTTTTCGCCCACACAACGTGTGGAAGTTTTTTTGGCTTTGCCACCCATTATGTAAAAAGTCAGACCAGCACGCGTTTTCAATTAGTTAACTGAAACCGTTCAGACCTCAGTTACCTAATTTTTTTTTTCGAGAGAGGCCAATGTAAGGTATACATAAGATTCGATTCACAAGAATCGATCTTTTGAGTGAATAAATTAAAGAAGATGCTTGAGATATGCTAATTTCGGCATACCGCTTGGTATAAATACCATGCAGCTTGATTAATAAAAAGGTTGTTAAAGTTCATAGATAAGCGAGTTAAAGGAGCTACCAGGTAAGCAGCTCCAGGTGTTTACCGGCGCTTGTGCTTGGCGGGGCCCAAAGTTTACGTGGCAGAACTGCTGGTTTTACTCTCTGCTTATTTGTGAGTATTGCAAAATGTATTTTTATTGAATGCTAATATA
Organism: Dolomedes plantarius; assembly: GCA_907164885.2. Classification (NCBI taxonomy): domain Eukaryota; kingdom Metazoa; phylum Arthropoda; class Arachnida; order Araneae; family Dolomedidae; genus Dolomedes; species Dolomedes plantarius. The sequence continues at coordinate 100,740,034 of OU015494.1, read as the reverse complement.
TATTCCGTACAAGCAGTACGTATGCTTATTGCTGTAAAAGCAAATTCTATATGTGGAACGAATTCAATAAACATTGTTTCATGTATAAACTGTGTTTGTATCAAATTCATTTAGAGTGCCTCTTCTAATTATATACACCCAAGTGCGGGTATAAGTGAGCTATACTCTATATATGTACAAAAATAACACTTATCATTATCATTCATATCATCAAAATGATCATATAAAACATCACTAGAAATTAAATTTTCATTTTCTTTGTTAACCAAGCTCTCTGGTGCAGTATCACATTTACTACTAGTAGGTTGATAAATTATTTTAACATGAGTTTCTTTCATTCTGTTATTGTCAGGAGCATTAAGAATAGATGAGTAAGTTACAGTTGAATTTAACTGATTGCTATTGTCAAAGGAATTTTGAATAAATGGGATAGATTCTTCAGTTAATTTTATTGAATTGGTGTTGTGGTCCATAATTACATTGTACTTATTCAGAAAGTCATAGCCAATTAAGATATTGAATTGGGAAGAACATAAGTCGGTTAGGAAAAATGTGTGTTTATATGACTTATAGAGAATAAGCTCACTTCTACACAGACTTGGGTGTATATAATTTGAAGTGGCACTATAAATGAATTTGATACAAACACAGTTTATACATGAAACGATGTTTATTGAATTCGTTGCACATATAGAATTTGCTTTTACAGCATTAAGCATACGTACTACTTGTACGGAATATATATTAACATTCAATAGAAATACACTTTGCAATACTCACAAACCAGCAGAGAGTCAAACCAGCAGTTCTGCCACGTAGACTTTGGGCCCCCTAAGCACAAGCGCAGGATAGCACCTGGAGCTGCTTTCCTCGTAGCTCCCTTAACTCGCTTATCTATCACCTTAACAACCGTTTTCAACCTTAACAAAACCTTCTTCAACCTCTGTATTAATCAAGCTGCTTGGTATTTATACCAAGCGCGTATGCCGAAATTAGGATATCTCAAGCAGCTTCTTTAATTCATTCACTCAAAAGTTCGATTCTTGTGAATCGAATCTTATGTATACCTAACAGACTTTCTAGAAAATTTAAGAGATAATTCTACACAAGCCGAATATTCAATATTAGAGGTAATGGTTTTTATAGTTACAGCTCTAGAAATTAACCTGTATTTTATTTGAGTTTTTATTAATTGGAAGGTATTTACGTCAATTAAAGAAAGGCTGGAACCTGAATCTAAGAGTGTAATTAATTGATTATCTTTTATATGTACATGCACCAAAGGCAAAGAAAAGAAAAGTATCATTATCATTATTGTGAATAATTTGAGAAAAATCATCGTTTAAGCACTGAGAATAAACATTGGTATCACTGGCTAAGGAGTTTTCTATCTCAGTATTGAGAAACTCCATATTTAGTTTAAATTAGCATTGGTGTTGTTTCTTTGATCATTTAATGGAACAAAAGAATTTGCCCGAGGGTTCAACCTATTCTGATTCCCTCTGCGATTAAAATATGTACTAGGTCTTACATTGCCTCTAACACAACTCACATTGTATTGCATGTCATTGGATCTTGATGACAGCATATTGACCTAACCTTAAATTGATAACAATTCTTTATCACATGATTTTGTCTACCACAAAAATCTCACACTACTTTTCTTTTGATAGGGTTGGCTCTAAAAGTTTTAGAGTGTGGTCTGTGAGGGGCAGTTCTATATGAACTAAAATTTGAATTGGTATTAACATTGTTAGATGAAGATTCAGCAGCTAAATTAGTGGGATTTTTCAAATCAACCACCTGTGCTTTTAAATCATTTACCTCAGCGATTAAGTCTGCATATGAAGACTCAGAAGATGTTGAGGGAGCTAAGACTTCAGACTGGATCTGAATATCTTGTAGGAGTTGTGCTTTTTTAACCACAACATCAAAAGATTCCAGACCACCCTCTAAAATTTTCAGTTTATTGTTGGCAGGTAAGGCATTGGGGAAATAATTATATTTAATTGAATCTAGTTGAAATTTTCCCCTCATTGTCGGGTGCACCTTTCTTACTAAATTATCTAGACGATGAGCTAGGTTTTTAATCGATTCGCCTGGCATTAATTTTAGATTATCTACTGCCACACGTAATGACTGAGTGTTAGCCGGCTGGAAAAAATCAACAAAAATCTGCTTCAGCTCTGCAATAGTAGTGCGATTTTTTGCATTGGCTGAGCTTATGAAAAATTTTAGGGCATTGCCTATCAGTCTAGATTTTAAAAACGTGAGAGCCTGGTGGTCAGACAACTTATTCAATTCTTTTATATCCGTAAGTTGTTAGAAAAAGAAATCAAGAAGGTCAGTGTCACCATCAAATTGTATAAGACTGCACTGAAAGGTATTTTTTGGAGCCATTGTTATTAAATTGAATGCCAAAAATAATAAGCTTTATCAGTATGATGCAAATATTCAACTGTTACTACTTAAAATTACAATTGGATTTTCTTAGCTTTCAACTATAAAATATCTACTGTTCTATAGAATACTGCAGATGTAGGTATGAAATTCTAGATTATACACTGAAGTGCCACTGAATTAGGGATAGCAAAGCCTATGCAAATTGTGTAGCGCTGTGCATCATGTATGCTCAAGTGAGGGCGCTGTGGTAACTGCATATATAGCGCATACTGTGGTTGTTCTGAATTAGTTGTTGGAATTCCCTCTATGGGTAACCTGCCTGATTTAGACGCCTTCGATCGCGGACAAATCGTAGGTGCGCGACGCATGGGCCATTCAATTTCCGAAATCGTCAGACAGCTAGGATTTTCAAGGTCGACAGTGTCAAGAGTATACCAAGAATATGGATGGTGGAAAAAAAACTAGCGATCGGGCAAACTGCAAAGGACAATTAGCCTTGACAGTGCGACGGCTCAGGCGTGTTGTACGTAGCCAGCGAAGCCAAACATTAGCTCAAATTACCACACAGTTTAATGACGGTGCCAGTCGTACCGTCAGTAAACGGACTGTGCAACGCTCGCTTCACCGTATGGGTTTCGGGAGCCGTCGACCTACGAGAGTACCATTGCTCTATACACGCCATCGGGCTGCACGTTTTGCCTGGGAAAGAGAGCACATAGACTGGAGTGTAGAGGACTGGAAACGAGTAGCATGGAGTGATGAGTCTCGATTCCGACTACTTAACGCCGACGGGAGGCTGAGAATATGGCGTCAGGCTCGTGAAGCCATGGATCCTGCATGCCTGGCTGGAACTGTACAAGGGCATGGTGGCTCAATCATGGTCTGGGGTGTTTTTTCGTGGCACAGTTTGGGATCTTTGGTGCGTGTACCAACCTCCCTCAATGCAATTCGGTACGTAGAGTTGCTGGGTTTTCACCTCCATCCGTTTATGCTGTTCTGTTATCCGCACGGTAATGGATTTTTCCAGCAAGACAACTGTACCCCGGTTGGTTACTGGCTGGTTGGATGAGCATTCCTCTGACTTCTCTGTTATGAATTGGCCACCTAGAAGCCCAGACTCAAATCCTATTGAGCATCTTTGGGATGTTTTGGAACAAGGCGAGAAAGACCATCACATTGCACCAAAGAACCTTACTGAATTATGGACAGCTTTAGCCAATATTTAGCAAGCCATTCCGGTGGAACGTTTCCATAAACTTGTTGAATTTATGCCTCGTCGTGTGGCAGCCGTTATCAAGGCCAGAGGAGGCCCAACTCGTTACTAGGTAGGTATCCCTAATTCAGTGGCACTTCAGTGTATATATATATGCATACAAGAAAATTATACATTACTCATACTCACAAAAATTCACCATATTTTGTAATACAAAAAAAACGCACTATATAAATATAAGTTGGAAAAAAATATTAATTACCAGTTAGATGACAGGTCTTGAGAACCATCTGTAGTGGGGAAATAAGGACGGTTACATTCACGATAACAGAATTTGAAATACAGTACGTTATCGGCTCTGTAAATTTTACTTGCATAAATATAGTAATGAAATTTAATTAGTTGACAAAGCGGCTTGATTGCAGAAAGTGCAGTGTTTAGTTTCTTTCTAATATACATTTTAGAACCTGAGCATCAGAAAAGCTGATGGGCATCTAAAAGTTTTTAAATACAGTTTTTATCTTTATTCCCTTTTTGAGAGGAAATAGGTTAGAAAAATAAAAAAAATCTTGTTGCCATTGTTTCCCCTCTTCACTTTTTTAATAATTATCTTTGGCCGATATGGAAAGTGAGTATGCATTCAACACCTATTGGGGAAAGAAAAATTAAATTAAATAAATAAGCATATAGTACACACACACACATATATATATATATATATATATATATATATATATATAATATTAAAAAACTAGTAATTTCTTAATTCAACACTCTTAACATTTAAAAACTATTAATTCCACACTTTAGTATTCAAAATTACATATCCCTTTTTAATCTCTTAATTAGTTAGCTCCCTTTGGACATTCGTGTTAAATTCCAAAAGATGTTCCAAATTTTAGTATTATCGTCTCATTGAAACTTAGATAAAAAAACCAGGCGATTTTATTCAAGATGGCTGACTTTTTAACTAAATTAAAAGGTGCGCGGCTTGGGGGTCTAAAATATTCAGCTTTGGACATAAACAATAACTTTTATCCAATCAGCCATTAGGTAACACCTCTCTGTCACGTGATGAGATGAACTTATAAAACTATCTGATGTCTAAATTTAGACGCACTCTGAAATATTTTCCATGGCACGAAATACCTGGCGGAGGGGCCGGTGAATTTAATAAATATGTAGTTCGAGAAATTTGTGGTATAATTTGTGTGTCCGAGGGTTGAGATGAAATGAGAGGCCAGTTCTTTATAGCTACTTTCGAGATGCTGAAAAACGCATCGGCCAACGACATTGTCTGCGGAAACTGTTTTTAAAATATTTGTGATGCACGGCCGGGCGACATGCCATCTTTTTAACCTCAAGTAGATAAGGCGAGAACAGTCTTCCAAAGCTACCACTCAGCAATCATTCTTCGACCCGAGCCCGTGCTATTACATATATATATATATATATATATATATATATATATATATATATATATATATATATATATATATATATATATACCTGAACGATAGTCTACCTCATTGTTGGATTGGCCGTGCTGGGTCAAACGATATGCCATTGCTTTGTTGGACACCGAGATCCCCAGATCTAACCACTTGTAATTTTTTCATATGGAGTTTTGTTAAAGATAAAGTGTTCGTGCAACCTCAAATTTCTGCGGATTTCTATGATGGGGAATCAACAAATGTCAGCGTACGAACTGTTCAACGGACCGTCATTGATATGGGCTTTCGGAGCTTCAGGCCCACGTGTGCCGTTGTTGCCTGCATTGAACAAAGCTTTACGCCCTTTGTGGGTCCGCCAACACCTCCATTGAACTGTTGCTAACTGGAATCACGTTGACTGGTCAGACGAGTCTCGTTTTCAAGTGAAACGAGAACATATCGGGCGGAAGGACGTGTACGGGTATGGAGACAACCTCATGAATCCATGAACCACAGATGTCAACCGGGGACTGTTCAAGTTGGTGGAGTATCTATGATTGTATAGGGCGTGTACAGATGACGTGATGTGGGACGCGTGATACGTCTAGAGAATACTCTGACAAGTGACGGGTACATAAACATCCTGTCTGATCTTCTACACCCATTCATAACCATTGTGCATTCCGACGGACAATTCAAGCTGGACAATGTGACCTCCCCCCCCCGTCGACAGTTTCTGCCCAGTAGCCCCAGGATCACCCTTCTGACATTAGACACTTCCATTGTTCACCTTAATCCCCAGACATGAACATTATTGAGTATATCTGGGATGCCTTTCAACGTGCTGTTCAGAAGAGATCTCAACCTCTTCGCACTTCTTTAGATTTGTGGACTGCCCTACAGGATTTATGGTGTGAATCATCAGCCATTAGTCGATTGCATGCCACGTCTTGTTCCGACCCTTCTGCGTGCTAGTGGGGACCCTACAATATATTCGGCAGGTGCACCAATTGTTTCTTACTTTCCTATATGAATATATTCTTACTTCCTAATGAGGAAAAAATCTTAATTTCCATTTTAACTATGAACAAATCATCTCCACCCCATGAAATCAAAGAAAATGTGATGAAAGTCATTATTCATAAACAAAACCCCTCCTTTCATGTTTAATATATTAAAAATAGTGTAAGACAATAAAAATAACCAGTTGTTGATAATCTATCAACAAAATATTCATGTCCACTTAGGGCACTCAAGCACTTCAAAAGAATCAAAATGATGTTTCATAGCTTGTACACAAATTACATTTGCACATATATATCTCATTTTTAATTTAATTTACTTCGCGTGGCAAAATGAAGAGAGAGATAAAGTGATTAATTAACCCATATCTTTTTTTTTCTGTTTAACAAACTGACTTTAGAGTTAACACAATTTGTCAGCTTTTTCTCATATTTCATGTCATGCATATTAGGAAGCAAAATAATCTGTTTTTGTCTCGGACGTAAATACCTAGTTTTGTCAAATTACTCTCATGTTTTTGAACAGTGAAAAAACTGCGTTAATCACAAAAAGTGTGGAAATATATAGACGAGCTTAGCTTTTATTTTCCAAATCTAAGTTGAAATGTTCCTCTTCGAAGTGGCATCATTATTTTTCTTTGGAGAGCTTTACTGAAAATCTCAAATTACCATGAACTCTAAAACCTGTGACATTTCTTCAAGAGGAGAATTCCCAACAGGTCATGTCGTCTTTGATAAATGATCGAAAGCGGGGGAGTAAGGAATACTATTGGTGGTGTAAAATATATTTCAATTCGAAATAACCTCGATCGGAATCTCAACTAGTTTATTCTATATTTCATGCTTCAGAAAGAAAAGTTTATAAATTTTAAAGCATTAAATACCATCTCTCCTAAATTCTTTAATTGCCTGCTCATAGAATTTCCTTTTAGAAGGAATTTTGAAACAGGGTTGAAAATGTTTACTCTTTACGTTTTTTCTCTCAATAAATCATAGTCTCCTTCATTATGATAAACTTCATGAACATATATGGACACTTATTTTTGATTTCCAACAGCAATAAAAGCAAAGGGATCTTTGCAAGATCTAATTTTTTTAAGAAATGGGATTTAATAGTGTTTTAAGTTCTTAAAGAATATTTATGGTATAGTACAGAGGTGGCCAAACTTTTTCTCTTTCTTAGTGGCTTTTTTGACAAACTTGTGTCTAATTCAAAATATTCCAAGTTAAAATGAGTGGCATGTAGAATAACCCCCATTTTTGCTACAACTCACAGTTCTGAATCCATGTGTTCTATACTTAGGTGGATAAATTATATAAAATGCTGAATGTTGACTCTCAAAGTTTGAATGAATTGTTATGAAGTGCAACAACTCAATATATGCTATACTAGCTGAAAACCCGCAGTTCGCTACGGAGTACATTCAAATTAAATACAACGGTCAATGTATGCATTTAATGCAAAAAATAAATAAGTAAATAAATAAATATATATATATATATATATATATATATATATATATATATATATATATATATATATATATATATATATATATATATATATTTATAATAAATACGACGATCAATGTATACAATTGATATAAAAAAACAAAAAAAAATATATTTATACAATAATCGTAAGGGATATTTTTATAGACAAAATAATGTAGAAGAAAATATTCAAATTAAATGTAATAAAACATACTAAAGATTATAGTACAGTTTGAGGAACATAATATATTTTATTGTATTTTAATATTTTTTGGATAATGTCCAATCGTATGCCGCATTAGCAAGAAAAAAAGTATTTTTTTGTCTATTTAGTTGCTATGCAAATGACGATAAATTTATTTATAGTACCACAAAAAGAAACCACGTGATCACTATTTAATAAATTAAATTCTAATAATTAATCTTTAAAAATTCACCAAAAATCAGAAAATGGAGGTAAATATTTGAAAAATATTTCATTTTAAAGGGCGTTTTATGATCTTTCTTGTGATATAAATGTTATAATCCTCAGATTATTATTTTAAATGCAAACTTAAAAGAAGTTACTAAAACATCTTAAAAATTTAATTTTTAAAAAATCTAAGAATTTTTCAAAAATCTTTCTTAGTGCATCCCTACACCATAAAAAGAATCGCCATGCAACATTTCATCCTTTTAGGTCCAGCGGTTTGGTCTGTGTGTTGTATGTCAGTGAATCAGTCAGTTACGGAACTGTTATATACACTCATGGACAAAAAAATTAGCGCACCAAGAGGGAGTCGTTAAAATGAAACTAAATTTTACATACGTAATGACTACTTTAATATAAGTAAATGATAAGAAAATCAAAGAAAAAGGATAATTTATGTCAGAGAAAAAGGCAAAAGAACGGAGGAGTTAATACTCCGTTGGACCCCCTCTAGCGCGAATGCACGATGCGATACGATCGAGCATTGAGTCATACAAGTTCTGTATGATGTCTTAAAACATCAGGTACAAGGGCAGGCCAAGGAAGGGTAGGAACAGTGCGGAGACAGTCTTGTGACACCCTTGCCGTATGAGGCCGAGCATTGTCTTGTTGAAAAATGGCTCCTGAGAGCCGTTGTATGAGTGGCAACACATGTGGTTGCAGGATTTCATGAACATACCGCTCGGCTGTCATGGTGCCATGGAACAATACTAGGGGTGACCGTGTATTGTAGGCAATGGCACCCCATACCATCACACCAGCTGTGGGAGCGATGTGTCGCTGTACAGCAAAGGCAGGATTGAAGCGTTCACCACTGGCTCTCCACACACGAACACGATTGTCATCACTGCCGAGATTGAATCTGGATTCGTCGCTAAAGACGACCTGGTTCCATTTCCTGCAGTCCAGTTTCCTCGTGCGCGGCAAAACTCCAAACGGAGGCGTCGATGGGTGGGCTTCAAGGGCAGCACAAGTAATGGGCGCCGCGATACCAACTGTCCTTCAGCCAGGCGCCTTCGTATGGTTCGAGAAGACACAGAGGCCCCTAGTGAAGGTGCTACCTGTGCCTGGATGGCGGTCGATGAAGCAGTTGGCTGTACGCGTGCATTTCTTACGATGTGGCGGTCTTCTCGACGACTGGTCTGTCGAGGGCGTTCTGGGCCTGGTCTTCGTGTACATGACATCTCTCGGGTCCACTGGTCTCAACACCTCCTCACAACACAATCAGAGCGGCCTAATTGACGAGCTACTCGCCTAGCAGACCACCCAGCTTCCATCATCCCGACGATTCTCCCCCTCTCAAACTGCGACAACTGCTTATATTGTCTTCGAACACGGCGTAATGGCATGTCTATCTCAGCTCTTCCTTTGTAAATGATTCAGCACACTCAAACAAGCTTTGGTTACCTGTTTTATACTCCACAGAGTACGATGTTCAACGCCCTCTACCGGCTATACTTAATGCGCAATCACGCTGCATTTCTAATCATTTGCATATCTCCCCGACATGTACCTGTATTGCAAGTTTCGTTACGATCCCGCAATTATTTCTTGGGGCGCTAATTTTTTTGTCCATGAGTGTATATATATAGATTACAATAATTTCATAAAACAATATTTTAAAATAATAATTAACATCATTAAAATGATTTAAGAATTTAGGTATGTAATTCATTCTAATAAGTAGATAATGCAATTTTTAATATAAGCATTAGAAAAACACGCCACTTAAAATTTCATTCATATCAAATATAGCCTTTTTTCAGTTTTTGGCTCTTCTAAGTAGGTAGACCTTCCCCAACGAATCTTTAAACTGTTTACCTGGGTTAATCCTGGTATATCCGTTATTCATTTTATTATATGACCTATTAATACATTTTGTGTGTCATTTAAGATTTTTTTAATAAAAAGAAAGAACAGGGAAAGTACAACATAACATCATTCAATATTCCGAAGATCGTGGTCTCATACCCGTTCTGTCCAATCTCTTTCTCAAGGGCAGAATTAAAATGTTCGCTGATTTATTGTTGATATAATTTTTTATTTTATCAAATTAATTTTTTCTTCTTTATTTTCCTAAAACATTTCATACTGCAAAGCTGTGCCGCATATTACCCTAAAATCCACCGGCATATATTACAAATCCGTACAAAGAGAACAGACCATGTAAATTACTGGAGAATATAAATTTTTTCCCAAATTTTTTGGAAATGGTAAATAATTTTAGTAAATATATTTATTATCTAATATGCGATCTATTCAAAATAAAAATACATTAATCTATGTATTTTTTCTTCTTTCTATCTATGTATTTTTTCTTCTATTTTGAAGTACTCATTTCATTTTTAGTTTTCCTTTGAGAAAAAAATATGATGTGTCACATTTCAGTTAGTAGACAGCTTCTTTGTTTCGCTAATGAAGTACATGTGATCCGAATTTTATCTATTACATAAGTCATATTGAGATTAAAAGATAAGAATTTTTCGGAGTATGAAATTGAATTAGGTATTTAAAATATTGATTGATGAGCTAATTTTTTTAATTGGGATACAAATAACCGACCATAATGTTGCTGTTTTCCAGTGCGGGGGAGTTGTCAATGAAGGCATTCCCAATTTATCCATGACAATCTTTGGTTGCTTTCAATGGTGACATTATATGGGTGAACCAACACCAACCACCTCCTGGTGCTACTTCAATTTTGGCCGAGCAACCCTAGGAATGACATCTGGAGGGCTTCTATCTTTTCCCACAAACTGACTTCATAGAAGGACTTTCCGGTCTAAAGATTAAACTTGCACGTATCCACCCTAGACACAAAGGTAGTTAATGGCGTTCGTGGGGGATCGACCATAGCATGTGTAAAAAATACATCTGTCTTACACATTGACGAAGCGGATGTTTATTATATATAAAGGCTTCGTACACAAATACGCGTAATATGGAACAAGTCTAAATCTCGCGCTTGATGTCAAGAGACCTCTACTATATTGCTGCTATTTCCCTCTATATATCTCGCATGAAATCTTTTACATTCGTATTCGCACTGCAGATGTTTTCATCTGTTTGCACTAAAACTCTGAAATATATAACTGAGCAGAAACTATCCCACTTCATCCTTTCTCTAGCTGCATATATTCAATTGAGGACCAGAAAGTCACCAGTGCACAGCTCAAACAGAGAATTACGGAAGATTAACGAAAAATATACAAAATTAATAACTGCTCGAGGGAGAAAATAGCTCTGGTTTATCACTGCGTAATTTGAGGAAATATATTTAAAGGCCATGCTATTTTCATCTATATAATTCATAAGTAGGGTAATTGACTTGATTTTAGAGACTGGGTCTTGAAAGCATAATCCTATATTTCAAAAATTTTCTAGCAGTATGCACTTATTAAAAATACTAAACTTGTAATTTTTGCTGGAAAATGAGAAAATTTCACTAAGTATAAACCACCGACTAATGTCAAGTCAAGTTACCATTAATAACAGCTTTATGTACACACAGACACACACACACACACACACACACACACACACACACACACGCACACACACACACACACACACATATATATATATATATATATATATATATATATATATATATATATATATGTATAAGCATGTGTTCTGAAGAAATAAATTTGTGCACAAAAAGTCTGAAAGACTGCTGATGTTAAGTCGACAAGAAATGTTACGTTCCATAGGTTACGATAAACTTGGTGTTATGAATAATTCGTTTTTACAAATACTATGTATGTTTAATTTTTTATTCGTAATTATAAATTGAGTACAGAATATTTTGCGAATAAAATAATGTTTTATTATGTTCGGAACTGAGATGTAAAACATATTCTCAAATTGGGATTGTCAAGAATATCATTACAGCTAAAAATACTCAGTTCAAATGACAACTACATTATAATTATACGAGAGAATAAAATGTGAGCATTGTTTTAAGTGACTAAAATGTGATTAATGAATGTGATCAAAATACCATTTTTAATAGTTTAAATTGATTATATCTCAAACCTTTAAGGTGAAATTGATAAGATTAGTCACTGAGATTTTAAAGTTCCCTGGAGAAGGAAGCACCCTGGAGTTCTTAATTCTCTTCGGTACCCCGTCTTAAATTAATTATGGAACAAGTAACTTTAGTACAGGTTAGATAATAAGATATACTAAAGATTAGATTGCAGAGAAATTTAAGCCGTTTATTTGCATCATTACAATCAAAGCTGAGCAATAATAATCATGGAGATTTAAAACAGTAAATCCCCTATCCAATAAGTGACTCGGGTTTATTTAGAAATAACACAACTTAACATAAATCTGTCTTTATAAGAATAAATTTCGTAAAATCCTGTTTTAGGGGCTAATGTTCACGATTATTTTGTACTTTTAAATTCATTTAATAATGAGAATGTGTCAATTGAACCATGTTAAGGTATAGATATTTATCCTCTGCAACTTATTGAACAAAAAAGATTATTTCATTTGTCTTTATCATTTAGTTTTAAAAGAAATGGACGTATATAAAACTTTTTGAATTCAGATAAAAGCGGAAGGACAGTTTTTGAAGTACTAATAATTAACGTTATTGCAAACCACTCCATTTAATTTCCTTAATGACTCAGAAAGGAATCCGATTTTTCTCACCAAACTCCCAGGGGCAAATCCTACTCAAGAACAAAAATAAAAAGAAAATAAAAAAGAGTTCAGAAGATTAAAAGGCGGAGAGAAAGAGCTGATTCTCTTGTATCTTGAAAAATGTTACTCACAGACGGAGTGTAGGTCAGTTTCAATATTGTGAAGTAAGTCTCCCGAGAAACAAACGGCTTTCAGTAGCTATAAAATACCCTAAGACTCAGTGTTCTACTCCCAAAACAGTTTTATTCGTGGGAAAAATTGTACTTTAAAATACTTACGTACATGTAAGCATACACGTTGTTGTTTTTCCTGTACAAATTATAGCTAAAACAAGCCTGACGCGCCCACCTTTGTACCACTAGCTAACGTTCTACCTGAGGCCCCTTCAGTTACTTCTAGAGTGGTTTTACGAGAAATACAGGGTGGTCTTAAAAAATATTTTGCCGATATATGGACCTCTAGGGGCTGTTCCGGTCAACTGATTGAGCTGAGATTTCATATATAATTATTCAGAGGTATGAGCTCGGGATTTTGTGAATGGTAACAAAGTGGTCCTCACGGTTACTGTTATAGGTACAGAAACTCGAATTTTCGAATGGCAACTCCCACTTTTTCCCGTCGCAAAATGCCCAGCGCATGTGAAAACCCTAAAGAGCGTTGGAACAGTACGTGTATCACAAAAAAACAGATGCGTTATGCACGCACAAAAACAGCTCTGAGAACGTCCAACAAAAAACACGATCGGGACAATCGGTGGAAATTTGCATATTACAGAGGCAAGACACCAATCGCCGATGACAACACAGATAGGACAAAAGAAAACTTTTATTTGAATTACACATTTTTCACATAGGTTCCATCACAAGCCGTTCGCAGAGCTTTTTTATTTTTGCGTGTATAACGCGTCCGTTTTTTGTGATACACGTACCGTTCCAACTTCTTTTAGGGTTTTCGCATGCGCTGAGCATTTTGCGAGGGGAAAAGTGGTCTTTACCATTCGAAAATTTCGAGTTTCTGTACCTATAATCGTAACCGTGAGCGCCACTTGGTTGCCGTTCACAGAATCCCGAGCTCATACCTCTGAATAATTATATCTGAAATCTCATCTCGATCGATTCAACGGAACAGCTGCTAGAGGTCCATATATCGGCAGAGTTTTTTATGACCACCCTGTATATTATTGGTTACATCCAAAAATTTTAACTGGTTTAGATGACTGGTTTAGATGACTTGTAAAAGCTTTATTTTTACTTACTTTCACAATCCCCAACTAGTGCTTAAGAATGTGTAATTCCATTTTCGACACTTTGTAGCCGCCCCCTTGGTGTAGTGGTTAACGTTCTGATCTGCTACGCAGTGGGCTTGGGTTCAAATAGTGAATACGGCTTGGCCGTTTCTGTGTTGTCTCACTCATAGGGAGCAGTGCTGGCTCACCTATTTTATGGTGCTCCCATAACAAAGTAGCCAGCAAATCGTGGTGAACATAAGGCGAACGTCGCATGACAAAATGTCTCCGCATTAGAAAAAAAATTAAAAATCCTAACTTACATGCAGAATCCTAAATACATGCAGAACACATATTTTACCAAGACGTAAGTTCAAAAGAGATCCTAAAATAAAGTTAAGCTTCATGGTACATTTCCTGCAAGATCAATAGAAATAGTGGCTGGATAATTCAATTTTATTTACTGAAGAAGTTTCGAACAATTTCCTGAGATGTCTTAGAAATTTCACACGTCTGAGATGTCTTAGAAGTTTCACATGTTATGTAGAAATGCTTATAAAAATTATTACTTATACTGCAGTGCAGCTTACTGAATTTAGCTTAGATTTCGAAAAGGAAGGGTATCACTTGTACTCAAAACTTATAAATATTTAGACATGCTATACTCTTATAATTCTTACTTCCTTACTATTTTACAGCAAGTATGAATGAAATCGATGCTAAAATTCACTTTCTAAGATATGTCAAAATATGTGGAATATGAAAACATAAAAATACGCAATAAAGTATTCATATTAGGCATGGATGCAGTTTAAAAAATTCATATATAAATATGTTTACCATTGTCTCGTAAATACTATTGAGAAGTGAATAGTAAATATGCTAACTGACTCTAGAAAGTTGCATAGTTTATGTTTATCAGTAGCATAAAAGTTGGTAGACGAGAATTCCAGCTTTACCTTACTTCCTTGTTTTAGATTTATAGCATTTTTCTTTCAGAACATGTTTCACTAATTAGTGGTTTAAATATGCTTCTCGTATGGGTTATGTTCAACTAAAACGATATTAATGACCTTAATATTAGACATTTATGTAGCGAGAAGTTTGAATAAATTCTGAATACATATTCAAGACATGAAATAGGCTTCAAATAGTAAACAATGCCCTTAATAAATACGTAATGAGAATACAGCCATGGAGCAATAAGTTTTGCATAATGTACTACAAAGCTTCCTCCTATGGCTGAAATGGGGGATTATAAAGGCATAGCGTTCTAAAAGCTACATGCTCGGAAACTCATAAATACTGGGAGTAAAATGAGTGAGTGTCTAAAGACTTACACGTTACACATACTAGCTAAAGGAACTTCTGCTCTGAATAGTATATAGCTATATTTGTTTACATAGTAAATTATATCATAGTAATTTAAACACTGGATAGTTTATGATTATATTTGTTGTACAAAGTAAATCCTCTCCGTGTTACTGGTGTTATCAGTAAATTTCAAACTAAAATTGAATTGAGAAATGCAGGATCAATCATCTTTGATGCAATTTGTATTTATTTTGAAATGTTCACTGCCCCTTTATACACATATTATATGTGAATTTTTAAATCAATGTTTAAAAAAATTGACTTTTTATATGAGATTTTACTGTTACAACTTATTAAATCTATCTCTAAGTGATAAGAATTGAAATGGAAATAATAATAGTTCCAACTACTTTTATTGTTCTTATTTCAAAGGTTTTATGGAGCCCAAACTTTTCAGGGGAAAACATAAAAGCACTATCCGTGGTACTAGACACAAAATAATCTTTTGTATTTATTACTGCATTTCAGTATTTACACTACACATGCAGTGCAGATCTAAATACTAAAAAAAAAAATGTGTTTTTGTTTTTCAATGAAAACACTTCGGTGTATGCACACACGCAGATATTACCTGACCAGAGAGTTTGCTGAGATACAAGGTGCACTCATAAAGTAACCGCACATTTTTTTATAAATAAGAAAAATATTACTCACCTTCAAATAAATTTATCTCCTTCAAAATAATCCCCAAAGGAGTGTATACAATTTTTCCAACGTTTCTGCAAGTAAACATCGAAAAACTGTTTATAGGCGTTGGAACTAACCATTCGCAAAATACGCTTAACCTTTGATTTAATATCCGAGACGTTTTCAAATCTCGGACCTTTCATGGCCATCTTTGGAAAAAAAGGAAAAAATCAGCTGGCGATAAGTCGGAAGAATATGGTAGGTGATTTATCACTGCAATTGAATTCTTAACAAGATATTGTTGTACAGAAATTGCTGTAAGGGGCCTAGCATTATCCTGTAAAAGAAACGACATACATAAACAATATACAACGATATATAAGAAACGCATATCGTGTAAAAGAAACCCCAGAATCAAACAGTTCCTCCCTAACTCGCCTAATCCTGTTTCTTAATCGAAAAAGCCCCTCCTTGTAAAAATGCTGATTAATTGTTTGCATTTCAGGAACAAATTCGTGGTGAATAAGTTCTTTGTAATAAAAAAAGGTAAAATTCATGAAAGGACAGGGATTTGTAAACGTCTCACATATTAAATCAAATGTTACGCGTATTTTGCGAATGGTTAGTTCCAACGCCTATAAGCAGTGTTTCAATGATTTGAAGAAACGTTGGGAAAATTGCATAGACTCCTTTGGCGATTATTTTGATGGAGATAAATTTATTTGAAGGTGAGTAATATTTTTCTTATTTATAAAAAAAATCCGGTTACTTTATGGGCGCACCTTGTATAACACGACCTGTGTTTTACTAATTCTTGCCGTCCAGTAGTTGGTTGGTTTGTATATGGGTTTCTACTTTCAACTTATGTCTTATGAGGAATTAATAAACTTTACTGTTTAGTGAACTTAGGATTATAGAACGAATTGTACACACTAACAGATTTAAATCTTCAACGTGCCTATGAGCTATGGACCTAGGTTTTCGGGATGACATAGTTGACAAATCCGCTTGAGCGAAAAAAAATTAAGATGGAGGAGAAGAAAGTTCACAAGGTAGAGGCAGATTGAGAAATTTTGATTTTCGAATTATTTTCCCTACTAGCGTTATCTTAGGCTACGCCATCTTAGTAAGCCCATAAAGAGGGCAAAACCTTGTTAGATGGCTACTAGGTACGCTAGAGATGCAAATCTATGCAATAGAGATTGCTCCTATTAGGGTGTGTTCTACGCAAATTTCTTTTCACTTGCTCTATCAGGTTAGTAAATATAATGTTTGACGGTATGTGTCAATTCAACCTGTGTGTTTATATGTCTGAGCGAGATCGCACAATTTCTTTTTAAAAAATATTAAATTATAAAAATGTTTAACTCAAATTTTACTAGATGTCACTAGTTTTTGGAGGCAGTACGTTTTTAAAATTATTATTTATTTTAAACTGCAAAATTTTTGAGCAGTTTTATAGTATGGAGTTGAGGAAATTATGTAACTGATTAATATACCTTAGGAAAGTTATCGTGAATCAGATTGTAACGCAGAGATATGACGTAACTATTAAACCAATGTATTTTAACCCTCATACTAACAAGAAAAAGAGTGTGCAAAAATTACCACACGGGTTCATTGGACCCGTATCTAAAACATATAGGATTTCGAAATATAAGAAACATCCACTGATTTAAAATGAATATATTTATAGTTAATATACTTCGTATAATATATAGAAGTAAAAAGATATATATATATATATATATATATATATATATATATATATATATATATATATATATATATATATATATATATATTATAATGACTATAAAATTTACTTTCATTACATTTGAGTTATTCACTACACGTAGTACAAATAACGGAATGTTTTCCCCAAACATTTTTCCCACATTTTGCAGAGAATGTTAGTGTTTTAAGATCTTTTTTAGAGGGATAAACATGACATCTTATTTATTATTTTTTTTTGGTGTGTGTGGTGGTTTAGTGGTATCTGTGTGAAGCAGTTTTGAAGCACGCATTGAGGAAGTGACACTTTCTTCATAACCTGTGGATTCTCCTGCAAGTTGAATAAGGAAATTCCGTCTTTTCTTTAATTTTTGATTATATTCATCATTTAAAGAGAACCATATTATGTATGTATTCATTGCATTAATATCTATCATATTAAAAAATGCAGTCAAAGGCCACCGATGTGTCATGTGTTTTACCGTATAAGTTCTCACCATTTTTTCCATCGTGTCACCACCACCCTTTGTTATATTATAGTCTAGAATTATTTGTAGATTATTTTCCAAACTAGTGTCCAAATCACAAGTGCTACGCATTGCACATAGCAAAGTAACAATTTTTCGTTTTCTGGAACAGTAAGAGATGATAGTTGCTTTTCTTGAAATCCGAATAAAGTAAAAAATCCAGCAAAAATTTTCAGATTTGTGAGCAACGTGGGTAATTCCGTTTTATTTTTTCGAACTTTTCAAATGAGAGATAATTTTTTGAGGCATGGTGATTTCATGACGCATATGACGTAAAAAAGTTACCGCGCTTGATAGTACAGAAATAATTTTCAATTTTCTTTTCCAATCTTTTAACTACAATTTCTTCCTGGTGTGATTCTCTGATTTCATTTTTGTCTGTATATACTTCCAGTTTTCAAATATACAATGTTACGCTGTCACAAATAACCAAGAATTTTTATCCATACTTTCCAGGTTTAGGTGGCATGTATTGCCGAAAAGGTTTTTGTAAATAACTATTCCACAACTTAAAGCATTCTCTTATTCGATGCAATTTATCACTTTGATATTCTTTTACACCTCTCAGCAGCATTATCAAATCTTATGACACGTAATATACTTGTTAATCTACTGCGACTCATAATGTCACGAAAGATTTGTCTTCCACTTTTCATGCTTCAAAATTCGGCATACTGCTTCATTTTTCTATCTATAGATTTCAGTATGTAATAAAAGTACAATGGATTATTTTAGTTCTATATTATCGACAGTTTTCTACTCTTTACGGAATACTCTATTGCCTTCAGCGTTTGTCGATTTTACTTCAATCTCTAAAATTGTTTTACGAAACGAGATAAAGAATGAAGATGCTATACAATCCACTTCTTAATATGCAAATCTTGTAGGTCCCATTTTTTCCTGTAAAATATTGATTTCAAAACGACTTCCTTGTGGTATGGCAACTTTATCCTTATACTATATCTGCATATAATTTTGGAAACAAAAGTGCTTTGCGAAGCACACTAGGGTGCTACATTTACTTCTCTGTCATTATTATCGGATTCTGAATAGGAATTAGAAATTTCATAACATGTTTCAACATAATGTACTTCACCTTCATCGGCCGACATATATTCATCATCATCTGTGTTATGATCTATATCATGATCTATATCGTGATCTATATCGTGATCTATGTTTTCCATCATTTTCTTTATTTCTACCCGAGTCAATACTTTTTTCCTGTTCACGTTCAATTTAGATTTTAAAATAACAAATGAATAATGCAAAGTATAAATAAAAGAAAAATTATAAACATTCGTAAAATAGCAAAGTAAAAACTGCATTTATTACTATAGTGTAAGTGTACAGATAGCAAGTATTATTTTCAATCAAAACGTGAAAAACATCAATATGCCAATACCATTCACATACTAACTGTGTCTCCTGATAAATGACTTGCTGAATAAGATGCCCCTTCTATATATATTTTCCACGAGATTATCTAGGTCAATAAAGAATGTTCACAAAACTTCACTATACTCCAAAACTATATACGTGTAAGTCTCCAAATTTGGTGACATTGGCATAAAATTTATTGCCAAGTTTTATTGTCAAGCGATTATTGTCAAATTTTACTGTCAGAACACATATTTCTATGGCAACCCTAGAAAAATTAACTGTATATTATGTCTGTATCAATAGCGGTCGAATGGACCCGCGGGGTAAGTAATGAAACAAATTATGAATCAGTGAAAATTTTCAAACAAAATTATAATCTCAACTGCAAATAAATAGAGTAGAACATAGGAGAAAAAGTCACGTAATCACAAAAGTTTTAGGACTAATATTTAGGAGAAAACCTGAATTAAATATTGTTGTCAGTCCGTAATGTTCGGTCTGGTAGACGGAAGGTTAATGTGTTTATTATTATTGGCCTTTTTTAACACGGAAATTTGTTTAAAGAATTTCGAAAAAAACAACTCTTCCAAAAACAATAATGATCTGTAAGTTGAAGTTTTAGAATAGAAAGAGTTCAAAGGGAGTCATTCTGGTTGCTTAGTTCGGTTTTTTGTCTAAAATGAAAATACTCAATCTATTATGGTGATACATTGCCAAATACACTGCTGGCCACTGTAAATGCAACACCCTGAAGGAAACACGCAAATAACATGAAATTTACAACATGCATTAGCGGAGGTGAGATATGCAAATGATTAGAATTTCAGCGCAGACGCACATCACGCGCGCCTGTGGCGTCACTTCAAAGCACTATTTAAGGCTTGGAGATTTCGAAGATTTCAAGTTCGGTAATTCCGTTTTTCGTGTGGTTTTTTCAAAAAAAAGATCAATTATGCCTCGTCGAAAACAGCGATCATCTTTTGATCAAGTATCGGAGTCCGACAAAGGAAGGATAGTGGCCTACCGAGATTGTGGATTATATTTCAGAGAAATCGGTAGTCGTGTTGGACGAAACCAAACAACTGCAATGCGGATATGTGATCGTTGGATGCAGGAGGGTATGACTCGACCGGCGTGTTCGATCGCATCCACCTCAGCCCACCACTTCACGTGATGACAGGCAAATTGTGCGCATGGCAGTGACGGATCGCTCAGTCACATCACGAACCATAGCACAGCACATGCAGTCTGTAACGCATCATATAGTGTCTGCGCGTACCATTCGACGCCGTTTACAGCAGAGTGGTCTGTCCGCAAGACGCCCATTGCTTTGTCTACAATTGACGCAGAACCACAGACGTATCCGCCGCCAATGGTGCGATGACAGAAGGATGTGGACGGCAGAATGGAATGAAATCGTCTTTACTGACGAGTCACGCTTCTGTCTGCAACACCACGATGGTCGCATTCGAGTCTGGAGACACCGTGAAGAGAGGATGCTGAACAGCTGCGTTATGCACCGCCACACTGGTCCTGCACCGGGTATTATGGTATGGGGCGGTATTGGATATCACTCTCGCACACCTCTAGTACGCATTGCCGGTACTTTAAACAGCCAGCGCTACATGTCCGAGGTGTTGGAGCCATTTGTCCTTCCTTACCTTCAGGGCTTGCCCACAGCCATATTTCAACATGATAATGAGCGACCACACGTGGCACGCATTGTCCAACGGTTCTTCGTCAATCGCCAGATTGAATTGCTTCCCTGGCCGCCTCGCTCTTCTGATCTTTCGTCGATAGAAAATATGTGGTCCATGGTTGCTCTACGATTGACCCAGATTCCATCCCCAGCTGCCACAGCAGATCTACTTTGGCAACGTGTGGAAGCTGCTTTGTCTGCTGTACCCCAAGAACTCATCCAAAGTCTCTTTGAATGAATGCCGAGGCGTGTGGCAGCGGTGATCTCCAACAATGGCGGCTAATCTGGCTACTTATTTTGTCAGGAACCACACTTCACAGAAGTCTATAAATTTAATCATTTGATACTTGGTCAACATGTTATCTACAAAATAAATTTTGTTGTGATATCTCTTGTCTTTCTTGGTATTGCAATTTGGGTGGCCAGCAGTGTAGATAATACAAGTTGAGTTCATTCGAATGAAATAAAATATAAATTATTCTTAGAAAATTCTTTCTAACTAGGTTCAGTCAAAAATATCTCGAAATCTATTTCAACATTTCAAGATTTCTGAAGTCCCTAAATGTAATTTCCAGGAACTGAGACAATATTGAAAACCAAGAAGACTGATTTTTCTAAATTTTATCCCCACATTTCTTCTCACTTGTCAAAATGTTACCACACAGAAATATTTTTCTCGTTAAAAAAAGATATCATGAAATCAAAATTAAATTCATTATTATCAAATGTCCATGGGTAATAAAAACTAATATATGTAATGAAATATTTACTTATGCCATCAATATTTATTTTATATACAAGACCAATAGATTTGCTTGCAGAACAGAAAGAAAAACGGTTTTCTAAGGTTTCCCAGAAATATATTAGGGCTTTGAAAACATGTAATTTTCTGTAGAATAAAGGAAAACTGAATAAAGGGGATCTTATAACAATCTCATTACATGAACAGTTATGAAATGTATTTATTAAGCGAGAACTGATTGTTCCAAAATTTAATGTTAAAATTAAATTATTTCAATTATTCATCCATTTCAGGTTTTGATATGTCATGATCATTTAAAAGGTATTTGATAGTAAAATATAAAAGGTCTTTACGAGAAGTTCCTAAATCTGTAAAATGAAGAAAATTGAAATATGTAATACAGTGAAAGAAGGTTGAAAGCATTTTTTTTACCGGTAAAACATAGATGTAATCTTTACACTTTCTGAAGACCCCGTTAACCCTTACTGAAAAGTATCGTAAAATGAACATAAAATCAACAGTTAAATAGATTACGCAGAGTGACGGTACACTAAATTAAGACTGGCACATTTTTTACTTTTCCTCAAGAAACTGTCATATTTACGGGGGGGACATATCACGGGTTGGTGTTATAAAGGACATATATTTGACTATTGATATATATTTAATAATATATATATATATATATATATATATATATATATATATATATATATATATATATATATATATATATATATATATATATATATATATATATATATATATATATATATAATATATAAATATATAAATATATATATATATATATATATATATATATATATATATATATATATATATATATATATATATATATATATATATATATATATATATATATATATATATATATATATATATATATATATGGAGAGCTCAGAGTTGAAACGTTCCAATTCAATAGGAGCCAGTTCTGATAACATTAATCTTTAAGTTTAAGAACACCACTGATTAACCACTGACTTGACTTTGGTTTTTCGGCTTTAATGTCATACGGTTTATACTACTGACTTGATTCACTATTGCATTGAAAAATAGGATGATTTTGTTGTAAAATGGCAATTTAGTTCGAAATGGTAAAAAATAAGGAGTTGGTTCATTTTAACTGTCAGCCCTGCATATATATACTACAGATACTATACAGTCTTTTAGTACAAAATTAACAATAACATTAAAATTGAAAATATACAGTCAAACATGCATAATCAAAATGAGAATAATTTGAAAAATAGGAATCATGATAATAAAACCAGTGTTTTGAAAAAATGAAAAAAAATAGTATCAGTTCTGTGTTTTCATGATGTTGTAAAAAGAATGAAATGCATACCTGAAAATTGTTTTTTAATTTAAAAAAACTTCAGAATGCGTGACTTATATGGCTGAGCAATCATATATCATTCCATATCATTCCATATCATTCCATATGATTTGTTGTCCATATGATTTGTTGTCCATATGATGGTATATCATTCCATATGATTTGTTGAAGGTAATTAGTAGTAATATATGTCACAAACAGTCGATAGGAATATATGTGTGCCGGTAATGTCCAGATTTTAGAAATTAATATAACAGAGATAAAGTCTCTACGACAGTCTCAAGAGAGCCCCACTTCAATATGTTGAAATTTCTGTTTGTAAAATCAGCTACAATGTTAGTCATTCCTCTCTTTTAACGACTAGCCAAGATATTTTAGATGAGAAATACAGTATAATATCATATTCACATTCTTTCTTTTTTTTGACTAGCTAGTTTGCTAGCCAAAATATAATGTTATCGCCGTATAAGCAATCATAGATTCCAGTAATAGTGAGAATCACACCTGGATTGTAGTATTACAAGTAGAGAAACACGGCAATGAAATATTATGAACAAAGTCTTTTTACGCATAGATTAAAAGTAATAGAAAAATAATTTCAAATTTATAATAAATCTGTTTCGTTTATTTAGAAGCAAAATTTCCAAGTTTCTCCAGCCGTAGGTCTGCTAAAGAAGCACATAGCGCTCTACAGACGAACCGA